>CARXXK010000001.1:63979148-65179148 GCA_949089665.1 Macrosiphum euphorbiae | reverse complement strand
TTGCTGTTATCGATGATATTGCTTCACCGCCGACCTCCTCGCTAGTAAATATAATAATATATTATAGCCTAATGAGTATAATAAGAGAAAAATATTATTAAAATAATTAATCATTGGCACGAGTGTCAAAACATATATAGGCATGTAATATATTGTGTATAGATATGGAAATCTAGATTTCAACCGCTTTTATATCATCTAAATATAGCCGTTTCTATAATATAATAGTATACACTCGCACATAATATAATATCGTTAACATTTTAAATAATTTAATACATATATACATAATTCGGGTTACAGAACTATTATAATATGCGTACAAGTGTAAAGGAGAAACTCGTGGAACGCTGCGCGGTGTTAATGAAAAAAAAAAAAGTAATAATAATTGGCACTTGTTCCGAATGGCGAAAAATATTAACGTTCATTAAAACGAGCGCCTATGTGTTATACACCTATGTGTTATAGAAGTACGAACAAAACAAGTAATTTGTCAGGCATACGAAGGTCACCATGCTCGCCTGCATATATAACATATTATACAGAAGATACTTAAAAATCACGAAAACAATGATGTGGTGCTGCTGCCGTTGCTACGAAGTTTATAATATATAGTGTGTACGCAAAAAATAGCGTTATGAACTATTTAACTATATTTATGGGACGATAATAGTAACTATATAATATTATGTATGGTTTGATTATTACAATCACGATGAACACTTCAGATAAACGTTATTCGGTTTTCGAGTATTCTATACATACATATTATAATATTAAACAAGACGTTGAGAGAAAATTTATACTCGAAAAACCTTTTATCGAACGCATTTGAAATGTGGCACGCGACACTCGTATAATAAATATCGTATAATAATATAAAGGATGAAACGAAAAACGTATAGACTATTGTATATATATAATAATATATATAATATGGAGGCGTACGATCGGCCAAACTTTCGGGGAAGGGTGCGAAGTGTATAACACAGGCATAACGACGACTGTGGTGTGTATAGACGCGTAAATCATCAAGTACAAATCGTATATTCATTAGTTTATTATAATATCCGCGTCCACAATAGTGTATACAATATATTATTATACACGCACGATGCACTCCACACGAATAATGAATATTATTAGTATTACATGACATCGCGTACGTATACGAATAATGTATATAATGTATTATATTATACATCGACGGTGACGTGTATATATGTACATGGTATACACAGGGATAATAGTATAATATTGTTATACACACTATATATACAGAGTGCGATGTCGATTATAACAACCTTGCGAGTCCGCAGAAAGTCCGCGCGTCCGAGTGAAATTCCGCGGCGCGAGGAATTCGATTATCGTCCCCCCGGGATACACGCCGCCGCCGCTACAGCGACGCGGTGCCGACGTTAAGTTCCGAAACAGTGAGCTAACAAACACACACACATACGAACGCGTCGAGTGTTTGTGAATTATAGCCATTTGATTGTGTGTGTGTATACGAGGGAGAGGGTTGCTGCAGTGCGCGTGAAAAGCTCGAGAGGTATTTTGACGATTTTCGGCAGCATTGTTTTGTTTGCCGAACGTTATATACTATATAATACTACTAATACTAATGCTACTACTACCACTACTATAGTACAACTATATACACGCTGAACCCTGGCCATCGCCGCCTACACGTCCCTGCCACCCTTAACAACCTCCCCCTGCCGCGTGTATCTATGTATATATTCCACGCGCCCGGGTATTGATTTATGGCCTCCCCCCCCAGACACCCGTTCACAACCGCCACCGACGCGCATATATATACACCGCTGCAGAGAGAGTATTGTCGAATACACATATAAGTGTATATATAGACAACGCAAACGCACATATACCAAAAGCGGGACTTTGCGTCTATATAAATACATAACTATAAACCAGCTCCCATCCGCCATGGTCTACTGATATATATTATATATATACACCACACTATGCGCGAGGCACACTCTAAAATATACAAAGCATATTTATACACACACAAAAACACATAGATGTGTGAGAGAGTCGGATAGAATGAATGTCACGAGTGTTTGGTGTACCTATAGATATATTATATATATATATCTAGGGAGAAATTGAGGTCGGAGAAAAGAGAATAGAGCCAAGCAATAGCCTTTAATAAATTCCGGACGAGGCAGTTGTAGAACGCAGAAAGAATGCTGTGCGCTGAGAATTGAATTCGTCCTGCTGCTGTCGTGTCCCGTACATGCATATATTTTTACACACGCAGGGCGAGCTCCGGCGGAGGCGGTTTGGCGCGGGGCGATTATACGAGGTCAATGGGGGGAGGGAGGTGGGCAGCGGCAAAAACCCAGAGGACGACGGGGTCGAAACCCCTGTAGGACCCGCGTCCGGAGTTTTCGATTAAAACCTACCCCGCAGCAGGTAGACACGCGCGCGTATCTAATAATATTATTCACAATCTTAAACCTTATCCAGGGGCGCGCGCACGCCACTGCTTGAGCAAAGTTATAGCAGGTGAGTATACATATTATATAGTGAAGTTCACTTGTTGAAATGCAAGTCACTATATACGGTTCGACGATAATGTGGGTACGGCAATCGATGTTGAACCAAACATATCGCTACATCTCGACTATAATACGCACTGTTACCTATAATATAATTATATACTAAGTATTATTATATTATATATACTCAAAAGATATAATATACTATATATGAAGACCGATAATTTTAAATTCAAAACAGATGATTTTTTTTCGATTACCCAAAGATTGTTAAGTTGCCCTGTATAATATAACGATGCAAAACCTCGATATCGAGACGTAAGAAACATAATATACTATAAATCCCAACTCCAAAGTCAACGCAAAAATCAATGTAAAAAAACAAACATGCTCCATTTCTTTCTCGAGCGACACACAAAACTATATACGAGGCTGCCGAGACGAAAACGACGGAGACGTGGGCTTTCACGTCTTCCCATACAATATAATATATATACTGTGTAGGCAGATAGGTATATAGGAAAACGAAAACACGTCGCGATTACGAGAAGAAAGAGCAACAAAGAAATATTATTCGCCGCCGGGTCGTTAGCGAATACGCGCTGACGTCTGCACGACGGAAAAAATCATATCCCGTTTTTTTCCCTCCGTCTTCACCTCTCGCACTCTCTCGTTTACCACCCCGACGAAAGTGGAAACGACGCTCACCCACGTGAAAATGCATACTCGCTCGCTCGACGTGCGTCCATGTGTGTGTGTGTGTGTGTGTATATATACTTAGTTGGCAGAGCATGAGGGGTTTTTCGTGCGAAAAGCCCATTGATTTATGTGACCGGCGAGACGCGAGAGGTGCAGTGAAGCAGGGGTGTGTAAAGGTTGATAGTGGAGGAGGGAGGCGAGCGTAGTGGGGGGGGTGGTTAACCGACTTCCATATCTCACGTCGAACGGCTACTGCTGCTTCACCGTCCTTGATGGTGAGCGCGGAGGCGGAAGCGGGGTTCATCATCGGCGTACAGCTGTATAGTGTTATGTAGCCGCCGCGGTTTTCGCCGACGATGTGGAAGTGATAAAGAGACGATACATATACATTTCTCACCGCCATATATATTATATAAATATATATATATACGTATATTATATATACTATTATAACCTCGGTTGCGTGTCCATCGGGGTTGATGTAACGTCCTAAAATATAGGTACCTATATATGTATATTTATATACAGTTGACCGTTATGTATTATATATAATATAAAGTTTCGAACTTAAAACGTTTTTGGCTCCTTCGAAATTCTCCTATAAGACTCTATACTGTGAATTATATTATTATAATGATGCTACGCGCTGTACCTATACCATATAATATTATAATTTAGTTGAAAATATAATAAGCAAACGTATAATATGTAACTCTGTATGACTCACCTACTCGGACGCGAATAATTCCGGTTTCGTTGCAGCAGGTGTGCTTCTAGTGCAGTCACAGCCCGTCGAAGTCACTTTCGCAGGTGCAGCACGCCGAAATGACAGCCCCGGGTGCAGCTGCAGCCGAAGTCACGTGCAAAAAAGTGCAGCATCCAAAGTGCGATGGCGAAGGTGAAAGCGTATCCTAGCCGCTTTCTGTGCGTACACTCGGTCGAAAATCGCGCACACGACGTCACCGCACACGTGACTCGCGATAAGCGGACGCGAAACCGCGGACGGAACACCGGACCGAGACGCACGTGAAAAACACTTTTTTCCGGGCGATCCGCACAACGAAGCTCAGCGATTTTCCTCGACTCGACCCGCGTACGGCCGCACATAGATCGATCGACTTTTCCAGAGCGCACCACCGCGATACGTACGTCGTGATAATAACACAATCATATTATTATAATAATTATAATTTTATTATACCTAGCGACGTCTGGTCGCGTTATCTCGTTATTCGTGTACTTACTTATACGCGTTTCCGGAATCGTGTCTCCGAGAACCCGCGCTCAGAGAAGAGCGATTGGAACCGAGTGTGCGGGGTCAGGGGGGTGCAGGGAGAAGTGTGGGCGTTTAGGGGATGAGGGGAGGGCGCACACGAATAAATCTCCAAGTCCCGTCTCATTATAATATATTAACACGTACACGTCGGTTTTTTTCACGGGGTATATTATAATATATAGGTGATATATATATGCGCCACAAACGGACGAATAGTTTCCCTTTGTTATATAATATACATCTATACACACGCAGGCACAGTAGTAATCGTGTGCGACGTTTTTTCTTCTCTCGTCTTCGTCTCTGTGAACACGATTTTTCGTCGAGGCCTGCGAAGAGGTTTGTTTTTAATTAAGTATATGCGTTCCGGCGTTCGGCTGCAGCCAGTGCGTATATGCATTAAACATAATAACATATTATAATACACAACAACGACCGTTTGGCCGTATACCAAACGCACGCGCACACACGTTGCGCATATTATTATTAATATTATTATCGTATTATAATATTTATTTTTATTTTTTTTTGTCAAGAGCAGCAGATATAGCTTGCTGCAGTGCGACGATGATATTATTATAAATATAGAATGTTGACGATATCGCAGGGGCCTGCCGAAAGTACAGCCACTTTATATAGTGAGTAACAGTAATGTTAATATCTTATATCATCGTATAATTTGAATATGATGATGATGATAATAATAAAAATAATAATATATGTGCCATGCGTTGATCACAATCGTGTGCGCATAGTATGATTAGTGTGTACTGTAATACACACATAATATATATTATATAGGTAAGACACGTATACATAAAATATGACAATTATGTACAAATATAGCGTATGAAGATTTGTTTGTTTTTTTTCATGTTTTTGTTTATTAAAAAAAAAACGTTCATTTTTTTTTTAATTAATTAACATAAAATTCTACTTAATTAATCTAAAAATGTAACGAACACTAATTCTAATATTTTAGGAGGAACTTATAGTGAATGCCGCATAACAACACTCAGTTATCTTAATATTCATTGTACTGACCGTTTATTACATGTATATATATATATTTTTTTTTTGAATCGGAAAAAATATTAAAAATATTAATTAAATAATGTCGATAAATTAAAAAATGTGTCAACATTGATTTTTTTTCAAATTTTGTTATTTTATCTTTTTTGGTATTACAATATAAGTACTCAACATTATTGTTATTTATCACGACTCAAAAAAATAAACAAGACTTATTAATTACGTATATATGTCGTTTTTCATTTTTACACTGTTTTACCTAGCATGTAAAAATAAATTAGAGGTAATCCTTGCCAGGCTTTGCAGAATAAATAATTTTTTATACAAAAATTCTTTTTTACAAAAAAAATAATAATAATAATGATAAAATTAAAAACGAAAAAACAAAATGGTTAATAAAATGAAGAATCTACCAGCACACGCACGCTTTTTCTATATAATATAATAAAATTGTATATATTAATATTATCGTTTTATATATATAAATAAAATCTCTCTGAACTGTACAATATTACGAGGAAATAGTGTCAAATAAATCGTAACGATTTTCAATTTCGAAAAAAACAATATTCCTATAAATGTTTTTTTTAAATATAATATATTCATAAGAAGACATACCTATGATGTATGTACAAGAGAAATATAATAATAATTTGCAGTTGAAAATAATTATAATTAATGAAACGGACTGATATTCAATAATTTCCGCTTATGCGCGAGCATAACACATGTGTTATAATAATAATTATAATATTATAATTGGTGTTCTGCGTACCTATGTTTACGGAAACAGCTGATTCGCGGAGCCGACGAAATTGCACATAAAGATTTTTTCAATTTTTTCGAAAATGAGTCGCGGAGTGTGTACCGCAACGACAGTAAGTATAGTATTATTGTGTATTCGAAAAAAAAATATATATATATGTATAGTTTGTGTGAGAAAACAAGTAAACAAGTAGTGGCATGGACCGATCTCTAATTAATATATAAACATTTTTTTTTTTTTCCTTATTACAATATACAAAGTCTAAACATATTATTTTAATATATATATTTATATATATATATATTTACACATTCAAATAATTTATAAATAATAATCGTATATATAATTACTTAATATATATGTATGTACTTGAGTCACGCGTTATTTTTCCTCTTATTATATATTTTCTCTCTTACACGAAAAATAATTAAAACGAAAATAAATAAATAAAATAAAAAACAAAAACAAAAGTATACGCAAATACCACCTTTGGTACGTTAGCATTTTATATTGTTACAATAATATTATAAATATTTAATATTATTATGTTATTGTTATTTTCACCGCAATTCCACGTCCGATTGCGCTCGCACGATTCCCCGGGTCCTACATTTATTCAGTATGTACGAAAAAAAAACTGACTTTATAATAATATTGTACACGGTGTTATATTGGCTGCATATTTTATTATTCAAACATTAACTGTGGCGCGGTGGCAGCGACTGTGCGCGGTGACCGAAGGTCGAGGCCGACACAACCATAGTACCTATATATACATAGGTGGTATGTAAAAATATATGGTAGATAACATGATATTATACGCGTCTGGCTGGTATAATAGTGATCTTATTTAGACGTATTGTAACGACGGCCAAAAACGAAATATTATAATATTATTATTAATTATTATAATAATATCATGTCGAAACCGAGGCGATCGCAAAAAAATCGGATCGGGCCACCACCGTCACACCGTGTGTATCGGACGCGAATCGCGGTGCCAGTCTAATTCCTAATGGCACTATAAGTTGAATAAAAAATAAAAACAAACAAACAACAACTGGTCTTGGAATTTGAAACCGAAATATATATATAGGGACATAATCACGCTCACACTAACACACTAACAAGCACACACATACACACAAACAAACAAACACGAACACACATATTATGATAATATTATATACAACTTAATATTATAATATGATAGTGTACACAAAATCTCTATGTATATATTATTTTATATATATCGTGTACAACACGTATGTGTTATGATAAGACAAGCGTGTGTTAGATATACATTATTATTAATATTATTATTATTATTATTACTATCGAGGACGTGTTATTTGAGCTGGTTTTGAGATCCCGAGCGCATATCATCGACCGCGCGACGATTCGCTCGTAACAAAATATTTATTTTTTTAAATTATTACGATATACCTAATAATAATAATATATTACATAGTGTACTCTTTATCATAATTATGAATCCATATTCCATATTATATAATATCATATATTTATATGTATGTGAGTGTGTGTCTGTGTGTGTGTGGTGGGAACGAGTAGCGGAAAGTAAGTCACGGTTGACCAGAGCGCGTTATAGGTATGTCATTTTTCTTTGGATATTTAATAAATTATTATTACGTCGTCATTGCTATCGTTTATTATTTGTTTGCTTAGAACTAAATAAAACTTAAACGAGAACTAAAAAAAAACCTACGACATAATGACTTAGACACAATCTTAGAACAAGTTTCCTAAGCGAGGGAAAAATTTACACGTACCTAATTATTTATTATTATAATATAGTATTGCCGTCGGTATAAGACAAAAATTGATAAAAAGACGTTTTCCTCTTTTCGGAAAATGTAAAAATTGATTTAAAATACGTTTATAATGCGTATATATCAATATATACCCAGAACGAAATGTCAAAATTTTTGTTTATATTTTCAATGTAATATTTACAATAAGAAGATTACTGTTTAGAAAAATATTATTGTTTACCATCTAAACCGCCCTGTAATCGCAGTAACAATATTACAATACGGGGTGACCAATTATTATAATATTATTATTCATTATGCTATACAGAGCGACCGGTGTATAATATTATATAATTATTATTATCATTTCGAAATTGGTTTCTCTGTTCGTTTTAAGTATATACGCGAAAAATGTCACAATCCGTCGTCGTCCTGCATAATAAACGACTTGACAGTTGACATCTCATCTCGACCACGCGCACCACTCACACTCAAACGCTAACACAAACAGGCAAAATCGTAGGTGCGCGATCCCTAATGACGACGCTGCAGTGCAGCAACACGAGCGCGTGTGACTCGCGCACGCGCGTACGGCACTCGGAAAACTGTGGACCATTTCACTTCTACACACACGCGCGCACGCGAGTACATATTATTATATGTACAACAACAGTATTAATCATAATCATAATCATAATCATAATCATAATAATAATAATATTAATAATATTAATAATTAATAATAATATTATAAATAATGACGAGCGAAGTCGCGGCGTTATCACTACTGCGGCGAAGTCTGCGGCGTGATATCGCTACCGTCACCGCCTTGGCCGTCACCGCCCTTGGTCTTGTTCTCTTTTTTCCACTTCATCCGCCTGTTCTGGAACCATATCTTTATCTGCCTCTCGGTCAGGCACAGCGCGTGCGCGATCTCGATCCGCCGCCTCCGGGTCAGGTACCGATTGAAGTGGAACTCCTTCTCCAGCTCCAGCGTCTGGTACCTGGTGTAAGTCTGCCGGCCGCGTTTCCGCTCTGAAACATAACGTTTGCAATGACAACTACTGATAAGACTGAGCAGACAGCCCGATGACGCCCGACTCAGGGATATAGTTGGATTTATAGTGATATCAAATTATGTATTGATAATTAATATATATATATATATATTATATGTCTATTGTCTACCTATATTGTTTACAGCAATAATATTATAATGTATGAAATTGTTACCGGCTGCTGATCGTGAGGACACTTATCATGTTTATGTGTTATCTGTATATAATATAGGGGTTAACGTTCATTACTCAGTTGTCGCTACACCAGTGAATCGCATATACATAATATAATATTATAATTAAATCGTGGACGTCAGTGCAAGTCAGCTGATACGTGTTATAAGCGTATATATATGATGATAATATACACGCCGTTAGACGCATTAATATTACACATTATTATATTATACCGCTGACGTGTATTTTATACGCTCGTGTATAGGTACGACAATATTTATTATACACAGTGGTGCTAAATCCGTGTATTAACTACATGCCCTGTAAGAATAGTATCGCATAATAATAATATGTAGGACATATTCGAAATTATCAGAATTATTACAATTTATTTTTCGATTTTTGACGAGTGTCAGAGCCATTGATGGTAGTTGTTCGATAATATTATAAATTCAATACATATTATAATTCTATTATCCGAGTATTTTTTTTCTCCTATCGAAAATTAAAATGGTATTTATGAATTGATATAAAATAATAATCTATTTCAGCAGACCACAGAATATTGTCATACCTATACGCGAGTGCGATGTGTATATTAAAATAATAACCAAGGCTGTGAATTTGATACATTTGCATAATATCATATGTTTATTTTTACTTTGTCTAGGTATAAGGAATCAAGTTCGGATATAATTTGTTTTAAAATTACTCCTAGACACGAATGCGATTATAATAATGCTTTTTATATTTTTCATATCTTAATAATGTTATAACTTTTAACATATAATTGGTAGGTACCTGTAGGGTTGACAAAAATTATGCGTTATTTTCTAGAAGAGTTGTATTTGTTTAATTATTATTTAAACTTTTATATAAAGGATTATTTAGAATGTATTTATAATAATTAATTCATTGATATTTTGAAATTGTATATAAAAAAAAAATCATCCAATATTTCGAGCGTAATATTTTATGTTCATTCAACAGTGGCCTTGTGCATTAATTTCACAGCTCTAGTAATAATATAATGTGTATAATAAAAACGTGCAAACAAACAGTAGTAAATCGTAATTTTTCTAGTTAATTAACATCATGCAAAGTATTTATAACAACAAACTCCCACTATATTATAATATATACAAAACTATGTGTGATATTCCCACAGGCATCCCCAATGGGATCTATATCTACTACTACAGTAGGTATGATATAGCATAATATATACATTTCGATTATTTATTATGAGTAATGACAATAATTCTTATTGTTATATTATATTATACAGGCGTGGTATTATATTATTAGAAGCAAACGGTCAGTGTTTTTACGGCGTGGCAGTAGTAGCAGCAGCGCTGTTTGGGCGAATTTAACGTTTTTCGAGAGTTTTAACCCTTTTCTATATTATATACCATTGAAATAAATGCACATTCGACGGAGAAAGGCCTGTGACGCGTACAAATATACGCGCGTCTAACCTACAAACACATCAATACATTATTTTATATAACAATATAAGATATTATAATATACGAGTATACGACCGAAAACTACAATGGACGATTAGGTCCGGGCCCAGTAATATGCCTTTTGGTTATTATTTATATATAGGCGGGTACTGGTTTCAGCGGCGGCGGCAGCGGAGGGATCGATTAACCTCGTGAAAATTTCAACGAAAAAAACTTTTATTAAGACTTTCTTTTCGCGGGCGCACAAAGACCTTAACGAGTTTTTGATGTGGGGGAAGGAAATCGCCGTGAAGACGCATTTACGGCCACTGCAGCCGACCGATCAACCGAAGTCGTTACGATATATATATATATTATATATGTGTGTGTGTGTGTGTGTCTATATACCAACTGTATATATAAGAACCGGGGCCGCGAGGGGGAATAATGTCGACGTTTGTAGACACCGCGAGAGGCCAATGGAAACGATCGACGAGCGTTTTTAATTAATCGCTTTTTCCCTATAGCGTGCGGAACACTGCACATTGTTGTGTTATAGTATACTATATAATATTATACGTGTATCCGAAGTCCGAGGGTATTTCTCGTTGTTTACCAGGTATATCGAGTATAGAATTGTATATATCAGTATATATAGGTTTATATTATACCTATTCGAAGAAGGGAAAAGCAAAAATCGGTTATCGTGACATTTCATATTTTTTATCGCTTGAATAAATTTGTGAATAATTATTAAGATACCGTAGAGAGAGAATAATATTATATTTGGCGTTAAAAACCTTGTACCTATCGAAGAAAACCAATCGAATATAATATATCATGAGCAAGATGCACAGTGTATAATATACTGCTCTATAAATTAATATTTGCCATTATAATTTAGTGGAAATAGGTGTATTTAATATATTATAATATTGCGGACGGCGGACCGTCAGTAGGTTATTGGATTTAATGACTTCAGAATATAGAGATACTCTTGGACTTGCGATCAGTAGGGGCGCAGCGCACGGAGCTAAGTTCGACGAGTTCGACTTTAACGTAAGAGTCTAATAATGCAGTACGGTTCGGAGTCTATTTGTCCCGTTTCCGGTTTCGTAACGACGTTGTACGCATGTAGTATAGGTATTAAGCGCGCGGAAGTCCGTTGAACCGTGTGCACGCACAGACTGATCGCGAGGACTTAAGTATACTCGTATATAATCCCATATACACACACTCGCGCCCGCGTGACGCTGTCGCTGGTGTACATATAATAATACATTATATACCTCTATATACTTCACGTTATATTTGATATATATACGTGTGTATGCATGCGTACGTATATATATATATATGATAAAAGGATTTCGTCGTGAGCTGCAGCGCGTCAAGAGGACACGTATTAATAGCGCGCCCGGCCCGCACGTGTATACACATATTATACATACATACAATGCACACGCGAGTAGAGTATATACCTATACCGAGTGCGCCGCCGTCGGACTTAAAAACGGGGGATAGACTTAGATCCAAAAGGGGAACTGTGGCGGGGGTGCAAGGTGAGGGAGAGGATACTGCTGCTGCACCGTATTACAAAGCAGATTATTTGGACGGGCTCGACGTTTTCGTGCAGCCGTCGGCTATACACACACACGTAGGGACCCGTAGTCCTTGGACGCCAGCATGTGTGTGTGTGTGTGCCGAAAACAAGAAAGTCGTGGGGTCACCGCCGGGAACAGATGACGGGGCGGAACGGTGGAAGGTTGGATGGGTGACGCTGCGGACGGACCGGGGGGTGGGCTGCACAGGAAGAGAGACGGTGGCGGGCCAGGGGAGAGAGAGGAGAGACGTTGCGCGTCAAAAGTGACGAAGATTTATGGCGGCGGCGGGCAGGCCCCATTTCGTTCGGCCTCCGGGGCAGCGCGCGCGGTTCGGCGGCGGCGGTGGCGGTTCCCACCGGGGACCGGTCGCCGCCGCTCGCGTGCGTAAGCATCCAAACCGTATTATATGAAAAAAAAATACACAGCAAACCGGAGACGGAGTGAGAGGGAGGGAGAGGGGAGTGAGAGAGCAGTGAGTGAGGGAAGGAGAGACGGAGTAAAAATAAAAAAATAAATTATATATATGTATATAATAAAAGGGAGATTTACCGAAAACGTAAAAGGCTCACGACGGCGGCAACTGCCATGTGTGTGTCAAATGGAATAAAGCGGCGACCTCCTCCGGGGAGTGAGTAATAGAGTAACGGGGTGGTGGTTGGAAGAGATATGGTCGGCGAGAGAGAGAGAGAGAGAGAGAGAGAATGAATGAGAGAGATTGTAGCGAGTGAGAAACAGGGTGAGAGAGAAAATAAGAGAGACGGCTCTAGAGGCGTATATAATATTACGTACATGACAGACGTACAGAGAGTAATTTGTAATTTTTTTGTCCCCCTCCCCCCAACATGAACCTTTAACGACCACCGTAAGACTCGCGAGTATAGCACTTAGGAAATTAGAAAATATATGGGTCCCAAAATCGCAATACGGAAAAAGCGGCATGTATTTCGTGATACACAATATCCGAAATTATCAAACTTTTGTTGAACTTCCCTAATATATTATAATAATTATTATTATAATGGTGGCGAGACTGCAAATAATTGCAATAATAACAACGATCGAGCGTGTAAGACAACGTTCGTTAGCGGCGATTAAATCTCCGTGATTAATCACTCAGAGTGCCGATCCATGGAAATGCATTCTATTTCTACCTACTGAGTTTGTATACAACGCAAACGTTTTTAAATTGGTCCTAAAATGTCATTGTGCGGTCGGTATAACGACCTTATAACATCATCAATGGCCCTCGTAGAATGAGATTTATATGCGGTGCAGTTACAATAATAGTTATACCGAGAGCTAAATAGAGTGTACCTATAATCTATAATATAGTAGGTATAGTTGTTATTATTGAGTGTAAATTATTATTTTAATTTTATGTAATTAGCCAATTATGATATATAATATTGTTCTCTTCATATTATTATAAGTAACGTATTTATCTATTCTTGTTTCGTTGCAGACTTTCTCTCATAATATTGCACGTCTGCGACGACGACACATCGATACAGAAATAATTTATAGCTAGAAAATGGTCTATATTTTCCTAGGACACCCGATATCCGTAATTTATTTCATTATATACGTGATATTATATGACAATCGTTTATGGACGCTATCTTTAGCTACTATTTAAATCTAGAATTAAATAACCATTATGCGCGCGTTTGGATATACATATTATATTCACATTAATATTCTCACGGTCACGGAAATTTGTATAATATCCCAGTATATATTATATGCATACGCGTGTTAAACGACTCGAGTAAAATATGTTAATCGGTTTCAATGAAAACCATTTTAACTGACATAAAACTATTTGTTTGTAAACCCGAATCTTCGAGACTTGGGCATTACACGCGCGTAATCCTCTGCTTAAACCTTTATTAACTGCAGCGACGTTATAAATTCATTTAAACGATTAATTATATTACAGGCGTAGTTTACGAGTTCATATTATAATAATAATATCGGTTGCGAAGAGTGTAGCAGGCGGGATGGCTATTATTATTATTATAATTCACACGCAGCTCTAAAATATAACAGGTACAATTATAAAATGTCAAAAACGAAAAGTATTTAAAATTTTGAAAATTTAGACCACCATGCATTAAATAATATTAAGACGATAATTTACGCGTCCTGATCATAACCTAAAACGACACATCTGACCGCGAATGCGTGACATTTTCTTTCAGTGATAGATACTGGGGAAATCAGTGCCAAACATATTGTTACGTATGCTATAAAACCAACAGCTAACACGGCGCTATCCGTTGTCTCTCTAAACACGGGTCGGTTAGCTAAGGAGAGACCGTTTAAAGAAAACTAGAGAAAATTTATGGCTAACCGGAAAAAACGCCCGGCGCAGCCCCGGGGGAGTAGTAAATCTGAACGCAAAAGTTTCAGGCTGTATCGCTTGAGACACTCACTGTAGGAGGAAAATATAGAAAAAAAATCGTATAATCGTGGACGATACGTAATAATAACAATAATATCTTATAAACGACATAAAATATAATTTTTTTTCTTCAAAATCTATTTTTGTATGGGTATCATTTGAAAACGGTAAATCGATTACCTATTACCTATCAGTTATGGCCTATGGGACTGATAAGTTAAGAGTATTTATTGAAACACACATAAATCGCACAGACAGTTGAATGCATATCTAAGAAGCTTAGGTATACCTAGTATTTATCGACCACGTATTTCAAACGAATACACCCAGTCGTAGTCGCGAGTCATACGAAATCTGCAGAAAGATTTAACGGAAAATCAGCATAAAAATATATTCCAAAAACTGTATATATAGCTGCCTATAACTATATCGATCACACCTACAAATTGTATTCGAGTTGCCCGTACTAGGGACTTTTAATTGTCATCTCTGCAATCGTTATCATATATTATATACATAGTAGGCCTATATGGTATAATAGCTGATGTACATTGAATTGTGATAAAATAAAGGACGGGCGAGCATAAAAAAAAAACGTTTCGTTTATTTTTAGACTGCCGCTCCGGTGCGATGGTTTTATAATTCGGTAAAAGATTGTTCGCCAGTACCCGGCGGCCCGCAGTCCGTCTGTCGGAGAACCGAGGCAAATATTAATTACGACGCGCGTATTGCATATATACACGTAAACGGGCGGCATTCGGTCGCGGAGAGCGCACAGAGTTAATTAACTCGGAGAACCCGCCGCCGCCACAGCCAACCACCCTCATGGCGGCGAACCCAAAATGACGGATAGTCCCCCCCCGCGACCCGTCCCTCCGCGGACGATACGTCGCGCCGCCGCCGACATCACCGCAGACGCCACCGCGCCGACCATTTTGAAAAGGGACAACGCTATGTATAGGGAGTAGGTACTACCCCAACACTCCACTCGATAAGTCCAAACGTGTGGTTAAAATTAGACACCTTGTACGTTTTGGTCGTGACTTTATTATTTCCCCTTAAGGCTTATACGGACACAGTATAGGTATTTAATATTATATACAATGCGCACGGTCTTGAAATAATGTGTTTGGGTATCGTGTAATATAAGAGTATAATACAGGACACGATCAAATTAGAACAGCAAATTTTACAACATGGGTACCTAGGTATATACCGCGTATACCTATATAATATAAGTTACCTCAGGGTGAGGCTGTGCGGTTTGCTCGGTTCGTGTGCAATGTATCACGAGGTGTACGTCATAACGAGAAATTTCCTGGATCGAAAATCTTTCGGGCAAAAATGCGAAACGAAAGTTCAAAAATCTAAGTAAAAAATCTGATATGAACAGTTGAGGAGGAGTCTGCGGCTGATGTTCGTATGATGAAGCATTTGAAATAGAAGATTGATAACGGAATATAAAGGTTGCTTTGACCGGTATAATATCACATAATATAATAACCTGTTATACCTAATATTTGAATACACCCGATAATATCTTTAAACACTTAAAAATTTCGTCTGCAAAGTTTAACGTAGGAATTTCACATTACTATACCGATTGGTGGAGCGGGCGCTCATATTATTGTTCGGAAAGTATCGGAAAGTATAGCTGATGCTGTAGTTATATGCAGAGTATATAATGGGCATACGCTGCACGTTGGATTAATATAGATTTACATAATATTTATTAAGTATGCACGAGAGAAATCACTATACGGGCCCGAGTTCTTTCAGATTTGTCGGTTCGGCGTCTGCGCCAGTCACATACAAGCAGATACATATATATATATATATATGTGTGTATAATTCCGACGACCGTGACGTCGGCACAATCTGTAGATCTGTATAGATCGGCGGGACACGCTGCACAGCAAACGCAAGCATATTATATAATATATATATTTTTATGAGTTATGCCCCCCACCCAACAGTCAGCCATATTATCACGATGCACACGGTCACGCCGACTATATCCTCCTCTCGTTTTAGGTATATACGCGCTCGTCGCCGGCAGTATATATAATAATATTATATACGTACGACGACGACGACAATGACGACATCATCATCGTATAATAATCTGTACGCCAGCTGAGCCGAGAAACCCGCGTGAGATTCGTATATTGTGTATACATACACATGACAGTTATACGTAGCTGCGTTTGTAGTCAAATAATAATATAACAATAAGTCGAGAGACGCGCGCATTTATGAGTGCGTATATATCTATATCGTCGAGAGTCGTGGGAACACCGTCACGTCTACGCGGGAGGCTGAGTGAATCGGTCGAAAAGGATACATTATTATTATGTCGTTTGAGAGACGAAATTAATACGGAAACACCGCTGATTTGTTCGCGGGAAATGACTATATCGGTCGTGTACCTATATCGAGAAGGTTCGATAAAAAAAAAAAGAAACGTAAAGATCGAGAATCCGATTGAGCAAAGTGCTGCACAAACGTCGTGTTTTGATCGCAGTTAAATTAATAAAGTAAATCGCACTGCATTTATACATGTATACAGTATACATAACAAGTGAATATAATATTATGCTGCATAGTATAGGTATAAACCAAAACGACGTTTTTCTATGCGTCTACTGTGCGGTGGTCGGTATACCTATATGTATATATACTCTATTATGCGCGAACAAGACGTAGCTTGTATAATATCCAGGTCAACGTTTTTTTTTTTTTTTTGAAAACTAATTATTTTCGTACGCTGCAGACGAAGTCGTCGTTTTAAAAATGTGCGCAAAACGAGGTGTAACACGCCGAAAAAAATATTGTGGTTTTTCGTACGAGTAAGAGAGCGCGTTACATTATAATATTATTATATTATACCTACGATTGCCAGAAAAAAAAAAAAAGTTATAAAAACGTCCGTTGGTCCGACGACCGGCTGCAGCGGTGACCCCCCGGACTGCGGCGAAGGTGGCGCGCCGCACCTCAAACGTTTGCCCCGCGTAACTTTGACGGATCACTCGACACGCGTTTCTTTTGATGTGTTTTACTGAGCGAAACAATAAACGGGGGAACAAAAAAATTAGGAATTTAAAAAGATTAATCACGACGCTGCAGTCGCTCGAAATGTTATTATAAACGCCCGTGTATATATATTATAAACACCGCCCACTATTGCGTAGCACAAACGCATACCTATAACACAACCTATAACCTATACACAAGGTATGAGTTAGATCAGTTGCAAAATGTAGTTGGTTATCCGTCAATATTTCACCATTTTATGTCTTTTTGTTATTATTGTATTAATATTATGGTTCGTCCCTTCCACTGTGAACATATTATATTTAGTTTAAAACAAATTTAGTTGTATAATTTATTCGTATATTATTTTTAATTTTTAAAACAAGAAAGGAAGAGTAATAAATTAACAAAACGGCGTTGTTTAAAAACAATTATATTATTGCTGTTGTTATTTTTTTTTTTTTTTTTGGGGGGGAGGGAATAACTACTGCATTTTTCAACTGTTTGATTTGTACTAATATACACACAACTATAGTCGACCAAATAACAATAGCTGATATAGTAATATAAATATAATATGTACTTTGTACGTCATCCGTGGTAAATATCCCGGACGATATATTATTATTATTATGAGATAAAAGAAACGAATAGGTATGCCGTGGCTGATAAGAACAATAGCACATCAAATACGCGGGTTCTGCTATCCGGTATAGGACATTTTCATTGCATCGCATTATCGCAGTTCTACTGCCACTACAATTACTGGTCTAGTGTATAATTATTATTTATGTTTTTTATAAATAATACAATATGCTTAAAATGTTGGGCCACGCTCGGGATAATTGGTGACGAGTTGCTGCTAGTTTTCATTAGTGGTAAAATATGTATTGGTAGTTGGTACTATACAAGATCCATATTGCTATACGAAACTCTCTAAATTCCATTAATAAATCAGTTGACGCCAGTGGCGTATCCAGGGGGGGGGGTTTGGGGGTTGTAACCCCCCCGAAAATTGTTAAGTTATAACAACGTTATCATTAATAAATCATTTTATGATAAAATTCCACAAAAATAAATTATAACCCCTCCCGAAAAAAAATTCTGGATACGCTACTGGTTGACGCAATTGGTCCCTGATAGAAATGTAAAAAACACGCGTTGGTGCACACATCGCCGAATACATATTTTGCAAACAGCTGTTTGTCGTAGGATTTAAAAAAAAAAGTAATAATAACCACTTGTTTGTTCACTTTAACGTCCCGAGAAAATCGGGAATAGGTAGACGTGCAGTTAAACTATCCAAAAGTGTTATTGGAGGTTTCATAATATAGGTAATGTTATAAAATAAATAATGAAAGCCTTCACCAATTTAATAACAAACATGCAAACTGTGGGTAAAAAAAATTAAGTTTATAAACTCAAGAACGTTAAGTTTGGAATTTATACGACTTTCAATCGCTTTGCGATACAAATGCTCTCAGTCACCTGAACAATATTATAATATATGTACTAACGATTGTTATTTTTAAAAAACCTATACTTATAATAATATTATATTAAGTAGTAAATAGTAATATATGCAGATAGAAACCTTGAAAGAATGCAAAATAAATGGGAGGTATACATTTTTTCTCTGAATATCTTTTATTAGTGATATTTCTGTACAGGCATTCTATTTTAAATATGATAGTAAGTTCAATATTTGTTTTTAGGTTTTTAGATTACTTATTTGTAAATAGTAATAAAATCGTTTACATAATTATTTCGTGATCACGTCAAACGATCATGGAAACAAAAAAAAAATGATAAATACGAGACGAAAAAACGACTCTTGAAGAATAATATACATCGAAAAACTTAAGAAAATAATTTAAATACAGCGACAAATAATTCGGAAAACAATTGAAAAAAAAAATGCTTGACTGTGCCACACTAAAACAGGCTAAAGTGCGTTTAATTTCAATATTATGTATATACGATTGTATAATCTTAGTGTTTACTAACATTATCATTTAGTGGCTCAGTAAATGTTTAAACTACTGTAGTAATTACTCTGTGTATATATGCAACAGGTAAAAGTGCATCATGCTGCATATATATTTATTCTATGCAAATATAAATATTAAATAAAGTAAGAAATACCATTTAGTGTTTAATTATAAAACCTGCGATAATGCAAACAATTTAAACTATTTTATGTATTTTCTACTATATTATTTATAGCTGAAGAAAAAATAAACATAATAATGAGTAAAGCGTGTAAAATATTATGTGTACGATAGAAAAGAAAGATAGAGGTAAGAGTTGCAAGATAATAAAAAAATATATATTATAATTGCCACGTAAAGTCGCTACAAATGTATAAATATTACCAAAATACCGCAAATGCATCCGTACCTGAGTCTGGACCTGCAAAAATTATCGCAATCATGTAAAATAAAATAAAAAAGAAAATAAATGATAAAAATAAATAATGATGGATGATAGTAAACTCTGTCTCTGATGATGGCTAATGGCTATAATGGATTACAATATTACGTAATGGTGTTGAATTGTGTTGTTTACCGGGAACTGTTTGTTTTCGCGTTTCGTATTTGCACATCGCACATAATATTAATTTCTAATAACAACGGTTTGTATGATCATCGAACAATATTGGGCGATTATTTGTTGGACGAAAAAATGCATTCGATTCGAACGAACGAGGGGGGGGGCCCTTTGCACTGTGACTGGTAAGCGACAATTAAACAAAAAAAAAATGAACAATGTAACAATATTATATCATAGAGCCAAGTCCCGACACAGAGGGAGAGATCAATTATTGAGGCCAATGCATGATTTATAGGGATAACGACATTCTATAGTTTTGTCATTGTGCGCCTCCGAACTTGAACATCAAAACTCGAAACCATTGCGACCGATAATAATCGTCACCGACGAAACGAACGTGATGGACCCATAACCAGCAGCGCAGACGACGGAAACGCAAAATCGCGGGAAATATAATAATAATATGTACCTATATTATGTTATGTGGTTTTCGACTAAGGAGTTGGAGAAGTAAGGGTGGGAAGGGGAATGGTGTAATCATGATGATGATAACAATAAACTCGCACTTTTAAACGGGTTCGGGGGGTGAGCGGTGGACTTTTAGTGTGTTTACACGCTTGGGTGGCAGAAGTAGGGGGAGGGGGTAAACAGCCACTTGTTGATCCGTAATTTATGATTGTACGCGCCGCCGCACTATAATATAATATATAACATGTATACCGGCAGTTATCACGGTCGCACCCGTTTGCACACATTTTGAAAGTTTTACACGAAAATATTAATGAATCGTTTACATATTATACAGATATTATCGAAAAACGTAACGAGCCGTCAAGTTTATAAGACCACATTTATTTTAAAATCAAAAACTGACAAGCCATCTGTGCACAATATATGTTAGCACATATTTTGCACATCATGAATAAAAAATAAATATAAAATTTGATTAATATCATTCTAATCATAATTTTGTTTACATTAGGTAATTAATATTTCATGATGATCTCGTTGATTTAATTTAGGCATGTGGTTATAGTGGATTGTTTGATCAATAAGATAATTAAATACGAAACAATTTTTTTTTGTTAATGATTACAATTTTCGATATCGTGTTTACCATGCGCAAAAGGGGTGCTCAAATTTGAGCGAACTGACTGTATACGAATCGGGAAAACGTGCACTGGAATTCGGTACCCCCGAGCCTAGATGACAAATTTCGTTGCGGCATAGGGTGTATGAAATATTTATATGTACTCGCGTCCGGTGGAGGTGCAGCAGTGTGGGTTTTTTTCATCGGCCAAGCAAAGGAATTCCGGATCGTTGGCTCCTTTCGGCTTTTCGTTTGCCTTCTCTACACGCATCAACGGGTCACCCCCAATGGTTTTTCGTGTGTGCAACTGCTGGGCGCGGGCGCGCGTCCGCTTACCGGCGGCGACGACCGTCTCGGGGAAGCAATACATTTCACGGTACATTAATCGGACCTACTGCGCGACATTACCAACAGGAAGAGAGTGAAAAAAAAAATCTCATACAACGAAAAGCGTCCGACCGCCACCACCACCCTTCTCGACCTATAACCACCCAAGCCACAGAGATTTCGGGGGCGGAAAACTTCTTGAAAAAAACCATCGCGTTTTGCATAAAACACGACGAAAATCGAAAAGACGTCCCTAGACAATAATATACAGGGAGCAAGTAGGTTATATATATAGATACGCACTGCAGATCATTAAAGTCGCTAAATAAAATATAAATTTGAAACTAGTGTTCGAAATCAAATTGCACAGATACTACACAATAAACGGTGATGCCAAACATATTTATATAACAACAGTTTTTTTTTAATAGTCTACTATTATATAGAAAACAATATTAGTCTGTCGACTCGAACGCCGCCGCGGGACCACATGTTGACGTAGTATTTCTCAGAACTCGATTCAAAACGTGTAGCACTGCAACCGTACAGTAACGAAGAGATTCAAAAAAGAGCACGAAAGAATACAAATGTAAACATAATGAAAACGACTTTCGAGGAAATATCGCAAACGGAGGCGGCGACGGTCGAATAAAAACAAGACTTCCCACAAAGCGGCCAGTGCAGCGCCGCGAGATAAAGTGATTTGATTGATTTCGATGTATATATAAGGCCGGCGGACAGGTATAGGTACTGTAAATGTTTAGAGGCACACCTACGTGTACGATATGCGACCTGTTGTGAAACGGCGGCACTTTATGATATTATAGAGATGTATAAAAAGGATCGGATAAAAAAAACGTTTCATCGATAATACGTAACGAATGTACATTGTGCTCGAGATCGGACGACGTCCGATTTTTTTTACTTCATAATATGATTTATGCGGGAGACGAGCCGACAAAAAAAGATTACACCTGGGCAAAGACCCCCGGTGACGATAGTCACCATCGAATTATTATATAACACGCGAACGATGGCAAACCCGCGAGTGGCTATATCTATACGACGATGTTCGTATTACCTACTAAAAAATAAAAACGCACCAACGAAATTCGGTATACAGCGAAACGCAGCCTACACGCCATGCTTTTGTTATAATTGTTATTTATTAATGTTTAATATTGTGGCGATACAAAACGCATGCCAAACTAAAAATAAAAAAATAATAAAAAGGTAGAAAAATTACCGCTTTTTGACAGTTAAAAAAAAAATCAAAAACAAAATAAACAAAAATTAAACAACTCTATATTGATATTATATTTATATGGTAGCGTAAGATATTAGAAACAGGCGCATTCCACAAAACGGTTCAAGTCTAAGTCAAAGAGGATGTTCATTATATTATTTGGATATTGTAATATTATGTATACCTAACAGGGATGGATGTTGTGTGAGTTAGTGATGTTACGCACTCGGAGAAACGGCTAGAAATAGGTATACCTGTTGCTGCAGAGACGTTGTCCGTCGTATAGTCGGTTATCAAAACGATTTATACACAGGTAAATTGGTGCCCTTCAAAGTGACGTCCGACGGTGGTGAAATAACAAGGGAAAAATTGGGAGGGGGGGGGGGTAAGTATGTAAGAGTTTTATGATAGTAGCTGGCTGAATAGGTGATTTAAAAGAAAAATAATTCGAGCACCAAGCTCGTACTTACCGAATTGGCTTCGCATCCACGGGTACAGTGGACTAGGCAGCGAGTTGTTGTTGACCGACTGTTGATTCTGAGCGGTGGGAGTCTGCAGCGGCGGCGTCTGCTGGTGCGGGTTGACCACGACCTGGTGGTGTCCAGGCGCCGGCGGGACGACGGACTGCTGCTGTTGCTGCTGCTGCTGGTGGTGGTGCGGACTCAGGTTGCTGAAGTATGCCTGCTGCTGCTGCTGGTGGTGCGACTGTGGCGGCGGCGCCGAATGGTGGTGCTGCTGCTGTTGGTGATGGTGGTGGCCGGCGGCCGTCATCTGCTGCTGCTGCTGCTGCTGCTGGTGGTGGTTGGTCATGTCGACCATGTCGGTGGGGCTGCCTGGTTCGACGAGACCGTTCGCCACAGAGGCCTGGAGCTTGCACGTGGCGTACACGACAGGCGTGTGGCCGTTCATGGTCATTTGGCCCATGCCACCGCCACCTCCGCCGCCACCTCCGACCAGGCCACCGCCGATGGGCGATTCGGGCCTGCTGTAGCCGTCCATGGACGACTGGTGGTGGTTGTTGTAGTAGCCGGCCGCAGCGGCCGCCTGCCGGATTTCCATCCGGTCATAGGGCGGGAACCGCGGGTACGGCATGCCCTGGGGCGGCTGTCCGCCGACGGTGGGCCCGACGTAGTGGTGCGGTGGTATGCCCTGCCGGGCGGTCGGGTCGCACGGAGCGTTGTCCACGTAGTGCTGCTGGCCGTGGTGGTGGTGGTCCATGACCAAGCCACCACCGCCACCACCCCCACCGCCGACGATTCCGCCGACGCCTCCAAGCACGCCGCCACCGCCGCTGCCGCCACCGACGAGGCCACCACCGGTTCCTCCACCTCCGCCGTTCCGCATGTCGGAAGGCATGTACGAGTTGGCAAAGTACGAGCTCATGTTCAACAGGTCGCCGCAGTTGCCCTCCACTTTGCCGGCCGCTGAAACTGGACCGCGGTCGCGAAAATGTGTGGTGCTCGATGTACCGTGATTACACTGCACCGATGCGGTGTACCGCTCGACCGCCGAGTGATGTGGCTGCTAGTGGCCACCGACAGCTGCAACGTCGAGGCACGCCGTCATCGTGGCCGTCGGTCTGGTAGCGGTGGTGCTGGTGCTGGCGCGACCTACAGTCGTCGGTGGAGATGTTCGTGTCGGTGAAGACGGTGCTGGTCGTCGACGCGCGGCCGTTCTACGGTCGTCAACGGTGGACGAGTCGTCCGATTAGCCGCCGATTCGCTGCCGACGACTGTGTCGCTTTCGCTGGTCCGACCGCGGTCGCGGTTTTTCCGGTATCCGTGCGGTTGACGGTTCTGCTGCTGCTGCAGCTGGTTTTGGATAGTCTGCTTGTGTTGGTGCTGGTGACGGTCGTCGCGATCACTTGGTCGGGTACGCGAAATCCGCCCCTGAAACACACAAAATCAAACGCACACAGGTCAATCGATTGTTCACGTACATGTGAGGAGGAACTGCGCCGCAGATGATAATGTCATATTATGTAGTTACACGCCGGAATTCGGACGGCCATTCGACGTGAAATTCTCCCTCCCACCCCCCCTTACACACAAATCCAGAACGGGTTGCCCCCACCAGATTTCGCCCAAGTATACACCTTTAAGCATATATGTACATAACGTATTATATATTTCGCGCGGGCCTTTGTGCAAGCTATTTGTTTTGCGAATTTCCGCACTCCACCGCAACGGCCGCGGGACGTCAAGCCGCGTCAATAGATGACAAATATACGTGTATTTGGGCACAATGGGCTCGTGCGGCATCCCCCACCACCCTCCGATCAATACGGTTCACGTGCTACACAAAGTACAGGCGCGTACCTATATACTATATGGATTGCGTTGAGGCATTATTATATTTTACACTGCGCAGGATATACGTATATCCTGCGAGGACGACAATGGAAGAGCAGATGTCCTACGCCGCCGGCTGCATATACGCACTTTGCACGCGAATAAACTGCATATTTCACGGTTGACGACAAGTTTCGCCGGTTCGTCAACGCGTACCGAACGAATGACAAACCGTAGGTGTACGCATTATATTATATTAGCCCCTCTTGCCGAGGATAAAAAAACGGGGCCCCCGGCACATCGCATGTTATACGAGCGTTTAACTCATCGTGAATTCTCGATTGAAGTGTCCAAATCCGTTTTTCTATACCCGTCGACTATGGATACTTTCTGCGCCAAGCGGTTTCTTTCATTCTCACTTTTCGCAGCGGCGTGTTGACAGAGATTTTTAGGGAGATCTAAGGGGTTTCCCTATAATTCCGATAAAGGATGGGTGGGTGGGTGAGTACCTACCGGATTTAGTGAGATATTGTTATACAAGACTATAACTTCATCTGAATATGGTATTTATAATACGAATAATAAGTATAACATTAAGTAGTCAATGGGTGGTAGGTCATTCAAACAATGAATTAACCGATAAAATATTCACTCCGCCACCCCACTGACTACTCTGCATAGTACAACTTCAATACATTCTACACAAATATTATATATTATAATATTATGTGCTATTGAAGACAAGTGATTATTGTTTAGTTTTTTTTCTTCTCTACTTCGTTGTGGTTGTAGGTGATAAACTGATAAGTGTATTTTTTTTTCACTATTAATACACTGTGTACAAAGTGTACACACAACGTCTAATGCAATCTTTGTCCACAACAGCACAATTAATGAGACCCGTAATGACTATATCGCCTATATGCAGTTTACATTATACCACGGCGGCCTACGAAAACGTTATAGCATCACTAATTTTATCGATGGTTTACACAGTTGGGGATTGATGTACAATTGTTTATAATTTCACCGGAATCAATCGACCAAAGTTGTGGTGCTATGTGCATTTAAGCCTACCCCAAATGTACATTTATAAGTCTTCTGAAGATTTACAAATATTTACAATTAATTCACAAAATTCTTTGCAATAGTTTAGGTTGTTTTTCGCATAAAATCTGATAGCTAACTTCATGTACGTGAACACTAGTACAGGACTGTCGACAAATAAAATACAAATTTCAATTAAATATGGCAATATTGTGTAAAATGTTGTATGTCTAAGAAAGGGTGTGTAGCGTCAAATGTACGAAAGCGGCGATTGCATCACGCATTTATTAGAGTTAATTAAGGGGGGGGAGGCCAAAATTAATAATAATTTACTGACCCATTTAAAATGACAAGTTTTCCCACTCAATATATTTTTTTCTGGGGGGGATAAACTGCCAACTTGCGACCCCCCTCCTCATTTAACGCCTATTTCATCACTTAATGAATGGATATCATAGCAATCAGCAGTGCAGTGTGTACCAAACATAATAAATAATATACGTCGTATAACAATATGAACGGATTGAAACCGAGTCCAGCGATGTACAAAATAGTATGCTATCGGGATAGACTATATAGAGACAAGACAGTCACGATTAGGAGTGACATAATATAGCTATACCTATAGGTCAATAGTTCCTGTAGGGATCTTAAACACGAACCCAAATAGTTGTTTGACATGCAAATATTAAAAACAATAATTACTATAATACTCCATTGTGTGTTTGCTACGAGTGACGATGGTGCGGGAGACGTCCAAGAGTGCAATATATTGCAGTGTAGGCGTCGGAAATTATTTTTAACGACCCGAAAATGCACGACGGTGCAATACACGAAATCACGTTTATCAAAATCGATGGCGTTTGGTCGAGAAATCACTGGACGGCACTCGTGAAGACAACGCGGCGGGACACCATCCCGAGTCGTCGGGACGTCGGAAACTAAAATTCTTTTTTTTTGTTTTACCTAGAAAACGCGAAAACGGCTACAATGGCGGACAGGGTCGGTTTTGGTACATTATACAAGTCGTTTGGATATGATTAGCGGTTCGTTATTTCCTCATGATATATAAACACGTGTATATTATAATATGATATACACGGGACGTCCTGTGCGCGTATATGTTCCTAACAAAAGTACTATAGATATATATATTGCAGTAAACGCCACAACGAGAGCACATATGGTGAAAATAAGGGCATACAGGAAGACGGATCGTATTTCACTAAGCTGACTTATTCCGGAGCGCCTGTTCGGCTTAGCCAGTTTTGCCGTCCTCCAATCGGTCTCAGATGATTTCTTATCTCGCGGACACTCTCCTCGACGGTGATAATAATAATATTATACAGGTAAGAACCGCGCGCAGTTACCACCGCAGTGGTAAACACAATGATTTATAATAATAAATTATAATATCATATGATATATTAGACAAAAGCGCAGAAGTCGTGCAAACAGACGTATGCTACGTTGCATTATGCGTGGGGTATGTGCCTATTTACCGCGGGCCGCGGGAACGGTGGTAAAAGCGTTTCAGGGGTGGAGGGGGCACACGGCGACCTTTGGCCGCCGGTCCGAACGCTATAAGTGCGGTTTACAATGACTGCCGGCTAATTGCAGGTGCACGTCATACATTTACTATTATACTTGTACGCGATTTCCCTTACCCTATATCGTTTTAGTCTTGACAACAAGTCATCGGGACGTCCGGAGAAGAAAGACGAAATTAAAGAAGAAGAAAACGGCTGCGGCGTGGAGGTGGAGACCTGTAAACCGCCGGAAACGATATCGTATATACAATATTTCGAGGACACGATGGCGCGGAGGAAGGTCCCGCGGGCTTAATTTCCGCATCTTTTGTGCCACCGCACGCCCGTCCTTCGTCAGCCCCGAGCGTTTAGGGGTTGAAAGCAGACGCGAAAGGGTTGACCGGTTTGTGCTATGCACGTCATGAATAAACGAAACATAAATTCATCAGGCGGCGGTGTTCCCTGCATAGCAGTTTTAAAGCCCGTCGAGACCCGAATTAATATGCAAAACTCGACGGATAGGTATATTATACTATATAGTAGTATATGGGTGGCTGCATATATATAGGTATTTATATATTATGGTTGTAGTAGAGGTAGGACAGAGCGAGAACGACGCGCTGTGCGGAGAGACGAAGAGAGAGTGAAAGAGTGCAAGAGTGACGGTGACTATGGGACCCCTTTTGCCGTGTTCGTTTCTTCGTGCACAATGCGTATATATTATATTAAAATATAATATATATGGTGAATGACAATACCACCTTCGGGTTCCGTTATATTAAATCCGGCGATCTCCTCTCCTCCACCACCACCACCACCACCATCGTCAGCGCTCAGTCTTATAGTGTATATAATATTATTATATTATATACATCGCAAACTGACGTGAATTTCGGGCCCCGATAAACCCCCGCGCCCCCCTATGCATACGCGTGTATAACCGACAAATACCACCGTTACGCGATGTATATATATTATTATTGTTATTATTGTTATTATTATTATTGTAAGCGACGTCTGCGTGGTAAATTAATCTTTATAGTACGTTTTTTTTCTATTAGTAACCGATTCCCGTGGGTTTTTTTTTACCTCTATATCTCGTATTATACACAGCCTAAATATATTGTCTCAAGCGATGACTTTCGCACTCGAAGACGAAGTATTATTATAAAGACCTCGCATTATTTACCACAATATTATTAGGTATATAAACTGCAGCGCGTTTCAATGCATAATATATCTCTATAAAACAATTAGTAGGTGTTGACTGGTGAATGAATGCACAATGCACGTATAACGACCATTAATGCACTATATGATTTCGTTATTCAAACAAATATAATATAACGTCCTCAGAGTGAAAACACTAAAGGTCGTCGTCGTCTGAGCGCAGCAATTAACACGCGGCGATAACATAGCTCGTTAATTGTGCATATTGTAGTACTTATATAATATGTACAAGTTACTATTATATCGTATAATATTATAATGTTATTATTAAGGCACGGATGTCGTATCTATAATAGTAAAAAACTAGTAAAATTGATTGCAGTAGGTATTGCACTAATAGTCTTTTTTTTACTTTAAAATTTATAGGTACTTCGAATAAATATTTAATAAAAATCATTTATAAAATCAAAGTAATATTAAGTGAAAGAAATTGAAAAATAGTTAAAATAGTTTTAGAAATTAGTAAATTCAACAAAATGTCTATACAATTAAAAAAATTGCAATTAAAAATTTTAAATTTTAATTCTTATACTTACATAAAACACATTTAAAAGTTACAAATGCGACAACATCCGTGCCCTATATAGGTAGTTATTATTAATAAGAGTAGGTAGGTATACTAAGTGGTAAAACGATTTGACCATTTATAGACGGGAGTGTATAATAAACATACAATACTATACACTAAATACTGTCACATAGTATGTATACGGTTTGAACTGAAATTTCGAGTATAGATCCACAATATTATAATATTTAGGTATACGCTGGTATAAGTGGTCACAATACTAATAGGTTTGTTGTAAACAAAATATATGCGTTACGAGTTTACGACAAAAGTAATGCGATTATTACCTACTGAAACGCTCTATTATATTATATAATGTATAGGTTGATGCACACAAACGAAATCGATCTGTAAACGAGAGTCGTCATCGGTAAACAATGCGATTTGAATATATTTGACATGCGAAACTATTAGATTGAAGACGAGCTAGACGAAGCCTACCCGATACGTAAACAATAATAATTTACGACAGTATAAGTGTTAAATGTTATCCGTGACGTCCGTGGAAATCCGATGACGGTTTCTCAAGTACTTTGTCGTACACCGGATGTACCGGATGTACACTTGCACCATTTACAGTTTTACCGACTTTTCGCCATCGGTAGAGTTGTGTGGCCGGCGACGTCGAGACGAGATCGAATAAAAGGTACTGTAAGCCCGGGGCCAGACATCTCAACACTCGGCAGCCGTTGAGATTTTACAAAAAAAAAAAACAGTGGTCTGCAAACTTTTTTATAACTATATCATACTCCCACGGACTAAGGTAGAGGGAGTGAATGAGATGATTATGAGATATTATATTTTTCAATACAGTACCTATACCTAATTCAGTTTTTTCGGACCACTGTTTAAAACCGCAGTAATACGGTTACCGAGTGCCGAGATGGATTATAATGAAATGATAACAAAATTGATATTATTATAATATGATATCCAGGAGTATAATGACATTATGACATATTGTTGTGCAACTTTTTGACGCAACAACACGCGTGCGCCGGTCGGTTCAAGGAGATCGTAAAAAAAGTCCACAATAATAATAATAATAATATACAATCCCCTTTTGGATCAATGAGCATGATCTATGTGAGAACGACGCAACCAACGTACTATTGTCGACGCCGCCCAGTGCTACCATCGCGCGTACAACGCAAACAACAAGTGTTCGTCGTGCGGACGACTAAACGCAAAACGAAAACACACCACAGAAACGAAGATAGGCAATAGAAAGAATATTATTATCATGCGAATATTATGGAAACCGAATCGTTTAGCCTGTGTATTAACCAGTGGGTCGTTGAAATACTGTTTATCGCACGTCACAATAACACGTAGGTATATATTTTATAAAGTTAAAAAAAAAATAATAAAGTTCTTTAGAGAAAAATGTAACGTAACAATATCTGTTTCAATCAATTTGATAAATTAGAGTATTTTAGAGTATTCCAATTGGGTAAAAATGCAGACGATACGAACCCATATTCAAATGTAACAACTCGATAGGTTTTTAATAATATTACCAAACAATATTCTTCAAACGAATCGGATACGACATTATTTTTTCTATGCGACGTGATATATTATGCGAACAAGATAATCCAAATGTTACGAATAATTAACAAAATTATTATCGTGGAATATTCGGCCATTAATCACGGAGTGACACGATAAGAAAATATGCTTACTACAAGTGTATTATAGATATGTCGTTATTGGACGTGGAAAGACACGAACAAAATAACAACAATAATAATAACATAATGTTTTCGTGTAGGCTCCTACTCGACGCCTGAATTATTGCGGTCAAGCAACCGCACTTGCACGCCGTCAACCTGTGCGGCGTCACGTATTTTGGTCAGGCGTAACCGCTTACCCGAAGAAAATTGTTAAAAAATAATAATAATATTACACTCGACCGGATAACGTTTTCTGTTAAATCGATCGAACGCGGAATTACAACTGTGGAACGACAATTTTATTATTACTTCGATACGATTAAGCAAAAGACAACTGATCTACTGTAGCAGTAAGAAATCCTGACTTTTTCGGAAACGTATTTGTCGCGTGCGACTTTTGAGGGACGTCACTATAATCTAAGGTGAATTGTATAGGCAATTTCACAGGCATTCGTACGTCGTAAGCTGGCTATATTGCGGTAAAAGTACGAGAGGACTGCTAATTCTGCTCACACACATGTGTGTAATATAACCTTTTTTTTGGGTGGTAAACGGTAAAAAAGTCTGGGGTAGGAAAAATCCGGGGGAAAAATATTTTATTCTATTTCATTTGATTATTTATCGTTATAAATCTTTTGTTTTTCATTCATTATTATTATTATTATTATTAAAGAACAATTAACAGCGGTCGGCACAAATAATTTAATTTTAACATGCGATCCTAATATTCCAATAGTGTAGGTACCTACTACCTACCTACGTCACTTCCTTACCCCGATTTTCATTCAGAAAAAAAAATATTCGAATATTCTCCATAATATTTACTACGGATCGACCGAGGTGCATTTAAAACTATTTTTTGAAAATATTTTAGATTGAAATATTTGAAATTGTTATGCCACATATTTTATACAAAAAAAGAAAATAAGAAATGCGGCTAAGCCATTTGCCTGTATACGTGTGCGATTATATTTTGAGAATAAAAATCAGGATGGACGTTCGAATATTAGAATGAGTACCTACTTTTTGACTGAACATAAATACTTATAATCCCATCAACCAATCGGATTGAAATTACATTGAACGGCGAGTACTTATGGGTGTAGTATAATGACGTAATACCTGTTCCGGTGAGTATGAAAAAAATACAGAAAGGCACACACGCGCACTTGGAAAATTGGAAATTTCTAAAATTGATATCGTATTTATCTTTTTACCTATATATATGGAAACTATATTATTATGTTAAAACTTACGCCAACAAGGTATTACCCCGCGTTGACTATAAAACGGCAATTTCACGGGTAAGTTTTAAGTATAATCATTTGGACCCCGAACCCAAAATCCCCCGGAACATCGGGTGCGCCACAACAGCAATAATAACAACAACAACAACAACAACAACGATAATAATATCGTATCGTTCGCGACTCGTCGACCGGCGGACAGATGGTGCCACGAGATATTTTATCGCCTCGAACAAAGGCCTTATTTCGATTGTGGCTGGGTGGAGCCTACGGGTCGAAGGGACGATGCATCATCCGTCAACTGTCAGCGGAAACCATTGCTGGCAATCATGGCGATCGGGGAAACCATCGTCGAGAGGCGGTGGCGGGAGGCGTGTTATATATTCGTTACGAAAATCCGATCGAAAACGTTTCGTCGCGAATGATTTGCGTTGTGCCCGTCGCGGAGTTTTGTTTTGTTTGTTTTAATATTATTACGATCATCTCCGCATATTTACATGGATGGTGAAAAATGTAAGTAGTTAGAGTTGATTCCCGACGAAACTACTTAAGTGTTGGGTACTGGATCAGTGGCGACGAAGTACACGATTGAAAACCAACGAAAGCCCGGGTGTACTCTGCAGCAGTAGATATTATTATGTGGAGTCTGTGTGTTCGTTTTGGAAAACGACGGAAAAAACGGTGTTCCGCGAACGATCGAAAACCCGCCGAAATATTATACTTATCGTGTATATTATAATACTGCACAGGTACAGTCGACAACGACGACGATATTATCATATTATTTAATTTATTATGTCGTTCTCAAATCACACAATTATTACGCCGTGGGACAGTTTTTCTAATTGCATATTAGAATACAATACACTGCAATTGGATAAACCGTCGTTTACCGCAGTGCTAATAATATGCGATATAAATTTCGTACGCCGCCGCCGTCGCTGCCAAGGGGTAAAAGAACGACAACGTTTAAGACATTTTATGTACCCACCACGACCGCGGTGTTTGTATATATATATTATGCACACGACGTAGGGAGAGATTTTATCGTCCCCTTTTCCATTCCGCGCGCGTGCGTATAGGTACCACCGTGCAATGATATTACGGAGCCATAAAAACCACAGCGCTCTCGTCAACCCATTCCTCGCGAGCGCAAATTATCGTCAGCGTTCTTTACGACCGTTTAATAAGTCGTAAAAACGCTGTTTCAACACCAACGCCGCCACCACCACCACCGCAGCCGACGTCCTATAATAATTTAACGCACAAGTTTCCGCGGCTGTATACATATATATTTACGGGTGTGTATACATAAATAAAATATAACCTTTCCCGCGGTCCAGAGATTACACGGCACAATAATTATCAAGGAAAACGAACGGAACAAAAAAAAAAAAAAAAACACCAGCCTTAAATCGACCGTGCAAAAACTGTACGCACCAGAACCTCGCCGCGAACGAAATGTAATGTTATAATTTATAATGATCGCCGTGCGTTCGGCGACCGAGATTTTTCACGCGAGTTAAAAGACAATCTATATAATTATTGTTATTAATTATATTCTCTATACGCATTTCGAGATTATAATAATATTAGACACACACCGATGCTGCAGTTCAAACAGACGCGCGTAAATAATTGTGTACCGAAATACTATTATATTATATGTGATGTTTGCCGCCAACTCTTTATCTACGAATATTTTTACTGTACAACACCGCGGCACCTATTATAATGAATGTGTCGGACGTAAACAAAGCGTTTGATTCAAACCCGAAAATTTGTCTAATTTCATTGGCCTGCACGTCCTTATAGATAATATATTATTATTATGTTCGTTTTATTTAGGTAAGGTTTCTATGATATTATATTATATTCCTTGCTGCGCCTGCGTGATTCGTATAACGTACAAGAAGGACGTATGGAACATCTCGACATCTAAGGAGTATAATATGCCTATAATATCCTAATGGATCGAAAAACAATAAATTTAATTTAAAAACAGAAATAGCCAAAAAAAATAATACTTCTAAGAACGAGCGATTTAAATAAAAAAAAAAAATTTATACATCTAATATAATATAATATAATATGAAAATTTACAAATATTACGTTACCTACCTATAGGCTATATGGGTACCTATTCTAATAACACAAAAGCAAATAAGTTACGTTATAACACTTAATGTAATGATTTAAATAATTAACTTCACTTATTAATTTGTTTATGCCAAGCCCCGGGCAATTATAACAAGTACTCAGAAGAATTGTGTATTTTAGTTATATAATATTATGTTGGTTGCAATAATATGCAATTTGAGAAATTGCTGAATCTATAGAATAGATATTTTATTTTTCATAGTGACATTTTTATTGTGACTAAAATAAATTCTTTGATGATTTGGTTCAATATAGGTAGGTATCATTAACAAAAATAAATAGTTTTATTGACATTAAATTAAACTAAATTAAATCTTCAACTAATCTGAGAACATCATGTAGTATAAAAATGAAGTTGTAATTTATAATGTATATTTTCTAATGTGATAGGTATTTATGTAAATGTACATATTATCTTTCATATTTTAAGTTATAAATTATGTATAGGTAATTTAACATTAGATATGTTTTACTGAATTGTATTATGGAATATGCCTTTAATGATAGAGAACCATACCGCCTATCCATATTCTATAATCAAGATTCATAACTCATAAGTATACTTAACAGAAAACCAGAAATTTTGAATGATCATTTAGTGTAATTTTGCTTACTTATTTATACATTTATAATTAAATTATTGGCAGTTATCATCATTGTTTAATGCATATATTATGCAGATAAACAGTTTTAAAAAAATATAAATTAATTACTAAACAGCTAACTACAAAAATAAAATAAAAAATATTTATAGATATTTCATAGCTAAGCCAAAACTAGTTATGTAAATGCATATTATGAGCTTCAAAATATTATATTATTTGTCAATAAATAACGCTTAAATTTTTTAAGCTACAAACTATTTTATAAATGTATAGTAATAAATTATTTAACATACAAAAATTCGAGTTTAAATTGATTTAGATAATGTAATAATTAAAAAATATAAAATGATTGAAACATGATACAGTTATTACAAGAAGTTTTAAAATGTTTGACAACGTTATATATTATTGTGATAATTCATACTACCTAGTACCTATGTTATAAGGAACACGAAACTGTTTAATTATACCGACATGAACTTATACCTATCTATAAGTATTTTAATATTATATTATCATAGGACGTTATAGTGGTCTCCATAAAAAAATTCATAAATATTTTTATAATATTATATTATACCAGCTACTGTTTATTATTTTTTTTTTACAAACACGCTAAGTACCTAGTGCAGGTATCTACTATATATTTTAAAAACAAAATGAAAATAAACTTACGCACGACAACTCTACAGCTGCTCAAATAAAAATATATCGTTCTACAAATAATACACGCTATATTATATTATAATTATTATTATATAGGTACTGAATCCCTAGGTATAAAATAATAATTTAAAATTACTTTTTAGTCCATCATAATATAATATGATGGTTGAAGAACAATGTAAACATAAATGACAAAAATGAAAAAAATTACCTGATTATTGTTTTTTTGAAATGTCAAAAGAAAAGCTCACTTAATGCGACTACCGATTTTGACAACGATAGATAATGTCCTAACGAAGTAGAAAAACCGACTGCGATGCTGCTGCAGTGCTTACACACAACGATGACCGCAGATTTCAGGAAAAAAATTGAATTCCCAGCGATTCTCAGAGCCCCCATCGGGACCCCCGCAGAATTAACAATTAAGTGATTAAAATTTTATTGTCCCTCTAAACGGACGCGTCGTGTGCGCGCCACGATAATAATTTATTAATAGGATAATGTATCGCTCGGAGAATAATGGGATAAATACGCTATAACAATATTATAATATTCGTTTTTAATTATGTGCGCGCCCAACTCTCGATTGAGACGTCAACTGTATATATACCTACCATCGTGGCAGGATACCATATAATATTACTATATACAAGCAAAATATATTATTATTATACAGTATTTAATATAATATACACGGGACCCCGCATATGGGTTGTGCGGCGGCGGTGACGAAACTTGATAGTCCCGCAGGGGTCACCCCGTTAGCGGAGAGGGTACGCGGCCGCTATTAAAATTATTGATGTCGTAAAATTATTTAGGTATATGCTCGAGCCTTTGATTTATCACGGGCGTTTCTGCGGGATAAACAATAGGTATATACGTGTGGTCGGAAAGTGCCCAGAGAGAAAACTAACGCTGTGATAGATACGTAAATAGATAAATAGTGAAATTCGACCATTGGGTGGGAAAGAAACGAAACGAAACTCGCAAAAAAAATGTCCGGCTACGCGATTAGACATCGTCGTAATATAACAGACGATTATAATTTGTTACGATTATACATATATATATATATATAGGTAGGTTATATATGGTTTATCACTGTGGCGAATCTCGCAAGTAACCTTTCTAGCACGTACCTACACACATAATAATATGGTCCATCATAATAATTAAGAATCAAATGTATTGAGAAACAATGCAGTGAAAAACGACGGAATGATCATCGTCAAAAAATATAACGAAATTCAGTTGGGAACGTTTTCGTCGCCACGGTTTTCGACTCAGAATGCGATTTCTTCGATATATTTATAGGCTCCTATACCTATTTATAGTCGGAACATAATATTATATATGTTACTCCACGCATATTAAATTAGTGATGTCGTGTTTTTAATTTTAACTATACACCGTATCTGATCGGCCACGGAAAGAAGAGTGTATGATTTATTTATAATACAATTACACTATCGAGTTCAAAGACGCTTATTAATTATGATACACTTATTAGTTAATTAATTTTTTTTTTTATATGATATAGAACGACTACAAATTTAAAGACTTTTATGTAGGTATACGCGAGACACAATGTGCACACGTGTGCGGACGGAGCTATATAATATTCAAGAGACAACTTTTTTACAAGCAAACATTATGCAATACACAATAGTAGTTGATATATTATAATAATAATTCTTTTTTAATTTGTCTTTTCATTTCAAACAAATTTCGCCGTAAATTTATTGGACAAGGTTTTTTGTTTTTCGATGGGATTTATATTTGTTTTACATCGTTTTTCGGGGGAAGAAAGTAACTATCACGTTTTTTTCGTCTTATTTAAATAAATAGCAGCGCAGCCTGTTTAATGATAATGTCGTATAGTACCTACTATGAAATCTACGTTGTTTACTGCACAAGTCGCCGCGATAGACAGAACTGTTCCCAAGGCGACGTTTTGACTTTTATATTTTTTAAACGTATTTTCTGAAAACTGAAACACTTGTACTTAAATCACATAGCAACACGTGGCGAGTTATGCGTAAGGTCCATCGCTATACAAAAATTTCATATGCTACTGTATAGTGTATATAACAGCCTATAATGATTGTTATTTCAACAAAGTGTGGTTGAATGGTAAACAGGCAATGAAAAAAAATCCATCACCGTCCGTTTAAGAAAAAGTGGAAATTATGTTGCAGTGAATCCACGGCGAGGTGTTTGGAATTTCGGATGGTTTGTTGTAAGCGTTAGCAATCGAAAAATGCTCAAATGCGTAAAATGCGTCTCATATTATATACTTGCGAAATATTTTCCAGAAATATTGCGCAGTGTATCGTCGGTGCATGTATAACTACACCGTACTCTGACTCTGTAATCCCATACCTCCGAGTGATATCTATAATATTCTAATATCTAGATATAGGATTTCCGTTATCAGTCATTATCACTATATTAATATGATCACAAACTAACGAGCAGTGAAATACAATGTGTCGGAAAAGTGCCGAGGATGATAACGTGGTATATAATCGTGGTTATCGCAGCAAAAAAGGTTTCGATATTTTATAGTTTTTATACTATTAAAACATTAATAACAATTACAATATTATATTATATTTTATATAGACGTTTATGTCCCAGTCATACACGTAGATAGGTATTAGGTATACGCAGCGCGATATATAGGCACGACAGTGGCTCGTCGTCGTCGCCGTCGTTGTTTACCCGAAACAAATAACCGACTAATGAATTTATAACGGTACACGACTATATAATGCGTCGTGACGAAGACCAGGATCACACGTCTTGTTAACACACACGCGGCCGGACCGAGCGGAATTCTATATTTGAGAAGATTTATAATAATAATAATAATAATAATAATATACTCGTGCACATGGTCTCCCGTTCGTGTATCGTATACATAGGCGAGCGCGGAGAACAATCGAAAGAAGAAGCCGGTCCTTTGTTATCGTCCCGTCCCCTCCCATCGAGCTACGCCGCAGAAGAAAATTTCACTAGGACAAGAACCTCGACTATACAATATAATAATAAAACGTCAGCAGTATCGAATAGGTAATTTGGTGGCGGTCGGATTCGACCGTGCTAGAGCGTTATTTTTAATAGATCGATCGGAGATTCTCAAACTTTTTTTCACGTTTATCTCTAATGTTAAAGACTTAAAACAAACAAATTCAAAATAATAAATCGGTAAAATATTGTGATCAATACACGTATATACGAGTTATAAATTATTTCCCGTACCACCGAATAGTTTTCCGCGTACCATCAGTGGTATGCGTGACCAAAGTTTGATAACCCCGAAAATAGATCAATAATTGGGCGTTGGTTTGTTTTTTTTTCCTCAAGAGAAATCATTTAATCATTATAATGCTTATTCGAATGTCATCAGCAGCGGACGTTTTTGTTCGACGGCAAATAAGAAGTTATTAATTATTACATAATTTCATATTATATTATTATGTAATATGTTATTATGTTTGTCGTTTTAAAAAAAAGGCCCGAATTTAATTAAGCCAAAGTAAACTCATACGAAATATCATCGTAAAAACGTATAATTATTCTAAAATATATTAAAACCTTTATCTAAATAAATTATTATTATATTTCATGTTTTGTATGGAATGATAATTTGTGTCGGTTTCGATCGAACGGTTTAGGTTGAGTTAGGTGGTAAGTGCGCGCCGAATTGTTTTTCAATTTGTATACCTACTTATATCACCCGATTCGAAAGCAAGGGTGTCTGACGTCTGTATATAAAATGTGATTGTTCGCAGAGAAAAATCTTCTATACGACAATGTGGCTGAACGTTATCTATGACAGCGGGAGATGGCTGGGTGCTTATCGAGAATAACCGAGAACGAACTGACTACATATTTAGTAAATGACGGCCAAACTTATACAAATACAACCATGTTTATCGATCCATCACGAATGCAGCTGACCATTAATTATATTATACCACTTATTATAGCAATGTATATTTAGAATTTTAGAACACGCTAACAAGTTTAGTAAACTTATCCATTATTAGGTGTATCGTATATAACAAAAATTCTTAGTTTTAATTGTGTTTAATAATATTTTAATAAAAACAGAAGTTCTATAATATGTCCTATAGGCTATAATCAATTAAAATGGTCCACGCTTAATCAATATAGGTACAAGTAAAGAAATGAATGGATTTGCCTATATTGTCGTCATCGGAAACACAATAGTATTAATTATTAAAAATAACGTAATAAAATCAATAAAACGTAGAATATTTATTGAACAATAATAATATAACGTTTATATAGTGGCCATCGTCGTCTTTCAGAAATATCTTTGTACTCAGTCGTACCTATATATATATATATAACTATAATATAAGCGACCGCAAGGGGATGGGCTACGGGTTTAGACCCTTTTTGCGAACCGTTTAAACGCGTATACCGCCATCACACAAATGATAATATATAATGATGGTATAGTTATGGCCGCGTTGTACGCAGTTGTAGGGCGAGTTCATAAATTATAATACAATGTTTGAATAAAAAAGTTCATTTGTTATCTCTTGGTTAAAAAAATACCTGATTTAAAAAAATACCATCTCACGCATAGTTGAAGAATCCTATAGTTTGCAAATTTTTCGTCACGGTAAACTAAAAGAGAAAGGTATATGATCTGCATCGTGTGCACAGAAAACATCCATCGAGGGACGTGCGTTGGTAGTAATAGTGTCTTCGAGACGATCACGACCGCTGTCGCCGTCGTTAAAACTGATTTGTTAACGAAGAAAAAACGTTAATAAAGTTACAAAAGAATTTAACCTACATTATTATAGTCGGTATACCTATCAGTTATCAACAAACTATCTCGCTGAATAGTTGTAAAAATGTATATGCTCGTATGTATATGAGGTAAATAATATAAGACTACAAGAGTATTCATTTCACATATTATATTTCCAACGCTCATTATTTCGAAGAACTCACTTTTTTCCCAAAAACATTTTTTTACAATAATTTCCACCACTTTAAATTACCTTTGTTTTGACACATTTAAGTACCTATGTATTAGGGTTATTGTGAAAGTTGGTGATATCACTATAATTTACTTTTGATTTTTAAATTTTTAATATGAAGCAGACCATGCATTTAAGAACATGTGAATGAATATAAATATTGATCGTCTTTTTTCTTTTTTATAAGCATTTAAAATTTGTTTAAGAGGATTTTTATTTTCGAATTGATCTGAACTGTTTAAACATAAGTGTTATTTTTACAGTACAATTAAGATAAAGTGTAATTACACTTTACAAAACGTACTAACAGAAATAAGACAAAAAAAAGTTGCATCCCTCCGTGACTATATTGTTGTACACCATTTCGCTTATATAAATTATTGATATACCTTAAGTTCTATAGTCATATAAACTCGGTTTAAAGTAATGATATCACAATTACGTACCTTCCTATAGGTTATCATTTAAAATTCAAAAGTAGCCAGTGCTTTCTTCGCGATAACGGTAAAAAAAAATACAGGGACAATATAAAATTATTGTTTATACTAAATCGAAAGTTTTCAAAGAAGTAACAACGAGTGAGTTCACTGTGTTTAAAGAATCAATCTGTGAAAAAGGACGGCTTCAACGGCGTTATATCTGATGGAGCGTGATCTATATAATATATTATACGAATTCGAATCGTATCGTTCACACTTGCAAAAAAAAAAATATTGAATATAATAATATATTATTTTATGTATATGTGTACTAGCGACGGACACTCGGAATATTGGCAATATCTGGAAAATTGATAGGAAAATTCACCGTCTAGGCGTGGGGGTGGAGAGAGGAGTGAGCGTGTACGATATTTTATTATATTATATAAATGTACACAGCATCAATGGGAGGGGGGCCCGACAGGGACACTACGGCCGGCGGCGGGTGGGGCGGTGGCGTTTTTTGATAAACAGCTAACACGCGTCAGTGGACATCCGGTTGGACGTTTGCCCGTTGCAATATAATAATATATAATACCATATAAATATGAATAGAATATAAACATATATATATCTACGGTGTGGCGGGGGGGGGGTACTGGCGGAACTATAACCCCGTCGAGCGTATAAGGACTGCAATATCGGCGTATAATATATTATTATACTATATATATATAGTAAAATAATATTTAATAATATATATAGTGCTCGTGATTTATTTTTATTTAATATTATTTTCATTTTCTACATATAGCTTTTTGTTTTTATTATTATTATTTATTTATATTTTCATCGTTTCATGATATAGATATGCACGGCGGAAAACAGCTCCATATTGTATTTTATATATATATAGGCGGGACGAGAGACTATAATATACGTGAAAGCCGTAAATTTCCACGTGTCCGATTATTAGCGCGAGACCCCCAATAACGATAACGAGCGATTTTTTTATGGTGACACACGAACGCGATTACGAATCGAACGTTATTGACGTGTTCGTAACTCGCGAATTGTGATAATAATAATCGGACTGCACACGAGACTATGAGTTGGAAACATATTGGTACAATAATAAAACTGTGAAAAGCAAACGTAGATAAACGATGATTTGAGAGAATATATGATTTAGAAAATTTGGCGGGGAAAAAAGAAAATCGTAATAAAAAGTTTTTCAAGCGAACATATTATTATAGTACATATTATGAAGTATACCTACCGACCGCGAAAAGCGACGTACAACATTATTAATTATTATATACTATGTATATAAACTATAAATGTATTATTGTAATTAAAAATTCGACTGAAGTCCGGTGGAGCAACATAATATAATAAGTGAGCGTAACAAATAACGACAATTGCGTGCTAATATATAGAGATAAATAATAATAACAAAGATTTGTAGTCGTAAATATAATATAATATGATTGTGTATATTTTTTGCAACTCACCGAGTAGATCTCAATATATAGGTTATATTATACAAAAACAAAGTGAAAAATCGACGTCTCCTTACCTGCAACAAAAAATTAAAATAAAATAATTAGATCACTCACTATATATTATTATTAATACTATTATATTATGTATATTGAATCATGAATCATGGAGATAGGATATTATTTTGTGAGTTATTTATAGAAACAAAATACGCATGACTGGCGCGGATGCGAGCAGCTCTAATCTGAAAGGTGAAACGCGCAAAGCACTATAAATCACATTATTGGCTAAATGAAAAGAAGAAGCGTTTTATAATTTATTGGCGCTGTACATGTATAATATAATATTATATACGACGCGTTATCAGTTTCACACAAAAAAAAAAAAAAATAAATAAAATAGTTCGACACGCGCGTCAGTAATGATTTTACGATAGGTTTTTTTTTTTCCTTTTGTAAACCGTACCCGCGGGCTTTTTCCGCACGCGCACATCGAGTGTGATGTACAATATATTATTTTCCTCGTCCCCTCCCAATTATTATTATTGTTATTATTATCATGACAATTGGTGCCGAGCGTGGTTAAAAAATGACGTGGGTACACTTTTATTTTCCGGTTACCTATACCGAAACTGCACAGACAATCGAAATTTAACCAATAACCATGTAGTAGGTATAATCCAGCCCCAGTCACACATTATTCGCGGCCTTCACTATAAACCGACGTACGTCGAATATTTTTTTAATATTATATATTGAGAGATGTCGAATATTTTACAGTTATATTATAATTATTATGTGCTTAGGAACTTATAGAATTTGAATCTATTTTTAAGATGGTTCCATAGACAGCAAGACCAAATGAAAATGCCGAATAAATAATACAAAATTGTATTTTGCTTAGTTTTGGAATGTATTTGAAGGTTTTTAATTATTAACTCATTATCGAGCTTTTTATAGTTATTTTTATCTAACTATTCTGCAAAAAAAAAAAAAAAATAGTTAGTTCGGTTGGTCAGGAAATCTATTTTTTGTTTTAGCACATAATGTTCTTTGTTAATTTTTTTATTCATATTTTTTGTGTGGTTTTAGACCTAAGCTTAATGATATTATTATAGTGTGCAGATTTATGACAAAGGCACATTGCAGTATACGGTATTTGAAAAGTATATTACACTGAGCTCACTCACTCACTCAAGTCACATTCGGGCACACACTAAGACACAGGTTATTTGAACAGCGTACCTACCTATAACATATAATTATTGTATTGGCTTTCAATTTATTACGTAACCTGCAAATTACAGTCGCTTATACATTATTATCTATAAATCTACTTTTTTCAGTAAAAAAATGTTCAACAACTATATAGGTGAGTTACACGTGTCTATTATAGCACCACGTATCGGCTTAACACCGGGAAATCGATTCGATAGAAAACGGCGGTCGTGTACGTGGTATATAGGTATAGGTGTAAACACGAAAACAACTCGATTATAGGTTATGAGTGCGCCTATAGTGCGACTTGGCACGTACCCTAGTCTTGTCTATACAACTATGTATAACGGCGCTAACGGCGGGGAAAGAGAGAGCAGCGATAAATCGCATCAATACGATTGGATACCAATTAAAACGTATACCTATTTATTGTGTACATATTAAGAACTAACCTGAATATGTATAAATAACAGCCAATTTGTATATGTTTATATTAATATTATACGCCTATGCCACAAAATCACGGTATGTCGAGTTGGTGTAACTCGAAAAACACATTTTTACGGATGTCAGGGAAATAAACAAACTTTTAATAAAAAAAAAAAAAAAAAAAAAAATGAAAAATCCTACCTACCTACTCGTACGATCAAACCATCCTAAATGTAAACATTTATTTTATGATTTATTAAACGAGCTTAATAAATTACTATAACGTCGGACACGTTGACGTTAATCTCGTTAGCGCCTTTTTTTTCGAATTCACAATATATGCGACGTTGCATAATATATTGTCCTAATTATAATATTTTATATTTTTTAAAAGCTAAATTTTCAAAAAGAATTCGGCGACACTGCATTTTTTAGGTACAAAAACACAGTATAATCCGTATAAACGAATGGGCACGTTAAATTATTGAGTAAAGGTACATAGGCATCAGGCACAGTCGCGAAAACGAACTTTTAGTCAGACGATCATAATAATAATATTTATTATTATAAAATTCGACTGCAGCTATAATATAACGTAATCAGCCACGGGTTGCACTTTTACTTTGTTGGGTACTCAAACAGGGGTGTTTAACAGTTAACACACAAACACGATAGCATAATACATATATATATATTTAATTAAGTTATTAAAAGACACCTAGTTTGAAGGCGGACGTCGATCTTATAATTTAACACTAGCAAGTAGGTACTTATATTATACAATATATTATATATTATGTGTACTCAAAAAACCGACTACGTATCATATATTAAATACACGATAACGTAATATATAAATATATTATAATATAGCGCGCATTAAACGATTGAGATTTTCCGACCCCAGCGATTATAACACTGCAGTATACACGCCGATCGTAATGAAAATTATATATGTATATACCTACGTATAGTAAAATACGGTTTACATGCGGTGGGTACGTATATAATATACTTCTGAGGTACAATTTCCGCTATACATAATATGATGTGTACCTATGTATATAATAATATAAATAATATGCGAATTTCCGCGACGACGGCGGCGGTGGCGGCACGATATATGTATTAAAGCGCACGCCCACGCGTGACTCGCCCTGTATAAATCTACACAATGTAGTTTACACACACACACACACACACACACACACAAAGTCCTTTTGTTCTGCAGACTTAAAACCCGTTGAGCGTGAGGCGCGGGCGAGGGAACCCCCGTCGCGCCGAAAGCTCGTTAATAACGCACCTATCACCGCAGTGGCGGCGGCGGCGACGTAAGGGCGCCCCACCCGTGTCCAGTATTATGCCGCTCCGCACCGGCCACCCCCGCGGTTAGAGTTTTAAGTCCCGACGTGATTTAGCCCGTCGTGGTATATATTATATTATATATATATATATATGTTTATATAAACGTGTATATATACACACCACCGCATTTATTATTTATATTGTTTTCGTATATATACGCGACGCGATAGTTTACCGCGCGAAACATTTCGCGGCGCGGGGTGAAAAACGAAAAGAAAAGAAAAACAATAATGTACACGCGCACTGCAGCAGACTCCGCAGACCGAATCTCGTTTGTGTCGAAATTAATTGTCTGATCGGGGAGGCCTCGGGTCGTTAAGCATTGTGGAAAATTATATAACGGGCTCCGCGCGTCGAGCGTCTTTTGCGGCGGCGGTGCGCCTAAACTATACTACAGGGGTTTTCCGGTTTTCGTTGTTGTTGTGAATCGTATATTAATGTAATATTTTTTTTTGTTTACATTCGTTTTCAACGGGCTCCATAACATTAATATTACTATACGATAGAATAATAATGATTATCATAATATTACGTACACTTCGACATGGTCGTGTAGCTTATGTTATATTGTACTTAGGTACTTATACTTAACTAAGGTACGCGCGTGTATAAATCATATGGTTACATTTTAGAGGAGTATATGAAAAAAGCTTTGTGCATTATTTCATGGATTTCGTGTTGTCGACGGTATAAGTTATAAAACGCATCGTAATATAATATATAGACATAATATATTATAATTATAGGGTATTATACCTATACTATAATATTATATAGGTACATAATACACGTTCGGCGTGACGATCGACCCGGAGCTCGGCGAAGTCAAATGGACATAAGTTCGTTTCCGACTATATGAGGAGTGGCGTCATTTCAGTTTCTAATAGAGTAGGGGGACACAAGTTTCTCATCAGCCCAAATGGGTAACTTAGATATAAACCTGGCTGTTAAAATCAGACAGGGGGAAATGTCCACTTTGCCTCCCACCAAATGACGCCACTGACTATAAGTCTATATATATCTAGGTACCTACATATATGAATACATGATAAAATTATTATTTACGCTGCTTTTTTAGCGTCGCGATAGAGTGTACCTTATACCTAGCTAACCAGCGTAGATATAGGTACACACACGCGTCGTGTGTGTCTCGAAAACTAGATGTGTATATTTTTATTGACGCTTCAAGGGCAACGTCGTAAATTTATTATTCTTATGACGACAGCGCATTGTTGCATAACGACTATTATAACGAGACACTAGCAGCTTTATTATATAGTAGAGGTACCTACACATATTACGCACTAAACCAACAGATCGGTACACAAATTATTATTATGGAAGGTACCTATAACATTACTGCCGGTTAAAGTGCTTACTAACCTACTCGCATAATATTTAACGTATAACTCTGAAAAACCGTACCGACACTAAACTCGTATACCTACACACACACACACACACAGCCTTATATATTAATGGACCGTTTTGTATTGCAACGAATGCAAATTATTCGGAGGAGGTTATTATATTACATAGGTACATAAGTAGTTTTGCCGGTACACGTTTTTTCTAGAACTGTAAGCGTGATAATCTTTTTATCAAATATACTCGCTCTAAATGGCGGCTTAAATAAAGAAGTTTATTTTTAATATATACAGTAATATAGACGAATGTATTCTGCACATAATTTATTTTACATGTATGTATATTAAAGACAACCTGCAGAACTCTTCATAACCGACTTTGTTTACTTATCGATTACTTCTGAATCCAGCAGGTAGGTACCATTATTTTTATATATTTTATACCTGTGCGTGCATTATCAAAATAAATTCATAAGAATATATAATATTGTATCACATTATCATGTACTTCAGATGAAAAGAATTTCAACACGATTAATGAAAGTTTATACGAATAATTGTTGAATGCACATACCGACATACTTTCAATTATATAATATAACTAACGCTAAGTCATAAAAGAACAACTATGCGTGGCGGTTGATATTCGGACAAAAACGAATGAATAATTATTTACGAGATTCGTTATAGAATATACGGTAAATTAGATTTTGAATAGAAATTGTATAGTATTTTAATGAATAATTTACAATACATCTACATGATTCATATTACATACAAAATTATATCTAATATACATATAATTATTATACCTATAGTCTCAACTATTAAGAAATTCCATGGGCTCCAACTGATATCTATATAAAGATAACAAAAATAATTAAGTACTTACATATTATCAAATTTAATTAAAAAATAAAACACCTTATATTGAAAATATCCAAAAACAAATAATATTTTAATATCCTGCAGAGGTGTCTTAAATTTAAAACCATTTTTTATGATAAGTCCATTTTAAAAATATTTACAATGATTAATTATTCTTTACTGATATTAACGAACCGAAAAATATTCATTATTTAATATTTAAGTACATAATATACTTTAATTAAAATATTTCTTATAGTAAAATATATCATGATTGATTCGGGTTAAATGTAGTGGCGTATGACCTATGATCTTGATCTATACCCGATTCAACTCGTAGGCAATTTCCAAATTAAATTTTCTTTCAAACTACTCAATTTTACACAGTTCCAAACAATAAACTTTATATATAAAAAAAAAAGCATCAGATAATAGACCGTGTTAGTATATCATGTAGGTCGCGTTGTTTTTTTTTAATTAATGTTAAACTATAATAACATTTAACTCTATTAATTAACGTAATATTATATAGCGGAACAATCACACGCATGTGTCCATACCATAAACATGTAGATATACCTAACACACCCAACACTTCAGTAACATCATCTTTACTTTATTGTAATTCACCGTATAAGTTAAGTGAAATTGAAATATGGTCTATATAATATATTATTATTCATCAAAGTGATTATGCGAGCTGTACGTCAAAATCCGAACGAAACGAAACTTTATTATTTTATACTTTTATGTTTGTTTAAAACACCTATTTTAATACGCTTTCCAGACATGATCTATGTGTTTTATTAATTCATGGCGATAACAAATACTACGATTAAATGACGCCTATATTTATGGTATTTATGCGCAGAAAATGTGTAGATACAGCGATTTGTATCGCAATTGTGAGTAATAAATTTATCATTAAATAATGCGGCTGTACGCTGTACGCCGTACGTCATGACGATGGTTCGAAATATTATAACAAACGTGAGCCTACTAACAAAAAATAAATGTACTTACTTAGGTACATAATATTATAATTACTACCAATAAATAATAATGGTAACACTAAAACACTAAAAAAAAAAACCGTATAATAATACAAATCTCCTGGAATATAAATTACATATATACGTATTTTTGTAGGCGTATTTATAATAATAATTCGTTATTGTTGCGCGCGTTTGGGACGCGTATGGGACAAATGTATTATAACATTATTGTAATTATATTGTGTACGGTAGAGACGGACTTGAAAACAAAAAACCGGTTCTCGGACACGATTGAGCTATCAGCCGAGAAAATATGGGTAGGTATATATGTTTTAATAACGAAAACCCTTCGCGCGACAACGACGTTCTCACCGTGGCCAATCGTCCCTCGCCGAGCGCGAGCATAGTATCGTATAATGATGTTATAATTATTATGCACGATATACATAATATTATTATTATTATTATTATTATATTATATACATGTATAGTGTAGTATATATACATTATACATCCATAACATCCATTATAACATATTGCTATTATTATTATGAACTGTTTCGATATCCGGATGGGGTTGACAAGGTCGTTTTCTATATGGTTCGCTAATTATTATTCTACATAATAACAATAATTTATACAATATATAATATTATTATTGTTATAAAAGGCCGAAACGAATTTACCTGTCGTGCGACTCCGGGAGAGCCACGCTCGCGTACACTCGACGGACGCGACGTCGCAGTCATGTAATAACGTCATATCATCCCCGGACACAACCGGTTGTGAGCGGCGGCGGCGGAAAACTAAAACGAAAAACTGTCACGCACTGCACTTCCGGTCTCCCGCGCGAGGTACACCGAGTGAGTAATCGAATCGAATTTGAAAATTGGTTTTAATAACGACGACGACGACACTGCGAACTCTTGGATATATCATGCGGAAAAACGACGACGTCGAGCGCACCGTCACCGTCGTACATCGGACGCGTATTGAAACGCTAGTCGTGCGCGCGTACGTGTGTATGTGCGCGGCGCGCGCGTATTTTTTTTATTCCGTTCCGCCCCGCGACCGTGTTGCCCACACCGACGACGATCGCCCGCCGCCGCCGCCGCGACAGCCGCTGCAGCCGTCGACGTCGTGTGTGTATACTCATCGTCACCAACGTCGAACGCTTGCTACCGTATTCACTCATATCGCGTATAAGTGTGTGTGTGTGTGTGTGTGTGGGACAAATCCTAGTGGCGTATACGCTTTTTTTTTGGTGGTGGTATAGTGTAGTTGGTCTATAACGTAATACGAATTGTATTGTATAAGCGCGAGCACACGCGCACCCTTGTTTACTCGCCGCCGCGCGACGACGACTCTCGGCCACCGCCATTCGCAGACCGGATTCTCATTTAGGACCCCGAGACTGTACTAATATATTACTTGGGTTATATATTATATAGGTATATAATACATAGGCATCACGACATCACGATGATAGTAAATGTATTTTAGGGTTTTTAGTTTTTGTATCGTATTTTTTTTTTTTTTTGTGGAGGAAGTACCGAGATTTGATCCTCCCTTATTATTATACATGCACGATTACGATAAGAAAAAAATAGTTCTCTCCTATATTATATCCCCATACGAAATACGAATATAATACCCTGCAGGGTACCCTTATTCTATAGATTTTTCCGCTCTGCAGCTGAACGTTGATGTAGGTATTTAGGTGCGTGATGAGAATAGGATAGAAGTAATTATTTAAAACTACAAATATTTACATTGTTTAGATATTTTTTTATATTATTATATCTTATGATAATATTGGAATAGTTCAAAGTGGTTATACATATGATATAATCATATAAATATTATTAATTTGTTCTTACTACAGGTATTCATCAAGTCAAATGCGTTTTTGAAATTGGCCAATCTGAGTGCTACCTGCTACTTTTCGTTAGAGTATAAGGCTTGTGCTAAGCTTAAAAAAATAATATTATTACAGGTATATATTATACATTTGCAAGTAAACTGTTGTAATGCTTTCGCCAACTTTGCACATATTTTCGATATTTTGCTATAACTTTTCTACGATATAATGTAGATATAATGTAATTATACCAACGAGTAGATAGTTTAAAATTTAAATTGTATTAAAGTCTTTATTTATCTCAACAAATATGACAACGAGTGGGTGAACGAATTCTTCGATATGTGAGCAGCTTTCACTATCCTGTTGTCAAAAGGTTCACATATTATAGGTAGGTACGCGTATAAATAAATTTATAAAAATAAAAATTTGGCATTATTAACTCCGGCTGCAGTTTTAATAAGCACCCGTGTAATAGTTTTGGCAAAAAAAAATCCAATTATGAATCAAAAGCGTTTGCTCATTATATTATGCTATATATACAATAGACATTATAATATATGATTTTTTTTTTTTAGTACTCCAATTCCCAAATACTATTATACAACCACCTTCAGCGAAACGTATCGCATAGGATGCGACGTGTGTACTAGGAGTCTTACGCGGTGAAAAAAAAATAAAACAATTTTTTTGCGCCGCCGTGGTACGGTGGTTTTTTTTATTGTATGCGACGTTTCTCTCGGCCAAATTGTCAAGTCTGGTTTTATTTCTATATTTTGCCGCCAAACATACTTGGCACTGATTGTGGACGTTCATATACATATATATATATCGTATATACGCACGCTCGGGCGATTTCCCGTCCACACCAAACGCTGCTGAACACCGAAAAGTATTTATTATGTTCTTGTTTCCACGAGTATATAGGTTGTGAAATTGTATAAAATGTTATTATTAAATAAAGCGCGCTATGGGTCGCCTTAAATAATATCAATAATGTATGCCTATAGGGAATAGGGAGAGGCCTGAGGAGTATATATTTTACGTTTCGGTATTAACGCGAAAAACGTCGACCCGTCAAAAATGTTTCGTGTAATAGATCTTGAAACATAATCGTAGGCAAGTATATATTATTATATTACTTGCAGTGCAGAAATGTTCGGAAAAGTCGGTTTTCAGTTTCGTGACATCGAGATACCCATATGGCTACACACAGTATAAAACGGGTAATAATTATATTAATGTGTATACTATATAATATACATATATATATGTAGGTACGCAGAAACATTCGTCTCACACGGTCACACGATATACGCAGTCGATAAGAATATTATGGTTTTATTATTGTTGTTTTTTATTTCCACACACAACATTATTACTGCTCAGAAAAAATTCCGTTGGCGCGATGAAACAGAGGCCGCCGGCCGCATACTTAATTGTACTGCTGCAGTTGCTCAGATGAACTGAATAATCGTAAATAAAAATAAAAATATAATTAGATATAAGCACAGATCATGGGGTTCAGGAATTTGAGAGTATTCGACTATTGTACGTGGTTTTAATATCTACTAGTATTGTTTTGACGCCGTGTTACAATGATATATTCGACTGGTGTAAAAATAAAATTATAAATTACCAATATGAAAATTTTAAAAATCCTCCGAGGTTTGCTAGTTTTAAAACTTCTCGAAGAGTGGGAAAAAATCAGTGGAAGAAACTTTATACCATCCGTTTTTAGATAGGAAAATATAATGGTTTCGTGATTCAGTCGCTAACTCTTGAGCCAAAAACTTTCTAATAAATAACTATATCACTTACAAACAAATTTAGAGTGCATTTGTTTTGTTATATATATAAATTACATTTCTTTGTCGTTATGGAACTTTCGGTGTTTCACGTAAGTTTTTATTCGTACATGCGTACTTTAAGCTGCGATATTCTTAAAGTGTTTTACACTTAAAACTCTTCCGATATCACATATTAGACAATAGTTTTGGTTTTAAAAATTAAATTTCATTATATTCCCCGATAGAATAATCCATAACAACGATTTTTATATAGAAACGGATCCGAATTAAAGGTCACCGATGCATTTGTATTTTGTACTATATTAATAGTAAACGCACTTATTACTACGTTCTCCGTTCCGCCTAATATAGAGGGGAGGGATAAGCACATCGCAGTCGTCTTAATGCGAAGCCACATAAAGAGTTCTAGGGACACCCTTTAACAAATATGTCCCCTATTATACGCGCGCACGACATAATAATATAATACTAATATATTTCCTCTACTCGAAAAACACCTTTCGATTCCGTACACGATATCGTCGCCGTGACACATATTATATTATATTATTACCTTACACGTTTTCAATAGATAACTAATTTTTATCTAATACCTACCTACAATAATATATATTACAAAAGGAGGCGGACGGGCGTCGCGCAGTTTTTATTTTTCGTCCAACTGTGAGAACTTGCAGCAATTAAATACATCATATCATTCCGACCCGTAGATACACTTTATGTATATACATGATTATATATATATATAATATAACACGTTCGTGTGGCGCGTTAATTCGATTAATTATTTATGAACGGGACACTTCCTTATTCGAATCGCTAAACGCGCACACACACCGCTGCAACAGCAGTCGTATTCGATCGGACCGGACGTGCTTTTATACGACTCGTTTAACAGGGCGCATTATCGTTATTATTATTATTAAACACACACGATTTCCAATTGCGCAAAGATAAACCGCACGCTAGTTACCTATATATATATTGCTATATCTCGTATATTTTCAAAATCTGCACACGCTTATTCACATTTAAAAACGCTTGCACGCATAAATCCTAAACGAGATTTAAATGATTGACGGGACAACTCATTTACACTATCATATTTCAAGTCAAAAAATGATTTAGCCTGCATAATATCATAAAATACTAATTAACTGATTTTTAAAAGTTATGATTGTATATAGTAAGTTATTGACATTAATTGATATATTTTCTGATTAAAGAGTTTTCGTCTTGTCTTTTAATCAATAATTGTTTTAATGTATTTTTTAAGTAAATTAATTACCATATAAATAATATCGGATAAATAGCGGTTAAAAAAAGTTCACTTATTATTATATCCTAAAACAAATTGTTTACTTCTGTTAAACGCGAAAAGCATATATATTATACATCATAATGTCGTATGAAATCTACATCTGTTATATTATAAAGTGATGCGTATGCGTTCTATAAACTGCGAGTGGCAGTGGAATTATGGCATCGTACCATATACTATATAGACGACAACTAATGTTTAAATATTCTACAATGTTCACGAATAACTGATCTTGTTTTTATTTGCGCATTTTACAAAGTTAACGATTGTCTTTATCAAAATAAACAATATAATAATAATGCTTTCCTATCTATCTGTAGAAACGACAATATTGTGGGAATAATTTTTTATCCATCGAAAAATTATAATATTAATAATTAATAGGTTATGGGTACCTAAACCGCATTTGGTACGTCTATACATTTCACGTATAAGTGTACGTATAGTACCTACATTTACTAGTTTGTTATAAAAATATTAGCAACTGCTTACAATTTTTAAAAATCAGATAAAGTATACCGCGCTAGTGCAATGTGTTAAATATTATATAGCTAGAAGTTACAACTAAATTAAGCAGGTACATGAAAGTTGAGTTTTAATCTATTATTAGCATAAAAACGCTAAAATATGAATTTCCACGGCACATAATATACAGCAAGGGGTGTTTATTTCTACCCAATGTCAAAATGTTTGGAAATAACTACCGTCTTGTGTAGGCAATCATGATCAGCAACCCGTTGTATTTTTTGAAAATATTACTATCATTCACCCACTCGCGTATATGGTACTTAAAGGTATCTTTAATATTCGGAAAATTATATGTGCGACTTACCCCGCGACGTAAACGAACGGCGACTCCTGCGTCGGCGGCAGCGACGACAACGGCGGACAGACGACACGCGGACGACGACGACGGGAAATTCCGCGGAGACATAATACTACCAACACCGCGAACGACGGTCACCGGTGTTGTGACGAGGTGACGGCGACAGCCGAAGACGACGACGACAATCGCGGACACACCGCCCCGCGCCCCCACACACGGGACCTGCCAATCAATGTTCATTTCATGGCTATTGAACGGCGGAGAAGAATGAACGGGCGACCGGACGAAGAAAAGGAGAAGAACAACGACGACGCCGTCGATTACGACGAGAAGAGGAGGATAGACCGCGCAGCGACGTCTTCGGGCCGCGTCTGCCAGGTGTCGCGTCCACCCACGCTCGGGGGTCGGGCCTTGACGACGACACAATGCACCGGCCGCCGCAGGGTATACGCGGACTCACATAAGTATATAATATATATATATATATATACCTGGTATATAAACAGAGGTATAAACCAGGTATTGTGCATGCCTAATATATTCGAAGATTATATTATTGTTATTGGGTTCATTCATCATCGCCGCCCGAGCCATGAAGAGGGGGACGTGGATAGAGGGTGCGCTAACCCGCGGCAACCTGGGAGACGTGCATTTTTTTTAAGTTTTTCTCTCTTTGTTTTTTGGACATTTTTGCCCCGACCTTGTGTTCTGGTATCGTAACGTCTAAATTCTTTTGGCCGCGTATGTATATATATATATATATATATGTTTATATATAGCATTTGCACCCCGCGGGGTGAAGTATCCCGAAAATATATGTGTGCGCTTCGTTTTTCAGCTTAGTCAATGTCAAAACGAAATCTAACGCGTGTGCTGTGCACGTAGAAATATTACAGTATACATGTATACAATATACTTATATATGTGTATAAGGGAGCCCCGGGACACGTGAGAAATTAACCGACTATATACAATCGACAAGATGGCGGGTATACGAGAGATGCCACTGCTGCAGCAGAGACAAAACTATATTCATTTTTTTTCTACCGAAAGACGAAAATTATGCTTACTATATTATTACACGAGTTCATGTCCTAGTCTAAGCAGTCGTTCGCACGCATGGTTGCTTTTCCAGCATATGCAGCATATAAGTATATAATTAAATAATTTATTATACCTATATTGTTTAGTGCTAATGTCACAAACATGAACTAGCATTAAAAGGTATTTGTATAACATATTTTAGATCGAAGTAAAACTCGTTTCGGAAATCCGTTAAAAATAGACAAGTTTCTTCTTTGTTATTTAAGAGTAGATAGTCTGTTAATATCGAATGAGAAAGACAAAAAGTTTTCTTAGCTTTCAAGTAAACTAAGATTTTCGGGATAATGTTATATTTATATAACTTATAGCTTAGATAATTTATATTATACGATTTTAAAAGAAAATTAATTGTAAACTATCTGAAAACGTTTATAATTTTGATAGTGATTAAGCAAATAATAATAATTAAGTAACCAAACATAATAATACTAACAAATACTTGTAAAAATGTGTTCTCCTATAATATATATAATATATGCAATAACAAAAATATATGATGTGTCTAATAATTACAAAACACATTTTGTACTGAACCAAAATTATATATTCCTAAGTATGTCATCTGAGAAGATAAAACCATACACACTTAAAATATCACAGAAATATTTTTATAATAAACATATAAATTGTTTATTGAGTTGGATTTAAAATTTAAAATTTTAGAATGTAAGCAGCTCATTTGTTATTTTTTATGTAATAACACTTAATATCTTTGTACATTATATATATATATAGGTTGTAGTAATAAAATGTAATTAATTTATGACTAAAACTTAGCTTACAATCAACTAAATAATTACAGCGTCTTTCAACAAAGCGGTTAAACTTCATACATTATATTTTTGTTGTACCTATACGTATGTATCCTATTTGTATAAATAATATATTAACATATATTATGAAGTATTATAGGAAATTAAAGAAACTATAATTCAGGGGAGATCAATTAATATTTTTGAAGCACTACATTATAAATCTGGAACTGTTCGAGAGCCATCAAAATTGCCAAAATTGGTAAGAAACAATGAACAAAAATTATGAATATACAATACTATAGAAAGTATAATATTATCAGTTTTACTTTTTTTTTCTTGTCTAAGGCTCGGATAAAGTTAGTTAGCAAAATCATTATAATATACTTTAATTTTTGTTTGATTTATTCATGCAATATCATTCAGTTGAGCTTACAATTACTATAAACCAATGGTATTATTCCAAACACGTTGTTTTAAGCAAAAACAATAATATGAAAAAATTTTTAAACAAAAGTTACTATTTTGTATTATTCTTATTTATTTTTAAGTGTTTATTTTTTTAATTACAATATACGTTTTTCATTCCATAGTCCAAAGCAGAATATTTTTCTGAGTAACTCTATTTAGGTATGGAAATCAAATTTCTAATGATCAGATAATTATTTGTTAAATAAAAATGTATATATAATTAAATATTTTTCTCTAAGCTGGAATACGAAATTAAAAATGTATGTTGTCTAATGTCTTTCTAAAAAGTTAAAGATGATTATGAAGATATATCATCAAAAAATTAAAATTTTAATTGAAAATATTTTTTTTTTTAATGACAAGCTTGTAAAATAATTCAAAAATATTATTAGTTATCAAAATAATTATTGTCTATTACGATAATAAAATCACTGTACATATTAATTATATAATATTATAGGTATAATATTTTATTTCATCACGTTCGAAATAAACGACACTAAACAAGTAGGTATAACATGTATATGATTATAATATTATTAGGTACACTATTCATATAGGTATAATAAATATCGTATACCGCCGCTTCCATTTATCAACTAATTGGCGTGTGGGAGAGAGAAAAGAAAAAAATAGGCACTTTATTAATTATACTTTTTTTGTTTCATCAACTCGCAGTCGCATGAACGTTATCACACATAATATACCGACACATATATACATTCCACTGCAAACAAGCCCGATCGTTTTTTTTGCGTTGAACACACGCACTGCAGACACTATTAATATTTGTATTTACGGGCCCGACATTATTTTTTTCAGTTATATCCCGTGTTTAATTACCATCATCTGATAAAACAACAACACGCATTATTAAACGTAATGTCAGATCGATATCGTACGCGTTTATACGGCCCGTGGGCGCGTGGTGCATAATATTATATAATATAATATACCAACCAGCTATATATAAATGTTTTGTCAACGTAAAACCTCGTCCTCGTGTGTGTATAGGTATATAATATCTACTTACATTATATACCTAATATATACACACACTCATCGCCGGCAACACATTGATTCACCTGGTACACATGATAATAATATTATAGCGAGATATCATACGTACCTACCTATATAGTGTACAATAGAGAAACAATAATGTCAACAAATTTGCATACGCGCGCACGGGGTACTATAATACAACACCGGCCTCAGGTAAGTGTGTTTGGGCATGAAGGGTGGGGAGGTGTCTGTGCATTATTTTCATTGTTCCCTTTTTTTTCGGTTTATTAGGTCGGTAAAATAAGCTTTTATACATCGTCAAACTCGCGTGTGTGTGTGTATGTGTCAAGTGTGCTTGTGTGGGCGACAACTGGCGTGTGCCGCTGTCGGTCTACCACAAATAAGCTCATTATATTATATGGCTTTAATATAATGATAATATTATGTTTAGACGACTGCTGCAGCAGCAGATAGTCCGACAAAATACGCGACCAATTTTCGTCGGAAACAATACGCCGGTTGGACGGACGAACCGATATTGTCTTTATGGCTTTGTTTTGTTCGCGTCCACTGCAGCAGGACGAGACAGTCGAGCTGCAGCTATGCGCTATAATTTTACGAGCACATAATATACGCTTGTATAATAATAATAATAATAAGCAGTTTGTGAAAGACTCGTCGACAAATGTTTTTTCAAGTACTCTCGTATTATTAACGAGCAAAGTTTATTTTTCTCGATTGTTCTCTCACCACAACCCCCACTACCATAGTCTTCCTCATCATTCCAACACGACGTTTTTTAATTCGACGAATAATTAGTCATTCTCTATAGTGTAATTAAACATATTATATTAGTTAGTGCGTCTGCAGCAGTGCTAACCTTATAGTTTTTGTTTATAATTCGACTTTATATCGTTAGCATATACACAACAAACTGTCGTGCAGTCTAATTGCAGTGAATTTAATTAAATTACGTTGGGAAATTGTTTGCGCGACAAAATTAATGTAAAAATGATACATTGCCGTCGGTGTCATATAAATGTATACATATATATTATACATGCACACGACGAACGCATGTTCCTCTAAATATTATTTGTATATTCTTATTAAACACATATTATAAGCATAATATACAGAAATTTTGTAACAAATAGGCAATTTCGGTGAAGGTAAATTTGAAAATCTCGATTTTATAATATAACATCAGGCAAATGCGTTGAAGGAGGGGAGAAATGAAAATAAAACATGTTTTGTAAAAATATGGCGAAATGGCGGCCGTGTTACTCAATATTCGAAATTCCATCCCTGCGGGTCGTTCATAATAATATACATATTATAGGAGAAAGCTGGTCCACATGCGACGGCGGCAACGTGTCACATGTCGTTTGCGGAAACGAGCCGTCAGGATTTTTGGACGTCCCTCACCACCCCACCACAATTTAGACAAAATATATAGATTATAATATATCGCGTAGATACAGCATACACTATAATATATTACACAGTGTGTATCACGAATAATATGTGACATAATTTGAAATGTAAAAGTAGTATAATCTCTATACGTGCGATACACCCAGTATAATATTATATAACTACACCCTGCAGCACGGTATATGGTGTGTACGTGCGTGAGTGCTTGTTTTCGCAACAGCCGAGTATATTATATTTTTTTTATACATAAATAATATGAATGTATAATATAGGTATGTGATGGGTATGCAGACGAATCGATCGGCGTTCGCGAGTTAAAATGAAACGAAAGAGATATTTGATGTCTGTGCGTTAAGCGTGTAAGAGAGGGGATGGGAGAGAAAACAGGGTGAGATAGGGAGAGAGAAAAGAGAAAAATGTATCCCCTCGCACGCACTCACTGCGCCGACGGCAGAATCATATCGAACACCTCCTAGCGGGGGGTCGAAATTCGGATTTTCTGTTTTATCGCCGGGGCACACAAATATATACACACACTGCAATATATATAAGCTCCATTGTTCTTCTTTATTCGCGCTCTTGGCGGATACGTCGCGGGACCGGACCCTGCAGGGGCTGGCTGCACTATATAATAATATATATACGTAGGTATACGCGCGCAGGACTGTACGCCGGAAACATTTTCCGTTACGGCAGACTAACTTTCACCGCGCCCGCCAGCCTGCAAGCCCGCCCGACCGCCCACGACCGACTCCTCTCTCTGTTCTAGACGTATTTATGAGTTTCGCCTATATATTATACGACGACAATATATACATATATATTTCTGCGGCACACACACACACACTTATATAATATATAATAATATATTTTATATACTTAAAGCCTTTGCCGGCGGGGAGGCGGTAAGGCATTTTTTTCTACTTTTCTTTTTCTTTTTTCTTTCCGTTTTTACTCCGCAGCGGTTCACTCGGTCCGAATTTATTAAAAGAGTTTCCGTATCATACGCGAGCGCCAGAAACGGTTCCGTCGACACGGCAGGCAACGCCGCTCCTGAGAGGCCGCCGCCGTCGAAACGGTATATTATAATACGGGACTGGAATGAGAGAGATGAACAAAATCTGAATTTAAGGTGTTCCTGTGCAGTCGACAAGGCGGCGCAATAAAAATATTTATATTATTCTGACGCCCGCACGATCGGATAGGACGCTGACAACCATCGCGTTGCATGCATAGATAATATATACATGGTATACTGTGACCGAAGAGAATATAATATATTATGTTACCACGATGGTTACGTGTGGTTATAGTAGTGGTTTATGGTTAAACCACGATTAAAAATATACAGGTTACTCAACGACCCTATGCACATATACACAACAAAAGTGATGGTGAGAGAAAATGTTGGTTTCTAACAGCTGATCAAGGATGTGAGAATAACTATAATCGCTCCAATACATAGTATTGTCACTATTGTATATCTATATTGATATATTATGTAGTACCAAGAGAAATCACTATAATGCAAAAGCTATGACAAGAGTAAGCTGTAGTACTACTCTAATACTACTAACTCGTTGAGTAACCTGTATATCTTTAATCGTGGGTTAAACCGCGTTATCAACATAGATAATACAGATTATATATGGTTGTCAATTGATAATAATATTTGTTTGGCGTAATCATTTACCACAAGCTATAACCGAATAAAACCATTGCGGTAACATATATTCTCTTCAGGCACACGCCCTACCGCCTCATGTCCTATCCATGTACATATTATCTATGGTTGCATGTCGTCATAGCTGCAGTTGATGTCGCTTGTGTAATATAATATTTGAGAAAATAAAAACCGGAAGAAATCCAATATGAAACAGCATATATTTCATATACATACCGAATACCGATATTATATTAAATGTTTCTTTACACGAGCACAAATATATTATATATTGTATTATATTGACGAAGATTCCTGACAAGAAATCCATACCCAGCTATATATAATATATACCGACTTGCCATATATATATATTGTTTATGATCTTACTTTAATATATTCAAACATAGAAAATTGTAAATTATATTAAGTTGGTGTGAGTATTCAGTATCCGTGCTATATGCGAGCTTAAATCTCGATAATTCTGGTTATAGCGTGTGCATATTAAATGATATACATAGGTACCTACCTACACGAATCGTCCCGCAATGAATATAACACGAGTTTAAATGCTACAGCGGCAGTATAAATAAATCATTTTTTGTTTTGTTTATTCTCACAATTTGGGTCAGTAAAAGTTATAGAATCGAATCAAAACAAACATTAAAAAAGCAATTACCGCAAGCAACAAGTCGAGGCCGTTTGAGTGCATTAAATTCACAACTGGGATTGGTAGGTAGGTACAAGTTATTTTCATTTATGATTTAGTGATGCTTTTATTTTTTTTCAAATCAACATAATATAATGCAGGCATGTATAGACAGATACATTTTTTCTGTAATATACAGCAGATAAGTATTACTATAGGTACCTATAAACACTATATTATGACGTTTACAATAAGTTTATTTTTTTAGTATTTATCAGTGGAAATTATAAATACCTACAGATGATAATATTGTATAGAGTCATTGAGATATATGTATTAAGCTAAATACCCAATAGCTGTTTGTACTTACAATACCATTAATTTAAACCACAGTCTAATATCTTATAAACATTAGTTTTTGTAATACAAATAAAATACAGGTTTGGTTACAAGTATTCAAAGCGCACTAATGATTATTAATTAATATAAATAAAAGGTGTACATGAAAACATAATATACAACTTTTTGTAATATTATATGACAAACACAAATATAAATAAAATATAGCCATTGAAGAAAATTTAATTTATATGATAATTAATGTGATATATTTAGGTGCTTTATGTAATGTAGTAGGTACCCATACTGTAGGTATATTATAACAAATTAAAATGTGTATAACTATTCGGAAAAATATTAATCACTTTTACATTAATAAACTTGATATTTCAGAATGACCAAGAGCAGCAATAAGATTGTCTTTTTAACTTTAAGGCTCTGTACAATTTATATAATATTATATTGTATATAGATAATTTATTTCAAAGTATGACATTTAGCTTAACCTATACATTTTGCAGACTACTGAGTTTTAGAATTATGTAAAAGATAAAATATGTGGCAATATTGATAATAACTTATAATGATGTAGGTAAATTATATAATTAAAGTATGCTGTATAATATATTATGTCTTGATAATTTAATTTAGATACCAAAATTATATTCAATGTAAAAAGTATATACCTGTATTAGTGTACCTATTATAATATAATAACAATAGGTAAACGATTAAAATTGTAACATATATAGGTTGGTATAGGAATTTAAAAGTAAAATAAAGCAATTTATTACGCTTGATAATTTTAAGTTAAGGACCTATGTAGGCAGGTACCTATAAAATGTTTAATATTTTTTATTCTATTGATTATAGTATATGATATTATAGGTAAATATCCTCGTAATAGCCAACTGAGTGAAATTGTACGTGTTGTATTTTGCATATACGTTATGCTTCAATCAAATGTATTTTATTTCTTAAACTATATAATTATTACAAAATATTGTATTCATTAAAATTATTAGATTATCTTTTAGATAAATTGCAAACATTAAATTTTTGGGCAAATTTGAAATCTTTTTAAGCCCCATCTGTTTTTTTTACTATATGATGTGTTTTTATACAAATGCGTATATTCATAGCCCTGCAGTAATCAAACAATAATTTATTATATTTTACTATATGGCGCAGAACTGCATTACATATATAATTATTAAGTATATTATAAAACTATATAAAAATGACTTTGTTCGAACGGTATTATAGGTACGTATATAATAATATTATGTAAAAGTAAAATTATTATTACTAGATAACACAATAACACACAATACCTATATAGGAACGTACCAGTATAAATATTACGTAAATATATTTAAATTACTTATACTCACACACACCTATAATAGGTACCTACTGTACTAATAAAGACATAATATACCACACATACACACACGCACATGGGATGAATTACGCACGCATTGCGTGTGCAGGAACGTTGGGGGATATCGTGAGGACTGAGGATTGTTATTATTATTTTTAGTATAAAGGTATAATAGTTGTAGATGTATAATACCCCTGCAAATATCTATTCTATTTACGATGATAAATAAAACGCGCGTGTCGGAAACGGCATCGGCACCGAATTATAAAATAAAATACTCGGGTATTATAATTTATAATATGATTTAGGTATATAAACGAGAATATTATTTTTCCGGGAAAGTCTCGCGCGATGTGTTTTTCCAATGCTCCATAAAATACGAAAACGACTTTATTATTATTTTATGTTTCATCGGTATAAAACGTGATGCACACGCACAAGTAGAACACGAGCACCCACATCGCAGTCGTATGGTTTTATAATATTATAATATTTTATAACGTGCGCGAAACTGCCGTCGGGTGGGCCGTGTCGGGAGCCGAGCTGCGTCTGAGGTTGTCGCAGGTGAGGGGGTGATTCGGTTTTTGGAAAACTGGCACGCGGTCGTTATTTCTTCGCTTGAAAACAACAACAACAACAACAGCCAAACGTACATCATAATAATATTATATTATGCGATAATCGTATTTTTATAAGCCCGTCGTGGGACGCGCGGTGAGACGATAACGGCGGTGGCATGGCGGCGGCGTCATCGGTAACGGCGCGCAAACGCACGCCGCCGCGGCCGTCTCGCCTATATAAATCTTGTGCACACCGTCGTCGACGCGGTTATAACCTCAGCCGGGGCGAGGCGGCAGCGGTGGCTCGTAAAAACCTATTTTACGAGGCCGTTCCGGACGACCTTGACTCCCATTCGTATATATACCACGTACTTACACACGCGTTTTATTGTTTCGTCGTCGTCGTTCTTTTAGCGTTCTATATATTATACGCGGTTCGACCCCTAACTCGTTCCTCGCGCTATCGCAATAAATTTTGTGAAAACGTTTCCGCGCGCGGAGAGCAACACGCGCTGCAGAGTCACGACGACAAAAAACCCGTCCTCGTTGTATGTAGGTATATATATTATATTATTCCATTCATGAAAACGACGCGCGGGCATCATTTACACACCTCCTTACATATACACGGCTGTATCTCCTAATATCATACTATATCATCGTAAGTCTTATATGCTGCACTATACGGAATCTCGTGCACATATATACATATTGTAACTCCAGTCTTTATAGTAGTAGAACTTTTTATATTTACGTTACTGTTGCGGTTAAAAAGTCGAGTTGGTACCGTTCGGCCTGATAGTGTACACAACAATATAATATAATAACAATAATAATAACAATATAGATCGCCGCGGATGGTTTTGCGATATTTTTTTTTTTCCACCGGGCGGCGCGCGCACGTCTCTCCGGGCGTGTGTACCGCACGATATGAAATATGGAGTGCGAAATGGCTCGTGCGTTTTGGCCCTGGCGGCGGCGGCAGTGGGGATGATATGCGCGACACGGCGATGTATATACGCGTACACGCGGCGTTCGCGGTGGAGCGGCGGCGCGCGCGGCGGTGGTGGCCGACCGGGACGCCATCGATCTTCTGTCTTGTCGGCGCGCAAAAGGGTCCGTCGGCGGGAGGGCCGGGTGGCGGGGAGGACCGGCCGACCGGCGATGGCAACCCTGTGAGTGCGTGTGTATATGATGTACGCGCGCCGTCTCTCTCGCTCTTTTTATTCGCTCCCATGCTGCAGTCACTATCGTTCGCGCAACCACGTTGGAAATAGTAATAATAATAATAATAATATGTTACACAACGACCACGATAACGACGACGATAATAATAATATTATACAGTAGGGTAGGTAATAGATATATATTTATATGGGTAGGTAGGTGTAGTAGGTGTATCTTGCTACTCTAGTAACTCGCTTTGCACTTTCTTCGTAAACAGATTTTATTAACTTATACGTATACTTAAAATTTTCCAGGTCTTTTCTCGATCGTGTGTAAGCATACATGGACTTGTAAAGAACTACAGTTTAAATGTGCGCGCTCTGTATACTCTTTACTAAAATATTGCTATAAGGATTGTTAATTATTATTATAATCACTAAAATTATGAGGTACCTATACCAAAACCACAAAATATTACAAGCGACTTTTTTTTTCTATTAAATTGAATATATATGATTCCTAAATGTAGAGATATAGGAATATAAAGACCAATAAATTATTTTTAACGATGGTAATCGATATATATGTTCAATATGAACACAATAATTATAACAGTTTGGTATATACTATAATATTATATACCTACGTAAATCCAATTTAACGCTCCAACGTGTTTTTAAAAAAGTTTTCCAAAACCTACTCTTTTTATGCTGAAACTTTTTTAAAGTCGGTCTTTGTGTAATTCCATCACCAATCAAAACAGTTTTTTTTTAACAAAAACTTATAATTAATAAAACTAAAAAAATTAATTATTTGTGACTTCCGAGTTATATATAATTTATAAGTAGGTAATTGTTTATAATATAATGAAAAGGACAAACACCATTTTGTTAAAGGTATACCTATGTATGAATTAAGATAGTGATTAATGTCTATTATAAACTTGTGCATTCTTTTAAAATAAAAAAATAATTTAGGTTACATATAGTACCTCTGTACCTATACGACGGCTGCGAGGTAAAAGAAGAAATCATCTGCAGGTGATTATATCGAGAAATTGTTGAAACCAATAAACTAGTATAGACTACAAACATTTTTTCATCCCGCCGAATAAATAAAAAATACGTAGGTAGTAACTTCTGTATTATTACCTATTTTACAACATGATGGTTTTTCAATGCTAGGTATATAAGATTAAAATATAAGCAAAATCGCAAAAGCAAAGCAGTGTTACTCGTGCAACAGGTCTGTCGCTTATAGGTATATACATATGAATAAAGTATGTAGGTACATATATTATATTATATTATATACGTTAAGCATAGTTGTAGAAATTACTAAGAAAGTTGTACATTTATACGTGCATGATTACGTGCATTGTTGTTATTATAATAGTGTTGTTATTTTCATCGGGTTATATATATAGACTTCCTACCGCAGTACCGCACCCACCTTTATTATATTATTTTATAATACCTTTATATAGGTACCTACATTATTTACCTATAGGTATAATATTATATAATAGGATGTCGACGTATAAGCAAGACACAAATATACTTTAATATATATTAGTAAAACAGCTTTAATAAAGCTTTATTATTTATTAAGATAGGTACCATCTTTTTTCCACTAAGTGTCTTGTATAAGTTATGACATGTTTATTATAGGACCTATAAAAGGTAAACACATATACCTACATTTATAGAAGTAAGTATTTATTCATAATAAGTTATACTAAACTATTTTGTCTATATGTTTAATAAGACTTACACATTATATTCAGACTTAATTCACCATTTGTGTACTTATATTATAGGTATACTAACTATAATAGTTATTATTACTACTATAGTTTTTATATAAAATATATATTAAAAACAAATTATTTGACATAGGTATATTAAATTACAATACAATTGTATGTTGTTTATATTTACATTTACAATTTAGATGGACAACTAAAACATACAAAAAGAAACATCGTTATACTGCAGGCTAATTGCAATTTTCATTAATTTAGGACTGCACACAACATAATATTTTAAGTGCTCTTTAAGAGATGGAAATAACAAGTATAAATTATTATTTTTTTAATGTTAATAGGAAGGTACCGACTGCACATTCAAATATCATTATTGTAGAAATGATTAAAAAATAATAATTTTTTAATGGCCCAGAAACTGAAGTCAAAAATTATTGCACGCGTAGTTGCGTGATTTAATATAGGGTGAGTCTCACCATATTTTCCCGTTTTCCTATATAATGTCCAAATATAAAGACACCATTTATAGGATAAACCTAACGAAATATAATAAATAAATTTACCAACCGAGAAAAAAATTGGAAATACTTATTGATATAAAAAATTATATTTGGCTGTACTTCTATATTATATAACTGTACCTATAATACTTTATAGTTTAGTGCCATTAAATAAAAAATATTATTTTTCGACACAAATCAAAACAAATTACCGAGGGATTACTAGGGAGCATTAGGAATAATTTTTGTAGAATAAATATTATTGATTATAAGGAATACTAATTTATTAGAAATTATACTAATTAGGTATAGGTATTATTACTACCTATACCATTCACTAACCCATACTTTGTAAGAATTAATAATAAGAAAAAATATTATGAAAAAAAACCTATAGGTTTTAAACATTTATAAATGTTTAAAGGCATTGGAAAATAAATTCTTTTCAGAATTATTGTAATAATTTATAAATAAAAAATAATTTAATTATTGAAACTTAACTAGCACTTTTAATACGGTTTTAATTTGAAAATGTAAATAAAATACATATGGTTATGTACATTGTATGATACTATAATAATGTGCTTTATTTACACCGACCATCTTTTTTAAATTATTACGTAAGTTCTCATACTATATAGATATACAATATATATATTTTTTTGATCTAAATAAATTAAAAACTATACAAGTTTTTACAAGAATCAATAAAAAAAAATGTTGTATTGAAACTAAGAACCGTTCGATAATTAACATTATCATTCAAGTATGATATACTTTAAGTTTAATGTCCGTGATGTTTATAGTATTAGTTTACTGCAGGTAATAAGTGTAATTTTAAAAATCGATAGGTATAGTGTATACTATATAGGTAATGCTGTATTACTCACCGTTCCGCAATTGTCTGCATATATATATGTTCTATAAGTGTAATATAATATCTACGGGCATGTATTGAATTAACGTTTCTTACCTGAAATAACAAAAAATTCAAAATTAATTATACATAATATATTATTATTATAAATACAATTAAAAAATGTTCAGTGTACAATAGTAACAAGAGTTATAACAAGTATATAATATTTTTTAATATATAAAAGGTGAACGGTAGTACAGTAGCCTTCGTACATATAGAAGGCAGCGGACAATGGAGATAAGAATAAGTGTTTAGGTTGGTGGGCTTTTAAAGGCGCCCCGAGGGATGCGAAGTCCCCGGAAGCGGTTACCACGGCGGCGTAAAAATTCATTAGGAACAGACAAGCCGGCGTGATGGACGGCCACAATATATATACGCACCCCCCGCCAAGGCGCCGCAGCCCTCTCGCCGTCAATTTGGAATTAAAAATAAAACAAAATGTGTCAATACACCTTAAGGGTATCTAGATTTAATACCGTTGCCCATAAATCGCCGTCGGTTTAAATAAGCCGAAAAAAAGAGAGAAAGCAGTATAAGCACCCTAGCTGCTGTACAACAAACGCTGGTGCGGATTTTCGTGTCTCGTTTGGAAGACCACGCGATTGACGTTTAAATTACAATTAAAAACTTCTGCGGGCTACATGTTGCTTTTTTTTTTTTTAATAATATTTTATAGGGAATATATAAAATATTGTGACACAATTGATCGCTGCGATTTTTTCTACCCGCCGACGACGGTAGGTGGGTACACTGATGCTGCAATCGAGAAGAGCCACATGTCTATTGGTTTGCGAAAAGAGAAGCAAAAAAAAAACGCACATTTATATATTGCCAAGTCATTTGTATCGTTCCGGTTGTTTGTGAGGCTGACGTTTCGGCGTGTTCCGATAAAGGGACGTCAAAACATTAACATTTTTTTTTATATAAATAAGGGACCCGGATAAAAAAAAATACTGAAGGGTGCGTTAATTTTACAAAATAACATTAAACCCTAGCAAATTGCGGTCTATGGTCAAATACACACTGTCAAAATATTCGAACACCGGGTACAAATATTTTAAACGCATTTATACGAAGTATAAATAGGTAGTAATACACTTTTTGAACGCCATCTGTTTTTTCTTCAACGAGGCTTCCTCTGAATAATTAGAAAATCAAAAATCCTCATCTTAAACATATTTATACCTTAATTCGAGCACAAAAATATACCGACTTAAAAAATATAAACAAATAAACCATATCTTGTAAAAATATTTAAATATATCTAATCATCTAATAAATTATTATTTCTTATATATAATTTTATAACAGGTACAAATAAAAAATAAAAAAGTAGGTATAGGTATGTTGTAATTAAGCAGTAGTTTTTATATATTTAAACATGTGTTATAAAATTAAAATTAAATTATTTTCGTTTTCCTCACAATCAGAGAATAAAATGCTCATTGACAAAAACGTTTTTCGGTGTTGTGACAAATTTTAGAAATTCGATGAATGTACGAATTAACCGGACTGTACACAAAAGACGTCCAACACGACCGATACGCATGGGATATTCGGACCATGAGAAAAACGGTTATCGAAAAAGTAACCAGAAAAAAAATGCATCGTATACGCGTTTTTAAGAGACCGTATAGGTACATAAAAAAAATGACGTGAAGAATGTCCACCTGTACTCTTATTTTTTTTCTCTACAGTCTATACCAGACAATAGCAAACGCGTATTTCCCCCACCCTCATCACACGCATGCACCGAGGTCAGGTATTCTCGGCCTACACTGGAGTCTTAAGACTGCAAGTAAAATATAAAATACATACCAGCATGTACCTATATGTATATACAGGCGTGTTAAAAACCAAATTGAAAACTGAGAGAAACGAAAATGAGTGATTGCTAGGTATATAATATGTATAATATTATAATACGTCACCCGCTAACGAGATTGTAGTGCCAAAAGCTTTTAGGTCCACGATATTAAGTACACCTATATTATGATCGATGGATGTCCATCGCTGCAGTGGCGTTATCGCGTATAAATCACGTTTGACAATATAACGTAGGTATGTACCTACAGCAATATATTGTGGATTGTACGTGCCGTAATTTGCGCTTATATAGGACTTACCTTCATATTTTGTTTTCTAAACTACAAACGAGTCATGGCGGTCATGGACACTCTGCGAAAACTGTATGTGTGCAGTATGTCGGTGAGGGTTAGAAAAAGAGCTTAAAAAAAAAACAGAACCGAGACGGAAAACGACGCCGGACGCAAGAACGATTTCGCGACTGCGGTCCCAAAAACTTCACGCCGGAAACGAAAAACGAAATCGGAAAACTACGACGAAGAGGACCGCATGACGGGCGGCATCGGGCGCGATATTCGGTCGTTTCGCGAGGCAAGTGTGCGGTGTATGCGCGTAGTGGATACGTGCGGCGGGGACACTGCCGCGAAGCTTCAGCCGCCGAGTTTTCCCCCTCGTGTACCGGCGGCGCGGCGTCCCGGCGCGTGGCGTGTCACGGCGCCGGGACGCAGGCGCGTCGCGCGCGCACCGCGTCACAACCCGTCGTCGTCCGCGGCGTCGTGAGTCACACGCGGAACCAACACACACATACACCCCCGCCACACATACACACCCCCCTCGACGCGGAAATCCACCCACACACACACCAACACACACAGTGAATGAACGGACTATACGCGTAAGTGCAGTTATTATAGTTCGTACTGCATAATAATTGACATTGTGCGACAAAACAAAACCCCCAAACTGTTTGAGACGCGTGATGTCGTTATAACTCGAGATTGGCTGATATAACATTTATTAAATAGCTCGACGACACCTGTTATGCAGTGCTATATTTCCATGTGAACTGGAAATACAGCTTCGAGGAGGTTAGGTTAGGTTAGGTTAGGTATACTGCAGGTTTTCGTGAAAACTCGAAGGTCTATTCGTTCGTCTATATAATATGAGCCTTCGACGAAGAAACGACGACAGTAAAATATAATACATATAAGCCACTTTGCAGTATAATACGTGCATGGGAATTATCATAGTATGAACTATATACCCCACTACATAATGGGCAGCAGAACCCTAAACAGTCCACGCTTAAACTGCCTAGGAAATACGAAAAGTGCGGTTCAAACATGGACAACGGCAAATTTATATTAATCATATATCTATTAAATTGTTTTCGATTTGAACATTCTCATAGTCCCGCATGGCCCCATCCTATATTAAAATTAAATCATAATTATCATAAGATATCAAAATAATACATTCATGCCTCATATAGTAGGTATACATACATTTTTTATAATAATTGTTGAGTTGAAAAATTATTTCTAATTTACAATTTTTCGACCATCAGCCTATCAAACTTCAATAATCTACTTTTTGGGAAATGCAGACGAATGTATAGAACAAGCAGCCTGCTACAATATAATGTGGCATAAATGATAATCTTTATTTTGTTAAAGTGTTCGAACGGCAACACTATTCATATACATTTATAATATTAAATTATGAATTGTATTGTGTAATGTATTGTGCAACAATCATAATTCCAAAATTGTAAGACACACGAGTTCAGTTGACTTTTGTAGAGATAGCATTAAACAATGTACATCAAACGAAAAACATAATATATACCTACGATAATATAATATAATAATATAATGTATACGTACATAATTGAAATATTATTATATAATAATAATTGGATAATGATTGATTTTTTTTCTACTTATTGTGATACGATTTTATTAGTGTATAGAATATACAGATAATAGAACACATAATATATAAAAGCGATACGTATATTAAAATATTATATTTCATAGCATGGTTATCAGAATGTTCAATCTTTCGGTACAAGATTATGATAATTTTACGATAGGTACTTATGTAGAGGAAAAAAAAAATTGCTGGTATTATTTAATATTATTCATAATATTTTATATATACCTATATATGCGTGCGTATTACATACTGTTGCAGCTCAAGAATGACAATATTGTACTCGTGACAAATATATATAATATCGACGGTGATTAGTATATTATACAGCCGTACAAACAATGTAGGCACTTAAAACTCATATACACACGCGCAGAATAGAAAATGTAAAATATCTAATTACAAAAAATTCTTCAAAATGTATTACTATTTAGTTACTACTTGTATATAATTTAGTCAAGTCGATTATAATGTACGTATATATGCTAAGATATTATATGATTGGACACTGCCACTACATTAAAATATTAATATCATCATAAATAATTACCACACATATTTAAATAATTTTAAATTTTAATATTAAAAAAAAAAAAATTAGATTATAAGTTACAATTATAGCGGAATATGTGTGAGGGTGTGTGTGTGTTGGTTTTCCTATACTAAAAACAATTGTTCAAACATGTATTATGTAGCCTGGTATATAGTAATCTTGCGTGTGCTGCAACAAAACACGCGATCCGACTGCCACAGTGTAATATTATGCATTTAGATGATAAAAACACGAAGAAAACCATTTTTATGTACACAAGTAACGCACCATATTAATATAATATAATATGTAACTATCTGCATACAATACGAACATTATATTTTTGATAATTTAAAAATACGTTCTATATTATTATACCAGTGTAATACATTTACATTATTTTTTGGAAATGTTTTTATTCGTCCTTCTAAATCAGGTATGCGATCGTAATAGATTAAATAAGAGTCAGTAAATAAGCGATTTCCCGATTACCTGCGGTGGCTGCAGTGTAATGCGGTATATGCGGTATAGGTACATGTTTAAATGTGTATTTCAGCAAAAAATATTTGATATAAAAAAATATTGCACTTCAAAGAATTACATTAAATAAAAATTACGATATTAAAATAGTGCCTATATTATATTATCGCGTTCTGATAACGATTGTGAATGTATTTTGATTTCAATTTCTTAGAAAATATGTAGTTTAGCAACGAGAAAACAAATATAAGTAATATGCATATTATTATTATCATCATCTCGACCGCGTTTCCTCGCACCTATACAACGCTATATAATTGCAAGATCGATATAATATTATTATTGCAACGGTTTACAGCGACGACTGCGATAACGCAATATTACAATATTGTGTTATAAAAGCGGCACAGCTTACGCGTTAGAAAATCCTTTATACTTTGGCACTATTCGAGTCGGATCCGAGGCGTGCTTCAGCTATCGCCGATGGATTTAATAATATAATATAGTTTTCTCAACAATATAAAATATGGGATCGAGCTGTTTTGTTTCACGCCGATGTCTGCAACGCGTAACGATAGATAGACAGATATATCAAATATACATGCGATATGCAGCACACGCGCGTGTATTATAATAATGTAAAATATGTAAGATATAAAATTAAAATATAATAATATGATATATGTAACTGCAACGCGTGCGAACGGGGCCCGGGAACGATTTCGATTTACTATTGCCAATTTTAATTTTATATAATTTTTTCGTTTCTATTTTATTTTTTTTCGCCGTCTGCAGCAGCAGCTCGTCGAAATCAAAGTGAAAATTTCCACATATGCGCGTCTCGTTAGGTCATGACGAATCTCGTCTCCGGGCTTTGACGCAAATTTATCGACCGAGCGTTTATACAATATATTATTATTGTACACGTCTGCTCGCGCCTGTGTGTGTGTGTGTTTATTTGCGAGCGCTGAGAACACACACGACGAATACGGGCGGCGACTAATTAAAATAGCTGCGCCAGCAGAGGCGAGGGATTAAACGCGCGCGGGTTCACGTGAATTCAAAAAGGTCATTTTTGCGCGCCAAAAACAATGTTATTTTTGTATGTACATCGGCACATAAATATTATACGTGGCGCGTCCGTTATCGTCTCAAAAATGTAATAACAGTCGAAAGGTGTGTGAACCGCTCAGTATCCTGTATAAGGTTTTAAAAAACGAACGAGTGCAAATCGATATCCATCCCACCATTATATTGGTAGAGTGGTCAGTTAGCCAGATATATTATTATATATTATAATACCCAGAATTCCCTAAAAGAAAACATACATTTTCGGAACACGAAAAAGAGTGGAAATAGATAAGACGATATTTTGGTACATTATGCATTGTACAATAATACACTACACCACGTATTTGGACGCGAGCAACAGTTGGGTCCTTATCCGGTTAGTTAGTCGTCCTCGTCCGGTGATGGTATACGGTCATTGTTTTTTTTTATTCACATAAAGCTATGTAATAAAAGCGTTTCCCACCAGTTACATCGTATACGACTTAACTGAAGCCTACGTACTTCCTAAATCTACGAATGCACGCGGACAATGGGCACGTCACAATATATATTATACAGATAAATCACTCGATTCGTTTATGTAAAATAATGCAATTTAAGAACACGAAACAAGGATGTACCTATGAGTATATACAACCGCTGAATTCGTTTACGGGTGACCGTTAACCGTATTATGCGAACGAGTTTGGAAGGATTATCGATAGGTAACGTTTTGTCCGAAATCTCATTTCGACCTTAACTATTTTAATATATTAGAGGTACACATGGGTGCGTCGAGTTACGGGCGCCTTAGGTAACGATATCGCGGTCACGCATTTGCCATTGTTGTGTTCAATTTTATTGCACAATATCATATCTCACGCTGAGTTTACAGTTGGAAATTTTCCGCTCCATGTGCACTTGTACCACCCGCGGAATCGTTCAGTAAACATAATTTAAACGAAATATAAAAATACAATATTGCTGCGGCGTTCGTTTCACCACTATTTTATATGCAACGCATATAGGTCTCGTGTTGAATCGGTTGGTACTTTTATTGTTTATAAATTATTATTATTATTATTGTTAGAGGCTGATAATAAATTATAATGTTAAACCTGCCGTGGTTTTTTTTTCGTTTCCATACAAGCGCTGATCTGTTTATATCATTGCGTGGTCTTATTATATGGGACATTTATGCGATGTGTTTATAATATAATGCACGAGCATAATTTATACATTTTCCAGATGGGAAATCGATACGACGTATTGAATAAAGAGCAAATTTTATTTTCCCCTAATACCCTTTCAACTTGGCCTTTTATAATTAATAATTATAATAATAATAACGCCGCCGCCGGTGTCTAATAATAGCGGGAACCTGTGGCGAGGGGGTTACTGTGGGTGTGGAACTTTGGGGTCGTAAATATGCGAGAGGAGAGTGCACATTGACAAGAGAGATACCTCCACCGCTGCTCTCACCATCGTTTGCGGTGCGGTAGGGGGCAAAAGAGGGGGAGGCGCAAATTAAATATACGGACGCGCGCGCAACTTTGACTGTGCCCCATAAATCACCAAGCTCGTTGTCACCGTCTTGTCCCCGCGCTCGTTTTTCAGGGGAGGGTCGAAAACTTTTTGGGTACCCGCCAAAATCTGTCGGCCAGTGATCGATACGCCAACTATAGCGAATAAAAAAAAAAAAAAGGAAAATAATAATAATTATATACAACTTTCCAAAATGTCATACCACCTCTGCGAACAACGGCCAGGGACGTTTTAACCGAAAGGTGTACGCGTGGTGTACACAAAGAAATGTGCTGTGTTGCCGAAAACGTGCTGTACAGTTGCTGCAAATGGTAGGTAGGTACTTGGAACACGTCCAGGTTTGAATACGATGAAATTCAGTATTATCAGGAAGATTTGTCGATTTTCATAAGTTCATAGGTTTCTAGTCATATCTAATAAGGGACGCCGACGGACTCGACCGAATTTGGCAGAGCCACGACAATGCTGCGGTCGCCCCCGTTTCTAATTTTAACGGTTTTCATAAGCGCACAACGAAACGCGCTCGTGGGTTCGGTCTAAACACATAATTTTAGGCATGCGCGTCTTTTCAGTTGGTATAGTTATTCGAAGTCTTGGTTGGTTTTCAGGAGAAACTAAATTTAGAGGTGTCGCCCGGACGAACAGGAATCCCACGAGAGAATCCAGAAATAAAAATCCGCGCGCGTAGGAGATTAACAAGGCGCCACGTCGCCGGAAAAACTATGCAGCGCCCCGCCGCCACCATCCCTCCCTGGACAGTACCACCGCTACCTCCACATTTCCATCAATGCAGGCTGAATGTACGGCTTTTTTTTTGTTTATTCCTTTTGGCCCATGAAAAAATGTTAAAAAGATCCTGGCAAATAATTTGTCTCTTTGCGAGGGGGTGACGTATTATACGATTTTTCCTCGTTCAAATCCCTTTTTGTAAAACGGTATACACTCTAAAATATTACCCTTTAAAGGTTCAACTTTGTCTTTTAATAACGCTTAATGAATAGAGAGAAGAGATGAAAAGTTTCAAACCATTAACCGTGTAAAAAGACGACGCGGAGCTCACCGCTATATAGAACGGTATTATTTTTTGAAGGCGACTATGCCAGCAACCCGCGAGAATATTCAACAGAAAATTATAATTTCTCGACAACCCGATCGTAAATCTTTTGCTCTTTTGAAGGACCACAAATAAAAAAGTTTTTATATTAATTTTTAATGTAAAAATGTGACCCGGTATTGAATAATACATTATTCTTAGCGACATCTGTATCTACCTATGTTGTATAATAGACGCGAGTTAAAAAATAATAATAATATATTACAATTATTATAATTCTCTGAAAAGCAGATTATCATTTTTTTAAATAAAAGTTTCGAAACTTTAAAACACTATTAAACTATGCAAGTTAGGTACATGCCAAACTAAACGCAACCAATTTATAATGGATTCAACATTTAAGATCGCACAACATAATATGGACTAGGAGTGACTCGATTCATAGCTCATATTTCATCCGTCTTCTATAAAGTATATAGAGGTTCTAGATCGAAAGCCCCAGCGGGTGAATAATTTACTAATGTACTCTCTGTCGATTCGTAACCATAAAACGCAAATTTACAGTACGCGAGTAGAAAATAATAATAATATAGAAGAAAAGATATTAATTTAGTTCTTGGTCGAATTACCTATACGTAACACGACTAGACCAACAAACTGGTTTTGATTTATTCCAAATGATTTTTTATTTATCGCAAACGTGTAATTTAGTAATATCGTCGTAATTATTGTTAGTACTCCATTATTATTAGATATATAATTCTAATATATTGACGGTTGATTAACCTGTCTATACAACGTGTATTTATGCCTAAAGTGTAAAATACAATAACTAAACTACGCAAACAATTTGAATAGGTTTTTTTTTGTTTCCGCCCACGAGAAATCGTTCGAAAACGACTGAACGGGCGTTATATACATACATGACGTGGTAAACTAAATTAGGAATTTTCTACTCGGCGCGCTTCGTTTACGATAGGTTAAAAATGCAAATGCAATTTAAATAACTGCAGCACGGATAAAATACGTTTTCGGCCTGATATAGCAATGTAATTATTGGCGTGGACAAGCCCCGCGGGGAAATATCAGTATTCTCGCGGTGTTCGGACTGACGATGACGGCGAAATATAATAATATATAATATTTTATTATCATATACAATAATATATTACAATACGCGCGATAACCTTTATACGTAAGCGCGTCATTACTTGTCATTGGTTGCCTCTCGTCGCGAGTCCTTCCGTAGGGTGCGTATGTGCAGCGGTGGTCTTCGCGCGTAGTATTGTCGTCGGTCGCTGGTCGGCGGGGGTGGGTGTGTGCATGCATATTATACATAGAGAGAGGGCGCGCGGCGATCACCCCTTCAACGCACGTAATCCTACGCGGTGGCAGTGGCGCACACGGAAAGGACTCGTGTCGGAGGAATTCATTTCCTTTGCAGGGTCCTCTCGCACGCATATATATATACATCTCGCATACACACGCACCCACCAACACGGTCGTCGTACCCATTTCTGCCACTAAATATATATATACGACTGCATTATACATACACGGAGAATATGCTATACCCTCATACACACACACACACCCACACCAACCTTTTAAATCAATAAAACGAAAGAGACCTCTCTGGCACGAAGGGTCGTATATAATACATACGTATATACTATATATATATATATATTCTATACGACGGACGGCCGGGGCGGACGTGTATATACTCTTCGTATATATGTGTATATAAATATGTGTGTTTACGTAATGGAGGAGACGTGGAAAAACGGAGACGGGTGACCCGAAACCGAAGCAAAAGTTCAACCGCGCTCAAATGTCACGCGCGCGTTTCGGCCGCCCGCCACTCACTGCCGCCGACGCGGCCGTTGCGATAAAAAGGTTATGGCGGCGCGCGCAAAAGTTCTCACGCCGGAAATTATTTTTAACCGGCGGCGGCGTTTCAGGATCTTCACCGTCGGGAAAAACATCCCTCGGGGTAAGCGGATAGTGTGCGTGAATCTACTGTAAGCTTGTGAGGAAAAGAGTGGGGGGGGGGCCTTAACGAGATGAAAAACTAGTGGTGTTCGTTATATACGTATAAATCGACTGAGAAATAAACGACCCTATCCCGGATAAACTATATATACAGTGCTGTGCAGATAGGTACAAGCTAGTTATTGTCGATCCAACGCGACTATACTATCGATACCTATACGAAATAATTACACAAAAAGTGAAGTAAAATGTATTATAAAATATTGTATATAATCTTACGATATACGCTTTAGACACAAGAAGGCATGGTGTGTAAATTAGGAGGGGTGAGTGCGTCTTGGCCGGGAAATTCCAGATTCGTTTACGAATAAATATATATTATATTATGTTGTGTATGTCGGAAGTTTATTGTACTTATATAAGTTATAACTTATAAGGTGTAAAAGTTATATGTTATGACTTTATATGAGTATAGGTTTGGCATATATTGTGTATACTAAAACTAAATGTAATAGTGAGCATAAATAAATGAAGTTTTTAGTGATCTTAGAAATTTTACTCAATATTCAATGTTTTAAATGAATGGTTAAAAAATATAAATAAATTTAAAAAAAATAGCTGCTAATAATACATTGTACAGTTTAAAATGAAAATTATTAATATAGATACATAAATAAATCACCTATGTAGACGCAACCCTTTAAAAGTTACCTTATAAAATATTTTGTTTGATCTACAGTGAAAATAATTCTGCAGATGTATTATATGTATAAATAGGTAGGTACACACTACACCCGTTTATAGTGTTGTTAATTGTGTTGTTTGTTGATTGTGTTAAGAGTCAAATACTATTTATCGAGTAGATACAGTGACTGACTGTGACAAATGAGTTACAGCGGTGGAGTATTTTGTATTGTTTTAAACTTAGGTAACTACCTCTTTTTTTGTCTTGTTTTTGGGTACCTATTTCGAATGGATATTTGTCAAACTGCACGGATGGCGGCCCTTTTACAAAACTGGTGTTCGTAACCTTCAACGTTGTGTTCTCGCTCAATAACGTTATAATTATTCAATTGTGCTCTGTCGCGTCCGCGCTTCAATTTAAAACGCGTCCAATTTCCCAAATTATTATTTATATTTTGTTTGTCGTGGCGCATCCGACAGTCAGACGAATAATTTTTTGACGTGATATTATATAGGTACGTGTATTTATGTACGACGGCTAATATTTACTGTTCATACTTCAGACACAAACGCGGTTCCCCTTTTATTTTATTTTTTTTTCAGACAACATGTGTTCTTAAGAGACACGAGAGCATTGGAGGGCTCGCATCGTGACGTTGCGTGTTGGACGTGGGGGACGAACGAGCTACGTAATTCATTAACGCTATCGTCTCGTTGGCATTCATCCGTAATATTCATCGTATAGTTAGTAAGAGTAAAAAATATTTTTAAGAAACTCGCATCTACTCTTCCTCCTTCCTTCTATCGCGGACGCTACTATACGTCGCCACCGTATACTGTGTTTATAATAATAATAATATAATGATATGTACGACGCCGTCACACTGTGAAATATTTCGAGTTGACAAAATAATTCTGTCGACCGCGCTGAAACACATCGCGACGTATGACATACATATAATATTAATATATACACATGTAGGATAATAATAATAATAATGTATAATATATAATACCGCACCAGTAATAATTAATATTCTTCTGGGTTAATTTTTTATTCGAAACGAATATTTTATCAAGTTGCGCGACGGCAGTAGGTTTTTCGTCGCGACGCTATGATTTATCGTCCGTTATTATTTTACATAACGCCGCGCGATTTGATCGCGCACATTCGCGACTGCGCCTCGCGGAGCTCATTAAACGATTTAATCCTCCCGTGAACCGAGTTCAAAACAGATTCGACAAACGCGGGCGTCACAAGAAAATTTGGCGTTTAAATGACAAACTTTAGGACGATGATAATATATTATTATGATCATATTATAATCATATTATATTAATGAGTGCCACCAAACAACACAATATAGGTACTCTATAGTTATTACAATTTAGAACAGTTTACTGTACGCGCAATATATCTTATCAATATGTGACTTACCTATTTCGATTTATACACAGTAAGTAAAGTTGTCCGGACGACGTTTCGCAAACAACGGGACAACACTGTACACTATATAATATAGAATAAAATATTTTACAAATTATAATATCGTATACGCCTGCTGCACTCGGAAGTTTGACGGAACACGAGTTCTCGGAATAAAAAATATATAAATAAGACGCGGAGTTGTGTAGTAGTACGCTTACACGAGGATCGTACCGGACTGAAACGAAAGCGGAAAACGATTCTGTGCCCGCTGCGGCAGGACGACGACTATACGCGCCTTTGCAGTTTTTGCCTCGAATACGATGCGTGAAATCACTTTCCAAAAATCGATATTTATTAAAAATAATATACCGGTAGGTATCTCCGACGGTACATCGCATTGTAATAGACTTATAGTGTGATACCGTTATGTTGTATTATTATGCCGATAGTATACCTACCGCGAAAAAGGTCCGTCTACGCATTATCTATATTGTTATCATTGTTGTTGTTGTTGTTGTTGTTTTTCTTGTTGTTGCAGGTACTGTATAATAGTTGTAGCCGAGCGCGCGTATACCGGCGACCGGAATTTTGTCATCGGTTGATGTGGGTCCTGCGTGTCCTGCTTTATACGAAAATAAAAGCCGCAGCGGTCACGTATATGCAGACGATACGGTCCTTTTAAATTACGATTGTTGTATACACTTACATAATATGACGCAAGACGGATAAAGGACACGTTCGTATATTTTATCAAACATACAGCATGTCCTTTCGATTGTATACCTATATGTGTGTGTGTGGGTGTATATTCTAGGGATTTACTTTTATTGTGTATAATATATAGAAGATATCTGTTGCAGGTCGCTTATTATTATTAGGATATTGTGTTAGGGCGAGAGCGGACGATCGAATTATATATTATGTAATATTATTATAACGCATACAATAAAATTATATTATCCGACTCTGAGCAGTGTTATAATAATCGCTTTTTCTTAAGAACTGTAACAGAGGTTTTTTTTTTTTTTGTTGCAATATCTGCGGAGACTAAAACATATAGTGCTACACATCGCGTACAATGCTTGAATTGCGTATAGGTCCATATATACTAGCTATAGGTATATGTATACCTATATATATATGTATATATAGGATTCATATACACAAAAAGATGCACCTAACTGTATATTATTATCAATACATACGGGGTTCAGGTATAAAAAAACCCCCACATGCGGCATACTCGATGATTTTTTCCCGTTCGATGCGTGCGCGTTTCTATATTATATTATATTATTTCGAATAGTTTTCAAAATAAACGCAAAGTGTCACCGTATTTTTAGATTTATATACGCGCACCATGGTCCACAGCTACAACTGCGACGGTGACGGTGACGGCGACGACGACGACGACGCATGGGCGAAAAAAAAATTTATGCGACTCTCAGGACTCGTATAGCGTCAACGTAAAACAGTCATCCGCTTCGTTATTATTCGAAAAGTCAACTCGTAAATCAATTACCATTAATTCATTATATAATATATATATAAGTTATTAAGTATATATTATATTTATATATAGATAACTATATATATATAATTGTTATATACTTAGGTATATATCTCATAAACATATAAATTGTATAGTTTTTAATTTTCCGAAATGCCTGTCTCGCTGCACTCGTCGTATTTATATACATATTATATACTCACACTGCTATTTAGAACGGTGATATACCATATTATTATTATTATTATTATATAAATTCGCCTACGTGAGAGTACAAGAATATCTAAATAAAAAACGGCCATTTATTTATTTTTAACGAAATAACACTCATTTTTAACTGGATTCCGAAAATGATTTCCAACGTACCGGAAACATGACGCATACGCCGCGGAGAGGTCTCGGCGGCAATGGACGTGGCGGGAGGAGTGAGCTAGCGACAGTCCCGCGGGAATCGGCGTTTGAACTGCCAATTGATTGGGTCCGACGTCCGGCAGGGGGTTAGAAAAACACGGTCGAACGAATGGAGTGTGTATTGTAAAATGTATATAATATATATATAACACAAGTCCACGAGGAGAAACGAGAGAGAAATTTTCAGGGACGATCCATATCCATGCACGAGTGTTATTTAGGGATAATCCCGGTGGATTATGTGTATTATATATATATGAAACGAAACGATGAAAATAACGCAGGGTAAAAGAAACTTATATTTTTTCCCTCCACAGTCGATAACAATATTGCTGCAGAGCTTGTAGTTATGTATACGCTTGCGGTTCGGCGTCGGATGTTTTAGCAAAAATATAAAATAATACCTACCTACCGTTTCGTGCGTGCTGCAATAGACGGTTCTTTTTTTTTATTCCTTGCGAAATGGGCATAACTTTACACAGCAAAAGGGTAAAAATAATGAAATTAATTACTCCCTCCAGCTGTGGCAGAAAAAAAACCGACTACCGGAAAACCTATTCAATTTTCTCGAACGTTCGAAGAATGTACACGCGCGCATTTGTATACATATACGTTGCTGTAGGGTTTTGAAATCCTTCGATGTGAAGAAGAGGGTTGAGGGGAGATTCTGCGGAGGGGTTAACGGGTCGACGGTTTTGTCGGGCCGACAGCGCAAACGGTATCCAGCGAGGTGATGTGAGCGGGTATGGGAGGTGGCGCGTACGGAAATCTGACACAAAGATAATACGGGCGCGAATGATAAACGGTCCGCGCAATAGAATGTCAACCTAATGGATGATCGATGATCCGGTCTCAGGGTTTCGGGTTCCTCGAGGTCGGTGGCGGAGAGACGGTGGTGTGGTGCAGGAAAAGTCCTGCGGGGTAGACGAGGGTGCGGATGACGGTGAGCTGGTAGCGGTGGTGGAAGACCGTCGAAGAGTGTGAGAGAGTAGAGCGGATGTGACGGACGGAGGGGAGCGATGTCTCTCCCTTATAATATATATATATAGTTGATATCGTACCCCCACTCCACCGTCGGCTTTCTCCGCGGTCACCGAGCGCGTGTTCGCGCAAGTGGAAAACGAACACAACGAAGATGAAAACTCAAACATGGCCGACCACCGCTTTGGTACGGACCAGATGAAAATCCAATTAAGCCCCGAGGGCTGCCCCGCGAGGCGACGCAACTTCCCCCTGCACAGAACATTTTTTTTTTTCGATAAAAAAAGATTTTCTCTTCCTCCTATACACAATCCGCGATATGGATAGGTACCGGAAGCAAGTCAGCTGACGATTTTCGAAACGCCTTATAAAAAAATACTGATTAAATTATTATTAACAAAATATAGGTTCAAATGTATAATAATATCATAAAATATAAATTTTAAGAAGAATTCGTTCGACGATATTTCAATTGATACTTAGGGTACTATATTAAGTCGTAACGACCGCATCACGCAGAGTTAAGAAATTAAAAATTTAATTAAATCATATCATATTGAAGCGACCCACGCGGTCGTTCGACATAATTGTACCTATAATTTATACATAGCTCATCTCGGGATCGATGCTGTTGGATAGCGAGAATTGGATTGACATGTGATTAGACATGATATATTATTATTTATGCGTCAAACGGTGTAGCACGCAGATCGAGAGAGGGGATAAAATATAGGTACATTCTAGACAAAAAATATAAATATGTTATTGCAGTTAAAATAATTGTAACGCACTTCGGGGCTGCCGATCAAAATACAAACGTCGCGGGGCTTAACGGCCATGGTTCGACAAGACTACAACTATCGGTGGCGTGGAAAACGAGGGCGATGGTGGTGTGAGGGAACAAGGATTTTCTCGAAGCCATTTCCATGTGTGTGTGTGTGTGTGTGTGTGTGTGTGTGTGTGTGTGTATAATGTATTCTATAAATCGATTTGGTGGTTTTGTCGTACGTATTCATTGTGAGAGTACTATTTATCCTACAATAATATGGTAAATTATGTATCGGCCACAGTATACATAGGTATGTATAGGTCCGTAATAATGATACTGTCATGATTAATATTCCATCGTTTAAAATATTATATATACCAACGAATTTCGAAGAAACTCGAACGCACTTTGTACACGAGTTCAGTATAATATTATATGCCTACTAATAACCGATATGTGCAGTACAGCAGTAAAATATTATGTAAAATAATGATATAATATTATATATATTATTATAACATAATATCATACTCTGCAGTCTTCAATCGTACTATAATATAACTAAGAAAAAACGCAATAAACCACGGCATTATATTCGTTCGCCATGAACCTTTCGATTACACGTGAAATTTTTCTATTCAATTATAATAAAGGTACTACAGCGATATCATAGTATATAGATCATTTACATATCATCGTACGAATACCCACACATTTGTACGTATACATCATATATTATAGGCATATGCTCTTTTAAATGTTATACTTAGTAGTATGTAGGTACTATATATTATAAATTATGTGGATTTTTTTTTCGGGTCACTCTACGTGCTTTAAATTGATCTTTAATTTTATAAATTATCTACATCGTAAATAATATAACCATCACGATTTTTTAATTAATTTATTAATTATATCAATGTGATATAGAATCACATATTATATAAAGAGTTAATATGACATGATTAAACTGTAGTTTATAAACATAATATATTATACATACAAAATGTATCATTTCGGGTGGTTATTATACCTATATATTATATATTATTAAGTATGTGTTTTGCGTAAGATATTCAATATAATTTTTTTTTAGTTCAAAATGTTAATGTACCCACACATTATGCCTACATTGTACACTTTTCAACCTTGACGTCATAAATAATAAATAATCCACATAGCTAATTACATGGGTTATATTATTTTAATTTTTACAATGGATTTAAGTACCGAAAAAGTTTATTTTAAGTTTTACGCTAATTAAATATCTCATCAAAACGTTCAGGAAGTTATGTATATGAAATTAAATAATCATAGTTAATGATTTACTGTTTTTCACGATTTAATTAGATGTATACTTACTCGTAAATAATACCTACATCTAAACACAAGTATTTTTAAATATACTTTAATTGTTCACAATTGTATTAAAATATTTTAATTCCCTCGTACAAAATTAAAAACGCATATTGTTTTGGTTAACAATTAACATTAATAATAATTGTGTGCATAATATATATTATTATGTAGGTATAAATACACTGTATATTATACTATATACCATCTGAACCTGAGACGAAAAATAATAATTTCTTATACCTAGGTACCTATGTATAACAATTGTGCGTATTTTTAATTACGCGCAAATATTCAATTGAGATGTAATTATTCATTTCTCATGTCCCAAAATCTGGTTTATATTATAATTATTAAACATGTGTATAATTTAATATGAATAATTTTGTATATTTTACACATTAAGTTATGTATATAGTTTCCGGTATATATTTTATTTACAACTAAATTAAAGTAAACATAAAATAGCTTAACATTAAAAAATGAAGTACCTACAAGTATCTACTTACTAAAATGAATCTTTCAAATGTAACCAATTTTTAAATAAATAATTTTTTTGTAATTATCTTCATATACACTTGAGAATGAAATTAACTAATCAACTAATTGGAACATTATCAAACCGTTTCTTTAACTTAATACATAATAAGTATGATAAAATAAATTTAAGCAAAATTTCATGAACCTAAAAAAAATGTTACTTTACAATAAAAATAACGGTTATAATAATATTTTACACTTGGTGGAATGTTGATAACCTAACCTTATAATTATTATGATGACAGCTAAAATCAGAACTAAATACATTTATCATTATCTTAAAAAAAAAATGATGAAAATGGGTTGTTGTATGATTGATAAAATTAAAGAAAATTATTTCCCTTCTTATATGTATGTTCAAATTTAAATTTTTTATAATGCAATAAATTAGTACAAAAAAGAAGTATTGAATACCATTATGGTTCTATGAAAATATAAGTAGGTAGGTATTAAAATTAAGACACGGATATTGACTATCCAATTTAATGGATATTATAATATATATTATAAAATACTATTTAACATAACCATATGTTAAATATTACTTTAAATTGTATACCTACAGTTTTGTGATACGGATATTATAATTTATAATATACAATACCAGTGGAGAATGTCTGCACAGACAACAAACTGAAGGGTACGATAATTTCATTATTGTAAGTTTTCCTCGGTAATCTATTTTACCATTTAACGTGCACCATAATAAGAGCATGGATTGAATCAAAATATCTAAGCGTATAGTTCAAACAATATAATATTTTCTACCAATCGCAATCCACACCAAAATTGCTATTATTGCGCTACAGCTGCGTATTTTGATTCGGTGACTGTAGGAATAATCATAAAAATAATAATAACAACATGGATATCAGAAAACTTCACAAGACATACCGGTGTGGCAATAATAACACAGAATATAATATTGTCCGTCGATTATAATATTATACGTCCAATAAACGTTGTAACCTATAGCTATAGCTATACGCGTCTCATTAGTGCCATAAAAATAACGTCACACAAGTCGTATATACATTTTACTGTCGACCATTCGCTATAATATGGCAATAAATGACCAACCGCCGTTTTTTTATTTATTTATTTTCTTTCAGTCTTAGACTTAAACAACCGTTTCCGCCATGATGGACAACACCACCCGTTTCGCATACAAGCATCGGAATTTGTTTTCTGTTTCTCGATCGTAAACCCCGGGAATCGACGGACAAACTGACGAGTATTTATTTGAAAGCACGCACAGCGCACACACACATACACGCATAATATAATATATGCAAAATAAAAAGTTATTTATTTTTCCTTAACATTTATTTGAAATATACAATCTTCAAAACTATTAACAACAATCATTATAATATTATAAGATACCCTTGTATAATAAATTAGTGTAAAACTATATCGGTTTATAATATTAATAATATAATATACTACATTAGTGAATTCCTGTATTGTATACAATTTTTTTTAAATAGAGTGCGCATTCGGTACGAGACTGTAAAATAGTATGTTGTGATTACCTACGGTTTACAATTATTGCGCCACCGTGTCAAGTTTCACTCGAAACGATCAACAACACTATCGACGAAATAAAAATGTATATTATATTATACGGCGTATGTATAGGAACGTACACACAACGTATATATAAAACGATATCAGGCGTGAATCGTATAGGTATAGTCGGTGTGCGTAGGTAGGTTAGGTCTCGAGTATAGGTACCTATAAACATAATATTATAATAATAATATACGCGCGAGAAAGTCTATTCGAGAAAATATACTTCTGAAATATCATATACCGCGGCACGGGCAAATATACTTTATGCACACGACGTAAATAAATTCCGACGATTATATTATTAATATTGTTTAACGGTTTTCGCAGCGATATATTATTATTATCATAATATCGTAAAGCGCCATACGCGTATCCTAGTGCGGGAACGAGTTGATTTCCATCGATTAATAATAATAAAATATGATATTATATACTCGATTCACCATATATATAAAACTCGCAACTAGGTACCTATATATATTGTTATTACCGACTGCGGTAAAACTAGTTTCGTTTGTACTATTCATCGTGATCTATATAGGTATTGGGACCCGTGTAATATAAGTGTAGGTATGTATATTATATAAATTATTAAATTATAGTAACGCCTGTACATAGTTTTCAGCAGTGGCGTACACAAACATTTTTAATAAGAGGGGATATAAAAGAAAACTATAATATGTATCATGTAATGTATTGAATATTATGTATATATATATATATATAAATGTCTTTTAAATTGTATTAAATTGTTTAGGATAATATAGTAGAAAACTAAAAAACGCCACTGGTTTTCGGTTGACTCTAGTAAATCGCAGTATATCTACATGAATATAATATTATCGTAGAACTCCAGCTCTTGCGCTTTCTGGGCGTATACCCACCCGGAAAGATATGTACGTAGACGTCACCTGGTTTACGCGAACGTGATCGGGTTGGGGAATAAGCACAGCCGAGACGACGACGGATTCAGCGAGACGAAAGACGCGCGGGCGGGAACGAGGAAAAAAAACGTCGTAACGGCCATCCGCGAAGGCGATCGGAAACGAGTTTGGATACGACGTGGCAAATAATATCGGTCCGAAAAAAACGTATACATATAATATTAAAATAATACATTTTTCCCACGATAGATCGACGTGTAGGTACATAATATTATATTATTATTCGGGTTTTTTTTTATTATTATTATTATTTTACCTGTTGTGCTCGTCCTATACACTATAGCTTATAACGGCGTATGACATAAACGAGGTGCAGGCGGCCATCCGCGGCCTTCCGACGACCGCCTGCACCTCCGCCTCGGTTGACATGTTATTATAATGTAATAATAATTATTGTAATCGTGTGCGTTAGTAGCAGCAGTATCGTTTGCGAAAAATAATAGTTATTATATTCAGCCTGCATCGCCGCCGCGGACTCGTCGTCTTGGCGTTGTCGGTTGCTTACGGCGTACAGGTAGGAAGGTGCTGGCCAACAGCTACACTGGTGCATCGGAGCCAGAGCGTGCACCTCACCGTTGCGAAACGGGCCCGAAAATCGTGACCGGCGCGCGTCCGTTCTGCGGCGACGATCAAAATACTAATTCTTCGATACTCGCGATTTTTATACGGCCGCACGTTATTGTTATAATACACATGGGTATATTATATTATATATATGTTGACAATATAGTGTGTATACACTAAAAAAAAAATCAAATAATAATAATAAAAAAAATCACAGCGCCCGGTCAGTTTGCTATCGCTGCTTCTATTATATATACCTAATATAAGCAGCGCAGGTGACCACCCAGAGCGGACGCCCGACGGCGAATTTTTATTTGTTGTTAATACGCGCCCGAATTTTTTTTTCGATCTACCCATTTTTTTTAACTCTGTTGTAAAAAAAAAAAAATAAAAAAGTCGATTGTTGTGGATTCATTATTTAGAAATCTTATTATCGCGATACCTGCTATTATAATATAGGTACACGGGGCAAAATGTGTAACTATATGCTTATTATCGTCCCACATATTTTATTATATTATTAGCTAGTACCTACATAGCTACCGGTGTTTTTGGTAAATTGCGAGTTATACTTATAGCTATATACGACTACCACCTATATATTATAATATTTATATTATATACCTACGCGCGACAACAGAAATACCGATTGGCTTACCTATACACACAGGATGATTCATTTAATGCACATTCATATCTGTTCAAAGTTCAAAATATTACATATATGCATTATTAATATTTTTTTCGTTTAAAAAATTTAAAATTATTAAAATTATAACAATACGAAATAATGCGAAGAAAAATTACGTTTTGTTATTACTCTAAATTGTGTGAAAAAATATTTTCAAAATTGCTAATAGCTTTTGAAACAATAAGTGCATCGTTTGTGTGTTAAATGAATCACCTTTTAATTATATTATATTTTATTGTAGTATAACTGCAGTGTTAAGAGTGTAACGAATGGTCATCATATATAGAAATCGAAAGGCATCAACTCTGTGTATATCATAATAATATTATAATGTACACAGACGAATCATAAAATGCGAAAAATCGAGATATTATATTAGGTAGGTATATACAACAAACAGAGAAACAGATAAATAATACTTTTCACTCGACAAAAAATGCGGTACACCACGAAAATAATCAGTTTAGTAATAGTTCACTCTGAGTGGTAAAGAATAAGGAAAATATGATTTTGTTCATGTATTATAATTGTGAAGATTAATCAGTATGGTAATTTTTAATTGACATATGTATATCGTATTGCAATGGATATTTATAGAAAATATGTGTAGAAATGCAATTTTAATCAATAAAGTATAATCAATTATTTCTCTTAAACGACGAATATAAACATATATTTTTATTGGAAATAATTAATATATATTTATGTACATTACGTTTGTATTAAAATCAAACTAATTTGTTCAACTTGTAGGTGAGCATATTATGTTACATTTTATAATATATATATACCGTATACTCGTTTATATAATTTATTGTGTTTGAATTTTTTTTTAATATTTATAAAACCGTGTTTTTTATTTGTAGCATTAATAACGATATTAAGACATTTTTAACATGTTCGTTTAATGTATACTTTTTTATAAAATATAAAAAAAACACTATTGAAATAATATATTTTGCTGTCGTCAAAGTTATAAACTATAATGTACTACATTAGTTATTGAATAAATTAACAGCAAATAAGAGCTATAGCTACATTATAGGTGTAACTCTAGGTGTAACGTGTAAGAAGCACGCGAGATTTCAATTTTTAAGAATCCTGCACGTAAATGCGACGCACGGGTATGCATATTGGTACTACGGTCTGCGATGAGGTTTTTGGTTAAAAAATATATTGTGTGTAACTCGACTAATTAATAATTATTAGTACTCTCGTGTGTGTAAATGTATATAATATTATTATGCACCTACCTATATAAATAGGTATTATAGTAAAGGTATGCGATTGTTCACATTACCTATACGCGGCAGATCCTTATCGAAAACTTATTTAATTATATAAACGGAACCGGTTGAAAATTCAGACAACGAATAGTATAAAAAAAAAAAAGTTCGTTCGAAAAAGAAACCGTTTGTTTTGCACGTACAATCGATAAGGACATGACATTTTGACCCAAAACGTAGAGGTGCTCGCGACTCGTATTTAGTCTTACAGTAGAAGGAAAAAAATAGAAATTTAAATAAAAACGTGGAAAACGACCGTAAATCATAATATTATTACAAACATTTTTATTTACACGCGGGTCAAAACTATTAAAAATACCGGTACCGAGAGTTTAATCCCGAAAACACTGTCGGAAATAAAAGAAAAAAAAAATTATGAAGTTTGGCCGTAAACACGCGGGCGCCATCTACCGCAACCGCGGTAGAACGCGGTCCGACGGATCGGCGCCGGCGCGACATCTAACGGTGTCTCTCGACTGCGACGACACGGGCGGTTGCCGGGCCGGTGTTAGTCGTAGTAATAATGTAAATTACACCCATTAAACTGCCGTTTTCGCTTCTTAATGGCCCGTTTTTATTACCCGGTCCGGACAACAACTTGTATACGTGTGCGCGCGCGCGGGTGTGTGTTTATTCTCTCTCGCTCATTCACCAGTATATTATATAGTCGTATTAAGTATATTAATAATAATAAAGTGTAGGTAGTAGTAGTATGGTAGTAGTAGTGGTAGTGGTGGTGCCGTTAACGTCCATAACCTGGCACAATGGTTTTCTCCTTAGGCCGGGTCCACCCGTGTCGACGCGGACCGCTTTGCACAAACAGTCGTAAAAATAATAATAACAATAAATAAAATATAAAATACCGTTTTCGACCTTGTCCCGTGACCGTGTTGCGTATTTTTATTATTATTGCTGTTGTCGTCGTAGTACCGAAGTTTTATAGATCTGTACGAGAGCAGAGCACGTGGTCGATGTTACCTCCATAATATTATACCCATATTATTGTCGTTTTACGTATGGCAACCGACCGCTCGGGATGAATGAAAACGTGAGGACTGTGACCTTTACGTTAATAATATTATATTTTCGTCCTTATCGTACGATGTAATGTCGCGTACGATAAATTATTATGCGGTACCGACGTTCGCACCCATACACGTCCGAGGACGTTCGTTTAGAGAATAAAATAATATCTTGAAATTATTATTATAATATTATTATGTTTACATCTTCTCCGATCTAGTCACTGCTGTTTCTACAGTCGTCATGCGATGTTATTCTATGGTACCTATATTGTCGGAGTCACGCACCGCGTTGTCGTGTTATTCGAGAAGAGCTATTTTGATATTATTTAAGGTTAGCCCGATGCTGGTTTAAATAATTGTATTTCGAATTCCACCTCAAATACAACCCGTTCGATAAGAATTTATTATTGCCGTATGGTTTATGACTTATATTTTAAAGTACCTATATCATTTAAGTTAAACGGATAACATTTCAATGATAACAGAGTGAATAACTTGCTCAAATATTATGACCGTAGTCGTGTTATTTTATACCTATATAATATAACTAATAATATAATGAGTGCTCTCTAACCACATGTCCGTTTCTGTCTCTATCTGTCGGACGCACCGTGAACCATTAAGGGCTCTTCGAAACTACCGCATAAAAAATGCAACCACGACAAGCCGTTTCCATTTGTATTAACCTTTTTACGGCTATACTATCTACATGGTACGTAGACGGCATTACTTTACATGGCGATAACGGCCCCACACGCGCTCTAGACAGTGTGACGACGCTCCGAGTGCGGATACGTAAATCAAGCTATGGGACTCGCGCCGAAAAACGCGAGGAAATTCGAAGATAACAGCTCGCCGACAAGTCGTCGTAGATCGGAATCGCAGGAACACTTTTCTCGTCAGACACATCATTTCCGGTAGGTATCTAACAACAACGGCTACGGCGGCGGCGGCGGTTAGGCCACGAGCCACACCTACGCATTTCCGGTATTTTCCATATTATAATATCTCTACGCCACGATTGTTCGGCCGGTTTAATAATTATTATCGTCGGCCACGGTCGGCCGGCCAGATTAGAGTAGCCAAATTACAGGTTAGTGGTGTGTGTCTGCTGCAGCGGCCAGCGAGTGTGTTCATATGAGCGCGCGACGGCGATAAGTGCAGGTGCGGCAGCGAGCCGGGGTGGGAGTCCGCTGCAGGAGAAGAGGTCGAGGGGCGAAAAAGGGGTGGCACGGCGATGGGGTATTTGGCGGAGTGGGTCGCAGTCGTCGTCGTCGAGGCGTTTACCAGGCAGATGGTATCAGCCGCGGCGGCGGCAGAACGACATTTCGTCGGGTGTGGTTGAGCGCATACCACCCATGTTGAACCCGTGCCGGTTGTATTGCTGCTAGAGCACGGGACCCGGAGGATATAATGATAATGGTAATAATAATAATATTATTAATATATTGCGTTCTATGTGTGTGTTTATATATTTTATACCTATATAGACAAATCGTTACACCCATCCCATCGTCTTTTGTTTATCGTCTTCGTCGTAGTTTTGCTTCGTTTTCACTAGGCTCTTCCCCCACCACCTTTCTGGGTCCATTCCGAAGTCCAGATTATAAAATATAATATAATAATTAATATTATCATAACATAATTATTATTATTATTACAAGTATACCATTCGTTAAACGGTGTACCACGCTTATATAGTCCGGCGGCGACGACAAACTGCATGTAGACCCCCTGCGCGTCCCGAACCGAGGGAAAAAAAATGAACACATTATTATAATAAAGTGAGAGAATTTGCCGGTCGAATGGTAGGTACCTATATATTAGTATACGGTACACGCGTATACCTATAATATCGTTTTTCGGTGGATCCACGCAGATGAAAAAATCCTACTATGCGGACGTCGAGAATTTCGAAACTAGCGGAGAAAATAATTTACGATACGAGAAACGTACGTCAACGAAACCGAAAACATTTACATCTGCGTGTGTGTAAATACCTAGATGGCTGATATTAGTTATATGCCCAGCTGATATGTTCAATGGACGCCTGTAGTTGTAGTTGTACACATAAAAAATAATAATTGAAAACGAAAATAATCAATTTAAAAAATATTCAAAATTCATAATATGATATTATAATAATATTATGATCATTGATAAATATACCGACGAATTTATTAATACGTATATAATACTGTAGGACATGTACATAAACAAAATTTCAATATTATATTTTATCTCACACACACACACCATTACATGACTCATATTCGTTTCGTACAATGCAATAATTAATGAAACGCAGTGTCCTACATGATTTATTGTGTACTTGAATGGCCGTCGTATATATTATTACCATTTATCATTAATTTAGCCTACGAGATTGGTATTTCTACGATAATAATAATTAGGATCGCGTATTTGCATTTCGGACAATGATTGAATTAATTTTTACATTAAATTGATATGCTTATGACTGCTGGAATAGACGTTAAACGATAAAAAATTACACTAAAAAGTCCAAAACGATTAGCATGACATTTATTATTATTCCGCTGCCCACTCTATCTTAGTAGGTCATAATTAAGTTATGAAATCAAAAATTAATAGTTTTATACAGCTATTGTGGTAATAGCGGGTACCGAATATAATATTATAACGTTATTGCTGTTATAGATGATAATGTCCATTATAATAATAATATAACACGCTCGTTTTTAAATGTTCGGCTCTGCGTTGTATATATAGGTACGACATGATAACCGCTTAATTAATATTAATCCTTTTTTTCCACAAAACGAAATAATGAAATACATTTTTTACAACCGTATAGTTCGAGGCATTTTACGCTCAGCCGTATTATAAGTCGCTAGATTTTTGTTCAGCCGAAGGGACAGCGAAATAATCTATTCCGCTTCACGCCAGCAGCACTTGTGTGCGTATGGAAAAAAAACCTCAGAAGAGTCGGCTGGATCCAGTGACGGACCTAGGATTTTTTTATGGTGCGCCATAATAATGGGTGCTATATATGTCTATATGTTGATAATAAAGCTCCTTGGGTATCTACTTATCATGAACAACTACAGGGTAAAAACATAATTAACCTACTTTTCGGTAATAGATGGTAGTCTCCACCTGTGGTCTACGGGGTTAATATACGTTTAGTTCTAAGTGATGCCAATTACTGATATCTAAGTATAATTTATAAAAAAAAAAGTTTGATATGCGGAACAACGGGTCTGCCACTGAGCAGAGGTAACCTTTACGGTACCTGTACCACGGTATAATAATATTATAAAATCGCTGGCCATATTATATAGCAAAATATACTAGTAACGCGGTCGTGCCGCGACGGCCGTTGAACGAGCACCCGATGAATCTTTATTAGTAATTTAGTAATAGCGCGCTGAATAAAATGGGAAAACGCTATTGCTCGTGGCACGGGGCGACGGACGGGTCGTAGGGCGGACGATCGCAGGACGGTGGTGCCGGCGGGGGGAGGTGCCGTCGTGCCGCAAAGGCGATATTTACGACCGGCGGGCACGCGAATTTGATTCTAAACACGGATAAAAAAACGACCGGTGCCTGACGTGGGACGTCGGGGGCAAATTGTGTTTCGGGACACACGGCGAGGGGGAACGCGGAAAACGAACGGGGAAAAAAAATAATATATATACATAGAAATAAAAATAATAATAATTACTGGGTCTGAAAGCCTCGCGTTGATTCTGTACGCACGCATGTCGTCAGCGCCGCACGTCATGTGCGCCTATAGTGTACCTATTTACCTATTCCTACCAACCCGAAACATTGGGAATAATAATAATAACAATACGTATATATTATATTTTGGGTGTGTGTGTGTATGTGTGCGTGTAATAATAATATACACAGGTACCTCCTGATATAATAATATAATGTGTACTTGCGGTACATACACGTCATACATTCGAAGTCGAAAGAAAACGATGAAAATACATTAAATAAAATTATTATGATGTAGAAACGAAACCGAAATCGCGTATTTACCTATGGTAGGAATGAAAATATGGAAGTAAAAACGAAAAGACGTGGCACGGTAGTCGTAGTGTTTTGTTAAAGTGCAAACACGATAATAATAATAATATTACAATAATGTTTATTGATTTCCAACAACAATTGATTATACAGTAGGTATTCATGGTATAGAGAGGATGACTACGTGTAATTTAAACTAGTGTTGGTCACCTCAAAATCGTAGCTGGTTTTCTTTTGGTTTATGTGAACTATTGAGTCAGTGTTGTACCCCTGTAGGAGGGGGGAGGATTGATGTGGTATATAACCCCCCCCCCCAGATAATTTTTTCTGACAGTTAATAATTGTTAGTTCAAAACATACTTTATAATGTTTTTAAGACACAATTAGTATTATTTCATCATAAGTTTATACTCATTAGAGATTGACTGGAATGTGCAGGCAAAAGAATTTCTAGCACTAATTTGAAATTTAAATAGCAATGATGCCAGAAATGATGGATGTCCTTATTTAATCAGAAAAAAGTATTTGTGTCCGAATATACAATATATTATATTCTAAAAATATTGTGTAAGTAGCTAGGTACACACACTTAGTGTATCGACAGCTATACTTGCACCAGAAGATACATTTAATCCGCTTTAAAACTTACTAATGAAATATACAATAGTACGTCAGTAGTTGTATGCAATTTGAGAGTTTTAATAGTTATAACTCTATTTAATTGTTTACAAGAAATTAAATATTTTTTGTACATCAGGCTAGACACCTAAACTTAATGGATTAGCTGCTATGTCTATAAATGGACATATTATTTCGTTGTATTTCGATGCAAGTATTAACAAGCTGGCCAAAAAACTGGTAAACGGAAAAAAACCCTCAATAATATTAAGCAGTGGAATTATTATAAAGCTAATATTATGTACAAATACTACAAATGACGTAGTAAAGCTAATACAAGGTGATTAATTAGATCTAATGATACTTATATATGAAACAGTATCAATTACTATTCATTGTATTATAAAACAGCACCTCGATAATACAATATTATTATTTTTTGATATAATATACAATTTACAATATTGCAGTAGCCCCCACAATAAGTAGAGCTTGCGCTGGTTGTGCTTTCTTAGAAAGAAAAAGTAATAAAAATATTAGTGTATAAGCATTAATAACGAATGAATAACAATTTTTTAAGATAAATTTACCAAAAGAGTACTGAGAGAATTAATTTTACTGGAAATAAATTATAATATCATAACAGCGCGTCCAATGGGATTCATAATGCAGTAATAATATAATAACACGAAGAAAATAAATAAACAATAAGTGACAGGTTGACAATTTTATAATACTGTCAATATTATAACGTATAATATTATTATAACAGCACCGCCGCGACAATACAATATTATAAATATATTATGTTGTCATGTATTATTATTATTGTGCGCGCCGCCGCTGCACGACGGACCTCGGCGAGGGGGAGGGGGGCGGACGGCGATTGTCGTTTTTGGGAACGTCGGGCCCCGCCGCGAATTTACAAATACTCATATATACATATACACGCACAGATCAATATATTAACTGTCATAAGCGAGCGGGGGCCGCGTGTACGCGCTAGCGATTGTATAATATAATATTATTATATTGTCGTTTCGCCGGAAAGGCGGTCCCTCCCCCGCTATATACGCAGTCCTTTCCACCGCCGCGTTTTGCGAGCCTCCACCGCCGCCGACCTTTCCGGCGGCGAGGGTCGCGCACGACAACCATGTTGTGCACGCGCTCGCGCGTGTGTGCGTGTGCCCACACCCGTGCGGGTAATGGTGGGGGGGGGCGACGCCGAAATTGTTTTCGCGAGAGGAGAAAGAGCTTATTGCGTTTTGAAAAACCGTTTGAAACCGTTTTATTTCGTTTTAAACGAACATAATTCGGCGCTATAAAATGACGATAAATATAAAACGTTTCCTTCCACGCCGCGTCGACGGTGGCGGTCGGCCCGCAAGTCGTGCGGCGATTTAACGCGCGAACGCAATAACAATAATATTATCGCATGACATAATACTAAACCGAACGCGTATCATAATGGTCCGAGAATATTATACTATGGGCATCGGTAAAAGTAAACATACTATAATATTATATCACACTGTTATTATAGTGATGACCCATGAATGGTGACTTGAACTTTTTTTCCTCGCATTTAATATACTTTGCACACAGCCCTAAACGTTTTTTTTTTCACTTCTCTCCAAATAGTGCGAATTCACGCAAGTCGTTGGTATGGTTAAAAATAACATTTAAAAATTGATCAACCTATAAATTGTCCAACCGTGCGGGAAACCCACCCAATAATATACTTTTGTGAATCACGTCCATGAATATATTATTACTGTTTTTTGGTGGTCCATCGCCGAAATTTACATTCGACGTTTGGGCACAGCGACAAACTCGGGAGCAAAAGCCCCGACTACACGCCGAACGGATCGTCTCGCGTTTACAATAATAATATTATAACCTATAAGTATATTACATAGGTAATACCAGTATTGGGTAAAACTTAAAATTGATATAATTTCATTATATGCGAACCGCGGTGAACACATTCGGTGTGTACGCATATAGGTATAACTGAATTACAAGTGTAAACACTAATGTCTTTCTCCTCTCGGCCGCGGGACCCTCCTCCATCGACGGGCAACGCGAAATGGGATTTTGGCGGCTTATCGAGGGTTTTCGGTTGAACACACCGAACTGTGTATTGCAATTTATCTTCCGCAAGAGTCGCGATGATAAATTGCGTCGTGAGCAGTTACAAGTAAAATACGGCGTTTTCATCAGCGAAAATACACACATAGCGCAACGGCGCGACTTTAAAAAAGATAATACTTTTTTATACATATATTTAATATATATACGGTTTTAAATCGCGAATAAATACCGGTGACAATATATGTTTAACCCGTAGGTACCTACCTCCATATAGCCTGCAGCAACGCGAGATTCGATAAACTATTTTCTTATTAAAATATCGACGTATACCTTACCTATATATATGAACGAGCAGAAAAAAACAATATATACAGCACATCATGGAGTAATAAATCGAAAATCGCATGCACGAACAACTTTTGTGGGTGCATGCAAGTTGAAATTCTCGGAACGTATATATAGGTATATACAATAAAGTGTGGTGGATAACGAGAGCGTAGTTTTCGCTCCCCTTTTCTGCAGACTTCTCTGGTAAGACATTATACTATATACTTGTACGCGCTCGAGAACTGTGTGCCGACTACCTATTTGTGTATATTATATATACATGGAGTGGTGGTAAAAGAGAGCTGATAGATCGTGCGGGAATAAATAAATGGCCGTTGCAGGAGGCGGTGTATTAATTACGTACAAATCGGCAATGGCTAAATCGGCTGCCGAGCGCGTGACGAGGGTCGGTGTAGGTATATGAGGCTCGCGCCGACTTAATGGAATTTGTTTTGGGGGTGAGAAAAAGTGAGATATTGTACACGCTGCAGCAGCATTGTGTCGAGAAGGGCCGCCGCGTATACAACAACTATAAATGTATATGCGGTGAAGTGCACAGTGCTCTCGACGTAGACGACTACGACGACGACGGCTCTAAGGGTTGGCGGTGGAGGCATCGGTGTTTGTGTCGTTTTAAAAGCATTTCTCGCACCCCGCGAACATGCGTAGCGCGCGGCGAGCAAAAAAGAGAAAGAGGGACGGGCGGGAGAGGGCGATACACACAGAAACTCTTCGCTTTCACCACCAGACGTGAGTACGAATATATATACACCCCCCCTCGACACTCTCCGAGAGAAAGAGCTCTACCGACAACCGTATTTCCTCTATATATAATATGTGTGTGTGCGAGCGTATACAACATAAAATAGCTTCGCAAGCGCTTATGTGTGAGTATACAGACTGCTGCTGTTGTAGAGTGCGCGGGTGTGTATGCGGCGTGGGTGTAGGGACACACAAAAGGTCGGACGGTCCACAAATCTTCGCCGCACGTCAAAAACCGTCATGGACCTTTCTCGCGCCCGTATCCGGTCCAATACACACGCACGTTCGCGAATCGGCCGCCCATATATAATAATCATATATATATATATATAGTGAACCACACACACACACGCAGACATCGCGTCTTTGCACGCAAACGCACTCACACGATCAAATATACTTAATATATATATAATATTACGTGTGCGTGCAGTGTGTTAGTGTGCGTGCGTGTGCTGCGGGGGGGAGGTTAAGTAAATTATCTGGTAATTTATCGAAATACCGTATACCGGAAATGATACATAGTCCGGGGCGCGCCAGAAATTTGAAGTTTTCCCGCGAGCGCGACGCTGCCGCCAACGCAAGCGCGAGCGTTCTTGCTTTATCGTTTGGGTGGACCATGATTTTTGCCAACACACGATATAATATATATATATGCATCTGTGTGTGTGTAATAAGGGTCGCAGCTAATATAATATATGGCTGCCATGTATGAAATACTGCCGAGTTCGCTCGCTGCTAATGGTCGAATGGTTCGCGCGGAAAAACAATCGTTGTTCATACAGTGTGTATAATTGATATTGAAAGGTTTTTCGAGAATTGAAAAATTCGTCAAATCGATTCGTGTTTGAACTGTCGACGACGATAATACGCGACGAGTGTGTAGTACATGGAATATTATTAAATACATATTATAATTCCACGTTATCGAATCGATATTATAAAACAATGCGAAATTCCTTAACGCAGTGTATATTATTATTATAATAGTATGCATACATTCGCGCATTCAAGGATATACTTGAACCGCACACTATGGTGAAAGACTGTAAATGGATATAAACAGTTATATTTTTTTAAATTAAATATTACAGTCGTGAGTAATAATAGCATTGAACTATAATTTATAAATTAAATTTGCATAGTTTACAACGACTTTTATTTTCTTGTGAATCGCACTGACTCTTGGTGAAATGGCGTGACTATCAGATACCTATCCGTTTTAAACACTGTACACGAGAAAAAATAAATAATTTTTGTCTACTATAATATATAATATTCTACACCGTCTGTCGCACGGTCTGTTATAATATGCTATTATCGTGTGTACGACATAGCAATACTACGATTACATTTTGCAGAATACTAGTTCAGTAGACGCGTATTAAATATTATAAAATAAAGAAACGATAGATCGGCAACAACCGTTTATGGGGAGGGGATATTACCCTCTAGCGACCCGAGGTCGCAAACACTTGGAAGCACCTGGACCTCGCACACCAACACATGGCGGCGATCCAAAAGAAATGCGTTCTAATATTTGTAATACATGTACGAGAGAAATTTTAGTGCAACCGGTTTTGTGTGGTGGGACAAGCTACGTAAATTCAAGTAATTATTTCACCGCGCAACCGATTATATTTTTTTAGAGCCGACTATTATAATATTATATAAACGATAATAATATTTCAAAAACTACTGGCATTTTTGTTTAGGGTTGGTCATTTATAATGTCAAAATGTCTAGTTTAATATTTAAAAAGAAATTTCTAAACATTAACAATAATCTAAGAGCCAAACTAATATTAATTAAATATATATTCGAAACGATACCTAAATTGTAAAATATTAAAATGTATTGATTAGAAACTAAATCATTTATATTTATTTCTGACAATTAACAGCTGAAAATATTATTACTATATAGCATTGTGTTGGTGTATAATGTGTTAACTATTGTATATTTATGTTATTAAACGACGCTATATTGAGATAATGAGATTATGCCTATGCATAGAAACGTAGATAATTCTGTTCCAACAGTTAGTAAGTTCAACTTCTGTAGTTATGTGTCAAGAAATATAAACCTATATGATTTCATATGCGGTTATGTATGATATAAAAATATAAGTACATAAATGTGTTCCTACTGAGTGTAATTAAATATATTGAGGCTTCTGGAAGTCATATCGTAACAGTAATTCGTTATAAAAATGAGTTAAATATCGAAACGAAATCAAAAAAAAAATGTATAAAATATAAATTACTATTTTGAAACTTCAAATGAGTTTCGAATAGTTCTATCGTTTGAGCGGTTAAAAACTCGAAATAATGAACGAGTAGTTTTGTACAAGAAAAAATGCAACCAAACACCACTGCAGACGCAGACGTTCAATTAAAAAATAATTATTCGGTCAGAACAAATGAACAGCATTTCATATACATACGGGCTAGCATTGGCCATTGAATATACATAAACGTAAAACAAGACAAGTATAATATATATTATAATATATACGTGATACAATGAGGCGTCAAAAGTCTAGACTGTGAATGTGCGAGTGCGTATACCGAAAGCAACGGAGAATTTCAGTCACAATTAGCGGTTTAATTAACGAGTAGCTTTTTGTCATGTATAATATATAGTTTTGTTCGCGATACTGTGTAGCCACGGCGACCTACTGCGGAGCAGACCAATGACACTTGCAGAACTATAACAGCGGACGGACGATGTGCAAATCGAAAAGCTCGTACGAATGAATAAGAGATTACAAAAAATAATAATTAAACTTACTTGAAGACATTGAGTACCGTTGTCGGACACCGAAAATTACGTGCTACGAGCGATCGAAGTAATAACATACATAATATACAACAGCAGTAATAACTAATAATACATAAAAAAAAAACCGTCTGACGCACTGTGGAGTAGGTATACCTACGTAGTAAAATGCAGGTAATAGTGTTTGTACGCGACGATGTTACATCAATAAGCCATGTTATTATTATGTTATATATAGACGCCGAGGAAAGGTTGGTATTTTTTTATTTTAGGGTTCCGATACCTGTCAGGGGCGTGCCTTACGCGACGGATCCCCTCGGCCCTGCCCCGGCCGCGAACACCCCTTCGTCGGGTGCATATTATGATATGACGTTGGTATTATATAACACAATATCATCGTGTACCTACGTACAATAATAATAATATTATACAGGGTGCTGCTGCAGCGGCGGCTTAAAAAAAAAACATCTCAATTTGCAACGCTCAGTGATCGCAGTGTGCTCGGAAAACCAATGATGATGAGAGCTGCGCCGCGTATGTATTATATATAAATCATGTGACGGGTCTCTCACAATGCTCCACACATACATATTATTATTATTATTATATACACGCGTATATATTGGTGGGAGAAGAGATTTTTTTTCGGTCGGCCGACCGGTATATATGCGTTGCGTTTATGATTTATGGAGGTTGTTTTTATCACACAGTCAGTGGTTTTGTTATTAAAGCCGGCGGGGTGAAGTGGCGCTGGTGCTAGTGGCGGTGGTGACGACGACGACGGCGGCAACGATGTATACGATGGAAGGGGGGGATGGGGCAAGTTGCACCGTAGGCGTGTGTATATGTGGCGAGAGCGATAGGAATCAAATTCGAGTAAATCATTGACGCAAATGCACACACGCTGGCACGTATAGAGAAAGAGGCTGCAAAAAAACCACCGACAATCGCATTTCATCGCGGGCCTTTGTCGGGGACATTACATCGTGTATGAGTATTAGTGTAATATCATTATTAGATTATTATACTCGTCAACGGATTTCTATATTTTTTTTCAGAGACCGACGACCTTTTCGCGCCAGCGAAAGACCCCGACCGAGCGTGTGGCACAGTGCTGTGCTGCAGCGTGAGATATCGTCATCAAAGACGCGCGCCCGTAATATTCGACGATTCGACATCGCGGTACACGAGCATTATTTATTTTACGATTTCGAAATGAAATGAAAAAAAGCCGATCCCATTATCCGGTTTTAGTGAACACAATGACATCCGTACCTATAGATGCAGTATACTTTTATAGACGGTATGCAGTACGCGTCACTCGCTCACCACTTGCCCGCCTTGCACCATCAAGGCACATCCGCATTTCTTGTAGAAACACGTCGTCGCGGTGTACCACTGCATAATAATATATTATAATGGTATAATAGGTACGCCGACGTATACCTACAGTACGCAGGCGGTAGGATGATAATATAATAACTCTAGTGTGTATGAATATTCACGAAAATTCGGCGGCCCAATAACACAGTATTACATTATTATAGGTATAGTGGGTACCTATATAGCTAAGTCGAATAATTAGGTTTACACGTGCGGCGGGCCACTAATTAAAATCTCGCAACGTTCGAAACGTGAGAGGTTTGTCAATATTATAATAATAATAACGATGCGAATAATATGTTATTATCGGTCCGACAACGGACCCTGTATATTATATGTGAGTATACAAAATATCCGTGGGCGACGTATTGTATAATTACATTACGACCATTGCGGCGCGACTTCTCGGCCACTATACCGTGTTTGGATATTACACATATTATTATTATATATAGTATCCGATATATAATTATTATAAAACTCGTCAAATTATTATAATATGTTTGTGCAACGGACCGTCGAAAATAATCTAGTTGTCGCGCGGGTTTCTAGTCGGGCTGATGACGACGACGAAGTTGTGTGTTCCATTAAACGAGTTAACGCGTCAATCGTGACGTAGGTACCTACCTACCTCTACAATATAAACTATGCCCACATACATATTAATATTTTCAGCTGAGAAACGGGTCGTTTTGTGTATTGTCTTAGCTTATAATTGTATTTTGGAAACCGGCCAATTTAACGGCCGTTAAGCATACACGCATTTTAACAAGTTCTCGCATCCGGCCATGTAACTATATAGGTAACCTATAAAAGCTATATATCGACGATTTGCATTCGTAATCTTTATGCACGTACACAGAGAAGACTGCAACTGCAACCTGCATGATATTGTTATTGCGCCGCTGCACATGCAGTCCCATCCGCCTCGCCTATATACGCATAATACTATAATACGATTTTTATATAATATTATTTTACACTATATACGGCCCTTGCCCGCAATGTTTTTCACGGCGCGAGTTTGGTTTTAACAACATTCGGTTCTATTAAACGCCGTCCTTGTGCCCATTAAAACCATTTAGGAGGTCGTTAAGTCCGGGAAAAATAGAATCGTGTAGAATAATAATAATAATAATAGTGCTCGCGCAGAGTAGGTATATTATACCGTGTACGTTTTTATATTGTATTATCATTACTACAATATACTACGTAGCTGCAGTACGACGGCATTTGAACAGTGACGCACGCGCCTATTTTCTTTTTTAACCTAATACCAATTAACAGTAAATGTACACGAGCTCTACGGCTTGCACGCTCAAACTCGCACGCGTCATATTATATACGTAATATGTATTATATCGAAAACAGGAAACGAAAACACCGCGGACTTGTGTGTTTGTATTGGCCGCTATACACTATGACCAGCGGCGGCGGCGTCAGCGGGCCATGTGGTTTTCGAAAAAATAACATTTATGTAAATCAAACTAGTTCCTATGGTAACCCGGCCATCATAAATCTACGCCACTCGTCAGGTTATATACGATTGTTAAAAATAATAAACAAACAAATCTTTCCGGGGAAATTATATAAAAATGTTTACGGGGCGAAAAGCCGGTAGTGTCGAAAGTCAATAACCTTAATGGGACCGGGATAATACGCTAGATATATTGTTGTGAGAAATTGTTACCATCGAAATGTCCGTTTTATGTAGATAAATATTATGCCACAATAATGCTAAATTCAAAGTGTACGAGGCACGAGAAAACGTTAAGACTTGGTTTTTCTTGTCCCCTCTAATATCGTCGAACAAATGTTGACACGATTTTTTTTTTTTAATCGTGTTCACAATTTTTGAAACGTCAACAGTTTCGATAATCTTCTATACTTTTATTTAAAAAATTATATATACCTATTTTATATATTCAGTAATAGTTTCTGTGTAAGTAATCTATCAAGTATACCGGCCGAATGGTGTCTACTGAATAACTAAGTGAACGCGATAGGCGTCAATTTATAATAATTAATTCATCAGACCGACTGCGGCACAAACCAACAATATGATGTTATACAAACAAAAATTAAAACGATGGTGTTAAATTCTTCGAGGAATAACTCGGCACAAACGATTGATTTACCATACCTACATAATTTGAGTACAGTTTAATATTGTACGAGCACTATTCGAGGCAAAACGCTAGTTCAAAATTAACCGAGGATGGATATGTTTTCAAATATTTATTATATCTCAGAGTGTACCCATATCGTTAAAATAATAGTACCTATAGGTACATATTTTATAAGCACCTAATCAAAAACGACGAATACAAGATGTTATAGTTTTTTTATTAAACACACCGTGAGTGGGATTCGTCGAACTTTCTGCCATAACTCATGAATTTATAGATTATAATACTAAAAAAAATTGACGTCTCTAAAATATATATAATATATAATACGAATACCTACCTAACCTTAGAGCGTGGGAATCAGCAGAGCTTTCGATGATAAAACTGGACACAGTTCTCGCACTATTATAATATTATAGTCGTGTCTCGGTGTACGATTTTGCGACGGCTATTATGGCGTCTAATATAGAGAAATATAATAGGTAATAATAATGCGTATAATAATATGACGGTGCAGTTTTCAACGTTACTCGTCGGAAATGATTTACATTTGTCGACCGTGTGTTTAACTCGATTTAATATGTTTCGCAATATCAATAACACACAATCTCATTTTACCGAGATTTATATTACCCCATGGTAACATATTATTAAATTGTCCAATAAATATTGTATCCAACGAAAAATATTGATTCGACCTACCCACACTCCACTCTGATCCATAGCAGACCTTGAAGCGTAATCAAAATATATTACTAAACGATGCGGTATGACGAGAAAACATGATATTCCGTGCAACATATTTACCATATTTACAGTTTGAAATAAATTACAACAAAATATTATTTTGTTTAGTCGGTAAAACCGTAAAAACTCAATTCTAATTTTCAATTAATAATACAATAATTTGAATATTCTATTACCTGCGACGTTTGACACAAATATAATATATTTATTGGACATATTTCGAAAATAATAATTTAGATAATACTCATATTAATGACCTACCTCCTATATACATATTATAGAATTGAGAAGAAAACAGGTTTATAAAAATCTGCTGTTATTAAAGCGATTTCAAACGCGGAGAACTCGATTGAAAAATTATTTCGAGAAACAATATTAGGTACCTATATAATAATATTGTATATTGTAGACCGCGGGTATAGGGACCCCAAACCCAATCGAACCAAAAGGAAAAACCCTCTCATAATATGCTCTCGTACTATATTATTATCTAATGTATATAATAATAATATAGGATATTCCGTATAAATGTGCTGCTGCGGTACTGAAAAGTATAAATGCTCTTCGTCGACCGGAGGGGATTTATTTTTTAATAAACGAAATTGCGGCAAAGAAACGCTTCGCAATGATAAAAACGGAGATGTTGAGAAAAAAAAATCAACCTAAAAGCCGTCCCTCTGGAAAATATTGGATTGGTCGGATTCGTTCTTGTCGACGGGGCCGGGCGGCACTGCAATTTCGCTGATTCGATAGACCATTCGTCATCGGCTCGTAGCAAATACGCTGACTTGTCAGCACCATGTTTCCCGCGTCTCTCTCTCCCTCGCACACACACTCCATCTGTCCTTCTCTAGCACAATATATACACAATAATGTAGTATTAACATGCACCGGCGCAAGCGGCAGATGGTTCGTTGCTGCTGCTGCTGCTGCAGGGGTGATCGCTGTGCAGTACACGACGCGGACCAATGGTACAGATACACCCTAAACGCCGTCCGCAACTTTTTATCCGCATACCTACTAGTTATACGGTATAATATCTAGTTTACGTGCTGTGTAAATGTATGAAAAATAAATAATGTCTGGAGGACGGGACATGTTACCACGAGTCATCCCCCCCGCGCAGTTTTGAGACGGATAAAATATCGACCGATCGCTACGCGCGCGTCATTCGGAATAATAACGCCACCTTAAATGGTCAATATAATAATAATAATCTCATATTATATATTATAGGTATATAAAATATTATAATAAAATACGACCATTACCGCGCGGTAAACGCGTTTAGCGACCGCTGAACCGCACTCTCGGCGGCGGAGATGGTTATCGAGCGCGCGAGAGTACTTATACTTAGGTATATACAAATATATATATATATATATATGTACGCACACACCTGTATATATATATATATATTTATTTAATATGTACAGTCAACCTAAAACGGCAGCAGTTGCCACACGCGGACGCGACACAATTGGCCGGCGGTACCTATTGAACGGACGTACACATCCCTCGGCGGCGTCGTATCGTCTGCCGATCTTTGAATTACACACAATATATACGCGCCTTGGAGTATACCTATTCCTATCCACGCATAATATAGGTAACGTGTAATAGTATTACTACTACTACTACTACTACTACTACTACTACTACTACTACTATACTATACTATACAGCTACTGCGTACAATATTACTATCGGATGTTGTGAGCGTCGGTGTAAAACGCTGCGGCAGTCGCAGCAGTCACGCATTCCGCCGCCAAATCAATTGCCACCTTGTCGTCGCCACCGCGCTTAACTGTATACCATATAATAACATACCTCTATGTAGGTGCATATAGGTATATACCTATACAGTAAAAGAATATATAATCTATATAATATTATAATATATATTATTATACGCCGTCGTAACCCTTATAGCTATTACTTTTAACAATATCATACAGGTACGCACACCTACATATAATAATAATAATGACAATATACGCAGGCCAATATCGTCCTGCAGCAGCCGCCGCCGCCGCGGTGCATATACGTATACGCTTTTCCGCTGCAGCCCATGCGTCTAATGACTAATTGTATTGTAATACACGCGCACGTCAATAGTAATGATGCAACTGCAACTGCAACTGCACTGTTGCTGCTAGTGCAACATCTGTTACCGGGCGATCTCGCCGGCATATCGCGCCATTATCGTATAGGTACTTGGGCGAGCGTCTCTTACGCCGCCAACAGACATAAACGTACTCGTCGTATATTATATTATTATAACAACCCGTGGACGACATAACGGTATACGCTTCGTGCCTATAAAGTATATAAATGCTTGTAAATCTTATATATATGTTATTACTATTGGATAATATAATAGGGGGGAAGGGGTAATTATTTTACCATAGAGGAACACCCAGTATGTTTGGAAAAAGTTATAGGACATATTATATAATTCAGGAAACCCAAAGGTAAGGCTAATATTATCGTCTCTTCCTGAAAATATTTGAGAGTGCAGAAGCTCTTCGATAAAATATAATATTGTGCAAGTATAAGTATAGTATAGCGTATACTCGGGCCACATCTGCAGACTACACGATTATAAAACCCATATAGCGTACTATCGCCAATCACGGTCATCGTCGCAATCGAATATCCGTTTTAAGTATATTTGGATTAAAATGTCTGGTATATGCATCGCACACAAAGTCGTGAAGAAAGTGTTAAACGTGCCGGCCAAGATGACGTCTCATCGTCAAGGTTTTTCTGACGTTCCGCGAGAACGCACGCGCACGGGCCGTTTATAATGACCGACTAGAGGTATACATATATTATTATAAATTGCGCGAATGTGTATGTGTATATACGAGAAGACATTGAAATAATTTTTCCACGCGATAAATCAAAAGGGATGTTGCTGAGTGTCGTGTAATTAACGATCATAAATTTATTAACGCGACGTTATATTATTATTATTATTATTATTATTATTATTATTATTATATTATATTATATTATAGGTACAGTGTTGTTCCACGGCGTGCTCCGTTTTTCTCTCTCGTTCTTCCTCCCATAATACAATATACACCATCCCACACTCGCTCACTATACATCACGACGAGCAATAGGTATGCATATAAAATGTTCTATCAATAAATTAGATAGCGACTATAAATATATAAGCAGCGCGTTCGATAAACTATAATAATAATAATAATATATGGATGCGGACTGCCGTGATAGAATTACCTCGACTTTGCAAATCGTTTTGCATCAAGTCACTGCAGCTGCTACGATACCATATAAATTATAGGTAGGTAGTGCTAAATAAAAACCTTACAAGAGATAACTGCAGGATGCATGCGTTCCCGCGGGGCACCTCTCGCAAAAATCTATACTGCTGTTAACAGCGCGTTTAATCCCCAAAGGCTTAACACCCTCTATTTCGCGAAACGTTTCAGACCGAAAGTTGTCGACTCGACAACCTGCGCGGAGTTTGTTCTTAATTATTTCCGACGTATCATAAATTGATTACTAAAACCATCATTGTATACGTCGTGGTTCGCACGCGCTAATAGTATTAATTATTACACCGCGATGCACATTTTATGTACCTACAGTAAAACAATGCAATTTAAGTACAAACAAATTGTTCGTGCGATGCGTTTGCAACAATATTTATTACTCACCATTATCATTACGCGCTATTATAGATATATATCCTACAACGACTAACTTACTGACATGCCTGTTTGATTTCAGATAAGATATATTATAATATGCCTCAGCCGACAATTTATGTATACCTACGCGTCGGTCCCAGTAGGTAGGTATATACTCGATAGCTGGTTGTACATTGTAGCTGATGTAGCTCTTTCACCTATTGCCCGAACCCGGTGGTATTGCTATATAATAATATGGTAACAACTTTTTCTTTCGACGATTATTTATGAAAATTAAAATCGTTTTAATTAATATTTATTATTTCATATATCTAGTCGAAATAAGCGAGTACCCGCCGTATAACTATTGTATAATTAATTTTCTCAATTATTTTATAATATAAATAGTAACATTTCCTCACAAACATATTACATTAATATTTTAATATACCCACTTAAAGTTTTTTCCCGGTATTAAAAATTTAAATTGTTTTTTACAATTAAAACATATTCTTTGTAGTTGTTTGATATCATAATATACAAGCTAAATACTGTACACACAGTTACAGTTTAACGGACGAGAACATACGTAAACATTACATTAGTGTAGCAGAAGGCTCTAACCTTATAAATACACATCATTAATCAATTATCGCATTAGTAAATAAAAACATAAACATACGATTCGAGTTACAAATGCGAGATTTTTAAATTGTATAAAAAACCACAGAGTGCTTCTATATTATGTCCCGATAGCTTTGGTAACGTAAGTGTAATATTAGACATTAAGTAACAGTGTAATAATTACGCGTATATAGTATTATTATAATAACAGCTGCATTATACGGAGTTGCCGACTTGTATGATTATTTTTCAAATGATTTATGATACATCAATAATAATAAATTGACGAATTATAATAATTATAGATTGTATCTTGTATAATGTTTAACGATAAAATTAAAAGTGTAAGTTATCTACATACTCAATCAGCCAAACATGCAGTGTATAAACTATAATGTAGGTACACAATATTATATCACCACCTCAATCAAAATGTACCAACATTTGCCATTACTTTGTGCAATAGAACAAGTATTTTTATTATTGTTTAAAGGTAATTGATAATTATTCTGCGTAAGACGGTCAAGTGTTAAATATTGCCTACCGGACATAAAAAACCGTCATTATCATATTTTAATGGGCTCTAAAAATTGTGATCGCGAGATGATCATAATCGTTATAACATGTGAGTATTCAACCGACTTCAGTCTCACTAAAGAGTCAAATCTAAAATCTGATACCACGTAAACGGTTTGGTGTGGGTCATAAAAATACATTTGCAAAATCTGTAAGTACAACATGATATTGTGTTTGAATTCCAAAATATTCGAATTAAATTAAATATACTCTAATTATAAATTATAATTAATATAAAGTATAAACACAACTAAAAAACAAGGTTAATATCGCTAAATAATAATAGGTTCGATGTTGCAGATCGCGCTGTCGGAGTTTAGATATTTTTTTAATATTAGATCTAAACGGTAATTTAAAATACTAAATAAGTTTTGTGGATTTGGAAACATTTTATATATAAACGGCGGAACAGGAAGGACGCACAAAAACACGTTATTGTTATTTTTAATAGAACAATATAAAAACGGCTATTATATGATGTTCGTGTGCATTATAATATATTATACACATATCTATATAGGACATACCCGACCGATATATATAATATATCGATGTGATGCAGTGTTTAAAAAGCACGACGATGAAAACTAATAAAACGTAATAAATAACGGCGTTATTCCTATTACCGGGAGGAGGAAATCGATAACACGTGAAATATATTATTAATATAATGTACAATATTATTATTATTTTATGGTGGCGATTGTAAATACGCGATTGCGCGAGATGACATCAATAATATGACACGTGATACGATACATCGCACCTACTGTACGATAAATGATTAATATATTATTATATTATTGCAGTGTAGACAATACAATATATTATAATATTATAAAGTAACGAGGGCGATAGCTGATATTATTATTGTGACGGACCGGCGAAATAAAACGTTGTATCCAATCACTTAAAATCGCGTATTGCACGTAATAATAATAAAAATATTATGTACGTATTTGTGCTTTGAGCGTGGAGAGAGCTGGTTCGCCAATAACCCGCGGCGGTGTAAAGACTGCAGAAAACAGGACTGCTGATTACGGGGGTGAAAAGGGCGGGGGTGGTGCCGAATGGGGAGAGTCCGGACGAACGTGAAAGGGCGAGATTCGACGACGGCGACGACGATACATATAATATTACTTTATACATTTTTTTCGTTGTAATATAAAAATACGTCGGTAGAACGCGTATTACTGTTATTATTATAATATGTGTTGCGCTGCAGAGTGCGTTGTGTATAATAATACCGATATACCTACCGCCGGGGGATTATCGTAATCGAAGTCCAACGGCGCGCGGCCAATAAATCATCCGGCCGTCAATTAAATACACGACTCTCCGCGGCTGCATACAACGTGACTGTCGACTGGATGCGAGTGAGTGTGTGTATGGTGTGTATGCGTGTGTGTGTGTGTGTGTGTGTGTGTGTGTGTGTGTGTGTGTGTGTGTGTGTGTAAACGATATATTAATTTCTAATCAGCAATGTCGATTTTGTGCGATTCTGCGAGCGCGTGCCCCCGACGAACGAAAGAATGAGGGAAAAAAAAATCCCCCGAAAAAACTCTAAAATGAACTGTTGACCAATATATTGTATTATACAATAGTTGTATACAATAATATCGGACCGGACCGCGAACGCTGCAGATATTGTAATATTAAATGTACGGCGGCTCATACATAAATTATCATTCATCATATTATTATGATTACTATTACCATGGTACTATATATACATGCGAACATGGTTCAGAGAGAAAACGGGACAACGCGATTTCGTCCGTTGTTCTGTGCTTACGACTGACGAGTGACAACGGACGACAACGACGACGGACGAGATGACGTGACGAGCGTACATAAAACGCCGTTTTATTTATCATAATATAATGTTTTTCGGTTTTTTTCTCTTTTTTTATGGCCCGCGGTGGTAACAGTGGGCTTTAACTGCCGTTTATTTTATTCTTATCACTTCTACGATTTTTTTTTTGTTCTACGTATAATTTATTTATATGTTGTTTCATAAAAAAAAACAAGGACTCGCCTCCCAAAGTATCTCTTTTTAAGCCGATGACGAGCCTCGGAGTTCGCGTGCGACAAATTGCATAACCGGCTCTCCTCCCGCATCCGACTTTCCGTGTCCTCGACGATGTTTCCTAATCATTTGCCTTTAAAATCCGCCTAGACGTCGTATACTATTTTTTCGTCCGAGTCTCAGATTAATAATAATAAAATAAAACATAATATTTATATTTTTTATCGTTGTTTCAAACGTTTCGTAAAAATTATCATTTGACACGAACCGCGCCCGACGATCATATATAATGTAATATGTACTTGAGACTTAACTACACGGTTGCTCTTCACTGGGTCGTTGAAAAAGTTTTTAAAAATTATTTTTTATAAACGTTGGCAAATCGACCGACTGTACGATCTGACTATGTACACCGCCGAGATAATAAAATAGAAAAATATACTGCCTATCGTCGAACATTTTGTGCATATGCGAGCATATCTGTATATATTATATCATATTATGTCGGTGATAAATTATGATAAAAATCGTAATCGTCAAATTAATTAATTGGTTAAGCCGAGAAACAAAAAAACCATCGTAAAATTTCGACTGTAGATATTATTATTATATTCTTTACTAAGCAATTAACGTTATCGCGTCGGTCTATTTAATGGTCCGACGTAATTTAATATTCTACAAACCGAAATCTCAAAAAACAAACATCACGTATCGATAATTTGATTAAACAAAATTATAATATAAATTGCGTGTACGCATAATACCGTTTCGACTGATAATTTTTCTTTATTACTAAGAAAATATATTTTGTTTGTTGCAAAATTCGACATGACGTCAATGTACGGCAGGTTTCGTGTCCCGTACACGAGAAAATCCGGTTTTTCGTAACACGCACGACACAGGATCGATATATATAATAATAATATATATAAAACATAGATATACAGGGTGATTGTTTCAACGTCAAACTCTCATTAATTAAAAAAAGAACTATACCTTTATTAGTTATAAATATTTTTGAAAATTTTTACGTAATTTTAGTCATTAAAAAACAATTTTATTGAATACAAAAATTATATTATTATATTACCGTCATTATTATTTTATAAGTTTTTAAAACACTTTTTTTGAATACAAAAATTATATTATTATATTACCGTCGTTATTATTTTATAAGTTTTTAAAACACTTTTTTTGAATGACAATATACATTTTTAATTTTATATATACTAATGCAAAATATTTTTCGAAGTATTTAATATACAAAAGTGGAATTTCGAATAAATTAGTAGTTATATTATAATAGTACTTATCAATAATTAATTTATTAATCATTTGAAATTTAATTTTTGAGCTACCCAAAAAAAATCAGAAATATATTCTGTTTTGTAATATGAAGTTAAAAAAGTATGTTATGATTTAATAAAATAAAAACTTGAGATCTGATAATACAAAAAGTAGGTAAACATAATAGCTTTTTTTAAGTTGTTTTATATTACTTCAAATTATGCAAATTAGAATACTAAAACACATAGTAGTCAAAAGTTTTCGAAATAATTTCAGGTTTAAAAAATCACCCTGCGGCCTGCAGTGTCGTATGCCTATACTTTGCAAAGTTTGTGAAACCCTGTAAACGCTGTCATTGAAGTAGAATTCAAAAAAATAATAAATAGTAATCATATATCAGGACATTTAACATTTTTATATGAAATATAACTTACACCTGAATATCTCCACCTGGCAAAGTGTGTGCAGTGAGCAGGTAAGCACGGATGGGAACGACGACGAGGATAAAAATATGTAGTTTTATTGATATTATAATTTTTTCCCTTTTTAAAACACTAATCAAACAACGTTTATTTTATATTAATTTATATACATAATGTATTGCATTATAGGATAACATGTGCCACCCAATTTAGGGCGCGAACGACTCGATGGAAAACTTTCGACCGCCAGCGTGTATTTACCAGGCAAAAAAAAATATAATATGTATAAATAAATAAACCGAACCTGATGCAAATATAATTTTTTTCCTACCAACGAAAAATATGTAAAAATCGTACCAAAATAATATTATTACGCACGAGCGTATACGAGCGTGTTCCTACTTCCGGATATAATTACTGAGTACGTGTAATGTATACATGCATATTAATGAAACTACAACAAAATGAACCTTTTTTTTATTTCGTTTTTAATTAAAAACCAGTACGTTTACGCGATTTTCAAACAAAGCACGGCGTTTAGCCGTCAATTCGGCCGTGTGGTTTCCATCAGACGACCGTCAAGCTGTATATTATATATTATATAATGAGCGTATATATGCAAAGGGCGCACAGCGATGACCGCTGAAATTCGGAAGAAGTAGTTATAAATTGTTTTTCAATATATGCGGACAGTGCATTTTCTGAAACGCGATCGAATTGTTTTGGTAAAAAATAATAAGTTTGTTATTCCAAGTAAACGGCGGAGCACATGGAAAACAGTCATTGTGTACCCGTTGGGTATAATCACGAACGGAATTCTCAGTCACGTGATCACATTTCGAAAGTATTATTGGTATATATCTTTTATATATATACATCGTTTATAAGTTTCATTTAGACGGAATTCAAATATTGTGCATGCTACCATCTAACATGCATGCAGAATTATTATTGTAAAAGAAAATATAACTTTAATGCCAACGGAATATTTCATGTGAACAAATATATTTGTCAATTTTCAAGTATAAGTACACTAATATATAGTTACAAGTATAAATAGTAATATATATACTATATAGGTATATAGGTTAAAGGTACACATATTATACGAGTGCTGTAGTAAGAAGTTCTTAAGAACATCTTAGGTATTACGCTAACCGGTCATTCCAATTGAAAACAATGTAAAGTTATTAAAGTTACAGTTACTAAAATTTTTTTGATCAATTTCGTTTTTATAAACAGTAGTTAAACAAATCTAATGAGTGTATAGTGTGTACCTACCATTCATAATATAACAATATCAGAACATCTTTTTTTACATTTCAACACAGATTTAAAGATCGATTAATGGGAATTTAAATAAAGCTATAATAATAGTAATTAATTTATAAAAAAATACACATAAAAAATGAAAATATGTATAGTTAATTTATTTAATTAGTTAATTTATTTAACAATATTTATATTTTATTTTTTGGTTATTATAATAATAGGTAAATATTTGACCATAGGTATACAAATAGTTTAAAATTGTGAATTGTTAGAGTTGGCAAATGTATATAAATCCACATCAAAATCTCTTTAATGAAAATATCCTTTGTAAACATTTCGTTCTATTATAATTTATAATTTAGGAATAGATTAGGTACCCTATTATTGATACATAACATGTATTAAATATCTAAATATTTTTTCTCCAAAAGAAATTAACTTACACATAATATAACCTATTACTGCGGCTGAGTTTTGGAATTAAAGAAAGGTGAGTAAATCGAAATTGAATACATAACAAATAGGTAATGTACTATATAGTGGCTGTATCAACGTTTATAATAATGCAGAAGTTTGATGAAAGCTATCGCTATGTAAGAATTGTTATGTGCCTATATATGTATAAAACCGTCATAAGATTCGAATAAAAACGAGCATCGTGTTGGTAATTTGACATCGTAAGTGCGGAGAGGGAAATCGACCGGCGAATACCTTGAGGTCAAATTAACAATTAAAAAAACAAAAAAATAATAATCATAATAAAGAATGCGACAATTATCGCGAATAGACCTTATACATATAGTATACCAACGTAAAACCCACGGTGGGTTGCCAACCTCTTTATAATACCTATATAAATATACCTATGGCAGTGAACATATATATTATATCGCATAATCTGGCTGAGGCCAAAATGAGCATGCGGAACGAGGACAATGAGTTCGGATTGCGTTTTTTTTTCGACAATCTTATAATATTATAAGTACAATACAACGATTAACGGTGGATTCAAAACAGCCATTAAAATAAATTTATCAACATTCAACGCCGATAGCTCCAAGAATGTATTATAGGTATGTGCTGCGGAGTGTGTGTATAGGTAACACGCGAATAATATAAAATATCTTTATCCATTCCACCGCGGGAAGCACCACGCTGCGATCGCGCAGGTGCCACAATGGTTGCATTTAATAACCGTGTAACAATGTCCATTTTTTTCATTTAATACAATATCACTAACAGCTATATATTTATTAGATAGTAAAACGTGTTAAAAAAAAAACACTCGGCCGAGAAAAAATATAACCAAGGTCGATAGAGATGCGTCCCGTGCCACGCTATATATATATGTACCTATATACATGCAGCAGCTACGTCTAGGTACTCGCCGTGGCCTTTGAGACTTGTGCACTGAAATTTCGTGTTGTACTCGAAAATATAACAACAAATCAAAAGAAGAAGTTCGTCTACAGATTACAGATTTCTTTGGAAAAATCATATCGGACATGGCGCCGAGATAAAGCACGTCGTACGTCCAACGATCAACTAGCTGAGGCCAAGCGTACACGCATTCTAATTAAAATATTCCTATATGTGTACAGCCTAATTTAACCTTTCGGTGTTATCTGAAGCTTATTGTCTACATAATAATAATAATAATATTAATATGGTACGTACGGGAGTGAAAACGTTCCTAATTAAAAACGTATACAGCTTTACAGCTTGCGCATCATCGTCGACAAATGAATATAATATAAATTTATATTATTTGAAAATCGATCACTTACCTGAAACATAAAAACAAAAGTTATCAATCATTGGTTTACACGTCATACATTAATATATTATATATTCTTGGAAGAAAAATATAACTATAATTTGTGTTTGAATCCGGGTCCAAGTTAACCATTTTAGCGTTGACGTCACGTCACGGATCGCAAGCACAATAACCAAACGTTATTATAACGGATCCTTATTATAAATTATAATCAGTACGTATACATAATAATAATAATAATAATAATATAATAGTGGCACATCGGTATAAAATATATATTGTAAACGTGCCGTGGGAGACTAGGACGTTCTTATCTAATCGAAAGATAACGGATTTCGAGGTTATATACGAGATGTATTATAAATAATATAATCTATACGAACCAAGCGGCGATTCCAGGAATCACAATTTAATTTTAATTATTCGTTTTTATCAATTAAAATTTAGGTAATTAGGTATATCGTATAAGTATATTATACAATAATATAATATTATAGTACATAGGTAGGTATATGAACCATCGAGAGCACGAAATCAACCGGTCGCCGCCGCGCTGGCGCTAATAATTTACACGATGCTCACGTGCGTCGTCTTATCGCATAGGAAACAAAATATATAATATTACCTACATAGTATGTATATTATTATTTTAATAGGTATAAAACCGTATGTATTCGCGTAATAACAGCCACAGTGTAAAAAATAATAATCCATCATTTGCAGCTTATTCATTATTTCGCGCGAGCGTATTTTAAACATATATATGTAATAGTATATTATACTCAAATTTTTTCCAAATTATACTGCCGATCGGACGCGTAATAACAACAAGTAGCCGGAATGAGTATAAGTATAATACCTAATATATGTAGTCGGACCATCGAAACGAACTCGATACAAGTACCCATACACATTATACGACTAGCTGCAGCGTATATATTATGATATATTATTATATATTATATATGATTAGGTATGGGTTACCTACGGAAAATATCGGGACGACGGCACCGATCGAGGCTGCTGCGGTAGCTGGTACGACATATTATATAGTATAATATATTACGTATGCGGCTCGCGTTATCGCCAGTAATATAATACGTATAGATAGGTATATACATATAATACTATACTGTTTAGCAAGTACACATACTATGTAGGTACCTATACTGGCTCGCGGAGGAAACGGATTGAATTTTTTTTTAGAATTTAAATTTTTAACCGACTCCCATTCGTATAATAATATAATATAAAAGACGGTCTTTAAAAGCAGTTCTCCCACGACCGCACACACGAGCAAGCGGCCAACTCGCGGCGTCACGTCCTGCAGCAGCTGACGATATACGTCGGATTACCCATATAGGTGTACACACGCGGTATATACTGTGCACTATAATACGCGTAGGCATACTTATATATTATAAACACACACGTACATGCACAGGTACTATAATATAGCATATATACAAGTCGTAATCTTCGAGTTGACTAGCGTTTTATTCGTTTTTATATTAATATAATATAAAAGTAGCGATTCGTGAAAACCCAGAAAAACGCGCTTGGAAAGTGTCCGTGTGCACATCGCACGTATTATCGCTGCAGTGTGTTCTGGTTTTATGTCATCGCATCACAGAATATTATACAAGATGAGGTGGTTTTTTTTTAACGTGTACACGCTTTTTATAATATATTCCGATATTTTTTTATTATATTGTTATTAGGTATATACGCATGTATTACACGTCATGTATATATAATAATATACTTAAAGTACTTATATACGATATACGTGCGTACATAAACTAAGAGTTGTCCCACAAAAGATCTGATCCCGAATACGGCGGCGGCGTATATATTACACATACATAACATATATGCATAGGGTTGGTGGCAGTACACAACGACGAAGGAGAGGCGGTAGTGGAGACGCAAACGAAACAGAAACTCGAAAAACGCGACCAGAATCCGAAATGAGCGGCGAGTGTGCATGGGCCACAGAATCTGAATCGGAATTACCTCGCAAAGACGACGACAATGTATATAATATATATATACGACAAAAAAAAAACACGCATGACGTCACATTTATGTACATCTAAAAACCCTACGAGCTCTCTTTCTCTCTCGCTCGCTCTATCTCTACGCGCAAGATAACAATCGCGAATATAATATACGTACACGCAAACCAGTTCGAAGTTGTCCTGTATTTTTATAAAACGTGCTCGGCTTTTTACGTCTCAAACGCTCTTCGACCGTCAAAGTCCGAGCACAATATATATATATATATATATATATATTTATATAGACTACTTTTTTTTCTCTTTATGTATATACCCTTCTCTATACTGCACGTTCGTCTATTCCGATCTCGTACGTCATCTCCTGCAGTAATACGTGCCATTGAGTTTTAAATTAATTTATTATTATTATCATCATCATCATCATATTTTTTTAATTTAATTTTTTTCAAAAACCACTGAGATTATTATTTCAATGAACGGCGGCGGCCACATCAGTCCACCTGCATTCACGCTCGTTTTACAATATGTGGCACACTTTTTTCCTCATGCGAAGGCGTACTAAGTATGTTTATACTTTATGACTTTTTATCAATGGATTTTGTCGTGCATAGCAAACGCATATCGATCGACTCACACCGATATTGCAGCCAGGTAAATATATAATAACAAACATCGTGCCCCATCTATATAACTCCAATAATATTATTATTATAACATACAATCATATTTAAAAGAATGCAGTTATTGACGGATGTAATTCGATTAAAGAATTAACATCAAATAAAAATTCTAACTGAAGATATAAATGTATTATGTCATATATTTTGTCATGATATAACATGAGCATGGCAATATTGCTTTATTTGAAGTATGTTTTAATATTGAAATTTGAAATTGCGTGTTGAAACGATCACTCTACAAATTATAGAATATTATACCAATATATTATAACGACTTTTGGAAAATATCTGATAACAATCCAATATATCGATAAAAATAATTTAAAAACGGGTATAGGTATATAAGCCAGCTGAAGGGTGTTCAAACGATTGTGCAGCCAGGAATGTATAATAATTATAAAAAAAAAGCTTTTAAAAATGATATCATATATTATTATTTAGGAACCTCCCCGATGTGTCTCTGTATTTTCTATAAGAACAAATATAATGTAAATATCATAACAATATAATATATATTATATTGTTGTAATAGTAACTTTTAAAAATGATTATTGTGAAAAGAAAAAACTCTACGACCGAAAGGTGTGAGGCAAATAATTGAGTTTCTATATATATTATAGGTGTCTGGTGTATAATAACGCAATCTGCTTTTTTCCTTTCAAAAGAGATATAACACAAATTTGGACGTTTGAATCGAGACTGAACAGTGAACAGATTATATTGTCGTGAGTACACATTCTTATAATATATATATTATATTATAACGCCAACCGGTTTGAATGAGGGCGATTCGCAGAAAATGGGGGTGACTGGGGTGCCAGTGCCGGCCGGTGCGTGTGCGTATATATATACAGAAGGTTATATATCTGGCATGTACCTGGCAAAATTGGACCCATTGCGCCGGGGGGTACACACGCATTGTATCTATATTTATTATTATTATTATTATTACGACGATTATGATTAGTGATTACTATTATTGGCCTGTACTCGTTTTTATTATATATGTATACCTATTTTTTTTTTTAAAAACAGTTTCATTTCTCCTCTTCAATTTCCCCGTCCCGCATCCGATGATAAATCAAAAATGGACGTCGCACATCTCTCACGCCGCAGATGATTTACGGGCGACCGTGCAGGGAACGACCTCCGCCGCCGCCGCCGCCGTCATTGTGATGGATACGGACGCCGCGCGCCGTATAACAGCACCGCCGGCCGCCCCGAAAAAAAGACCGAACTGACGGGTGTATTTTTCAAAACTCGGCACAAGAGGATAGTCATGGCTGGTCTTGTCCCTGTCGGTCGAGCCGATCGGACGCGTTTTTTTAAAATATTAATAATAATTATTATTATTATTTTACCGCTCACCGACCATATTATATACATAATAATATCGTACTATATATAGGTACAGTTTATTCCCACCGCCCGCTGCCCGGTGACGACGTGGTAATTATACCCGGCACAGTCCCAGATTATATATATATATATATAACTACACAGATATTTCATATATATAAATATATATTAAGAGTATCATGTCGTATTATATAAGATAGCAGCGTGTATATTATATGCTATCTATATTTTAATATGTATGGGTACTATAAAATCCTCAGACAACTGAAGTATGCGCATGCGGCTACAAGTTATAATAACATCAGTAGTGCACGTAGTAATTTTTCAATCATCTCCAGGAAAAAAAAAATGTCATCAAATAGCATAGACTCCCGACGTTATAATCGAAAATCAAGATCTGCATCATGGATTACAATTTATTGTTTTCGAATTGGAAAATCATCCCAGTTCTTAAACTCGATAAATACCATAATAATATTATAGGCTGCATAATAATAATAATATTTTATATTTTAGCGTGGTATCAGGTTTTAATCGTTTGTTTCTCTTCTTTCGAATTTTGGGAAGTCAGAAAAATCAACGAGTATAATTTATAAATGTATGAATATAAAGTAGAGAACAGAAAAGCGCATGACGCTAAGTGACGGCCGATCTAATTATAAATGTATGAATTGTTTAATTATAATAGGTAAATACAAGAAAACTACGTGAATACTTAATACACTAGTCATACATTTCAGGACGGTAATATTATTATGAAATAAACTTAATAGTTAATTTAAATATACATCAATTATATACCGAAATTTAGTTACAGAATTATAATTTGTTTAATTGTTTAATTCCTTAGTAATATAATGAGGTTATTAATAGAAGTCAGTAAATTTGCATAGTGTTAAAATTAAGATTAGGTACATAGAAATTATTATTTTTTTTTTTTTTTTAATAAAAGAGTATTTTTATAACATTACTAGGTATAATAATGTTATATAGAAAATTGATATACGTATTAAATATAAAAATATTATATGTTATATATATATTATATATTTTATAAGTATTGTTATTTATGGTTATTCTTGACTAAAATCTTAGTATATGGTTTCAATTTGAAAATAAACTAATGACAAACGAGCTCTATATAGAAAGGGAAAAACAATTAATTTTCAAGTATTTAGACTTAACTGCCACTATTCATAAAATACTATTTCTCTTGGATGCTTTTATTTGATTAACTCCGGAAAACTAGAAAATTATAAGAGAAAAAGCTTTTTGAAATGCATTATGTCTAAATGAGCTGGGCATTTGCAGTTGAAATTAGAAATAATAATATAAATTAGTGAAAGTTAAAACTGTTTACGAGGGGAACTATAGGGAGATAAAAAAAAAGAATGCGAAGAAAGTAGCCTTTAAAATATAAACGTGCACTTAACTACTAAAGTATAAGATTTACATAAATTTCAAAAACATTTTGTAACGGTACACAACAAGTTTTGCGATGGTTTTGTATTTTACATGAATAAATAAATAAATGATTCTTACTTAAGTCCCACGTAACAGTCGATGTGCTGCTCTTACCATGTTTTATTTGTTTAGTAAAAACAGTTAAGGTATATTTTCTATATTAATTGTGTCAATATGTTATATGTATGCATAAATATCTGTACCATATATTAAAGTATCATACCTAATAAATTAATTTATTGATATTTGATTGATAGCTAGGCACTTATTAGATATATACGACAGCAGTATCATCTATAGTATTTTAATTAAATTTAAATAGCAGTAGACAATTGAAATCACATATTACTTACTGCAACATTGGATTCAATAAAAATAAGTATTGAGTGTTAAAAACTTATAAGGTACGAATTATATGTATACGCATAATAATATTATTATGATCATGAACAATCGGTTATTAAATTTAAAAACATGTTAATTATGTATATTACTTCTCATGGGTACCTATAAAATATCTACGTTTCAAGTGATAGTTGTAAAATATATTATTGTCATAATATATAATATTCCCTAAAGAAAAACGACCCTGACCTCAAATTTATGCAAGATCCCTTAGCTCAATTAATTAATATAATAACGTTAATAACTATACGAACACGATAACTACATAATTCATTTGAAACATGTTTTTCTCTATCTTACCATATGACATTAGGTACCTATTATTATAAAATCCTATAGCACATGATGAGTGTCGGTAAGTGCGCATAAAACTATAATAAACACCTGTCGAAGACACAATGAGTTATATATGCGCATATATAAAAACGGGATTATTAAATCGATGAATTTTGATTTTTTTTTTTTCGATTCTTATCGATTGTCGTGTATTATAGTGCACCACGACTATTGTGTTGTCCGCCCACGATCGCGACTGCAGGGCCGCAATGGATTTTGAGACAACTTAAACGTGCTCAATTCGTTGGTGGTCAAAATTGCTCAATATAATATTATTACATATTATAGATATAGATACGTACGCCAAAACAGGTCCATGACCCACTTCGTTTCTGATCATACAATTATAATCCGAAGTAAAATGTTGGGCTATGTATTTTATATTTTTATACAATAATATATAAAATGGGTATACCCATGTCCCATATAATATATATAGTGTACATTATACCTATATAAATATATGAGAACCAATAAAGGTTTTTCTATATATTGCTAAATCATAATATGAAACTACATATATTATATAGGTACCAATAAGTAGTAATAAAATAATTACTATACACAATCATCGCATATATACCTATAGTGTTGTTATTTTTATAAAATACGAGGAAACCAGTTCCGAGTGCCAGATAAATAGAGATTTGTTCGTTTCAAGCACTTTCTCTGTTAGATCTATATGGGATACTCTCGTGATCTCGGAGGTCCTATTATAATATGCTCGCAATATATATATGTTGCATGGTGTAATAAAAACATTATAAGGATGTTCAAATGGTTGACATTTTACGGTCAGTTCACGCTGAGTATAAATTATGTGATAAAGACGAAACAAACATATGTATAATATCTACATTGGTGTGCCTAATATATGTATAATTGTAAGAATATTTTTAAATATGATAGGTAATTGATAATTTATAATAGTGCCATAATTTATTAAAATATAGGTACCTCTTAATCTATAAAGTATAAATTATATTTACTAATACAATATTATTTTCTCGAAATACAATCGGAAGTCATTAAATTTATCTAATCTAAAACATACTATATATGAACTTGATTAATTTGTTTTTTGAACAAATAAAAAAACAAATATTGTTGGAATTGATAAAATATGATGATGATTGAAATTTACTGAAATCTAAAATAATATAGTAGGCATATAACTTATAGTTTTTATAAGCGTAAAATTACATTTGATAATATAACTGAAAGCGGCCACTTTACATAGATAGGTATTAGGTTAATAGGTACACTCCACCATGCACAAGCAAAAAACGAATACCTATCACTTATATAAGTATTAAATATTAATAATAATAAACTCATTTAAATTTTAAAAATAATATCCAATTGTATATGAAAATATATAACTAGATATTAGGATAGATACAGTGCACACATATAATATATATAAATGCCTATTAGTATATCAATATACTTAAATGTGTTTGGGTATAATATATTATTATGTAATATAAAATCGTTTTTATGATAAGTACCTGAATTACGCATCACGACCATGTGATGGTGTTGATTTTGATGATAATACACACGAATTTGGTGTATCGCTTTATCCGCGGATCCGTCGAAAATGTATATAAATAATATTATTACGAGAGCGAAAAACAATATAATAATAATAGTTATGGGGAAAAAAATCCACCGTTATAAGGACCCGCCGGGCTATAAAATATTGTAAAAACGAGCCGAATAAATGTATACATAAAATATCGAAAAACAAAAAAATTTAAAACATTTAAAAAACGATTACAATAATAATATTTTATTATATATAATAACACCAGTTGTATACGATCGGTGTGCAGTGCGAGGCAGCGACGAACGTTCCGTCGGAAAAGCGGTCGGACGACGATTATAGCAACGTGCGAGCGAAAAGTCCGCGACACGCGCGCAACGTTTCAAAAAGCCGGCGCAAATGGTGATGAACCACGGGACCCGATTGGACGGCCGGACGGACTGACATTAATGGCGCGGCGGCACTCAACAGCTGCTCCGTCCGCCGCCGCCGCTTTGGACGATCGCGCGCGCACGCACGCGCGCCTTCCCGCCGCTGCGGCAGGCGAGCTGCAGTCGCCGTGCCCCCGCGCGCCCAATGATAACACGCCGCTATAATACGCGCGTCCTTATCAGCATCCCCACCCCGCCACGGCGAAAAACAGTTCGCTGGAGTGTATACCTTCCCCTAGATAGGTATATATATTATTATTATTATTATTATAACGACAATAGTATAGGCGCTTTTCCCCTCCGTCGACAAGCGCAGCTTTACATTTAAACATTTGCAGCCCATCGCATCGCTGACGACCGGAAAATATAGATTTATAGCACGGCACGCGCGTTCTTGTGTAGGTAGGTCCCCACATGTATAATATAGGTTTAGTACATGTATTCTATATGATACGTATGTAATATATACATATCTGTCTATATATGTTATTTCGGAAAATTATAAAACATATATAGGTACAACGCGATTTAACGAAACGTTTTCGATATATATCTAACACCTATATGTTTAGGTATAATAAATTATCACTGTCAACGCGTCAAATAATATTATATACGTGCTAATATTAGGTACCTATATATAGTAATTTAATATTATGTATTTATGTGTGTATATTATATTATCATTATCATGTGCTATTTAGCCGATATATTCGCGTCACGCGTCTATAATAATATTTCAATTCGGTACCTGCAGAAAGTGAGTAGTAATATGGGGCTGGAAATTGAATAAAACGTAAATCCCTCAAAAAATACCAAAAGTCTAAAAATTCAAAATAATAATGCATTTGTAAAAAGCGACAAGTATTTCTTGTGTTTTAAAAAGTTAATTGGTCACACACAGATATTTTAAAATCAATTTTCTAGAATAGTTTCTAATCCCACACTTTAGCATCTACGATACCTACAGTATAATATTATAGAATATAATATCATCTACTCGTCTAATTTTATATAGGCCTATCTATAAATTATTATTGTCTATATAGATTATAGACACTATATCTCACATCGTCACTTACTTTAAGTTATTATGTTGTAATTTACTACCCTTATTATTAATCGAATTTGAAGGTATTCAATTATGAATCAATTTGAATATTATACCACTATGAATATTATTCTAACAAATACTTAAATTTCTTTTTGTCTTTCCATTTTCATATATTATTGGGGACCTAAAGTGTTAGACTGTGTTGCTTGTTATAATAATAACTGTTTTATGTATTGGGCTAGACTCGTTGAAATAAATATATTATATACCGTCTGATAATCAAATAATAGTAGGTATGTAACCTACTTATAAGTTATTATTTTATTTATAATTAATTAAATTAAAATAAAATAATATTCTATTATTTATTGTATAAAAATCTTGTATTATTAAAAATTAAAAATTTTAGCTTTAGTATGTCAAATACCTTAAAACCTCTAAAGTGCATAAAAAAAATTTAATAAACGATCTTGAAGCAGAAATAATATCAAATTAAATAATTTTTGTTTTTATTGAAAAAATACAATAAACGGATTTGTAACAAGACTACCATCGCAGGGCGAGACTCAGGAAACAATGAAATGTATGGAAAGCGCATTGAAATCCCCTTCAGTGATGACTGATGACCGAATACCAATTTTTAAGGATTTTATAATTTGAAATGTATAGGTAGTTAGAATTCGTGGGATGTTTGATTCGAGTGTAATGTATAGTATAATATAATGCAGTCCATATTTTTAATAGAAATAATAAGGAAATTAATTTTTAATTTTTTAAGCTTTGAATCACCACGAGTATAGTTTATCATTAATTACAATCGTTTATTTCGTTTATTATATTATATTATTATATTTTATTCATATATTATAATAGTTATTTTTATTGATATGCATTTTGGGTTGTACCTATACTATAATATTATACTATATAGTTATTTTACCATATTTAAAAATTAAATGAATAAATCATTATAATGTTAACAAGTGTAACGACCAATTATTTCTTTAATAGCATATTCATTATAAGCTGTGTCGAAGGCTACTGGTATTTTTTCCAAACCATATGTTATCTATATGTACATCTAATTAAGAGATTGATACACATAATGTATACCTTCAACTGTGGATTAAATAAATATTTGTTTATAACTTTCTATTCAAGCAATAAAAACTAAATTAATGAAACTTATTAAACACTAAATTTTAAAATGCAATACCTATAGTATAGTGTATAGTTTTTCCAATTATTCTTTTTTTAGACATTATAATCTTTCTTTAACATGATTAAAAAAAAATGTAATAACTCAACAAAATAATGAGTTTAAAAGAGATTACCTGCAGAGTTTCATTATTAAATAAATTACCGATTAATAATTACCATTTAAAATAACATTTAAATGTATACAAACAACTAATAAGGTTATGGTAATATAACTTTGAAAAAATAAAATATTATTATCATATTTTTAATTCGGTTCTTTTTTGTGGGTTATATAGGTACATTTTTAGTTAAATATTCCTAAGCAGAAGATTTTTTGTATTTATTTTCTTAAAGTTTTCCAATGGCGACATAATTATTTATGTTTGAATTTCCTTTTCCGAAGCAGAATATTTTTTGGAAAATTTCGATTCATAAAAATCTAATTTCAAATACAGAGTTATTAATTAGTTATATCTAATACTTATAAGTTATAAGTAATAACTAATAAGTATACAAAGATTAGAGGAGCAGAGTTTTATTCAATTCGTATTAATTACAGTTTCAATGATTATAAAACTAACATAGGTACATCTCAATACATATTATACATTATAATTAATTATAAATTGATTTGTGTGAAATCAACATTTTTTATATTCAAATTAAGCGCATTTACATCATTGAAATTACATATTATGTTAATCTTAAGTATATTCTACATAATTTAACTGCTTTAACTAATAGAAATTTTCATGTCAAATTGCTTATAGAAAATATATATAGGTATATTAATATTTGACTAAAAACGATTTAATTTCACAAAATAACAACTAGCAATTCACTTCATCATAACCTATTAAAATATTGAAGTCAACATTCTTGCGTACACGCCTATAAAGTATAGTCAGCTGTTACGTATAAATTGGGAAACATTATAATGTAACTATAATATTATAACTAAACGAATTCTGCAGGTTGTGTCATTTTGTGACTTCGTAACAAAAATAAATGTTATAATAACGGTGTTTTTTTTTTTTATAACAGGATGTACTCACCGACATTTATTGTATAGTTGTATTAGTATAATAATATCTTACACAATAACAAGGATCATAGACAATATACAGTACGGGTACCTATATGGATATATCTATACAGGGTGTCCCGTGAGGATTTACTCATTGCGATATCTCCTGAAATAATGGAGATATCGTAATTATGTTTTTTTATTAAGACTCGCAGAGGTAAGCACTACAAATATTTTATTTTTAATTAAATTAAATTTTTTAGTAAAAAAAGTTAAAAAAATTATTTTTTTATTTTTTTATTTTTGAAAAAATTGAAGATAGCCATTCTATAGAGTATATTTTTGTGAACATTTTGAGCTTTTAACATTTTATTTTCATTAATCTCATGATTTTTAATAATTTTTTTAGTTTATTAGTAAAACGTCAATAAACTGGTTTTTGTCCGGGCGGCGAGTCCCCCTCTACGGTTAATGAGTAAATCCTCACGGGACACCCTGTATATTACAAGCCATGGTAATCATCAAAACAATATTCTAATATGCGTTGCAGTTAAGTGAATTCAAAATAATATTATAACAATACCTACATATAAGCAGATAAAAATTTGGATCAAAGAAATCAGTTAAGTCAGAAAACATTTGCGGTTATAGAATTACGAATGGGGAATATATAGGTATATAAATTGAATGTATTATAACATAATTTTTTTTTCATTGATCATTTTTAACACTGACTGCATAGGCCATTAGTTATTTATATTATATTTATTAAAACATCAAAGTAATAGTTAACCTAATAATTTATAGCTACACTTTTTTTTTTTAAACATTTTAATTTGGTTATACCATTACTATATATTACAATACTATATTACCTACTGTATGTTATGTACATACACATACGCCTATTAAGAGTGTAAACACGTCGGTCAAGACATCGTCCTGTAATATATGTAATTGGCAATAATATAATATATCATACGGATTGAATCGTTTAACATATATTATTTCGAAAAGGTATATGTTAATAATATCACATCACAAGACATCCATTACAAAACAACATATTTGAAAAAAAATTATATCTTATTATAATATTTTTACTTTATTGTTAAAGTTTTTTTTTTTTTGGTTTTTATGATTATGAATATGAAATTAAAAATGTAATGCTGTCATTCACAAAAGTAAAAAACTTAAATATGATAACGATAATATTAGTGAAAAATTATGTTTTATAATGATTTGAAATTACTCAAAACGAATATTTCTCCCAACAGAAAATAAAACTTTTTAAGATGAGAGCTTATATTGCTTAAAAAAGAATCAGCCAGCGGTACCTATATGATATGTAATGATATAAAACTAATATGATATATAATGTATTAAATATATTTTGAAGCCTAACCGTTAACGCGCGTTACGATATTTTGGAGGAATTATACGAACCCCGAATTCGTGAATCAAATTAATGGCGACATTGAATTTCTTTATTTGCCATTAATTATTGTTAGACATAGTGTTTAAGTATTTGGCTCTAAGTACTTTACCCAGTTATATATTATATATTAGTAGGTAATATTTTATTTAGACACCTATTTGTTCTAATATTTATTACACTTATAATAATAGTTTTTAATATACTTCTCATGTTGGTTCTTTTATTGTTATAAATATTTATTTAAAAAATGTTAAGTTCTATATTATATTATTACGTGCTAATATAGTTTACACCAAAAGGTCCGTTGATTACAATAACACAAATGTACACACTATACCTATGTATCCACGATTATATAGTAGGGAGCGTGCATATATTATTGTACACCTATGCCTATATAGTCGTGTACACTGCTGTAGTACAACTTTACTTTCCGTTATCGACGCGATAAGTAAATAAAACCGTATAGTCTATACATCGTATTAGGTGTAATGCCTACACGTGTTTTAATACAAATTTAATGTTTGGCGAAACAACCGTCGACCTGCAGTGCGCCTATATATGTGTATAATATAGGCACATATATATATATATATATATATATATATATGTATAGCAGGATTCGAGTATACGCGTATTCAGCTGAGGCTTCTTGGCCATTGTTTTCTTACATCACAGCGAGGTAATTAAATCGCCAACGATATTCGTTTTTTATGTACGTAAGTAGGTATATTAAATTTATACAAACAAATTATATACACGCGGTGTGTGCGTTTATAAGTAGATACATACGATTATATAAGTATTATAACGAGTGTGTATCTTTAATACGCACACGACAAATTGTAGCACACTGCGGACGTATATGTTTTTTTTTACTCTCAACAAATACCTTTTGCATGCAGCGAAATGACGAAACGAAGATTCTAATGAGTATACGTTATTATTATATAGAAAAAGGTAAGGCTATTATATTATATACTTTATACGATAAAACGGCGCTACACTGCTGGCGTGAATAAAATATTTGAATGCATTTATATTGACAGCCGATGATGGTCACTGCGGATCTATTACCAGCGTATAATAATATGATACTTTTGTTTATATTGATCAAACTTTTAAATGATTATTCGATCACAGTATTCACGTAGGTACCTATATACTTATGCTAAAGGTTTAATATTAAAGAATAACTATTTATATAAAACTACAAACGATTGTTTTCTGAACCAAATATTATAGTACCTATATTTTATATTTATTAGCTTACAAAATAAATTATTTAAATCAAAAAATCCGAGAACTGTGACACTGAAACTATAATATTATTATGTATATTATCTAAGGGCATAGAAACTATCACAACTAATATATATATATGTATATATATTATATACTATACAGACACCGACCCTTAAAATTTAGCATTATATTCCCCATCATACCACAACTGCACGTTTTCATAATATAATAATGCTATAGTCTATACATAGTGTAAAAATATAATATACGCGTGACACACCAAAGACCCCCCGACGATAACGCTCTATAAACATACATCCCGAACACTCGCGATAGAACGTCCTTGGGTCACATATATACATTGTTTTCTACGGGTGTTTTTCGACGTATGTGATTTATCCGATAAATGAAAAGAGATACCGTTATAATGTAAATTCAATACAATCTATACAATATTTTTACTGACTTAAGATTGCTTTTATAAAGTATATATAAGATTTTTAATTCGATCACACAATGGCACTTGTAAACATCAAACAACTACTTTTTGAACAACCGCCTATAAATTTTTCGAAAAAGCGATAATCTTTTGAATGATATAATAATAGTTTATAATCGTATGTCGAATTATACCGTATACTAACGTGATTACGACAATTGCGTCACTATATAATACGATACGGTAAATACGATAACACCTAAACCTATTATATGTATAGATATATTATACCGAAGAATGCTGCAGTGAAAACCAAAAATTAACAGCTGTGTATCGTGTATGAGTGTTATTAGTTATTACTATGATATAATATATCGATACATGAACAGATAATATGCATATAATAATATTTTCTCGCACGTTATAATTATATGATTATACCTACATTGTATATTTCCCACAAACAACCTCTCGTCAAAATCAAAATAATATAAATAAAAATGCACACTCACATACCAGGCTGGAATAATTCTTGATAAGGCTTACGTCGTTTAAATGCAGTGTTAATAAAACAATATTGCGCTTATGACTATATTATATTGTGGACCGTGGTATAATATTTTGCACTCGCCCTCAACAGCTTTCTGCAGTTTATAGTAGTTGCTTTGCGTATATTATATCGATAGGTACTATTACGTTTGTTGAGACGATTGACTGTCGATCTCAAGGTTATAATCGATACAATAATCTGTTTGCGATCAATAGCAATTATTGGAATCCCTCAGAATGCAAATCAGTAGACAGAGTTAAGTTTTATTAAGACCCACAGTGAATATAATAATATATAATATAAACATGGCAGTGCAAGAGTATAATATTACTATTATTTTATCGTGGACGTCTTTCTTTTTATTTACAAACTATTTTATTTTTCATTTTATAATATTATTCCACATGAATACATATATAATCCCGGTCCAAAACTACCACCAATCAAAAACCCTATATATAAATGTCGTATATATTATATTTGCTCTCTCTCTCTCTCTCTGTATAGGGTGAATTCTGAAATTCGGCGGGACATAATATATTACTAAAATTTTAGCTCTAATTAATTGTCTGTCAACCGCAGCGTTAGCACATTCATCTCCAAGCCGTTTTCCGCATGCAAGTGAAATATTCTCCCCTATTGTACTTTGATATTCAATTATTTTATACATTGCATTTGTACAAATTACTTTTAGTGAAAATATTCTACGACTTTATAAGTTATAATAATTTAATTGTTACCAACGAATTTAAGATGAAATAGAAGGTATTGTTACTATTGTATTTTATATATTTAAAAAAATCATATTATTTGTATAAAATAAATTAAAAGTTAAACAAATAACAATAGGATTAGATCAACTTAAAAATAGAATAGTTATTTTGGATAAAATATAGTATAATATCTTAAACTAAAGATAATTTATATTTTGTTGAAAATTCGATCGATAACCATTACGTCATATTAACAATTTAAAACATTTTACTAGATATTGTAAACATTGAACAATAATGTTTATTGTTTCTATATTAATGAAATACTTAATTCAATTACTATAAAAAAAAAAACATTGTAGAAGCTCTTATTATCTTTGATAATTGATATAATATACCTATATGTTGACTAAAGTTGTATAAATGCCAAGATTCGTTACCACAATTAAATAATTCCAATAAAATTAATCGAAATATAAAATCTTGAAAAATGAATATATTATTTTACAAAAATTTAGTTCAGTTAAAATGAAAGACTTTATAAGATTAAAAATGTTGTAAGATAATGCAAAAAGTTCAGTAAAAACTGACTGTTTATTACAACATTTTTAAATATAATCTAAATATATCAAAACTTATGTTTGTCTATATGTCACTGAACTCCTCCTAAATGGATGCACCGATTTTAATGAAATTTTTTGTGTGTGTTTGAGTGGTTCCCTGGATGGTTTAAACATTAGATTCACAATTGGACCTGGTTGGTACAACCTGGAGAGTTGCTCAAAGAGGGATTTTGTTATTTATGAATTATGATGGACATTTTTGTTTATAAATGGTTTCTATTGGTTATAGGAGTAATAATAAGTAGAAATTAGTATTTTTTTTTGTGTATTGGTATACATGGTATATTAGAATATTTTAAGAGTTGTCATTTTTAAGGGCAACGAAGTACGCGGGGTCAAGAAGAATAAAATAAAAACCACAGATCATTATATCATTATATTAAGTTATATATCTTATGCAGGAATCAGTACTGTATATAATCAAAAATGTTATTAAAAATAAAATAACTATATAGCATTTATTTTCAGAAAAGATAAAAACTAAAAGTCGAAAGAATTATAAAATGTACCTATATTATTCGATTCACGTAATGTATCTGCCGAGTTATACGGAACGAACAAAGATCGCTATTGTCCGAACGGCTTTTCCTGGAACCGGCCCGAGGCAGTCACAAAACGAAACGGAAGTAAAATTAAAAAAATTCACTTCGAAATCGCACTGGTTCGCGGTTCTGGTTTTGTTAATTCCGAGCTTATATATATATATATAGGTACTCATATAAATATTTGATTATTTACAATGCGTTTATACCACACCTATGATATTTATGTATAGGTACTATTTCAATGCCTCTGTGTATGTATCTAAAATATCACACCTTCCAAATCGCGCACATTTTTCCACGGCGTGGTTATCTATCACTGTATTCGAGGAAACTCGTCGCCGTCCTCTTCCCGTACGTATATAATTTATAATACAAACGGGTACGAAAAAAAATTATCCTGGATACTTAGATCTGCGGCGACAACGTGCTTCACTCCACTGGTGTGCACGCGTGCGGCGTTATATACACGTTAGATACGTCTTAAGTGTACGATTATAGGTACATACAATCGTATGGTGACTACAGTACACTATAATAATATATATTATATTCCATCACGGACCACGACCACTATATTATGTCGTATTATATACCTATATTACCTATATATACCAGATATACCTATAATACCTATATTTATGTACCGATATCATATGCGGCGCGTTTAACTTCTGCGAAAGTCTAATAACGTCGGACGCCACTGACGGCGCGGCACGTTCCCGTCGACGAAATCGTGTATATATTTATATACCACGGTCATGTCCGCATCGGTATACCTATATAATATTATTATATTATATACTTACAAATTCATCGTCCGTCTCGCGTTCACGATATGTCGTTTATATATAAATGTATAATACATATATATATATATATATTAAGACGACGACGACGACAATAATAATAATAATAATAATAATAATAATAACACAAACGCTCGCACGCACGCGCACTCCGCGTGGACGAGACGACGCGAGTCCGGCGGCTGCGGTGGTGGTCATTACGTTTGCCACGCACGCCCCGTAATTGCCTCGCGAGTATCGCGGCGCTAATGGCGCCATGTGCCGCGCGCGTCGACTCGCAACAGCGGCGACGCGACCAGAAAGACGACTATCTCTCGGTGGCGTGACGTGACGTGACCGGCGGAAAGGGGGACATCGGTTTTAACGCTTTAAATCTTTGGACGCGAATCGTACAGATTTTTTTCACTTCTTATTCTCACCGCGCACGGAGCATAATATACCCAACTACCTATTATATGTGTGTGTGTGCTATTATTATTGCGACTTGACGCTCCGGAGATTTATATATTTTGTATTATGTGCGGATCGTATAGGTATGCATTGTACACAGTGTTTTTTTTTTCATGTAGGTACCGTACGAGAGTATGCGTAGGTAGGTATATATACTGCAGCACTCTTATCGAATCTATAATAATATATTATATAGGTATGTGTGTACCTACGTTTTGTCAGTGCTGTCCGGTTTTGACTTGAGGTATACGTAGATATATATATAATATTCAGCTCCTATATCGGAGGACGTTTTGATTGTCACTACAACGGCGCAGTGTATGTTAAAAGTTTTTTTATTATTTACTACATTCGAAATATTTTTGATAATATTATATAAGGTATACATATAGGCATAGGTATAGCATATAGATATACCGCTGCTATACGTCATGTAAACGCGAACAGCCGATTATCGATTTCCAATCCAGAAATCTCGTATGAGATACTCGAGTGTGTATGGATTTCAGGGCAGAATATATGTTTTCCCTCTCTGACCCGCAAGTGCAACATACCAAATTTCGTTTAGCAGAACCAATACCTATTGTGTTGTTTACTTAAATATATTGGAAAGAATATTGACCTATTATCAAAATTTAAACTTAAGACATTATCTTTATTTGCATAGATACCTATAGTATACGTGTATTACATGTGACTTTTTAACGATAAATTAAAATTTTTGCGGAAGTAATGAGTATACAAAATTTAACAGTTTAAAAATGCTCATGATTTGTTTTAAAATATCAAAAATATATGGGGCCCTTAAATTATTTTTAACATAACTGAGTAAAATTGATTATTCTGAACGTGTAGTTTGTTAAGTTAGTAAGACGGAGTCGACGCATTGTGGACACAACAAGATGTTCTCTTAAGAGATTATGGTTAGATAATTTTAACTATATATTAGGACAAAACAATACACCAGATTGAAATTTGGTTAAATTTAACTTATTAGTAGAAATGTGTATGTACCTATGCATTCATCATTCTTCAACAATTGTATACATTGTACACAGATCAGTTACAGGCAAATTAATTATAAAAATTAAGAACATTTTTAAAAAGCTATAAGGTATAGTGAGGAGGGGACGACTGCCACCTTTAAGTATAATTTTATGTTGTTTTTGTGCTTGTGGACATACATGCCCCCTGTTTAAACCCTAATATAGGTATATACACCTAAGTGTGGTTTCAATACCTACTTAAAAGAAAATATGATGTGATTATTAACTTTTAAAATAAATACATCACAGTACCTGTAAACTCTATTAATTGACTATCAGATTTGTAACAAATTTAAATAAACCGAACTTCTAGCTCAGACCTTTAATAATCTCTATAATCCAGTAAAAAGTTATCCAAAATAATATTTCAAAAATGTTTGTTAGAAAAAATGTAATGATAGGCACAAACACGGTTGACTTATACATAGTTACAAGAAGTTTATAGTGCCAACACTTGAACGAAGGGATTGCTCGCGCGACACCTAACGGAGACTTTATACAACATCAACGGCTGTTACGCGTCCCTGATGACAGAGGTCGTTTCGGTCTCCAACCGCCCTTAATAATTTTCGTTTTTATTCACCACCAACACCCCCTAACGGATCAACCCTCAAACAAGGGTTGCGCAAGTGGTATTTTTATTATTCTAAGAACGATGCCATCAGTTTCAGATCATTTTTTTTTTCCAAACACGTTTTATTTTATCTACTACTGCCGTTTTCAAACAAGTTAACTTAACGTCTTTTAGGAATCCGGTACGTTTTGTCCGGTTTTTTCCCTGTTTACTCTTTAAGAAAAAAAAACAAGTACAGGTAGGTACGTGTCTTAATAATATATAACATTATAATAGCTATACTGCAATTATCTGTTCGCAGTTTTTCTACATTCCAAGATAGAATTAAAAGAACGAAATACTTAGAATAAAATTAGCTAAACAACTTTACCTTTAATATATAGTTATCGAATACTTTATGAATTGAATAAAATTAAACTTTATGTTTTAATTGTCATAAAAACTTTTATAATAAAATGTATCAGTGCTACCTATTTATTCTATAACAGTTAATAATAATATGATGAATAATAGTAATCATGCAAATTGCTTTAAGATTTCACTTTTACTTGCTCTTAAATAAGTCCAAGTATTATATTTTTTATTTCATGATTATTTATTGTTGTTGCATTTCCGGGCTTTCAGTGATTGGATATTTTTCAATATTTTGACGGACAATTAGTTACGGACTACCCAGGTTATTAAAAACGTTTGATCTTAAACACTTCATACCTATTATGATTTATTCATTAGTATATAATATGTGTATATATAATATACTGTCGATAACAATACATATATTTTAAAACTGAGTATTTTAGAATATCGATTTGTCGATCCAAATAGAATAAAATATTCTGATTGCGATCTATCATCGCATTGGATGTCTTCCGTCCGAAAGAGTATAGAATATATTATAGGTACAATAATAAACAAATATTAAAATAATTTTAAAACGATATACCTTCACTACTTCCGCTTGCCAATAGTATGAGTGTGCACAATACTAAACTGTAGCGCAGTGTTTGCATTCAGTCGCGAAACGCGTTCTAAGTGTAAGCACCGGTCGGTGTCACTAGTTTCCGGATGGGTGACCACCTGGATTTTTAGTGACAAATTCTTGCCACACACACACGCGTGTCCAAACCGAACACACCTCTCCACACAGTAGCAAGCTAATGACCTCAAATAATATTAAATTACTATTTTCATAACGGTAATAATATTCTAACACACGCGGAGCAGCGTGCATGTAGAACACGAAGGGAGCTTCAGTACCTGCGTTTGTTCTAGGCGAAAAAAATAAAACTTCGGCCTAGAAAATGTGTTTCACATAATAATACACGACATATGGGCACATGACAACAACGACGACAACGACGACGACGATGACAACGACACAACGCTTACCTGACATAAAATACACTATTATTATTATTATTATTATTATTATTATTATTATATCATGTTATAGGTACGGGATACAACTGCGACCCATATTTTAAAAGCAATAAAAATCACGTCGAACATTGTAAATCGGCGGCGGCAGACGGCAGTAAATCGAACGGACGGTCGGCCGGACAAACGCCGCCGCGCCGCAGTCTTGTTCCGCTTGTCCGCTGTACCTACAGGTCGTAAATATCGTCGGGAGGCGGCGGCTCTTCGGTTTTTATCGTTATTTAAATGAGGCCAGAGCACACACGACGGACCGTCGTCGTCGGTGCACGTTAAATTGTTGTACTCTCGCGCGTGTCCGAGTGCGTCGACGGGGTGCGGGCGAGCGGTTATTATTAATATTAATATTATTATTATTATTATAATTATTATTAGTAAAATAATATTATGTATTGTATGGTGGGCATCGGGCGCGATTGTTTACAGTTTACCTCCGCCGCCTCGTCGTCACATTATTACTATTTAACTATTATCATCATCGTCGTCGTATCGCGGGCGTGATTGTACTAAATTATTTTTTTAATCGCTGGGAAAAAAGTCCGCTAGACCTACGCGCACGGCATCTACCGCACATTCCGCCGGGGCCCCGGTTCGAGGCGCGCGGATGAGGCGCTATCTGACGGCCAACATGCGCGTGCCGGTCGCGGTGTCTAAAATTCGAGATTTCGCCAGTCCGCCCACGCACGCACCCTGCACACCAACGACGGAAGTCTCTCGGCAACGGTCGTGCACGCTGCTTGTCGCGGACAACGCAAATGATAATTGTTTAGGTGTTGACCTACCTAGCCCATCTACGGATATAAGACTGTTGATGATTTCTTGGTCTGTAGACTTTATAGGAATGGAATAATAAATATTATTAAGTTCATAATAATACACCTAACCTTAGCGTTTCAAGTGTGACATTTTTAAAATTGTTTATAAACGATCCGATTAATGTAAAACGATTTAACGTTATCAAGTAGAATTTTTTTCTATATTAGTTTTTCAAATAAGGACTTAGGATTTTTTATTACTGAGTTGACACTATTTGACTTTGATGTATCTAAATCAAATTTCGAACGTGTAGTTTGTGGGTTATATAACCTATTATGTACATATATTAGTATCTGTACAATAAGTTTAAAAGTTTTTTATTTATTTAAAATTTAATTCACTATAAAAACCATCGATAGTTATGCAAATAAGTATCACCATTAAATATTTAGTAGTGCAAATAAAAGGTTAGTATATAATTTATATATAGTATATCTATATCTATATTGTACTACATGCGTTAATATTTACCTATACGGCTATACATATTATGGCACATGAGCGATTTTGTACAATAAATACAGCAATTATATTATTAAATTAATATTTGCGATTTCTTAGAATCAACTGTTTATTACTAAATGAAAGCGGATCATATAATTTCAGTTATAAAATATGAAATTTTTAAAATTAAAATTAAATTCTACAATAACCACCAAAAATATGTATTTAAGATATATATTGTCTCCAAATATAATCCATATAAATATTATAATAAATATTTGTAATGTACCTACTCTCCTTCTAGGGCTATCGATTTGTTTACAGACTAAAATATTAAAAAAAATAAATCAAAATTTAAGTTTTCATTAGATAAGCAATGCTCAAAAATATAGGTAGTATATTTTTCTGTAGGTATTAAAATTCAATATTTAAAATCCATGTATAATTAATGTAAATACCTTAATATATTTTTTCTAGGACTATGTTTTTTAAATCTAATTTTGAAAACCCTAACGACTCAGTTTCAAAGGCTTATAAATTCGTATAAAGTTAGTGTTAGTATAAATAATTATACTTATTATACAATGTATTATAAGTATAAAAATTACTTTTTAATTAAAAAGAAATACACGTTGTCCATATAGGTACTATAGATCCCATAAAGATAATAATTGTATTGTTTTCCATAGACAAGTACTTAGAATATTTGCTTGAAAAAATACTCACTTTCCATTTAGTGATACTTACGTCAACAGAAACCACTTGATATTATTATTTAAAAATAAATTATAAAAAAAGGCATCGTTAGGATAAGCCATCGTTGATTGCCACGATTAGAAACACAATCATACGAGTACAATACAAATAATATTATATACCTAGGTACATATATTATTACATTTTTTCTGTAATTTGTATATTATATCATATATTTTGTTATCGAATTTTTGATGACACTAGTTCATGAGCTCCCACAAGGGGGGCTTAAGGGGCCATTGTCCCCATGAGAATTTATAACTGCATGTACTTTACCATTAATATCACTATTTAGATTATAAATAATTCTTGTCTTGCCCTGGGTGGGATTTTATCCTGCGAGGGCTATTGCACTAGTTTGTAGTTACCGCCGTTTACCGGTTATGTACCTATAGCAGATGTTTGAAACACCTATTACTATATTATGTGGTACCTATTGCAGACCAGTATTATTACACTTCAGTTTTTAAATAGGTACAAATTTTCTAATGATATAGTTTTGATAAATTTGTTATATTAATACTTGGTAATAACTAAATACTAGCACCACAGACTGTGTTACCCATGACTGGAAAAACAATAAAATAATTGGTATACACAACATTTTGAAGACATACCTAAATTATTGTAAAAAATTACACCGCGCTAGAACCGAAACACGTTATAAGGACCAGTTTAATTTGAAACAGCCGATGAAAGAGCTGTAAGTTTGTCACATGTTTTCGTATATAATAATCTATACAAGAAAAATATTTCTATGTAGACCATCGTATCGTCGGGCACTTAGGCAGAGTTATCATGGAATGCGTGTATACTATATTACTACTGACCGCTGCAGTATTCGGATTCACGGGTATTATAAGAATAAAATATAACAATCGGTAAAAAAAACTAACATGAAAACGAACTCTTTTACAACGTGTTTATAGGACGTCTAATCTAGGTGGGTATTATGTAGGTATACATATAATAATATATTGAACCATTTATTCGTTTCCAGAAAAAGCGATAACGTTAGATATAATGCGTATACACATCTTCGTATACAGTAGTTCAAGCAGAGTTCAAGCGCTCTATCGGCCACACGTGAATATGAGGACGATCAGCCATTAGGACGATGGTATTTAATCTTCGGTTTTAATGACGATAATATAATAATAATGATAGAAAAAAAGAAACAGTTTTTTTGACATGAAATAATCACAAGTACACCTATATGAGTACCAGCTGCACAGACGGCGATTTAGTATTTTTCCCGAACTGTATAGTTTTGTCACCGTAAACGCCTATAATATTATGGTATATGTTTGTTCACTGAAACTACCTCAAGGTCTTTGTCTCAATGCCCATCACAAGTGGGTAGTAGGGAGATCATGTGATCTATTTACCTATATGTTATGTATAATATATAGGTGGAGTCGTATGCATAAACCGCGAAATCGTTCGCGACGTCCGAAAATCGACACGATTCGTATAGGTACCGACTATAATGCATAATACGGGTTTTACATATTATTATTATTCGGATAATATTATGAATACAATTTCAAAATATAAGATGCGTTCATACGTGTAGCAATGGCATATATATAATGCGTTTGCTCGAGCGTGCTGCGGTGTGCATGGGAGAGTTAAGTCTGCATGTCAACGTCTGCTGACACTCGAACCTCCTATTTCATTATGGCTGGCCAACATGGCTGTGTGTGTACTCGGCGAGGTCCCGACGCAGCGGCGGCGGCGGAGGAGGAACGGCAGCAGCTGTCGGTTTGCCCGAAAATTACGAGGCCGCGTTCACACGTACTCGCGCGACCGGGTTTGACAAACGATATTATTATTATTATTATTATTACTATTATGGCAGTACAGTTATAATAAGCGAATACCGCCGCCGTGACCTTAATCCGGTGTAGTATATATATATAATATAGTGGTATAATAATATATAAATTATATTATGACTACGTGTTGTGATATTATTTTATAAATTTTGTTGTACGTTACCCTCGATCATCGATATAAGTAGGAAGTATGATTGTTTTGATAAACTGACTCGCGGCTTCAAATACGGACGAGACGCGAGAGACATAACTCGATACTATAATATAGACGTATATCAGTAGACTGCGTGTACTGCAGCTGACTGCCGAGTGTAGTAGGTATAATAATATAATAAACTTCGAATTTCAGAAATCATCCATCACCGACGCGTCCTTATTAAGATATGCGTGTACAGACCAATCTCAAACGGTTGGATAACATAAAACGTTACATAATTCAAATTCAAGATAACGGAGAGTCGGAGAACCATTATTCACTATCGAACACGAGCACGTCGTATACATTTTTCGAATTACTACGAGATAATATATTATTACGTATATGAATAATAGTGACCTATAATATAGTTACATTTTAAATAGAAAACAAGTATACAAAATGGTGCTAAATAATATGCTCACAGCATACATCCAATATTCTACAATATATAATAAATAAGTAAAGAAACAGGTGATATAATACATGCAGCTATGCAGGTATTATTAGTAATTTTATAATAATATGAGTTACAGTGAGCTATATTATCGAGCAAAAAACGTCGATTAAAAGATATGATATGCCTAAAAGGTATAAGAATAAAAATATAATTTCGCATATAGAATGCGCAGCATGAGTGTTGATTATTATTGCATAAGTCTACGAGAGAGAGAGAGAGAGAGAGAGAGAGAGTGAGAGAGGGATAGGTGATATGACGGGGGGGGGGGGGGGGGCAGAATAGTAGGTACCACGGCAAATAATAGGTGTCGTCGTCGGGTTGAAGAGAATACAATTTTTTTTTTTGAAAAATTCATCTGTGGCATTGGCGGCTAAACCGCTCCAATTAACATGAGAATTTGTATTACATGACGGAGAGAGGAAAAGAGACGGAAAATTACAGGCTGCAAAGAGTTCGGAATGGAATCGCAATAATTCTCATTGTTTCGAAAATATAATATAATGTAACCGTCCTCCGACCTAAGCCCCTCCAACAACACTTCCAACATCCATCGGTGTGGCATGCAACAATTGCGGTCTGGACACGTCGTAGTCGGCGGCGGCAGAGGCAGAATGCTAATTTCGAGCCGCCGCCGCCGCATAGGATAGAAATCTCTGTCGTCATCGCCTCCGCCGCCGCCGTCGAATACAAATTTAGCGCGCGTTAAATATTACTTATTACTTATTACTCGTTCTACATAATATTAACATAACATATTATACTATATTGTAATATTATCGATTACATTACACCCCTCGCGATAATCGCATATTATATACATAATAATATTAATTATTATAATATAATCAAATATATATTTTATTATACTATATACGTTTTTCGGAATGTATATAATTATAACTTTTACTCCCACTCCATACCGTTTTCTAATATCCGTGTTGACGTTTTCGAGGTCTTAATAATACATATTATTATATCTACTGATGCAGTAGGTTGTAAAGTTGTAGGTAGGTACACACAATAAATAAACAGCGTTTTTCGCATTTATGCGTCAAACCGACGAAAATATAACAACACACTACAACAGACGTTGTGTACACAACATCGAAACGCGTGAAGATCACCACTGCTGCATTATTCTAGGTGCCTTCATATTATGATAATATATTCGAGTGTGTGTGTGTGTGTGTGCACAGTGGTCATCGGTCGAACGGAATTTATAAAACCACGTTATTTTCGTACGAGACACCGAGCGATAAATTTCGCGAAATTTGTATAAAAATACGACACGAAAAACAATTTCACGTTTAGAATTTATCGCTCCGCGAGTAATAAATAAAACGTGTAATAGTGTCATATTATGCTGCGCGACCACTCCTATATATACAGAGCGCATGTACAATAATAATATAATAGTAATAATAATAACAATAATAATAATATGTGCGCGCGGTTTACGATTTTATTTATTACAGTTTAGAGCGCGAGCGCGCTTATATAGGCATATATAAGACGATGTATAGAAGACAAATGTTGATTTAAAGCGCGCGATAGTCAAATAGAGTGTAATAATATGGGCGGCAGGCCTATAATATATTATAATATTATTATTAAACCGTAAAAGTGTTTGAAAGTTAACCGAGCGTGCATAATGATATGTGCACAGGTATACAATGTCCGGTATACATACATAGGCGACCGCGAGAGATTGAAATAATAATAAAATTGTGTCGGCGGCGGCGCGGCGAGACGGCGAGACCAGGCCGTGTCTGTCCGTCCGCCGTCTTCGTACTTATAATATTATCTATTATCATACATACACACGTTGTAAATATCGCGTAAAACGGACGGACCGATTGACGTGTCCTATGATTATAATGAGTTATCGTGACCCCGGGCCACAGACCGCGTACCTGTAATATAATTGATTCAAATGTTTTTGACGATATTACGAGAAAAAAATCGTATTAGCCGGCGGAATTTTAACGAAAACAAAAAACAAAGCATATCGAGTACCTACGTACGTAGTCGGTGTATAAATCATATTATTATTAATTTAATTTATGCTATCCGTATACGAAAAACCTAATTGCATAGTAAACGCCGAAGCACGCCAGCCGATGCGGCGGCGGTGATTTAAATTAAAATATTCAAAGAAGCAAACGAGTTTGAGTCGAACCGCGGCTGCTATATTATTTTGTGGTATAATATGTATGCACAACCGCAGACCGCGACCAATTTGATTTTTGGTGGGTTTTCATTACCCCCACCCCTCGCCCAAAGCACCACCATGGTTACTTATTATGCTTTAAATAAGAATAAAATCACGCCGTGTTTGAGAGCCCATTAATAAAATACACACGGATATCGTACAGCCAATAGAATAATTTGTCCACATATCACACCTAATCAAATGGGTGTACCTGTACTTAGTCGAATCTCACGATATTCATGATATAGGTATATTATAATTTTTGTCAACGTTCAAATTTATAATTTAATTATTCAACATTAAAGTCAGTATAATATAATGTCAGACGTCGTGCTATAAAACATTTTTAACACGTTTTGCTTTGTTTAAATGTATGATGGTATAGGTATTGAATATTAATTTTTAAGTAATTATTTCCGTTTTAGGTATAGTTTATTAGTCGGGAATTTGTTTAACGCATGTTCATAGGTATCATTGTTATGGTTGTTATACTTTATACACTCTGTGTGCCTATATAATATAATATACAGTTTAACATGTAACATTGTGCACAGTGGCTTCGATATACACAAAGTACCTCGGTTCAAATTTCGGTCGAATAAATCCACTGACGTGTTCGTGATATTAGCTGCGAGTAGATACCGAGTATATACCATGTTAGTGTAAGATCGTTATCGTAATTAGCATACTGGTTTGTAATAGAAGTTTGTACTCGAATAATTAGAATTATAACGATAATATATCATTGAGTGCGAAACGTTTTATTTGAAAACGCATAGCACAATATTATATTGTTATATATACGAATAAAAGCTTTTAACAAATTCTTAACACGGAAAAATTATTGTGATGAGGGGTGGGGGAGGGAAACGTTAATTACCGTATATTTTTTCTGCAGCAGCAGTGGGTGTTAGTTCTGAACTATTTATACGTAAATCGAGACGCTTAAATTGTCACCTTACAATAGCTCTTAAAATAAATAGTTTCTTAAAAACCGGTGTAACTTATATACGTTGATGTGCAGAGTAAAATATTTTAAACTGCTGCACAGGCTCTAATCAACGCCGATGTGGTTTCGATAAAAATCGGATAGTACCTACCTATATATGGCTATATATGTTATATACTAATGTCAACCCACCCGTGTCGAGAATCAAAAATTTTTTTCACAGAACGAAAGAAAAAAATACGCAAAACAATGACGTATATAGGTACAATCATGTATATCGGTGCCTGCAGTATTATAATAATATGACATTGTTATTGTGTGCGGCGGGCGCGTGCGATTCTTTCACTCTACGGCGGCGGCGGCGGCGTCGTCGTACCTACACCGTGAAATTCCGACCGGCTACAATATAATATCATACACGGAACCCCGGGACGAACACACTCGCGATGGGTCTTTGAAAAGAAAGGGCTTTCTCTATACTCTTTGTGGTTTTTTTTTCTTTACTTTTGACCTATCGCGTCTACCTGTGGCCTGCACAACCTCCCGCTGCAGGGGGCTCTCGTTCCCCGCCTCCCCCTCGTCGCCGGACAAATCCTCCGCTGCGGCACACACACGCGCACGCTGTACCCGCTATACATAATACGTGTACACATGCAACACAAATACCCCGTCCGATATGCAGTCGTGTTTTAGGACCAGTTTTCATATATATTATACGAGTTTATAATATTATTATATACGGTGTGTTATCTGCCAGTGGGAATCGTTAGGGAGTTGGTATATTTTTTTCGTCTGACCTTGGCGTCTCCCGAAGAATGTATGTACATGTGTTTTGTACCTACGTACTTTGTATATATGCATATATATATTATTTATAATATGCGTTCGCAAGAGTATATGTTCCTATATTATATACAAGCAATGCACTGCAGCGGTATATAGTCCGAAGGTATATAGTGCGTTCTGTATTGGTACGAGTCATCGCGTGTGTAGTAAAACGGATGGGGGGGGGAAGAGGAGGAGGAGGAATGAACAATAATTAAAAGTATCCGAACGAAATACTATAGGTAATAGTGTACAATTTCAGAGGAGTTCAAATTTCAAACAAATGAGAAGTTAATGATATTGGCTTTGAAAAAAATAATATATCGAATACAAGTATACACAACTGCTGTTAATATTGTAATGCTCGAAGTACGCGTCGCACAAGATTTACACATTTTGCAGTCCGCGCGGTTAAGGAATATTATTACGTTTTTCGAATTTTCCAATGCGACTATAATTCCTTCATCACAGCTCGCGCACTTGTCGGCCGAGCGTTTGTCGCATGTGCGCGAGAAGTTCTCTCCCCACGCGCGAATACATATATATATATACACCTCTACCTATATAAATTCATATATATATATACGACATACACACATATATACGAATATAAATCAAACACATCCGGCGCGTTTGAAATAATTTGTATTGTATGTGTATGATATATATATTATATGTGCGCGTACGAGGCGAATAATATAATATCCTAACCACCGCTGCCACCAATGCACACGTACACGCGAGCAGTGTACAACTGTTGTATGCCTACTATAAATATACACGCGGAGAGAAGATTTCGTCGTACACGTGTTACAGACTAATAAATCCCGTTGGCCTTTTCCCTCTCGGCTCTTAACCCTTTCACGCACACACACACACACACACACACACACACACACACACACACACACACACACACACACACACTGACACATACGTGCGCATGCGTATTATTCGGCTGTCGCCGTTGCCGTCCGCCGACTTCCCGAAACTCGCAGATTATACGCTTATGCGCGCCACACACACACACATATTATTATATTCGAAGAGGATTTAAATTATTCAACATTTAATCACGGAAACCTCCAGCCATACATGTATACACACGTATACACACGCGCACGACGCACAGCACATACCTATATTAAGTATATATATATATATATGCGTATAGGATATCGTCGTGGCCTCTATATTATGCAGCAAATGGCACGCAGAGCCAAAAGATTAATATATACGCACCACGGGCCCACCGATATATAGTGCTACCGCCGAGTAACCCTTTTACTACCCTCGGCCGAAGTTCTCTCGATAACCGCCGCACATTTTCCATTTCACCGGACACACGGGGTGAAATACATTATATATATATGTACGTCCTATATACGCACATTTGACGGCCGTCGATCAGAATATATATATATAGCATATAGGCATACACGTGGCTGTGCACGATTTTTGTAAACTTTATATTATTATACCATGGTTCATCACGCCGTTTTATTGAAGCGCGTTCGAAATAATTGCCGTTTGTAAATAACGTCCATCTCGGGTCGGCATTAAATCACGTTCGGCTTGCCACTGCATTTAAAACCTTTCTAATTTCTATTCACTTTTAAAATGCTATTTAAACATCAGTCGTTAATATATTAAGACTAATCGGTAAAGCGTAGGCTACAGCTAATACAGCATTAACTATTTTGACGACGATTAATGCCATACACTTCTAAAATAAAATAAACCGAATAAAGATCAACCCCCACTAATATTATTGTTTAGAAATAAAAACTGATTGTGTGGATTGTATCTATCATAATATGATTATAATTTATAAATCATATTAACGTTACAAATTAAATAGGCGCTCCAGTGCATTTAATTATCAAACGAAAACAATTAATGTCAAATAATAAATATTATTTTGTATGTTTAAATCGATAATTATATATTCAATTTTGGTTTAACGTAGTTTTCTAATTTGTAAAAATGGCTTAATTGTAATATTGATTGTGAAATATTATTAATAATATTATATTTCATAGTTAATTTATTGTTTTAGAATTTAACTAAAAATAGGCATATTCAAATAATAGAAAGAAAATTATATTAACAACTAGAATTGTATGATAGAATAATTTGGGAAGGTTGTTTTTGATAAAATATTAACAATATAATATTATCATTTTTAATAAACTATTAATATTATTACCTAGCTATAGTAAAATATTATGTGTACCTATTCAGAATTAGGTATTCTATTGATTTAATTGATTAATTAAATATAAGTCAATAATTTTTATATAATAAAAATTAAAAACATGGGAAAACTTTAGAGCAGAATACTTTATGATAATGTAATAAAAATATTAAATATAACATAAAAACTTCATCAAAATCATAATATTACAAATGAAAGTAATAAAATTATTAAAATGTTGTTTAAACTTTAAAGTCGTATCATTGATTGTTATTTTTATTAAAAAGAAAATTTAAATAAAACATATATAACATTATAATATACTCTTATAAATTAATAATAGTTGCAAATATTTTTTATTACCTTCAATTCAAGAAAAAAGTCATGTAAAGTTTGTATTAATTATCCAAAAGACAGTATATTTGTAGGTACAACACTAATTATCACTTGAAACGCGAACATTATATTATTATCAAACTATAAAAACTAAAATAAACTATAAATAATTAACTTAAAAATCACATTCATAAAAAAATATCTAAAAAATAAATAACTTTTTATAACTTTTGGCGGGATTGCTGCGCACTATAAGTGATACGCTCCGCGAGCGGAAAAGGCGGTAGATCTATTGACGATCGGTCGCGAAATATGATCATGGCAACTGTGTATGGCAAACGAATGGGCTGTCCTTGGGGGTGGCTGTGGACAAGAGGCCATTAAAAAATAACTTGCAGCTGCGATAGGGGATGGAAGAACCCTCGGGAATCGAAAAAAAAACCGGTATTAGGGTGAGCACTGCTGCAATCATTCACCAACGAAAACGAGCTGATTTGAAAATGTCGTCGATTATGCAAAGGGAATACGAATTTGGTTCGTGCATACTGCATGTATATTATGCGTAGAGACTACGCATATGTATACCTCTACATATTGTGTACGGAAATGTTTTGCCGATAACGCGATGAAACGATCAAGTCAACATCACATTATTATTAAGTCTCGGCGACACGATATATCGTAAAAATAAATACGTGTTTAAAAAGCTATTCAACGATTTGACGAAAACTTTTTTTTATGTGATGAAACTATAATTACTAAAGGACAATTATTTACGAATAAACTGCAGATATTAATATCTTTCACGATATTTAATAATAATTAATATAATACTATTTATTAAATTAGTAATCACGTAAAAATGTCGTCAGTGTTTTATTATTGTTATTGAGATTAAACCTTGGCTTGAGCCTCTGGCTTACGATATTATTCATTCATTAATAATTCTTTTTTATTAAATCGTACCGTTCGATAATATCTGATAAACTACCTATCGCTTATTGTTAAGCCACTGTAGCGTTCGAAAAAGACAATATCCGAAAATCGTGTACCTACCAAATAATATAATATAGTCGCACAATATTGCAAAAAAAAATATTAATATGTATAATAAACATTATTATTACTATTGATCCATTATAAGACGTGTACATTACGATTCGAATGTTGTGTGTAAACGTTGTGTACCTACTGAATTTTTTATATAAATTTTTTTAATGTAATTTACATTATTATAGGGCACCTTTACGATATATTGTTTATTCCTATTGTATAGGCACCTGCCTCTCGTAATCTATTAGACAATTATTATTATTATTATTATTGTCCGTTATCAATCGATCGGGTCGCGTGCGAAAGAATACGCGTGTATATAATATAGTTGCTTTATATACCTACACGGCACTGCTGCGGCAGAGTGCTACGATGGGGCAAGGAAAACCGAACCGGTATAAGGAGGTTGTGTTGAAAACTACAACGGCGACTCGCACGCAGACACGAACCGTTTCTTTTGAATTCGATGTACACATTGTTGCGTAACCGTGCATGCACACGCTGTGTATATTGCATCCAGGTGGCCGGTGCAGGCAATGGTTAAATGTGACATGGCCCATAAAAACTAGGTCATAAAATCCGTCTCGTTTATGTGGAGTATGTATACAAGGCCGGTCCCTTCCTTTATTTCTTTTTTTTTCCCCGGAAAGGGACCCGAAATCGTCTTATGATGGGACACACACGCACACACGGGGTGCCAGTAACAGTAACGTTATGTAAGTGTACTCACCTTTTTCGTGTACGTCGATTTAGTGCTCCGCGGACAAGGACGATTTTCGATCTGAAATAAAAAATACAAGTATTATTGGTAAGTGTTTATTATTATTATTTTATTTTATTTAAATCGTGGCTATCGTTTTTTTGCACACGCAGCATTATCACTATTATAAGTGTCTGATGACCTATATCGTGGTTATAATATGACAATGATAATTCCTAATATTAGGTTTTTAATTTAAAAACTAAAATATCATAATAAATGTGTCTTGACGGACGGCACAAAAAAATATTTATAAAATTAATTAATGAAAAAGCATTTCACTTGTATATTTTCAATGGCCAGAACGTCCACTGTCTAGCCGAAGTACCTTAGAGACACACGAAGACGGCTCGTAATGACGTTTTTGCCCAATGGCCTAGGACGGATTCATTAATTTTTTTTTACACTTCGTTATTAAAGCCTACGCGCTAATCCTATAAGAATCGTGTATCTTAATATATTATGTACTGCGACTATTTAGTGTGTCCCGCGGAGAGGATTTTCAATTTGCATTTGACGTTATGGTTATTTAGGCTGTCACATCCGTATCGTTGAGATAACAAATTTAAAATAAAAAAAACTATATAATATGTGAGACGAATAAGCCCACACTGGTGCTCAATATAGTAATTGTTTTTTTTCTTTTTTAGAATAATTCAATTAATGTAAAAACCACCCACATTGGAAACACATACGAAAATAACTTCGAAAATTCGTTCTGCTGTCGCCTGGGGATGATCTATATCCGAAACTAAATGTATCCCACTAACGAACCGTGAAATTTGTTTTCAACACTTAAGGACAGAACCTTGCCGGGTACATAATGTTTGCAAACAAATCGAACACTATTTTTCTTTTTTTATTATGCGACTAATAAGAAAGAAAAAAAATCATACCCGTGAACTGAAAAAACCATTGTTCAAATTGGTAAATTCAATGGCCTGGCCTTGGATTTAAGTCTGTTGTGACGGCAAACGGTTAAACATTTTATATTAGCAATTACCTACAGCGAATTCGGTTTTGTTCAATATTGATTGTAAAGTATTGATGCAGTGGTATAATAACCAAATATTATATTTTGTATTTTTTACAAACATTATATTTTATTTATTATTAAAAATCTACAATGCATAACGAAATAGGTAACAAATAAATATGTAAATATATAATATTAGATATATTAGAGCAATGTTTAAAAATTCAAAATTCAAGTAAATCAAGTTTTTATATTAAATAATAAAATTAGGCAACATTAATAAGTTGCATCATGTTCTTATTTATAATGCTGATAATATTATAATAATATTTAACACTTTGAAAAAATATCGCACAAATTGCAGGTGTTTTCACAGTGTACAACAATATACCTATGATATTCTTATTCATTCAAATAAAATGTTTAAATGTAATGACTTTTTTACAATGTAATTTTTGCCCAAGTTTTATAAATCACATTTTGAATTTATAAAGGGCATATCGTGCTTGCTATTTGTCACTTGAAAAAAAGTTCAACCGTATAAACGATTAAAAAAAACAACTTCGTTGACGATTTCTCATGCACATCATATTACAATGCTTTTAGGTATTCAAATAAATAAAAATACGGTCGACATTTGTGTGTCATATTAATGGGAGACATTTACCAGTCAGTTTTACAAGCGACATGTCATATGATAATATATGGTGTCAGCGAAGAGTATATGGCGTTATTTATGGTTAATACGTTTACTTCGCATTCCATCACGCTCGACAAGTAATCTTTTTATTTGGATTGCTTTTTAATTCAAAGACCTTTTTTAAATATACTTTGTTACACGCATATAGTACCTACCTAGTAGTACCTACGTATATATGACCCGTGTAGTCAAATTTAACAATAAGAATAGGTACTAGTGTTTGATGATGAGATATAAATAAAAAAAAACAGTAATTTATGTATTTTAATTGCAGAGACGTCTACGATATTTCTCTTTTTTTTCTCTCTCTCCCTTTTGCCGAGGACAATTTTCTAACCTGTCGCATGGACTTAGGCAATAAATCTACGTAATGTATAGCCGGAAACTTCCTCGGTCACGGTCGGGAAAAGTGTACTTCACTACCAAAAAAAAAGTATAATGTATATGCATTAAAGGTAGAGGTCACGAAACATTTGGATTAAAAAAAATTAAATAAATACGAGGGTGGTGTTCAACTATATGTGTACAAAATATAAATAATCAGAGCGTATTTAAAAGTATCATTATAAGATATACCTATATAATATTATAAATACTTTGAACCCATAAGGGATTCACCGATAATTTGGCCGTTTTCTTTCAATTCCAACTTTGCATATATTTATCAGTAATCAGCTGCGCCGCCTGCGTATACTTGTTGCTCCTGTAAGCTCGTTATTATTCAGACACGCGACACGTTATTCTCTCACTCCATCTCTATCCGTCTATCTCCATTATAATTGGAATACAGTGTCTCAGACTCAAGTCTGTGATGTTCGTTTTTAATTAACTAATTAAGTAAATAAGGTAAATTATACATTATAAAAACGGCGCACCTACACTTAACGGAGTCCTCAAACAGATAACCACGCAAAAGTATATAAATAATAAAATAAGTCAATAGACAGTCGAATTATGATAAACGCCGGAGTAATAATATCTATACTACTGTTAACTATGCAACTGAATCTGTTTGGATGAATGTAATTTAAATCTACTTACATGTATTATGAACTATGACTATACAGTATCAACACAAATAAAATAAATGGTTATAACTACTGGCTATTGTGAATTCTCATTTAATTACAAAACAGCACGATAACATTTGAGAGACAGTGCATCGTGTTTTAATGTAAGTTTGTACGTATGGTTTTTCTTTAATTAAATTAGGTGTATGTTTTTATGGTATAGTTGCGGTTAACTTAAATTTAAATCTCAAAAATAATAAAATTATATTATAATGTAAATTGTTTGAAATTCGATAAAAGCATAAAATGATTTATTAGTTATTATACGTAGGTACGAGTATGTCATTATTACAATCTATTACATTGACAGCTCATATAGAAAGACTTCCATAGATGATATGCTGTCATTAATAATTCATAGATACCTCTTAGGATATTATTATTATTTATCCTTTAATATATTATGCTGTAGACTGTAGTGTTACAACATTAGTATTGAATTAATTAATTTGTTTCTAATAATTTATCTAAAAGAAGTAAACGTAATAAAGTAATTGTTTTAATTAAAAGTATAGCAAAATTCAACCGTTAACTATTAATAATTTGGTTTATTTTATTGTAAAGGTACTTAATTCCTAAAGTTTATGCGATTGATTAATTTTCTTCCGAAAAACATGACGGGTATTAAAAGAGGATAGACATATGAATGACATTGAGCCGTGAAGAATTACTTAAACCTTAGTGTAGTTACAAAGTAATACGAATACGGGATGGTCAAAAATATTTTATATAGCATCACATTTTATCGCATTAGTAAAAACATTTTTACCATCAAAGTCACCCCGATTTATGGTACATATTTTCAAATTAATCGAAATTAAGCCGAAAACAGGAATTAAAATAATAATTATTATTACACGGCAGAGCCATAAAATGGTGTAAGGTACATATAGAGTGTAGACTCGCCGAGAGTACAAATTAAATATATTATAGTCTGAGCTGACGAGGGAAGAGACCTGAGAAAGTACGAAAATGGATAAACTCTTTAGGAAGTCAAACCTACAGCGATATGCAAAACGTTTTAAAACTTCGAGGATATATATTATTATATACACGTATATTGGAGCGTTCGCGGTTTCTTATCAGCGTCGTATATTCGTTTATATATTATATATAATATGTATATATATACAATAAATATGCAGTTACGCTACCGACGCCAACAGTGGCGAAATAATTAAAACCGATTCCATTAAAGTCGACCGAGTCCCGCAATTATTCACCTCATCTCGAGTTCACACAGATATATATTTATATAATTATATATATATTTCGAGCGGTTTTTGTAGAACCAAAAAACCAATTTATTCTCCTTTCTACCCCCCTCGCCCGGTCGTCGTCGTCTCGTCGTCGGTTTTCTTTGTTTAATTCATGAACGCGCGCGCCGCCACCAGGAGCTATTTGTCTGCGAACGGACGAGTGGGGAGGAGTGCCCGCCGCCGCCGCAGCGTTGGCCGAAGGGGTACATTTATCTCTGCCGGCCCTTAATGCGTATTCCATGCAAATACCATCCCCGGCCCGCCCGCCCGCCATCGCGTATACATATACATATACGCCACCACCGCACATTCATTGGCAGTGGCAGCGACGGTACCGAAACTGATCGGCCGAAATCGACCTCCCGTCCTCCGCAGAGTCGGTGGTGCAGTGTTGTATATGCGCGTATTATATATTATCAACAGAAGGGTGAGCGCATCGGCCGGCCGAAACAATAAATCTCTGTTGATTCATTGGTTGCCAAAAAAAAACCCCAGTAGAAAAATGTAAAAACCCTAAGGAAAAATACAGATGGCGATGGTCTAATGTGGTCCATCATCGCTTATTGGAATTCGTGTTTATGGCGTTCATATGAGTGTATATACAGCGTATATATTATTTGTATAGTGCGCGTATATTTAAGCACCGATACGCGCGTTAACCATTGTATATAAGTACTACTTCGTATGTATTACATGCCTTTTAACATATTGTTATGTAGGTAATAACGCTTCTCATAAGGTATATCAATATAATAAACTCATATTATTTTAACCACGGTAGAATTCAACAGGTTATTTTGACTAATCCGATCTCTTCATTAGTTAATTTCAATCCCTATTTTTATAATTAAAAAAAAACCGACTCGTCAAAATTCTTTCCAAGTCCTTTATTTTTTCATAATTTATATAGTAAATACATTTTATTGGAGCTGCAAACATTTTCAACATGCTGCAGTTTTTAATTCACGTTTGATTTAATATTTGTTATAACTAACGAAGATGAACATCATATAATTTTTAAAATAAACAATAAATTAAAAATTTGAATATACGATTTATGATTAAATTATTTTAAAAGCAAAAAGTTTCTACTTTTAGAAGAAACAAAGATTGAGGAACAAGAAAGTATAGGATATTTTTTTATAGTTTCAAGTAGATTGGCAATCGCATGAATAATATAGTATTGGTACTTTGAAGAATTATAAAGTATTCAATTTTCTCGATTTAATCAGGGATACCAAAAAAAAAAACTCATTAAGATAAACTAAGAGGAAGAAATTATGAGATTTAAAACTTTATTTTTTTATCGATTTTTATACAATTAAAATTTTTATAAATTCACAGTTTTAAGTTTTTGTTTGTATTCTAGACCTATACTGTTTCGTGTAAAACCGGAAAAATTCTCGTTATCATTTGAAGGTATTCTTGTAGATCAGAAAAAAGTTGCATAAATAAAAAATGTCTTATGCGTGGACGATTTATTAGGGTAGTTTTTTTCTTAGTCACCGACATATTTCTTTGGATATACCTAAGTGGTCGCCAGGAAAGTGCCCGGTTTTATTGAAGCCTATAGTGTCCCTGCGTAAGAAAAAAAAGTCGCCGCGATATTGTCACGCGTAAAGGCGTTTAATGCAACGGTATGATATATATTATATATTATAAGGATAGACGTATAATATATGTAGATAAATTTGGGGAAGGATGAAAAAACGTCGTCCAAGAAAAAAAAAAGGATGAAAAAAATATTTCACGAGACTCACAAATCATTCTCTGCTGTCTCTTAGCATCGGCCGCAGTTTTATTATGTATGCAAATTTTCGAAAACACGCACCCCCTTCACTTGTGCTGAGCGTGCCAAAGGCTCGGACTATAAATCACCGGCTGCCACGTCTCTTGCAGGGACAATGTTTCACCCTGCAGGAATAAAAAAAATACATTTTTCCGACAGACCTTGAGTAAAATTTTATTTTTCTACTTGATAACCATTTTTGTGAACTATAAAAGAGTACATTTTTTCTCCGTTAAATCTATAACCATGCGAAAATATTAAGATTTTTTATGTTTATGTTTTCAATAACTGATGCAAAAAATACCAACATGGGTAGGTACCTATAGTTACACTAAAATCAATGAATTACGATTTAACGAATTGTATTAACAAAGTTTTAACATTTGTATGTAACTGTATATAGGAATATCGATATTTTATGAAATAATTTATGGTTCCTATATTTTAAAATACCTGTATATACGTATGAAATAACCTTTATGCGAATTAATGAATATAACGGATTAATAAATTATAAAAGCGACAAATCGTACTTACATATTATTTCGTAGAGCGAAACTATAGTTCGAAATATACTAGATATATATTATTTGTATAAGACAGCGACATCGTTTATACGTACTCGATTCCAGGATTCGACAGAAATAATATAGTTATATAAAATAAAAGCGATAACTATACGTAGATACAAACGCCTAATATTTTTAAATCCATCATAATAATGAGTAAGTTACTAAGTTCAGAGGCACGAGAAAGTGTGTGGATATTTTTCTTTTTAGGTTAAGTGCATTGATATACCTGTGTGTAAGGTATTATGTTTCCCGTCTATATATAAAATGTTAGTCGAAGGCTCTTTTAGTCTGGACATTCCGTACAGTATACGTATAATACATATAAATGTCGTAACCTAACGTCTATCGTCGACGACGATGGCTAGCGCACACAATATAATATAGTATATAATAATAATTACGATTAAGTCGTCAACAACTTGTCAACCGTATGCGCCGCCACTGTCGCCACCGAGCCCCAGGGCTGAACCGGCGTAACCGTTTTTTTTCCTTTAAAGGGAACGTGGTGTATATGTATATGCGTGTACATTATTCTACACGCTATTCGATAGATACGCACGGCGAAACGGAATATAGAAAAAATGTCCTTTCGCGAAAGAAAGAGAAAAAAATGCGATTACAACAGTTACGCACAGACATAAATATATAAAATACACACACACACACATATACCGATGTAATGTAATAATATAACGGATCCCGAATAATATCGTTCTTATTTTGTATGTATATATATATATTATTATGTTATGTTATTCGAACGCTTTATTATAATGTACCGTTTGGGACACAGAATTACACACGGCATATCTATATAACGGTCTGTCCGTGTACACATATATCTATCGATGTAGGAACAATACAGGACGACCCTGCGATATTGCAGTGTTGTGTATAACATATGTGTCGCGTGGTGACCCGCGTGCGAGAATCGTATCCATCCATGTATATGTATATGCGTATGTATATAAGTGAGTATGTATAGGTATATAACATGTATGTATGTATGTATATAAGTGTGTATATATAGGTATTTAATATGAATGTATGTATGCAAACGCGTGTGCGTGTGTGTGCGAGAGAGTGTGTGTCTGTATGCAGTGTCTATGCGTGTGTAAGAGTGAGAATATTTTGCGCAGCTCGGCACTTTTGCATAAATTTATCCCGCCCTGCTGGGTGGCTGGCAGTACATAAACTATATGTATACAAATTACCTCCGCGATACCGTCAGCACAATCTAAGTTATTCAGCCACCACGACAAAATTTTGTCTCGCACATTATATTATAAAATTTCTCATCCCAAGGCCACCAATGCACTCCGTTTGGCAAAATGTAATATATCAACGTTTTAACTATCAAGCGGTACGATTAGAATTTTTTTTTTCTGAAAGAGCCAGCAGTGTTTATGTGAAATTGTCGATGTAAGACAAGGAACGTTTTACACGCAATAAAGTTCAGTTTATATTTTTTTTTCGAAATCGTTAAAAACCTATACAGAAAACGTGACTGCAAGTGATATGGAAAGTTACATTCTATAGACGTCTGAGAGCCTTCAATTACAAAAAGTCGTGATTTAACGAGTTGAATGAAAATTTAAGAATAGGTACAAATTATTAGAAAAAAAAATACATTATATTATTATAGTACGAGTGTTCGGCTAAACAGTTTATAAAGGTTCAAAAAGCACGCCCTTGCGTCAGTGGCTAAAGAGTATATAGCTGTTCTTAACTATGAATTTAGATTTTAGATAGCAAATTTTAATGAAGCGAATACAGTAAGTTAACGCGATAACAACGAAAAACGACTATTAACATTACCTAAGTATATACTCTGTACTAGCCTGCAACGCGATGTATATTATTAGCTAATAGAAGATGGAGTTTTAATAATCCAGAGCATACATTATGGTCAATAATTGAGACGCTAACTCACAAACGTTATGTTCATGTAGTTATTATATTTGTAATAAATTATTACCTATAGTACCTACTATAAATTCTTATTGAAAGGAATATGTAAATAATGTTGTTTTATGTTTATAAATTAAAACGATTTTCAAACGAGAAGTCGCGGTAGGAATCGGCATATTATATGATCCATAAATAGGTACACTCACGTTTTATACACGGCAATACACATTACCGGATTACTTATACATATAGTATTAAATAAAGTACCAGTCTACCAAAATTTCCAATCAAAAGCCATACGTTTAAATTACAGTCCAAGCCACTCGGAGCAGACGAAAGATAATAAACATGAAACACTTTTACAACAATTTCATAATATAATATTAACTCAAGAATGCGATTATTGTAGAATACTTTTGATGATATATATTTTTGTGGTTAGTATGGTTTGAAAATCATATGAATATATCGAGTATGGTTGAGTAGCATAGTATTGAGTTTGATGTAACTATAGGTATATGAAACCTGAAAGGAAATATTGAGAAAGGTCAATTGTAACACTGTAGAGTGTAGGCGAACAAAAAATGCATGGATATATTCTATTGTAAACCATCAATTATGAGTAAATGTAGATTGAAATGGTTCATACAAACATATTATACATATAGGTACATATATTATATATGTATCAAGAAAATGCCACATTTATTTGTATGAATAATATTATGTAAATCACATTGTTAAGTTTCAAAGCAATGTAAATAGTATACTTCGATAGTATATAATATACCTATAAGTGCCTACATTAAACAACGTCTCAACACGCATCAGTAGTATCAGTAGTAGTGTTAATATGCAGTTAACAAACATATTATTAGTGGATACATGAATAAATTTTAGAAGGATAATATGAAAAATTATAAATACCTATATGAATTACTGTAATTATAATAAGTTAGAAATATTATAGGTAACGTTAAGTAGGTAGGTAGGTAGATTGAATACGAGTATGTTTATTCGCAATTATTTGTATTTTTAGACATAATTTATGCGTTTCCTTGAAATGAGATGGGTATAGGTATCATTACAAACAATTTCATTACTAGTTATTTTTTTAAATTCCAAACAAAATCACGTACATAACTGTAATGTGCAATAGTTAAATCATTTTTGAAATGTTCTCGCAAACCTATATTTTCTCGTAGGTGCACTACTGTGCTAGCTAATATTCAATTGAAAACATTTTTAAAGGCAGTAAAACAAAAAATATATTCTTTTAAAACACCTTTGCGGCTAGAACTAAATTATAATATTGTAAGCCAACTTCAAAACAAGTAACTTTAAAGTATTTCACTCATTTTTGTGTAGGTAATGCATACATCATGTAATCAATATATAAACATTAAACGCTCACAACAAAAGTGATTATATTTTAGTGCATGTCAACAGCATAATACTACCTTTTGTTCGTACGTACGAAATGATGCGGTAATGATGATTGTTTAGGAAATTTAGGTATTTTGTGTCTAGGGATCATACAAAATTGAGCCGGTACCTACCTACAGTAAATATAATAATATGTTATATAATATAAAATATTACAATATTATGTAGGGGAATAACCAGCTGACCTTTATTAGTGATGTCTAAGGCCCGTTTCACATGGACGCGTATCATACGCGACGTATCGTACGCGCGCGTTTTAATTTACATTGGTCAAATTCATACGCGCCACTCCGACGATGGCGCGTTTCCCTCGCCGGTTTGGCGCGTATGAACTTAATCAATGTAAATGGAAAACGCGCGCGTACGATACGTCGCGTATGATACGCGTTCATGTGAAACGGGCCTAAGGTTTGTCCAGAAAAAAATTACATATTGTAGGTATAATGCTTCGTGAATCTCGCTATGAAATTACCCAATCGACTTTTAATCGTATTGCAGTTTACTCGCGAGATAATAAAATATCGTGATCATTACATTGCGATTTTATTCATATAAAAATGTGTCGTCGAACCACTGATGCAGTTCGGGAAAGGCCGTTGCAGCGAAAGGCTTGACGAGATAAAGGAAACGAAAACAAGAGTGTACACAAAACTATAGGATAAATTGTGAACTTACACAGCCATATACAACAATAATATATATTTATCCTATAAACGTATAAGTATATACGATGCGTATACGAGGAACGAGCGATGACGTGTCGTCGTTGATTAATTAAAACGCTTTGCGGTGGTGCATACTACAGCAGTTGTACCTATATCATACACATACCTACAGCACACCATACACCATCATAATATTCACGTGTGTGTCTCTCGTCTGTATGTGCGATAGTGTTATGTATATCTCGCCAGGTCTGAATCTGTGTGGGGAGAGGAACACGTCGTATTTCATTTTTAATTGGGCCTCGCGCGCGAGTGTGCGTTTGATATTATTATATTTATTTTACGTAGGTATACGGAGCGTTTGTTTGCGCCGTTTTGGTACCTACGTTGTGCGAAAAAAAGATTTAGAGAAAATAATATCGCGAGTCCGACGTGTGTGATGCAATACGTCTACGGAGGTAAAATTAAACGAACCGGAAAGAAAAAGAAAAAAAAACCAAACAAACAGACATTTTACGCGAGAAGAAACCGCGGCGGCGAAAACCACGACGACGTTTGGCAATAACCACGGCGTCGTCGCGGACTATCATATTATTATTATTATAGAGTATTTTAAATTTGTCGGTCGGTTTTCTTGGCTCCAAGCCCGCCACCGCCACCATCGACACTATATACCGGACACGCGAGTATGTATATACTGCAGCTTATATACCTGCCGAAAAGTTTACCGACCGCGCCATATTTTGAAAGTTTAATTTTGTTTTACCTATAAATTGTATATATATACCGAGGTATAACCTAGGTATACCGAGACCAAACACATCGATTTTCTGCTGTACACAATGTTATGTAGGGGTACAATTCATAATATCCATCCACTTATATAATATTTTAATATATGTACCTATATTATATAATGGAAACTTTGTATTTTGCACCTATTATTCTACTATATATATTATATATAGTTGGTATAGGTACGTATCACTTTGTTTGCACATGCCTTTCGGTTTTATGTATAACGTCATATACGATGTCTATGGAAATGAAAAACGAGAAATCCTACGTATAGAATTGTATTTTATGGGGGTACCTACTTAGTACTTATATTATATTTTAAGTTGTAGACCGTATATAAGTAAATCGTATACATAAAAAGTAATGTTTGTTCGGCAGATACGACTAAAATAATATTAGGTGTTCATTTTTGGTCATTTTTGGAATTATAAGTCAATTAATTATACATTTGATTGACAAGTGCAGACTAAGTGCAGTTTTTATATCTACTTGATAAAAAATCAAAGCGCATCGCTTTTTGATATGAACATAATATTGCAAACCGACCCGTCAGAGGCCACGACGAATCTTTACTTTACTACATTTATCGTCGTGGCACCAAACCTACGCTACGTTTCGTGATTTATCAATGCAAAGCGTAATTCAGTCGGTCATCAATCGATTATTAAACATTGTATACTCAACAAAATATATAAACACGCGTAAGCACAGTATGCCTACTCAATCCCATACTTTTATTTAAAGATATAATTCTTATTATTCCGACAGATATATTTTGTTCAGCATACGTGATATCATAACGGAAATATTGTCTCTATCGGTTCACTTCGTCCGGCTGCAGCGATCGCGGTCACGCACACACCTATGGAAAACACGCAACATCACGACCGAGTAATATAGGCACAAGAAAATGAGGTGGACGCAAGTGTGAAAAGGACTTGGATATACATTACAATAGTGGTTAGAAGATGTGATGATTGGTGTATACTTGTCACAGTCCGCAGAACCTATTTTCCGCAGTTCTTAACAAGGTAACGCGCCTGTCATCCGGTAGAAATTTAAATTCTGATGCCGGTTTTCAATGAATATAACTATACTCATTAAATAAGATGTTTTTTAACTGCAGAGACTACAATGTACCTATACTTGGTCATTAAATTCATCACGTGTTTGAAAAATTATCTGACATTTATTATATAGGTAGGTGTATACATGTATAGAAATAATATAGTCACAAAACAATACAATTTTTCCAATTTATTTGGGCGATTAACATTTTTCTGATGGTAAAATACGCAAGAAAATACCACGAGGAGTACTCCAATATACGTAGTAAATAACTTATTAAGTATACTTTGGTAAATCGACAATATAGTAGATAATCAACTTTTAAATTATTTTCTATAACTACCTACCTATATTAAAACTCATTTAATTTATTATCTAAAAATTATTCTGGTTGTAATGTATAGTAAATAACCTATATATTTACTTCGCCCAAAAATTTTTGTTTTATTATTCTAATAAACATGTGTTGTTGCTTTTCTTCAAAATGTAAATAAATATTCCTTGACTTTATGTGAAAAACGAAACCAGTGTAATACGTAATATGCTCATTGATTAGAAATATATTTTGTAAGAACTTGTTAGTGGTTTTAAGCTTTTAAGTTTTTAAAAATTCAATTATTTTACTTATTTACACTTTATACTCCAACAGTAATCATGGACGATACAGAACAATCATAATTAAATTGTATACAAAGAATAAAAATATTAAGACATTTAACCTTCCATTCAAACTATTTAAATAATCAAACTAATTAATTATTATTATTATTCAATAATTAACACTCAAATAAAATTGATTTATTATAATAAAATAATGATCAATCATTATAAATTATAACATTTTTTGCTGAATGGAATATAAAGACTTTCCGACATTTACATTCACATAATGTCGATACCTAATCAAACTAATTAATTATTATCATACAATAATTAATACTGAAGGTAATTTACTTACCACAAAATAATATCAATACATTATTGTACATGACTTATTCATTTTTGCTGAATGGACAGAATAGAAATGTTTTGATGCGGAAAATAAATATGTTTTTAAGTAGGTAGCTAAACTAGTCATAATATTATGCAAATTGTAAAATATAATAATACGAACAATTTAAACATTAATTAAATTATTGATTTTTAAATATAGTTTGATAAAGTTAAAAACTAATAAAATTTTATGGTTGATAATTTGAATCAGTTAAATAATTAAAATGGTTATGTACCTAGTTGTAACCGTTATTGATCGATTAAAATGTTTAATAAGTACCTATAATATTAAATTTAATGTTTCGCAAGTAAACATGTACTTTAATATTATTAATCTTGAAATTGGAATTTACTACTGACTATATTAGGTATAGACTATAGAATATTTGTTTATAAAAACGAACACAGATTGTAATTTTTAATAAATTAAACAAATTAATATGTAGATATACCTACAATATAAAATAAAAATATTTATTTTTATATATATATCTGTGTTTTTCCATTTTCCTGTGTAAGGAAAATATAAGGCTTTCGGGGAACTGTTCACCACTGTTCACCTTGTGTGTGGTATATCAAACAAATATTTTTTTCGAAATAAATAATTAATAAAGTGTAAACGAGTTAAATTTTTTAAGCAAGTAGATTAATTTGAATGTATCTAATTTATTATTCATTACATTGGGTTAGCAAGTCGAAAACCTGATTGTGCTCAGTGAATTGTATGTAGGTAGATTTAATGATTAATGATATAGTTTAAAAGCAAATAATGGGTTATTGAAAAATCATAATCGTCAATACAGTACCTATATAAAACGCCAACAGTCTACTCAACTTTTAAATATAATTAAATACTTTCAGAACTAGGAAGGTAAAAACTTATTAGTTATTAATGCCTGTAATATATTATAAAAAATGTTCAAAACATTAGACATTTTATTATTAAATCCTGAGTAGGTCAACGAACAAAATAAATAAAAATTATTAATAATAATGAAGAAAAATTAAATTACAGTTTGAATAACGTAATTATTATAATGATAAAATTAGGTAAAATAGGTAGGTACCATTAGATACTACATGTAAAACAATAATGATGAAAACCCAAGTGGTCTAGTAAAACAGACATACTAAAGTGGAAATAAAGTATAATATGCCGGTTTGGGTAGGAGAATAAAAAAAACTGGTAAGAAAAACAGCACGAGGGAACAACATTCCATCAAATGTGTAGCCTTGCGACCGTGGTGGCGACAACGTCTTCGGCGCAATACATTAAAATAATTCGTTAAATCGACAATCTGGTTTTGTATACCTACCTATACTCTTCTTCTCTGTTCCGTATACTCTCTTCGAATTCAACGCTGTACGCCTATGTAATACACAATAAACGATACCCTAGTTAAGAGTTTCTAAATATATAATATATAGGTAGGTAAGTAAATGGAAGATACTTAAAAAAACCGATTTCAGTCGAAATATACATTTTAGTGAGATATATTTACACATCAAATCGCAGTCCACTTTTATAGAAAATCATTGACATAATATTTTCATCGACTGATAGCCTAATTCCTAACCTAAAGAAAGATATTATGAATAATTATAGAATAATATTATTATGTGTAAGTACTTAAACGAAGAATCTGGATTTATATAAATTGATTTATTATTATATTAATTCGTTATTAATTCTCGTATTATTCATCGATTCTGTAAACGTTGATTTTCTTTTTTTTTTTTAAAAAAAAAAGATTATTTAACGTATTCTGTATATCAATAATAATTATAGTCTGTTAATTAAATAACAACAATAAACCTGACAATTAACAATATAAAATGTCCTATAACGACGTTTTAATTCAACGCACACTTTCAAGTCACGAATTCGATAAAGCAAATTTATGGCACCTGTCCTCGCGTCATTCATTCATAATATCAGTTGATCACCGTCCAAATACACTAAATAAGACAAATTTAATGGTTTTAAAAGTAATAATTATTATACCGTTACTACGATTTGTGATTTTGTGAACAAGACACGGCGAGTACTAAGTATGCAATATTATAATGCGTTAATAATTTCGTGGAGCAAAAATTCGACAAAACACGGCTACTGTTATAAGTCGCAAAATCATAAGAGAAATATATACCTAAATAAATAAAGTTTTTGGATTGCATAAACTAGTCTATGTTAACAACATAATATTATATATAGCAAAGTACGGCACGTGCGCATTATATTACATATTTTGAGATGTCTGAACATGTAAGTCCCCTGCTGATCTTGTGAAAGCTTTCTATCCCCGAGAACGTGATGCAGAATCTGTTTTTTCTTTATAATATACACTATACAGTATACAGTAAAACGAACGCGGTGTGACCCAGTATTTCACTAAAGCGTAGGCGTGGCTTAATATGGACCATGTAGAGTCGTATAGCGATGTCCAGAGATAGGGTTTTTATTAGACCACCGAGTGTCTGGTTGGAATGAATGGTCTTTTTGCTCCGAGAGATTCAAGAATTTTATCAAGATGCACAATCGGCGAGCGAAAAATAAGAAATATACAAGAATATTATCATTACATCATACATTTGGTGACAATTTATTCACCTACAAGATATTTCAGTCGCATATAAATTATATAAGAAATTGAGAGATTGATAGTTTATAGTATGAGAACAAAAATAGTTAAAATGTAATTAAAAATTAAGAATTAGTTTAAGAAAAAAAGCAATCAATGCAAAAATTATTGCAATACGCCTATGAGTATGCTCTCTGTCGTACTCCAGAGAGGAGCTAATTAGAATATAGTATATTATGTCTGCAGGGACTCCTAGCTATATAGGTACGTTAATTGACCAATCACAGATCGAGCGGATTCAGAGATTCTTCTTGAAATTTACAGTTTTTAGACAAGGTTCAATGTGTCCACCTCACAGCGATTACACCATGTAGTTTCAACCTCATTACAGCTTCCGTCTCTTGCCGACCGTAGAGAATCTCTTGCTCGTTCCATTCTTAATAGCCTCTTAAATGGCCACTTTTATTCACCCAAAATCCACTCCGAAATTTTGCTTATTTTTCAACCAAATTTGAGCTTCTGAATATACCCACTGCAGGCCTTTATTTATAATATCATTGCAAGATGTTAATAAATCTCATACACGTTATTTTATATTATGTTCACATAAACTATTTTATACTTTATTGTTATTGCTATGTTATTATTATTACTAGATATATTATCATTAATTTTGAATAATATTAAATACCGTGTATTCTCCTTGTATTATATGAATTGGCTTTGTGCCGTGATAAACAAATAAATACAAACTAAAGAAGATACGCGCGTCATGCTGCGGTTGATTACAAAAGGTTAGTAGGTACAATGTTAGACCCTAAAATTAAAATTAAATTTCGATCGGCGTTCGACTAACCTTCACCGCTATATTATAACTATTGATCGTCAAGTATTTTAAGCTCGACATAGGTACGTTTACTCTGCGAATACAAAATTATACTAAAATACTAAATGCTCTGACATTAGCAGACAATATTATTGGCTGGAGGGTAAAATAAATGTATGCTCTTCAACAATGAGTACCTATATTAATGTTATGACGGTAAATTGACAGAGTATACAGAAATTGCCCCGTTGGACTTGTTTGATGGACAGGACAATCAATTTTCAGTTCCGCGACCAGTCCTGACGGATGTTGCATCACAGACAACGACCATTGCTGCTTTTCGTTGCAGTACTAACAAGACAATGATTATCCGCCAAAAAACCATAGTAAGGCAGGACAAGGTCTAAAGTAAAAGAAAATAATATTTTATTTTATAAATGCCAGGAGTGCGTTTTGCAAATGGCTATAAAAAAAAAAAAAATCGTTCGTTTAGACTATAAATGCGTTATACATATTATGTAAGTTTTGAAAAAATGCATAAATATTATATTATTTGAATTTATTTGAAGAAATGTCACGAAACATCAAGGGAACGTTTGTTTCTTTGAAAAAGGTGAATATTTTCGGTGTGTTATTAGAATTTAAGGTGAATAAAATTAAATCATGCAGACTTTAGATGAAGTGATATAGTTATCGTGTTTCAATTAAGTTTCGATGAAACGTGGAAACGAGTCGTTCGTTAATTAGTTTGTCCAATAATATGACATAATATGTTTAAATCATGTACCTACTTACTATTTATTCAGATTATATATAGGTACTTCCACATAATATACATTTATAATTTATACGGAGATAATTACATTACGTCTTAAATCAATATATTATTTTAATACCTATATACGGCTTTACAATATAATATTACAAAACATTTTTGTTGTAATTTACTAAAATACAATCGTTTTAAGAGTTTTGATAGTTTGTTAATTTTTATATTCATAAAATATTATTCGAGAATACCTACCTCAGTAATAAAATGTTAAAAAAATATTTTGAGTCTAGATTTCCGTTTCTTTTGAATCATTCTGTGGGCACCTATATCAAATAAAATGTTCATTTTTTAAATTACTTTCAACATTATAAATTATAATAGAAACAATGTAGTATTCGATTAACTTTAATCTTGTAATAAATTATGCTATAAGTTATAATGCATCTTAGTATTACAGTTGAGATCTTTTTACATTCAAGTGGAAGCTGATGTTCTTGATAGTATATGTAGTGTTATTGTGATCAAGAAACGATTTGAAACTGAAATACCAGACGAGGAGAAAAACGAGGAAGTAAATGGCTGCGCCAAATAAGTCTAAAATGATTTTGAGGGAAAACCCCGAAAAAAAAGCTAACGATTGAACGCATTAACTTTCCAAATGGGCACAAACCATACGACACATTTGATATCCGTCCATAAACAAAGTAAATAAATCTGTGCAAAGACAATGGAAAATGAAAAACCTGATGTTTCAGTGTTTAATGAACAATGAAGTTCAGATACGAGTCGTCATCGAGGATGTCAGAGATTTGTTAATATTGACGCATTAAATTCGCATTACAGTCGGTTTTTACATGGAAAAAGAAAAATGTCCAATAAAAAACGTTTTGTGTTTGTGCCATTTGTCGTATCTGCTATGCAGCGGGCGATTAAAATCCCATTTAGACCCGACTTAGAGAGCTTATTGCTTTCCGCCCAAAAACAATCCCCCTTTAAACCCCTTCCCGTGCCAACTCACACACCCCGGGACGTAATGTACACCCCGGATACGTGCTGTACACTCTGTTATGAGATTTTTTTTTCATTTATGTTACACTTGTCCTAATGCGAAATCGATAATGTCCCTTTTAGAGGCCCGCGTGACCGAAAATGTCCACTTTTAAAAATATAGTCATATAAACCCGAATCCCAACGGTTAACTATATACACAATACCACTGCCATTGAACGAACATATGTAATCGAAAATAAACTGTAATCCTTAATAAAATAATATAGAAGTACCTATTTGAAAAATATCATAACAAATTCGAAAAAAAATATTTAAAAAAAAATATATTGTAATACAGTAGAAGTTTAATATTATTCAAAAACGCTAATTTATATCTATCTTATATTATTATGTATGGAAATATTTTTAAGTATGTACAATATTATGATTAATAGATGTATTATGAGTTGTTTGTGTAATAGAATAATACCATATTATGCCTATAGTACACACATAATATAATATACACGACTATCACCGCAAATCGCAATATATTTTTCCCACAGTTAGTTATATCAATTTCACCGCGGATTGATCCTGGCGCGTATAGACGCCGCGTGTCATTATTAATTGATCGACAAGGCCGATCGGCGTGTTGTGTAAATAGAGTTATCAATCCATATCGGGGGAGTGGACCATCATCGTACCGGTTATCTGCGGACACGTTAAGGACATCAGAGCATAGTGCGAAGGAAAATAATACGACTCTTTGTCGGACTGTATATGAAACGAAGAAACTCTAGAAAAACCTATACGTATAGAATATATACTCGAGTATACATCAATAATGCGTCCATTATATTATAGCGTCTTATAAAATAACAAACGTTTAAGGACTTGACGAAAAACCGCTTCCTAATTATATTTTATTTTACCATAGACCGATATAATATGAGCGTTTGACGCGATAACTACAGCTTTACTATAGTGTGCACGCGTTTCCCACATTTCTAAATTGTACGAATTCCAACAGGTAGATAATCCATATTTTCACACTCAGACTATACAGTAAAGTTCGAAGGTAATCGAGATAATCATTTAGAATGTGCGCACACAATGAGTGTCACAGGTCAATTTCAGGGGAGAATTATATTTGAAAGCATATATTATTATATACTTACAGCGCAGCTGTTAATTAAACTGTATTTGTTGGTCCTCATCGTGCGCGGCTGAATAGCCGATATCATTTGTTAACTGCAGGGTAAATAATTTACTATACGCGTATCCAGATTTTTGAATTTATTATAATTAATTATGCCGCATTTCGATAAATGTATTTTATAATTATTAGTAATCGTTTATCACACAACTAAGAGAGCGGAAACACTTAATTTCCTATACTATATAGGCGTACTATTGTGAAATACGTAAGAACCAAAGGTAAACGGTTTTTTTTATTGTTCTTAAACAAAATTATTCTCATGACGTACTATACTATAATAATAATTAATAACCGAGTACCTATTTTAATGTTGTTTATCAATTTCACAATAATATTATATTTATCGTTATTATATACTACTATTAATATGAGAAAGATGGTTATTAAAATATTAAAATAATATTTTTCAATTAAACTTTGGTCAAGTGGGTATGCTATAATAATATTACATTACCTATACATAATATTATATAATGTTTAAACAATATGTCATTGAAATCGAGTAATCGCACCGGAAATTTAAACGCTGGATTTATTGGCACGGACCTTGACAGTGGCTGCCGGCACCGGAGTTGGATTACTCACGGCGATGAAAAGTTCACAAAGTTTTGGCTATAAAGTAGTTTTGTGTTAAGCTTCGGGTATTAAAGTCGTGTCTAAGATTTTGGCAAACCTTTTCGCAATACGACTGCGGCTTAATGCAACAATATACTAGTATAACTCACAACACAACTCACAATATAAATAAATATAAACTTCGACTTCGGTGGTTGGTGGAGGTGCTGCCGAGGGTAATGTTTAAATTGTGGGTAGCTATAATTATTGTAATACAATTATGACGAAGTCACGCCTAAAACTTAGGTTAGTTGGTTACGGAAAGCTGGATCGTCACCGGTCGATTGACAAAATATGCTTTTCTCTTAGGTACCGACTTTTTGTCGATGAGGATGTTTTTCGATCGACACGTTACCATGTCGAACCAGTGTTATACCGGCTTTCGAAGAATAACAAATGGGAAGTAGGAAAATAGTTTTTTATTTGTACCTCAGATACGAGTTATAAGACTTCTTCCAACCAAAATGTGTGTAATTAATGATCTTTATAATGGCAAAAACAAAAGAGAAACAAAATAGTACCCTGCATTATATTATAAAATGTGCTTTAGGTACATATATAATATTATGTTTACAATTTCATCCTCAGTGATAAAAGTACAAAATATAATATCCAATTTTCAGACTACCACACTGTCCACACTATATGTACCTATATATTGTGTGGAATATACCTATATATAGGACATAGGTACAGTCACCATATACACATACTTTTTTTTGGCCCGTATACATTTACTGAGAATTTCGATTAAATTCCCATAAATATTGCTATACGTTCCACTGCTAACCACAACGTCAGATAGCGTGTTGATACTTTTTTTTCGTATTCCATTGTCGAAGCAAGTATTATTATACACTCTCGGTCACGTTCCTCGCCCAACACGAATGTCAACCGGTACAGTCCCCGCCACCGCAGTGTAGCCTCCACCACCGCCCCCAGGTCCTACATCACAAGGCGCATCACCGGTTGGGCAACCCCCCTTAAATGTTTGTGGATGTACATAAATAATATTATTTGCATCCAAAGTATAAAACATTGTAAGAACCTACAACCTATATATTACATTATATATGCTAGCCACAGCAGATCATGCGCGAACATAACAATATATTTCCCTTGGTTGTATAATAATAATATAATACACCTACCATATATAGGTACAATATTATTAAAGAAAAACAACAATAAATAACTATAATAATATATAGGTACGAGTAATTACTTATCAATATAGTTTGTACCGCCGTATACAATTGGAACACGTGACATTATTGAACTCCGTTTTTGTCATGGATAAAATCATTTGAAACGTTTATTAAATGATAAACAATATTGCACTCTTATAATCTTATGGCTGGTCGATAAATATTAACATTTATCTTACATACGTTATACATGCCTACCAAATAAACCTTAATAATATTATTTATTTTATATTGCTGCAACTATATTATTATAAGTTATAACTAATTTAATAATATGAAAACTCGTTGATAAAAATTAAATATATTTTCTTAATTTTAATGTTATTGAATTAATTAGTCAAACACAAAATAATCTTAAACAAGTTTAAAAGTTAATAATATATTAATTAATAATTAGATAACTATTTTAATACTATACTATAATATTGTTATGCATAATAAATAATTTTAAAATATAGGTATACATTTTTAAGCATTTTATCTATTAGTATAATTTTATTGATAGAATTAAAATCAAATTTTTAGATTTATAATGTTGCTATGGTATCCAAACCCATATTAAAAATTAAGGTTTAAATTTATTTTATCAGTTTTAAAAGCAATTTGATACGATAATATTAGTACAATTATAATTTAACCTTTATCTATCTATTTTTAATTTAAGTAAGTACCTAGCTACCTTTAATTAATTTAGAAACAGTTACTTTTTAAATTATGTTTTAAATCCTGATAAAATTAATTCAACCATTCAAATTAAAATTGGCTAACGCATAGCTATAATTAAAATGTATCATTTAGTAACAATCAATAATATACATTTTTTTAATTCAATTCTTATTTTAATAGAATATTTAATATAATAAAGAATATAATATACCTAAATAATAATACGATTCTAAAAAGAAATTGTAATCCAATTTATTATATATATATTATATACACCTACTTATACCTACTGTTTATACACTTTATTTTTTACTCGTAGCACCTACGACCTACCCATAAACAATCAGACAAGTTGATAAATATTTAGCAGGGCTTTTCTGACAAAAATTATCATTAAACAAGCATTATCGTATACCTACCTATACGCTGTCAGCGAATAACGCAATAGATTTTCTACAAGTGTGTCGTTTGGCGGTAGCTGCTATACAATATATGTGTGTACATCGTTTATGTATATAATAAAGTAGGTACGTAAAGAGTATTCAATTTGATCGTTTGAATAATAAAACGACGCTTTTTTTTTTCTAAACGGATTTACATCCTACCGCGTATCTTATATGTACGCGTAGTATATAGTATAGTATATTATACAAAAGTGAAGAGAAACGAATGATGTGGAAGGAGAGAGAGAGTGAGAGAGAGAAAATTATTAAGTTAACGACGTGTAAACACGGGTTTTTATTGACGGTAATTGGTCGGAGCGCCGTGGCCGAGGCAAAAATATGGTCGAAACCAGGTCGTAAAACAGTCTGTGCACAACGACCTAAAGTGCCGAGGAGCGTGCCGCCGTCGCCGCCGGTTTGCATGCGTGTGTGTTTAATGTGAGGATGTGTGTGTACACTCGCTCGTGTGTGAGTGATAAAATCACATACACTCCCCCTTGTACATAAATTAGGCATGTTTATGATGCGGTTTTTTTTTTTTCGAAAAACTCTTTACCACAAGACACAACTACGCCGCCGACGCGCAGCTTTCCGCGTTTCCCGCTTATAGGTATATATTATTATATGCATCACTCTCGATCTTTAAGATATATGCAGCAGCAGCAGCAGCAGCAATCACCTCGCGAATCGCCCCTCGATATGTCATTTAACGATATAAATTATATTAATTTTAATCTCTATATATCCATCGGCCGGTCCCCGACGACGACGCGTCGTCTGCGCTGCAATCCGATTAATCATCATCATCGTCTTCTTCATATTATTATAATATAACGGCGGACATTATATTATAACCCATAAATATATTAAGTGTATGTATATAGGTATACACGCGATTGTTGTTAAATTGAGCCATTAAAAAAATAAAAAAAACGGTCGTAAATATTCGGCGAGCGGCTACTGCTGCTGCTGGTGCCTCTGCTGTGTATTATATACCTTCACAGTGGATAGGTCGGTTTTATAAGTGTGTGTGCTCTCGGGCTGCCGCCGTCGTCGCCACCGCCGCCGTTGTTTATGATCCGTACGGTAATTAACCTGTGCGCGTGATTGAAATCGTTAATATAATGATCTCTCGTGTAAAATAACATCAGATATAGCCACTATATTATATTATAGGTACCGCCGCACAGCTCTCTGTGTCGCGAAGACATGATTTTTTTTCTATATATAGTATATACCTACACGCTCAACTGCTTACGTATTATTATATAGATAAACCTATATAGGTGTATTATTATTATCTTTCTTTTTTCCCCCGCGAACCCCGCGCAAGCCAAAGTATCCAGTGAAATTGCAAATTATATTTTTTAATTAAACGGTTCTGCAAAATATAATAGTATACATTTATAACTACGTTGGTCTCTTACATACTCTCTTTTCGTTTATCATCGCGTGAAATGTAGGTTTAGTGAGTACCTATTCAAGTCGATGTATAATACAGCTAGGTACCTACGTGGTATTTCTATTTATAGACCAGTTATAAAGTATACAGATTTATATATTATTAGTCATTATACCTATACCTGCATACAATGTGCTTTAAGTTTATTGTAATATTTAATAATATTTAGGTAAGTACATTGAAAATAGCTTATACCTACTGATATTTAATTAGGTACATCAACTTGAAAATGACAATATATTATATACATCTTCTTATTATATGCATAATAGTTTTAAAAAAATTGACCTGTTTGTTTATCTATATAATACTGAGTTAAAATAATTTTACAAAACAAAAAATGAGGTTTATATAATTATTTTGTATTCCGTTATTACACCTAGTTCAAACAACATTTACCTAAGTTTCCTGTATTATTTAATCATTTAAAAAATTAAAAACAATTAGATATAAAGTAACTAGCTATATAGGTACCAAATACATCATAAGCGTAATGTCTTATACCTACACAAGATATAAGTGACTCTTTTTTCATTGGCTGGAGCCTACTTCAGCCCCCTTAAGGTTTGTTTTATGATACAGAATTTAAATATATTGAAAAACATTATAACAAACAAAATTAATGTTTAGATTGGTCAAATTTACATTAGTTTTGACTTTTGACAAAACCTGCTGCAGAGCCCCCTTAATGTGTTTTGTCATTCTGTTTATACGATATTCTTATATAGGTACTCGTACACCTACTAAAATTATTACCTAGGTACATGGATTTATAAAAGCAAAGAAACAAAAAATATTAAATTTGATTTATGCTATAATGACGCATTTACCAAATTAGTAATATAATAGGTACCTATATTATATAGTACCTATAATATGATATTAGGTACCTAATATAAATATTTATTTATTATGTAAACTTTATGATAATTATTAACCGTTATTCTTTATAGGTAATCAAATACGCTAAACAAATACAGATTTATAAGGATTCGAGTAAAATATAATTTAGATATTATAATTGAAATGTATTATGATAAGTATATAATATTGTATATAAGAAGATAGGTATCAATATAATATACTGAAACATTATAAATAATTGTTAATGATATATGGTCATCTCACTCATCTCAACATATATTATGTAAACCTATGTACATGAATTGGTACAAAATATAGATATTCTATTAATTTTTGTACACTACGGACTTCAGTAAAAAAAAAAAGCTAAATAAATGTACCTTATACCGAACTAACGACATAAAAAACGTAACGAATAATAAAAACATGTGTAGGTACACGCATATATATGCCTACCTATATACATAATAATATATTATATGTTATTATGAACTACGATATAAAATGGTATATTATCACTCACCGAGTATATGCGTTGGTCCTGTGAGATCTCTTGAATGGCGAGTTGTAGACGTCAATAAACTGTGTTTAGAAAAATGTGTGTTTTTGATCAAATAAAAATAATAATAATAAAAAACCAAACAAACAAAAAAAAAACCGCGGAGGTTTAAATAACTATTATTATAGTGATGATTGAAAAAGAAAAACCGTTTCAACAAAAATCGAATACCGTACAACGAAAAACTGTGGCGGTTAAAATATAAAACGACCGGTGTTTAGCATGCATTTTTTCGACGCGATTAAAAATACGATTTTCCGCGCGTTTGGCGTGTTATAATATACGTCTGTCGTAAATATTTTTGGCGGGCCGGCGAGAACGGTGAAAAAAATCAAATATTGTAATATTGCAATGCGTAATAAACGAAAAAATATTATATTAAAATATTGTTAAAAAAAATAATAAACAAATAATAATGACGACGGCGACGACGACGTAATAATATAATAATATAATAATAATATTACAGAGGAGAACCAAAACAAACGAAATAAAAATACAATGTATACAGAAGCGGCGTGGAAATGGAACACGACGATATAAAAGCTATAAAGTGTGCTGTGTGTGTTATGGGCTCCAAAAAGTTTGTCCTTACAATAATGGGACGTGAATCGAAGTGTTGGGCGGGAGAATGGTTTACGGTCTCGGAACTGATAGAGAGCCCGGCCCCCTGTGCTACCGCCCGCCCGCTACGGGACCCCGCCGCCCCGCCGCCAACCACCACCGCCGCCACGGCCGCCGCCGGCAGGCAGTCGCATAAAGAATATGACCGCGCGGCGGCGGTGGTGGCGATGGTAGCGCGCGCGGTATGAACGGCGACGGTGGTGGCGGGAGCGGGCGGGTGGGGACGGACGGACGGACGCCGGCGCCGACGGAGCAAGCGACATACGGGCCGGCCGTGCGTCGGACGGAGAAGCGACGACGATGACGACGACGACTACGACGGCGGCGGCGGAGACGACGACACACGCACGCCGCGCACACCACCGCGGCACACCTCCCGTCCACCCGCGCGTGCAAACACGCGCGCACACACGGGCCCGCGCGCACACACGTACGTGGTGCGCACGGTGCTCGTATATCGTCCGCGCGCGCATTGCGCCTGTCCTGCCCGCCGCCGGAGACTTACGAGTTACTACGACGTTTCCGCGCCGCGCCGCCGACCGGCCGAACGCGAAGTCAATAAAGTCACCGCCGCCGCCGTAAATTGCGACGCGCGAGCGTAACGCGCGCGCGACGGACTCGCCGCGGATTATTCGTTATTGCCGACAGCAGATTTTTTCGTCCTTCTTACCCCCCCCCCCTCCTACCAAACGATTCGCTGTGCTAAGTGCTCGAAGAATTTTGTACCCTTAACCGCGTATACCACGGTAACGACAGTGTCTTGCAGTCGTACGATCGTATAATGACGATACGGCGCGCGGTACGTCGGTAAACGACACGGTTTTACGACCGCCGTAGTTATATTTTATTATATTAGGACGGGACACTGTGGCGTAGTACACGACCAGTACACGAATTTAACGAAACCTCGTGCGCCGCCGACACCTGTTGCCCGGCGGGCTGGCCGCCGCCCCGCGCGCGAGATGAAATTCGCGCCATGTCCTACAATACCCCCAACCCCCCACCGACCACCTCAAACGACACTTTATCCGCCACTGTGTTTATACACTCGTACACGCCAAAGTAGCTAAGTCGAGGAAAAATTATTTTTATTAGTTTGAAAATAAAATTATGTCATAATATTATATAAAACTAACACCTAATATATAGGCACCTCTATACACATAAAAATGGACGTTGGTATATCTGGGGCAGTCTGTAATATTAAAATAGACTAAAAGACTATACTGGATAGTTTTTATTAAAAGTTATATCTATATTCATTCCTCCATTCTACGAGACTTGGAGGGTGTTTATAGCTTATCTTTTCAATCCCTATATAGATTGCTATAGGGTAGCTCACACATGAATTTAGTTTTCGGCTCAAGAAAAGAAGATTTTTTTTATAATATAATATAGGGTTGTCGCATTGGTTGCATATTATAATATATTAGTAGAAATATGGAATATACATTTTTTTATACAAATATGTTTATAAAAAAAAACAAATCATTCCCACACGTGCAGTGCGGGTGCCGGGCGGAACAGCTATAGTATTGCATATAATACGAATATCAGAATATTATATAGGTATATAATGAACCTATGAGTACCTACTAGGAATTAACTCATAGTCGCCTGTGTACATGGTACTTTTCACGTAGATTTATAGGCATGTAAATTTAATCTAACTTTAGATACCTACTACCAATAATAAACTATTACCTATATTCATATGAATATTTTTATGTTAATAATTACTATTCTACGTTTTTCTTGCCATCATGTTTGATTTCAATTTTTTTTTCAAATATCAGATATTCAGATTGTACCTATTAATATTACTGTGTTTTAATTTTGTATTTAAATCAGGCTTGAATTAATTTTTGTGTACATCTAGTTTTAAACAATACGATATGACACTCTTTGTAATAAATTAATGAAAGTCTTTGTTTAGTTTTACATTTAAAAAAAAAAATTAAGTATTCAAATAATTCCTAAATTTTATTTATTCTTACTGAAAACAATGCCTTTTAGAATTAATATAAAATATTTTAAGAATGACAAAAATAAAGAAAACCATTCTGTTTGTCACTGAATAATAAATTATAATATTATTAGATGTGTTATATATTATTTTTTGTTTATAATATTTTACTCCTGCAAATTATTTGTCTTATATTATATTTTGTTTCAGAATTGGTTCCTAGTTCCTACGTACAATATAGCTGCAATATACCTAGATATACAATGTGCAACGCGCTAACGCACATAATATTATAATTATACATTTTATACAGTATAATATAATATTATACTATTTAGATTATATGTAAATTTTGCATTACGTGAGTAGGTACATACAGCAATATTATTCTACGATTGATATTTTAATATTTATAGTATATATTATGGGTGGGTACATCCATTGAGATATAATAGTCAATAGATATATTATAAGTATATTGTTAGTTTTATTGAAAGCAAGTTATTTAATTCTTTAACATTTTATTTTGGTTCTTAATAATAGTGTAAGAAATAAATTACATCGTCCGAATCCCTTGAGACATGTCATGCGCACCGCTTTATTCTATATATTGCTAGGGGAGCATGGTCAAATTTTGAAAACTTTTTGTCCGGAGCACTCCTTAGAGCTTGACTATACTAGCTATAATGACTATAGTAGGTAGTTTAGGTGTTACTGTGTTAGTCAAGATGAATTCTTTGATCAGGTAAAAAAAATGCTCCTATGGGACGTGATAACTTTAGGAAGAACACCTGTGTATTGAAACTTTCAAATACTATTATTGGAAAGTGAAAACCTAAAACGATTTATAAAAATAAAATACGAAATAAAATCTAATTCTATAAACGGGAATAGGCATTCACCAATATAATTTTCATACAATACAATTGTTATAACAATTGTTTTAACATTTTAGAAATAATAATATTATTATCTGTTTTAAATGTATAAGTAGGTACTGTTTTTGATAAGGGTATATAGTATTTAATAGTTATTAACATTGTAGAATCTGTGGATTAGGTAAGAAATGAAGAGTAAAAAGTGTATAACACATATTAATAACATGCATTTACTCAATTATTGTATACGTTAACACGAAAAATGTATTATTAGTGTATAATATGATTTAATGTATTACACGTTACAACTGAATGAAAATTAAATACAATTAATACATACCAATGATCTATACATAATACATATAGTACCTATAGAAGAGTCATCAATAGTAAATCCTTAAAATAAAGCGAGTTATAAACAGTTTTACAGAAAATGTGAACAACTTCCCTCGGTATAGCTGCTCATTACATTCATTTATAGTGTGCTTACATCACCCAAACGCCCATACACTCGCGAGTTTTTTTCAAATTAATAGTGTTAGATACTATTATATATTAAATGTAATGGTGAATCTTTAAGTAGGTAGACATTTCATCCCCGAACTGAAACCCATTTATTTTTGGAACATTTATAAACCCGAATCGTTTAATACTTCATAATAAATTATATTACTATTACTATAATCATATTATTTCAAATGTATATAGATGAAGATAATTATCCCAGAAATTATTCAACCCCTTTCTGATGTAGGTAGAAATAAAAATGACGAAAAAAACCATGTCTCAAGTGAAACATATGATAGATATAAAGGTTTAAATCGAAAAGTAATTTTTGTGTCAAACATTTACATCTCATTAACACTCCTGTCAGTCCGAACTTCCGATCTATATTGACGTCAATCGGCAATAATCGTTTGTTTTTTTTTTATCGAACTACTATAAGTGTGTTTTCGAAACAAAATCGTGACGATCGGTGGTTGTCCCAGAAATCGTGTTTCATCATAAATAATATTATATTGTGAACGTGACAAGCGTGCGATAATATGATTTCATAGTTAAGATCATATTATATGTGATTATTAATTAAACTACCTAGGTATTGAAAGATTTAAAATTTTTAATATTATGCATATTTTATTGAACATGTTCAATAATTGTGTGCGTGTGTGCAATTATTATGATTATTGACGCCCAAAACATTTTACTATAATAGTTAAAATTTTTAATCAAAATAATTGTATTTATAATTGTGAGAATTTGAGCAAATCTAATGAGTTAAAAATATTAGCTCCGAAAAAATGTTATAAAATTAAAACAACCCTAACAACACCACTATGTATTTCGATTTGAATTAAATATCTAAGCCATTTTCCTGTATAAATCCTGTAGTTTTTAAAAGTATTATTCGACTCTTATTTTAATACACAATAAATTACACTTAAACTTCTTTCTTGTTAACATATTTGTGTAATATATGTAAATAGGAACCTACTATCTACTCAAATTTCGAAAAACTTTGTCAACATACAGTCATATAGTCGTATTACCTATAGGTATTTACGAAGTAAAGAAGTTAAGACAGTTAAGTTATATAACATTAATTTAAATTTTGCAGTATTTCAAGAACAACCCTATCATATTTTCATATTAAGGTTATTATGATTTATAAGTTTACACACGTGCAAGACAAACATTTATTAGAAATACTGAGATAAGTACCAAATTATATTATTATCAATTATCATAAAATATAATCCATTACATTAATGGTATAGGAAACATTACTTTATCTAGCTAAATTGACATGATATTCATTTGATGATTTATAATATTTCATGTATTATAATATAATCAAAGATTGTTTTTAGTTATTATACTTATTAAATTTATGATATACCTATTTAATTTTATTCTTTTATGGTATATAATTAAACATATTTTGTTGTTATTATATCGCAATTATAGACTTAGGACCATCAATGGTTTATGTGATTTACTTGTTTGATAAAAATTATTTAAATCCCCTATGTATTATCACTCTAATAAATATCATAATAATATGTAAGTTATGTTATGTAGTTTAGTTAACCAACTAGTTACCATAACGTAGACATGAAACACCTTAATTAATAATATTTAATTACCTTATTCATCAACATAGACAGAAATCAAACTTATTTCATTAAAGAATAATTAATCATATTGATCCAAAGAAATTAAATTTCGTTTAACTCTGATGGGTATTTACTGCAAACGCTTCTGAGCTGAAAAAAAGCATAAAATCCATTAGTGTTTGTTCACGCCTATAATAATATATAAGCGTACCTAATAACGATAAGTAGCCGTAGGTTGTATAATATTACGTCCCCAACAGAGTTCATGAAGCCAAATATTATAAATTATAATGTTCAAATATTACTTAAGCAACGCAGAGAATTAAGAATTATTTTAACTATAATACATGCCTTCTGTATACAAAAATAATAATTAATAAGTAGGTACCTATAGGTACATAATATTATTATGAATACCTACAAAACGTGTGATTAATACACTTTTAAACTTTTTTCGATACGATCAGTATACACATCTTATTAATTATTATTAAAATGGAAAAGAGCAAACATATTTTACTCCAGCGACTATTAACTATTTCTACAATTATGTCATCAGCACACTCCATAATATTATAATATACCTATCAACAATCTAAATACGCTTAATTCCATTGGCAAAACAATAGACAAGTTTCATTAATGAACCTCACCCGGTGAATATTGTATGTCACGCACCGGGTGGTCGTCCAATTATATATACCACAGTAAATAATATAACCACGCGTGCCATATACCGGATTAAAAAAAAACCTTATCCATAAAATCTGCTGCTTAACAGCTAAATATTCTTCTTGAATTAAATAACTTATTGTATTATGTAGTATTGCGATGTATTTAAAAAAAATCGTAGAACAGTTTCCAAACATTCGCAATGCTCAAGAGTTAATATAAACAGGTACCATATTATTATAATTATTATTTATTTATTCTTTGAAAATACGGACAGAAGTCCAAAGTTATAATAATGCACGGAGTTAAATTTTTATTACGAATACCTGTAGGTACAGACTTATAGTTTTATAATAATTTTATATATTTATAAGAGATAACAATATTAAAATTGTATACTTATATAAGTTATATGTATGGCTCGGAGCTGGATAGGAGTTGCATATTTTTCTATATGCTCTTGATTTATAACAGACCAAGATAGAAATCCTTGCTTTATAGAATGGTAATTGGTGAGCTTAAAATCGAAAATTTAAAATACATTTTCAATTTATTATAGGAGAAAAGTGCATATTTCTTGATTTTTATACTCGTCATATTATGCAACTTTAATATTTTATAAAATAAACTTGATCTTATTTTCTTTCTTAAGCTGTGCTTATTTTCATAATAATATTGAATGTAGCACTAAATATTATTTAATAATAATTTAAACTAAGCAATTATTTATTAGTATTGTCGCAGTCGAATATTAATTTGACGACAACTGTGCGGTGCGTTTTTAATGTCTATTACGCTAATGTTCCAATGTATCTTTAGAATATTTTTTTTCAATTCAAAAAATGTTAACTTGTCAAACAGTCTTCCTCCATATTCTATAATAGAAATTTTTGAACACTTATAAGTTTGTAACAATTAAATTAGCCAACTATATTGTATCTACTATAATTTAAGCTAACCGTCTTTACTAGTTACTTTTAAGACACATTTTATGTTTATTGTACTGTACCTAGGTACCTATGCTGTTAAAATATTTTGAACGTGTAAAAATAAACAGGTGTACCTATACTGTAATCTGAGCCCTGAGTGTATATTATATTATTTTTAAATATTTAATAACTTTAAATTTTAAAATAAGCTTATACAAAATAACTATTCGCTAAGTTAAATCAGTAATTTAAATATATATATATATGATACCTACTGGCTTCTATAACAAGTTCGTAGAAAACATACACAATGCCAATCTTATTGCACAAATACTTTTATTCTAAATATGCTTTACCATTGTACAATAAAATTATACTATGTAGGTACTGAAAAAAATACCGAACGCATTTTCATTTTACCATTGTCGTTTCAATTTTCAAAATCTTCGGACCGTGAATGAAGTCGTAAACGTGTAATGGGCACGACGCGGCAATAAGGAAGTTCAATGTCCAATGCTCCAGCTGGGTATATAAGATGCTTCTATTTCTATTATTTTTCTCCCTTAGGAGGGGGTAGTCTTGGAAAACAGTTTGAAACACGCATATACCGGGGGACTGATAAAACACGTTAGACTTATGCGCCGGATGGTTTTATTGTAGTTTTCCGGTTTACGGGATAACAAAAAAGGCGAAGATGAAACGACCGTATAGAAAAGAAAAGACATATTATTATTTTAATGACTATCAATGTATTACTTCTTTAGCAAAATATAGAATAAATAAATACTTGACAATCGATCCGATTATATCATAATGAGTAAATGACACTTGTGCTAGAGTATTCTTAAACTTTTATACTTTTTTTAGTAAATATATGTCAACATCTTCAGATATAGGAAGTTAGAATTGATAAGTTGCATATGGGGACTCTGAATATAGAGCAATGACCTTAAACAAGGGCACAACCCAAACACATATTATGTAAATCAACATTATTTAATTGAACGTAGACACATTTTATTAAACTGCAGTTTACAAAGTAGCTGTTACTGAGATGTGCTAAAAAATGTTTTATACCTACCAGTATAAAAATATGCAACATTAATAATTATTATATTGTCTATTTATGTTTTAACTTTTAACTTATAAGTTATAGTACCTATAGACTAACAATGTTATGAATATTTAATTTTAAAATTTAATTACAAATTTTTGAAATTGAAAATTTAAATTAAATTGTGAAAAATTAAAGAATTTATAATAATAAACACGCTGTTCCGTACACAAGATTTGGTGTTGGCTGGTAGTGCTAACCATCCTTTATTTCCAGATTATATATTATTATGTCAGAGTTACATCATAAATATTATTTATAAGTTTGTTTCATTATATTATAATAGAATATAGAAATTTATATAACTTTCAAACAATATATTATTACTTTTATTAGTTATTTACAGTCTTAGGTAGGTACTAATATTTTTCCGTGTAAAATTTGTATTTTTGCTAGTTTTATAAATGTTATTTAAAACTGTATTTATTTATTTTGAAGATAGGTAAATTTTATTATACATAAGTAAGTAATCAACACCTATATTATAACATTTTAAACAACGGATACGGTATATTATATATATTTTTTTTTTTTTTTTTGATTTGATAAACCATTTATTAAATAAATTAAAAATACTAGTACAATTAGTATACTAAATAAACATTTTAAAAACCTTTTGGTTTAGCTACCTTCTTTAAGCGTAGCTTGAGTTGAAGGTAGCGAGTTATTACAGAGTTAATTCCTTAGAGATAAAAATATAGCATAAACAATATAGTATTTACAAATATGACAAAAATAAACAATAAAAAACAATAAAGAAGAAGTTATAAACAAGATACTTGAATTTACAAATTATTTATAAAAACATTAGTTAAATATTTATTTATATTAATATTATTACTTAATCTAAGATACCTTTTGACATTAATTTCTAGGTAATTGAAATAAGTTGGCCATAAATAGTCTACAAATTTCTGACCAATACATTTATTTGAATAATTGACATTTAGATTGTATTTTAAAGTTTCACGTTTATTTATATACGGATCGAATTTAGAATGATTTTTTAAAGTAAAAGATATAGAATATTTTTTATATAACAGATTTAGAGGAAGTACACCCAGTTCTTTGTAATTTTCATTAGAAGAACCAACTCGATCTGTTTTATTTAGATACGAACAGCTCTATTCTGTATTGGTTTTAGTGTTTTTTCAGAGGAACTACCCCATATAGTTATACCATATTGTAAGATAGATTGATAGAGTGACAAGTAAACAATTTTCATGGTATCTGAGGAGAGAGTTTTATTCAAACAATGTAACTTATATATAACAGTTCATAAGCGCATATTAATATTTTGTACATGGATATTCCATCTAAAATTGCAGTCTAGCATTAGTCCTAAGTATCTGACCTTTGTTACCCTCTTAATTTTAAAATCATTTGAACCGCAAGTTTTATGACTATCATTATAAATTATATTAGTTCCTGATTTGAAAATTGAGTACATTTATAATAGAAAACGCAATAAAAACAGTTTTATCATAATTGACAGAAATCTTTTTTAAATTTAGGTACTGAATGAATTTATTTAATTCTGTTTCTGCTTTATTGTACACCAGATCCCATGTAGCATCAGTAAAAAGTAAACAGGTATCGTCGGCATAGGTAACAATAGATCCATTAATTTTCATGTTACATAAACTGTTAATATACATTATAAACAATACTGGACCAAGCACGCTGCCTTGTGGTACACCACAGTTTATATAAGATTCATCACTCATATAGTCATTTAGTGAAACATATTGAACTCTACTTTTTAGATAGCTTGTAAACCATTTTAGACTTTCATTGACAATACCAAAACCTGGCAAAGCAATTAATAGTTGTCTTTGGTCGATAGTATTGAAGGCTTTAGCAAAATCCAAAAAAACAGCTATAGCTTTTTGATTGTTGTCAAGTGCATTATAGATATATTTTGATACATTAATAGTTATAAATTAATAGTTACATTAATACACAAAAGTGCATCAATAGTTCCTAGACCCTTTTCTAAAGCCAAATTGATTTTTAGATAACAGGTTATTTTCTTCTAGAAATGTAATAAGTCTATTTTTTACTATTTTTTCCAACACTTTAGCAAAAATACTGATTATTGAAATGGGTCTATAATTTCCTAGAGATTGTCTATCACCTTTTTTAAAAATGGGTTTAACGATTGCTGCTGATATTATAAGACTTAATAGCAAATTATGGTTTTGTAAAAATAGTAGAATAATACGGTTATTGAGGAGGTCTACATCTCGTTAGCCTTCCAATAAACATGTATAACTTATACATTAGTTATACCTATAAAGGTACAACTTAAATTGTCAGTATTTTATATTAATATTATGAATCAAGTTTTCAAGTTTGATGTACCTATAATTAGAATACGATTTTCACTATTCTATAAAATTTAAAATCATAAATAATAAATAGGTGCCTAACTCAAAATCGAAAATCGAAAATGTATAGTCCAAGTTTTCCGAAAAATGATTTTACCAGCCAAGGATTTTAGTTTCCCTTGGCTTCGAGCCAGCACCCCCATTGGGGCATTATGGACTATGGTGCACGAGGCTCAATATAGTATAATATGAACAATTATTTCACACCGGCACCTACAACATCCCCGAGTGCATATTCATTACGTTCACGACAAGCCCACAAACGACATCCACTTACACGTGTTTATGCAATCGCATAACAGTACGCCGATTAATTACAAGGGAACTATACTGAATTAATTACGACTATATTATCGGTGGTACCTAAACGGCGATTGCGTGCTCTCACGTTTTGTGTGCGGCTGTATGTGCGTCGTATATAGATAATAATTATTGTAATATAGCATACATTGTATAGTATAACGTGTAGGTATATAACGTCTAGACAACAGGTGCGTTAACGTTCTATAGTTATATTTAAAATGACCAAAGGTTCTCACATCGGCAAACAGGATTTCCAACCACTCCCGAGAAGTTACGATAGGCAGCTAACATCCGACCACACTTTACACGTTTCTACAATAATTTTAATCACATAAATATTGACTCTTCAACAATAACTACACGCAGATCTACAAAAGGTACACGCGATGTGTGAGCTATTTAAAGTATATCCCCCAACCCACACCAACCCATGAACGCAACAACATATTATATATAACTCCTGCATCAAAACGATCGTACATTTTGTTACACTTTGTTCTTACTATTGAAGGAAGTATATTATACTATATTATATTATAGTGTGTGGAGGGTTAATTTACAAGTTTTGTACCAACACAAAAATGTTCTTTGTTCAAATTATACCCGACAGATTCTAGCTATTCATAATTTAAAGTAAAACTACTCTTTAACTGTATGCATAAATCCCAGTGTTGTATATAATAATAGTCATTTGTCCCGGGGGACTCGTGATGTTTAAACATAGACGCGTTGAGTACCAACGTTTTTACAATATTATAGAAATTTGAAAGAAATACTTGTATGTTATCAAGTTAATTAAATATAAGGTTAAAAAATAAACAAAACAGGTAGATAGGTATTTTAATTAAAGGTAGGTATATAAAAAAAAATAGGTGGCAGTATTGTGCTAAACAGTTCCCACCCGTCCTGTTTAAAAAAAAAAAAAAAAAAAGGTATATAAAAATAAGGGAAAAGTAAGTGACCACTGTGTCGTACATCGCCATTCAGTAACTCACTGTAATGAATGTGTTAAAATTGAATTAAACGATAATTAATCGTTGCAAACGAAATACGATTCTGACCGAAGATCTGTTGTTACAGATGGTTAAAGTTCGCCTATATTACTATAAGAATATTTTATGATATACTTATTAGTTATTTTACTTATATTGCCATTATAATAATTTATTTTACTATACGAGTAATAATATTTAGGTTGAATTAATTTTTGATGAAAACATTACATTTATTATATTGTTAATATATTTTACATAGTATATTATTGTTATTAACTTTTGAGTAGATACTCGGCTTATACCGCAGAACGGTATGAGTATTGAGTATACCGGTCATATATGTAAGGTTCGTGGTATAAATAGGCAATTGCTTAAAATTAATGTGATTATTGTTTTTATAAAATATTATAAAAATGTAGGTAGGCAGAACCTGCGTAATAGTTTCAAGTGCTCTGGACGAATAATATTTAAATGATTTTGAGATGGTATATTTTTATTTTATTTTTTAATTACATATCTTCTTATTTGTATCACTTTTTATATCAGAGAAAATGATTCGATCTTCAATATCGTTTTAGTTTCGGATAGCAAATTGAATCTATTTGGTAAGGTACTTATTCGATTTCTGTCAATATGTTGTACGCTGAGGCCGTAAGAATGAAAAAATTCATATCAAACCGATTACAGGTACTTGCATACACGCTTCACCCGAATCTAACCACGCGATTTATAATAATTAGAGTAATTTTGTGTGTGGGCCGAGAGCAAATGAAATAAGAAGGCTAATTTATGGTCTAAGTAAGTAGGGTCAGAATGAAGAAAATTATATTGCCCAACAATATAAAGGGAAAATGCTGGCTAAGGGTATATCCTACTGCTGTACGGTTGAGCGCCACTGAGACGAATGAAATTCCTCAGCAACACTCCATTCCAGCCACGCCATCGACCAAGCGTCATTAACGTTAACGTCACATCAATCTTAACAAGAAAACTATAATGTAACCATATAAAATTGTATAACTAAATAATTTTATTGTAGAACAAGTTAAGTTTAAACATTTTTACAACATAATTGTGTGTACTTCATGATCGGTTTCATTTGCGTAGAAAATTATATTCTGATTTTTAATTTATAGTTTTTATTGGATACACGTGTATAGTACTATACTAACAGCTATTAATATTATTATATAAATTAAAACTGTTTAACTAGGTAACAACATTTTACAATTGCATTAATCGTAAGTATTTTATTATAGATATTTAGACATCTAATACCCACACTGACTTTAATAGACTTTTAATAACCATATAATAATATTCATAAATCATTATAATATATAATATATAATTTTACATTAGTTAATTTTAAGTGTAGACTTAAGACTACTGACCCGGTTGATTTTGAAATAATTAGGTTCATTTTTGTCTATTATTTTATTACCATCAGAATTATTACCTACATATTTCATCAACGAAATGGCGAGTTATAGTTATATAATTTAATATAGTATATTGGTATAATTAATAAATAATAATAGGTATTTAAAATAAAAAACCATAAAACTAAATCTACATGACGTATATGTAGGATTAAGGAACTTACAAGGATATCTCTATTTATGGTACTTACAATTAACTAATGCCATAATATTAAAATGTAAAAACATCGATTCAGCAGTATATTTTAATCTCAGTAAAGAAAATAGATTATGTATATAATGATCATAGTTAAAACCTTATAGTATCGAATACATTTAATGATGTTAGAACTAATTGACAATAATATATGACGTTGTTTTTTTAATGTTCCAAATTATTAGATAATAGTATTTATTATTTATTTCTGAGTCAAAGGTTCCTAAAGACGTATGTATCATTGATTCCATAGAATAATTACAAGGGTCCAACACACACCATACGACTTTTCATGAATTTCTTTATAACACAAAACATAAAACATAAATATAAAATTTGGTTTTTTAAGTCAAACGTAACACTATCCTCTACGCATATAAAAAATTCCTGAAAATAATTATGATAGGTATCACAGCTGATTTGCAATAATTTAAATGTTCAGTATTAAATTATTATTGTCATCTCCTGATTTTATAAGTTTATAAATGTCTTTCTTTTTGTAATAAACCTTAAGAAAAACAGCTCCTAACTAATAACCGCTAATAACTATATTGCTTAAGACAATTCAATATTAATAAATTATAGTTAACACTTAAAATACGAATAGTATACTATTTACCTGATATTAAATTATAATAATTAAATTCTATGCTATGCATTAAAATATATTTATTTTGAATTCTATAGGTTATAAACATTTACTAAACAATCTGTGAAAAAAACTTTAATGAGATTTTTTCCCCAAAATACTAAATAAAAGTTGCTATAAATCTGTCAGAATTTTGGTTAAACATATTTACAAGCCAAATATAAAACTATCTGTATAAAACGCATGCATATAAAGAACTAAAATACTATAAATAATGTTATATTGCAAATTTTGAATGATTGATAAGAACTGGAAACATAGAATTAACAATGAAATATGAATGACACGAAAATGTCTTGAAGTATACTGATATTAACATTTTATTTTTAAATTGTTATTGTAATTTTTGTTAATACATTTTTAAATTAGATATCTACATGTGTCTTGTTCTTGTATGACTTGATTATCTAAACCGATTAAAAATATGTACAATATATATACATAATATAAAACATAATTATTATTTATTATCTATAGTTTATTAACGTGTTTTGAGGTCAAGCATCAGCCGGTTTCCCTAGTTCCCGGATGGGTGACCACCCGGGTTTTATTGACAAATCCTCGCTACATATTATACACGAGCTTTATCCAACCGGACCCTCCTCCAAAGTTGAAAACCTACTAAATAATCTTCAGACCTTAGATGTCGAAGCCTCAAAAATTTTGAGGTCACTTTGAAAATTGTTAAGTATAAAAAAAGGTAGCTTTAGAGGTACCTTTACTGGGATAGTGGGATATAGATACACTGATGAATTTGAAATAATTTCCAACTATAAATGAATATAAATTAAAATGTTAATCAATTTAATAAGGACCACTTGTTTAACAAAATAATAATATTTAAACTTTTTTCTAGTAATGTCTTACCATCGTTTTATATTTCATTCCTTATTGTAATAATATAATATTAAACCTAACCATTATTTTTAATTCATAACTTATTAACAACTAATTACAAATGTTTATTAATTATCATCAAAATCTGGTATCAAACATTATGATAATTTTTATTGACACAATTATAAATTATACAATTAAAAATATAAAATAACATATTAATATCATAATATTCTAGAAAATAAGATACTATATAGAAATATGAAATGATAAATTAATCAACATAATATGTCTAGCAGGATGCATTGCTACATTGTACATTAAACATTTTAAAATTATAGGTAGATTATGTAAATACATTTCTAGTTTCAATTGTAAAAAGTACAATACTGTTATTTATCGCATAGAAGTAATATATTATGACATAATATATTTGAAAACGGAAATGAGCTATCCTTTTCATATGTTATTGTCGTAAAGTATAAATTTAGGCTGACCGAATAATAAATAAATTCTGTAAGTTTAACAAATACTTAAGTAATGAGCGATGTGATGACATTTTTATTTCTTCTAACCATAATAAAACACATTTAAAAATCAACATCCTCTTCCCATTAAACGTCTAATAGAAATTAAACTAATATTGTATACATAATGTATGTTTCAGTGGTACAGTATATTATATATATTATTGTAAGACAGAAGATCAGAATTTAAAATTTTTCAAGTTTTATTTAATTTATAGTTAGAATAATATAAGCAATGGAAAATATGTATAATGTTGATAATAATAAAGTTATAATAATTTTATTATTATTGTCATATTTATATTTATCATATTATTATATGACATCATATTTTTTTTACATAATATGAGTTAAATATTGTATGGTTATACAATGTTATGTGTCTGTCATCAATTTAATGTGGGTGGTTTCTGATAGAAAATTAAATCTAAATGTTTTTTTTTTTTTAAGAATGGGGGTTAAAAGTAAACAATTTTGACGATATTGGGTATTCAAACAATCAAACGTATACCTAACAACGATTTCTCATCAAAAAATATTAATCATAGAAACTTAAAATACTGCACTATTACTTACATTAACATTCTCTGTCAACGATAAAATTTTCAAAATATTTTGACTTATTTCAAACTTTTTAAAGGCATTCAAAATTTCTTTAGTTTATGTTTTCTATAAATGTTGATGGAAAATTTTTTAACTACGGCCAAGTTGGATGCACGGCGAGTTATTGTAGGTATACAATATACGATTATGTTCTTATCAAAAATGAGTTGAACAGATTTTAACTGAAATAAAAATAAATTACTTACAATAATATAAATGTACTAAAAAGAAAAACACTGTATCCATTCAAAATCGATTTACGTGAGCAATGATTTATTACATCCATTACAGTGACCTCTTCTACCCAACGGGCAACGATCGAATATTGAATAGGTACCTAATATGCAGCTAAGTGAGTTCCCGGGTTTTTAGTTATGTAATTAATATTTTGAATAATATACAACATTTTGTTACATTTATAATATAATAATTTTAATGTAATTCATATTTACAGTTACTCTTTAGCATAGTTCTAAAAGTTCATTATTTTTGTTTTCTAATTTTAGTTATCTATTCATAGAAAAAAAATTCATTATTATATACTATTATATTCTCAGTTTTTATTTTTATTTTACGTGATCAAAATTAAAATAGAAAATATATAAACTAAAAAGAATTATTAATGTATTTCAAAATTAGTATTTGATTTTAAATACGGATACTTCGAAAAAGTATTTAAAATACTCTGTTTAAGTGCTTTTTAAAAGTATTTAAAATACGTATTTGAGTACTTAAAAAGTATTTGAATACTTTTACTCAAGTACTTAACAGCACTGGGTAGTACTGTTTAACCTCGTGTTCAACGCACTTCTGTCGATTAAAGTCAGGAAAAAAGTAATTATTAAAGATATTAAATTACATTGTATGAAATATGGGATACTATATTGTTTTATTTTTAATATCAAACAAATCGTAGTTAAAATGTGTCTTGATTGGAAATTAGATATTGATACTATCAAAAACCATGTAATTAAAAGATTTACATTCATCCAAGATGGCAATATATTAATATCAATAATAATCATTAATATATTAACTTTATATACTAAAAATCCATGATACATTGCCCCTAGTTCCTCTGATGGTCAACCCAATGTATTCAAATCATAATATTATTATCGTCCATTGATCATAAATATTACATGGATTCTTTATACACACATGCCCATACATATTCATTCGCTGTCTATTGTATAACGTATGTATAATAATTTTAAGTGGAAAATATTTTAAGGCGACAAATCATTTTTTTTTCATACGATACTCATGTATGTAATATTTCTTTTGGAACTTTTTCTATTATTATGATAGTATTTTCATTTTTTCTACATAAAGTAAGCGATAAATGTAGATGGTGTATATACGTATATATATATATATATATGCTAAACCGTGCGTATGGTTTTTGCTCTAAACCTACTACAGTACTACCTATCAGCGAGTTTTTGTGGCGTGGGGCAGGGTAGAAGAAGGGCGGTTTTTGTTTTCGGCCCCGTTGAAGGGATAATAAATCAAGGGTGGCCGCAACCGGCTGTAAATCATTGTGTGTGTCTGTGTGTGTGTTTGTGTGTGCCATTCCCGACCTGGGGGTAGTGGTGCCCGAGTGTGGGTAAGGTATTCGAAATGAACGAAATTAATCATTGTCAAAAACCCAACCCCCCCTCTCATGTACTCTTCCATACCTACAACCCTCTGGGGTCCGCGAGTTTAATTCCTGCGCACTTTCCTATACATACCGTGAGTATGTGTGCGAGTGTGTGTATGTACTGTGTATATATATAAATATAAAATATACCCCTCCTCATGATGGTCGTGTCCTGCACGGCCGTAACCATCTCCCCGCAATTTATCTAATGTCACTCCCCACTTTCTCTTCCCACTGCTAACATCTTACCCTTATCATTCCGGGTTCTCTTTAACATAGAAAATGAAAAAATACAACGAAATCCATCCCGGACACGACGATATTAATATATATTGCACAACGTGATGCCGTGTCCATACAATGATCGCATGTAAAATGTACATAAATTGATACCTAACCTACCACCAGTCACTCACGTATAATGACGGACTTGTATTTATGACAATCTCTGCACCCGAATTCCTTCATAAGCTTATTTTAACTTTTCAATTAATAACGCATAGTTACTCCGTACTAGACGTTCTATATAATAATATTATAGCTATATTGGTTGTAATTTAATTATACACTGAAGGTTACACTACCTACCTAGCTAACATTTCAGGACAAATACTGAAATATTGAAAAAAAATATGCACGAACGTTATTATTATGGTTATTAGAAAAATTAATTTTATTCAAATTAAATTTGTGTTGAATGTTAACACTGGTGTTAACTATAATTTACTTAATTAAATTGATTTATTCATAAATCATAATATTAAATGGCAGGTACAACACACATTTTATAAAATAAAACAAACTTTTTATACGTAGATTTATTTTATCTAATAAATTATGAAAAAATATTCATAATTAGATATCTAAAACAATCTCTTGTTATAAATTAAATAAATGGAATACATTTTTACACAACAAATTAGGAAAGTTGAAAAAAATATTAAAATATACAATAGGTAGGTAGGTAATTTAATAATCATATTCATAAAGTATTAAACAACTTTTAATAGGTCAATGTAAATGTTAATCAAATGTTGTACATTTCATGACTATATAATATGATTAATTTTAATAAAATAATAACATTTTATTCTTAAGTTTAATATAGTATACTTATAATATAGGTACCTATAAAATATATTGTAAAAGTGTTTTTAAATGGCTAAATATTATATTATATAAATTGCATGGTTGAGTACGACATCTATAGGTTACTATATGAACTATAATAAAGTCAGAACTTTGCTGTCCGGCAACTTTCTCAACTTAGAGTTAGGGTCATACATTTTACATTTAAATTTTACATAATCGGTAATAATCGATTAAAACTTTATCTGTATTTGTTGCTGGTACATGTTTATTTATTTATCCAAAATACTGCGATAACAATTAATAAAATTATTTTATTTTAAAATTAAATATATTATAAGTAGGTAATATTTTATTAAAATTATTGTTAACTTTAATAAAATCATTATTACAGCCTACAGGAGAGTTGTAATTAGTTAAAATACGTTTATACATAATATTTTAGCAAGCTTTGTATTATATATTATTAAGATTTATATTATTAAACATTTTAAATTAGGTAAATATTCTGTTGAGTAGTTCAACTCCTAACTATTAATTTATTTAAAAAGTATGAAGATAAATTATATGGATAGTAAGCTTAGAAGTACAGAACCTTCTAAGTACGTAGTAATAGTAGGTACCTACGACTATATTTTGGTAAGATTCGATTTAAAAAAATAAATATCATATTCAAATGATAAAAGTAAATTAAATTAGGTACTATTATAATATAATTATAATAAAATATATTATTAAGTGGTTTCCATTGTTTTAGTAAAATACTTCCAAGATAATATGATTCAATAATTACACTGCAGGGAACGTAAATTATAACTATATAGCATAACGATTATCTGATCAGTTTTGAATTCTGACCAAATATATTATTACCTACTGCATAGCATACAGCCGACCCTTTTATAAAATCACATAGCATACGTGTAAAAAACCATAACTATATATAATACCTATGCAGTAGATATACCATAATATACGTATTTAGGTATATACATTAAGGATCTGTGCTGCACGCTCAATAAAAGTCCTCCCCCTGCCCAACCCTCGAATAAGTAAACCTCGCAAAGTATAACTATATAATATAATGGCCAAAATAATAATAACAACACACATCACATGACTTGGCGGCCATTCGGCCTCCCTTTGTATAGTCTTCGCGTACCATTCAACATCACTCCACGCAATCCTTTGCACGTTCATCCCTATAACCGGAATTATATATATTGTAAATGTAGGGAACAAACGAACACACTTATATTGTCAGTGGTGAACTCGCACCGCCACTATATATATATATTCGGCAGCAGGTATATCAACAAGTCGCCTATATCGTAACGTTTTATCTGGCTACACTTTTAGTTAACTAGCGAATTGAAAAACAAGGGGTTGTGGCTATAATAATAACAATATAATATAATGTACAATAAGGGGCTTCGCTTGAGTACCGACTCTGCCGACGACTAAAGTCAAGACAGATTTGCGGTCTGCGACCAAACACGAATCATAATAATATTATTATTTTAAACATAATATGATCAACGTCATTCCGTCACGCCATCTCCGCCGCCGCCGTAATGGACCTTTTTTCCAGTATGTGTACCTATATCAAATATGTTTATCCTATATCAAATTGCTTTAAAATAGTATTCCGATGGTCAATGGATGGTTTGGTAAAAAAAAAATGTAAAAAACGTCTAAAGCGTTATCTTATATAAATTAATGAAAATTACCAGATTGAAAAAAAATAACTAAAAATATTGCCAAATCCGTGTAGACCTATTAAAATAAAATAATGGCCGACCATTAGGCTCGTACATGATGCCGAGAACCGTACAGATTTATATCCGTTCACAACTGGTACTTGATTTATGTGCTGAAATTGGAATTACACATTTTACATTAGTCCATTTATAGCGCATGTTCAGATGTGTTTTAGTTCTGAATAGTTTTTAAATCGTTTTTACATCTGTCCCTTTCCATGTTTCACCAAACCCGATAATGCGGCTACGCATCGATCACCCACGACATTTCCGGAGATGTTCAATAGCTGATAGATCTTATATATTATGTTTTACTAAAAAAAAAAAAAAATGTCTTAGAGAAACTTAAAATATATATTTATTTTATAATCTGTAACTTTTTCTTGTAGTGTATAATTTATTATTTTGTTTCTATTTTGTTTTTCTTTAGATATTAAAGTATAATAAAACAAATGTGGTCAGTAAACTCACAATCTCACCGAAGGGACTAATTTCGGTGGCTTATATTATAGAGAGAGAGATTTCACATTTTACATTGTACCTAATAATTTTATTAAAAGTCGAAGAAAATTGTAGAATGTTATTAAAAAACTCAATTCATATCACTTCCACAATAAAATTTTATATTTTAATTTATAAATAATATTTTATAGGTAGGTATTACCTTTTATATATTTATTTAATTTAAACCGTAATAATTGTTGTATAGCTTAAATATATTTTACATTTTAAAAATAATATTATATTATACTCAGATATATTATAAATTTGATCTGCTATTGATTTTGTTTTTAAAATTAAAACTAATAATTTATAAGAATGTTGTTTTATATCGATTAATTACATTTTTAAGAGATAGATATTTTACTATATTATTTTAAGCCACTTATATTCGCATGATAGCGATAAATTACAAGATGGTTGAATTAGCATTTTATAATAATTCTCAATTACCGTCGTTAAAAATAATATATTTTACAACCAACGAATATATATTTGGGAAAACATTAACATAATATATCATCGGCAACTATAATATTATACATTTTAGTATATTTTACCCAGATAATATAATATAAATGGCAGTTTAAAAACATTGATAAATTCGTTGACATTATTATATTTTATACTAGGCTTTATTATTGCTATAACGACCAATCTCAGTGTCAACGTTTGTTTTGAGGACATTTACCGTGAATTGTAGATGTTATATAACCAAGTAGGTATTTAATGTAATGTAAAAAATGGATTCGGGCCAATCGTATACTCGTGTATAATGGTAGGTACCTACCCTATAGAATATTGTGAAGTGAGATGTACAAATATACACAATAATTATTTAAACGAATAAATCTTCAATGACGAGCGTATTATGTATAACGCGAGTATAATATATTTTATCGTGCCTACATATTAATATTGTATTTATCTACGAAATGTCGAACCATACGCCCTTTGTAGGAATATAGTTCTACCCTTTTTTACTATTTAAACACAAAAAACTGCAATACTATAATAAGTTGTTTTGATCTGCGACGACCTATAATCATACCTATATATACAATACGACTGGCCCATAATTCAAACGAAATGTATTCACGATGTTCGATTAACGGAATCCATATTTGCAAAACGGACACTGCGGCGGCTGCAGACTCCTCCTAATGCCGTATTAAAGGTAGGTAGGCCGTTCCGGCGGCACTTTTGGCAATTGTCGTTTTCGGGGACCGTTTTCGAGTTCAGCGGACGCGTTGTTCTTTAATAAAAATACAACAAACCGAATAAAAACCGTATAAGCTCCGTTCCCCCGAGACTCGTATATATCCTACGAGAAGGGTTTATATGAGCAAAACGTATGTAAAAAAAAAAATAATAATAATAATAATAAAATAAAAATACAAAAATAAATGCTGTCTATTTATGTTTTTATTGTCGTACACTCTTTCGGATATTATACGAGGGTTTTTAATCAAAACGACTGGATGAAAAAAAAGGGTTTTTTATTTTATTTTTAAATCGTATTTCGAGAAGGTTAGAAGGGGGGGGGGCACCGAATTTATCGGCAAATTTGTCCGTAAGCCCCGGCGTCCCGGACCGTAAATCACACTGTCGATGGATACGGGTCTTCCGCTACATTTGTTCTTATTTGCAGACTGGCAAATATAAATTTACGACGAGCTATGGCGGTGGATGTTTTTTTTTTCGGGAGAAAAAAAGGAGGAAACTGCAACACGCCGGGGCACTTGTACAATTTTATCAAGATAAACAGATCTAGCGTTTTTATTGCCGGTCCGTGATAAGTTTTTGTAAAACGGTTTTTTTTTTTTTTTTTAAACCGTATATCACCCTCAAGCGAAAAACAAGACAATCGTCCGAAAAAATTGATGTCCTCAGTATATTTGATGCAGTACAAAATGTCTTAACATAATGGTCTCGTAATTTTTATAAATTTCATATATATATATTTATTCCCATGATCAAATTTAATGTAAAAACAAGCCATGGTATTGGTTTAAATTTTATAAGTCTTAACTCTAACAAGTCAAAATCAAAGAGTAACTCTTTCTTATATATTTAATAGTTCTTCTTATTATATGTTTAATGAATTATTCATATATTATATTATTATAAATAGGAAGCTGATTCTAATATCCTAAAAAACAAGAAAAATATCTTTAAAATATTCTTAAAAATTATATTCTTATACATAATGTAGTTGAAAAACAATCTATTTGTATAGTTTAAAAGTACATAATTTGGCGTTATTTCGATTGTTGAAAATAAAACAAGTAATATACACAGATATTTGTTGTCTCTGTCTTACAAGTGCATAACATAACAAATTTACGCTCAGCAGATCATGTTTAACTCAGTTAGTTTTAAAAATAGAATGAATCGACCTATTATGAAAGTTGATAGTTACATCATTATCTGTGTTTGTATGTGGGTTTTTTACGATAATTCAGTTTTTAAATGAGCTATGAGCATTTTTAATTTACGCTATATTATATACGAATAACTTACTAAAAAATTGAACTATCGTAAAAAAAACCACATAAAAACACAGATGATGTACATACCATCAAGTTTCATAATAGGTCGATTCACTCTAATTTTTAAACTAACTAAGTTAAACGTGATCTGCTGAGAGTAAATTTGTTATGTTATGCACTTACAAGACAGAGACAACAAATTACCATGTAACGTCATCTTAAGTGGACGCCTAGTTTGTGGTAAATGGTTGTCAAATTGTTATCAGTTCTTATAAATTACAAGGAAAATGTACTGTTTTAAAAATGAAAATAAAAATTAATTTGATGTATGAAAAGAATGATAATCAATATTCTTACAATATGCATTTAAATCCGTGCTCTAAATTCTAATATTATGATAAGTCATACAAATATAAAACGTAAGTACATACAAGTTTTAGTATTTAATATCCGATGTTTCAGTCAATCAACCTCTCCACATCATCAACAAATTTATTGAAGATTTAAAATGTATTTTAAACCCTCTTCTATTGGCTCTTACTTCCCTAATTAACAAAATTACACTTCCCATTTCGTCCACTCCATGACATCCCTCACCACAAGTTAGAGGGTACCCACACTGGTGGGCCTCCCTCCTCAAGCCATTCATGTTATTATTGTTTCTTTCATTACCTAATTTACTTATTGTATCATAAAAATTACAGATTGTAAATATTCTATTTATCTAATAAAAAAAAAAAAAAATATCCGATGTTTATTCATTTTTGATGAATATTCTAAAAAGGTCATAGAAACACAAAATATGTTTGCATTATTCTTAAACTTTTTTCGAATAGGACAGATAATGATTTTATTAAGGTATAGATATGTTAAATTATGTGTTTTTATTCCGGTTTAACTCTATATTTAAGGCAAACATTTCCAATTTTTTAATACCACAATTTTGACTGATAATCATAAGTAACCTACGTTAAACAGACAATTTATGCAAATATTTAAAAAAAAATACGAAATCGCATCCACCCAAACCTATACCTATGTAATTATTTCACAAATAAACTATGAACTATGAACCTTATCTTTTTGGAGCTATAAGAACAATAATGGAATTAATTAAATTATAGTTCGATTTTGAGTTATACTAATTAATAATTATAATAGGACGCAAGGGTAGCTAGAAGATACATTTTAAATAACTAAATAATGTACTACTAATGCATTTCCTTAAAAATTCCGATCACTGCAATTGTAGTCCAAGGTACCTATAATATAATATAATATAAGCACCAACTTTGGACTGCGGTTAGGTGCAAAGTGCGCAGTGATGGCATCGACCAAAGGATCGTAGTGGAAGCGAAGGGGGTGATTCAACAGAAGGGGATGATGCAAAACGAACGGTGTTTTATGTGCCTATAAATCTCTTGGCGGGGGTTTACAGTTGCAATTAGCGATTCCTTGAGCTAGTCCGTACAGCCGCATGGTTGCCAACAAAACGCCAGTACGAATATTATTGTGTATATATATATATATATAATATATTATATAGGTAGGTGAGGTGTCCAGTTTTAAGCGGTCTCGCAAAGACGTACGGTGGAAGTCAGGTCGCACATAAATCCTCAAACCAAGGCATCAGTGGCACTACGGAGGATTTATTCGGTTTGATTTTCAGGCGGTCCGAAATAAAATCGGCCATTACAGCGTCCGCGTGCCCGCGATGTACGTTGTAAAGACTGGCACACCCCACGAAAAAAATTGCTTTTTATCGGATTTTCTTCAGTCTCCGGGCAGCCTCTTATACTTATATATAATATATCCTTTTAAGACTATTCTAGTTCTACGTACTACCCTTGACGTGATTTTCATCAAATTAAAATCTGTTTAACAAGTATGAAGTAGGTATATATTATATAGTAAAACAGAACACGTTTGTGAAATAAACAGCTAGTTGTCTACGCTTAACGCTGGTCAATGTTGTTTTATTCGTTGCTGTTGTTACTCGTTATAATGTTATGTGATTGGTTATGACTTATTGAAAACAATAATAGAAATTAAAAATAAAAACATGATTTAAAACTTAAATGGTTTAAAATTGCAGATTTTTTAAATTTTTAATTCGAATATATAAACTATTTTGAACAATATTAAAACATTATGAATTATAAGGTTATATATAATTTGGATTTGTGTTTTTCATATTACTATATAGAAAGTAGATAACCTAATATTATGTTCGTCATGTCTGTATGTCTTTACAATATTCATTGTCATGCAGAGTCGGACTGGCTCGGACCGCTAGTCCACAATTGTGGACGGGGCCCCGGCTTATTTATGGTAATTGGGAGCCCCTGATTTTGTACCTATTACTATTATTATTATTTGTTTAAAGTAAATAGAAATAAGAAATAAACATTTTTTTTTTCAAATCAGGAAACGTATTTTTGTTAATAATCTTGAGAAGTTCTCAATAATTATTAAAATAATGACATTTTCATTCTACGAATTTAATAGCCGTCTATATACAAATATGTATCATTGATTATAAATAGTGTTAAGTTGTTGTGACTATTAAGGGGACATGGCACCTGCATATTATGTTGTCTCTGTCTACACACGTACGGCATAGCAAAAACGTTTTGACGAGGGGAAAGAACCGAGAAGGCTATAATCATAACTAAGAAACGAAATTTTCACCACATATAAAGGAGAACATTGACTGTGCAATATCGTTTTTATTATTTGGTATCACTTTTACGAAAAATGTTCTTATTGATTCAAAAACCATTATTATTTGTGTTTTTCAAACTTTAATAACTTTTTTTGAATTTCCGATGACAAAAAAATAAAAATGATCTTTGGTTTATTTTTTATTTCTTACTATACTATGCGCTGCTATGTAAAAATCTGGAAATCCAACACGCTATTAAAGTTTTTTTTTCCAAACTTTAAAACAGTATTTAATTGTATATAAATAATTAAATTCTTAAATGCCTGTGCAACTTAATTTAATATGAAATAAGTACCAAACAAAGAATAGCATATTTACATTACGTATGTGTTATCAAGACTAATTCTATTTTTAATTGTTTTATGAATTAGTAAGGTCAACGAAAACTTTAAATAAAATCTCTTCGAAACATTTATGTCATTATAAATTTTATTTACACATACCTATTTATATAATATATATATATATTTATTATATAAGATTTGGTAAATAATTCATTTCTATTTGGTGCTCATTTTTAAACGAATTTGAACATCATCCAAGAGTTCCCTATAGTGTTGAGTTATAGTATAATTTAGGTGTTAGTTACCCATAAATAATACGTAGGATTATCTTTATACATCTTTCATACCATCACTGACTATTTTTAACACAATAAAGTTATTTTTTATATTCTAAGCGGAGCATTTTAGAATCGTATTGGCTTTGCAATAATGGTTTTTTTTATGTTCATAAAATTTGCTGGAAGTTTCTAGTAGTAAATTATATCATGTTGGAACATTTGGGAATTAGTTATAAAAATTCCTAATTCTTATCAAATTAATCATAAAAAGGTGCTCTGCTGTATAGTAGGTTACAAGGGGGTCACTGTATAATGGATCGTATTAAATTTTTATTCAATGATATAATATCATTGTATAAGAAAAACGGTTATGAGCGGAGTCAGTCTAGGCATAAGACATATTAGACGTATACATACGTATCTATGGTATTAAAAAAAAATTATTATAATAAGTACCTATAATAAATTCCAAATTAATCATATCACAATAACCATTAGGTATTTATAACGCGTAAGCACTGATACTATCATAGATATATAATAGTGTACTTTAGAAGTTTCAAGTAGCCACAAATAATATTATACAATCACAACAAAATAACTAAAATATTTATTCTAGGTTTTTTTTTATGTAATTTCGTCCAAATTTGAACTTAAAATGACTATAAAAATAAACTGTGCTTATGTATTTTTTAGATTTTTTGGTAACAGAATTAACTACTTACGTGGAATCTTGTTTTAAATTTTCAATCCTTAGATATAAAAATTGAACATTTTATAAATTTTTAACTACAAAATAATTATTCAATTTTATATTTGATAAATTTTGTCAAAATTCGATCTTTAAATGCTTATAAAAAAAAAAATTGTGCCTATGTATTTTTAATATTTTTCAACTGATATTGTAACAATATATCAGGAGCTTTGTATTAAATGTTTACACTTTTTGGCCAAACAGATAAAACTTTATTGATATTTATAGAAAAATAAACTAAAAAAATTTAAAACTGTAAATGTCCGTAAGCAGCTCAAAAAGAGTCAAAATATTTTCAAAATGGTATGGCGTTTAATGGTAAGAGTTTAAAATTCAAATTTAGACGTAGGTAATTGGGTATTCAATGTATAATAACTAATTCTCCTCAATTGATTTTTGTTATTTTGATAAAATTCAAAAAATTATAATCTTAAAAACTTGAAACAGAATATTTTAATGTGAATATCAAAATATTTAGACTTATTTTAAGATTTTTATACCAAGAATTTATTCCCACCATTATACGGTACTTGAACGTGTCACTATATAGAATCAACGTCAACGGTATTGTTAAGTTACAATCGTCCCTACGCCTATGTAGAGACTACATATTCTACATTTTCAGATAATATACAGACAGACGATTTATGAACGACATAAGTGTGTGAACACATCTCATACAATTCGCACTCCTAGAACAAGACTGCCACAACTCAAAATTCATCAATTTTGAGTTATGACTACTGTTGAATAGAGAAAAATAAGCTCTATAAAATGCAAGAGCGCCACATTCAATATCATTTTTTATTTAGCCACTATAGAGATGTGTCAGTATGGAATTATTTAAATGTTAGTTAATTTTCAATGCAAGAGGGCCATATTTACTTTATGGCAGTATACTTATTTTTATTTATCCAAATTATCACTGAAGTCAAAATTCAAGACTACCTTATTTCGACTTGTGGCGTTCTTGCACTGAATAAAAACTAATTATCGTGTAATATGTTGAGTGCAAAACAGCAATATTTAGAGTTGTGGCAGTATTGCATTTTATAATTTGTGATACTGCAGCCACAACTTCTGTATGAAATACAGTCACATCTCAAAATATGGCAGTCTTGCATTTACTTAAAAAATTATAAATGGCCACAAGTCTAAATTTTTGGGTTTAAGAGTGAATTTCAAAATATTTGAAAAATTAATATTATAAAGAATGATTGTAAGTATTTAAGTGTTAAATTTCAAACGCATAAGTAAAAAACTCATTAAAATATCTAAGGTCCAAACTTCAAATTGATTTTTCTCAAAACTATAAATTTTGAGTTGTAGCAGTCTTGTTCTAGGAGTGCGACATCATACATAAATATTATATTCATAGGGACATATATTATGGATAAATCATAATATTATGAACGGGTATTTGAAGAAAAACATATTAAGCGATTGATTTCTCTTTTGGCTATGGAAGTCGTAAGTACCTCTAATCGCAACGGATCACGAAGCGGTTTCATCCAACATATTATCGAGTTATCACGTCTTGCCGGTCGTAGTATAATAATAATAATAATAATAATAATAATAATAATAATAATATAATTCACAGAAACTTGCCGTTTAAAACGCGATTCGAACGGCGAACATTAATATCATTACGACTACTAATAATACTATTATATTATTACGGTCGCGACAAGTGGTCGATTTGTCTCGTCGCCGGACACGGTAATTATTATCCCGCGCCGGCACACTGAACTGGTCTAGGTCGGCGGCGGCGACGGGCACGCGCGCGCGTTCGTCAAACTGCCTCCGTCGATTGTTCATTCAACACGACACCGCTCGCGCACGCGTGTGCGATCCGCTTTTGTTGTTGTTATCGTCGGACACGCACACATAATATCATTACCTATATACGTGAACGTAAAAAAATGAATACTTCCATTACTCGGGGCCGCTGTACAGGCACTTATGTCTTATACAGGTGTATAATAATATATATTATGTACGTGAGTAGGTACAAGACGACGACGATGATGATTAAACAAATGCAATGTATACGTTTTTTCTACTTATAAATACTTCATTTTTCCCGATTAGTTTTTACTATCCCGGAGTGTAATAATAAACCGGCGACCGGATTCCGGTGGTGCCGGTACCAGATAGCGCTCGGTTTTTGCATGATATATATGTATAATACGCTCGCATAATAAGCACGCTCGTAGGTCGTAAGTCGCACTCGACGGCATTTGAATCGCCAACGAACGTCGTCGTCGAAAATAATATACAATAATATTATTGTATTGTGATACTTCGAAACGAATCCCCGAACAAAAGTTCGATAAAAAAAAGTCCGAGAAGAAAAGTCCCAAATTTAAAAATTATTAAGTTGGGTCCCACCTAATCTTTGATTATCTTTCAATATCACACACTTGGTAGGACATAGTTTTAAAACAATATGGGTGGTAATTTGCAAAATTAAATTCGAGGTTAGAGATGATAGGGCAACGATTGGACTAAGTAACACGGGACAAAAAATAAAAATAAAAACCATTCAAAAAAAATAAGGCTCTGAACGTTATGTGAACGCATTAAAAATTCTGAGTTAGGTATAATAAAGTTTTTAACTTAAGTTGGAAACAATATTAGGACACGGCCAAGGTTATAGGCTAAAGATATATTTTTTATTTAATAGAGTAAAGTTATGTTTAGTGTGTAATGTCACAATTTATGTATTTTTTTTTAAATTTTTATTGTGTTTTTATTTTTTACTGTGTATTTACCTACCTATTATAAATATACATTCTTACCGGACTTCTATTCCATCGGACTTTTTTTTGCTGGACTTTTAAGTAGAATACCCTACGAAACTATGCTGTTGTAACGATTAATGACGTCGGCGTAGTATTTCGTATCTCGAAGATCGGTGATTTAAAAACATGATCCTATATGCAGCAGTCCAGGACACGTCCAGTATTACGCTTTACTGCTGTAGGCACGGTGGCGTAGCCGAGTGGGAATTTTTGGTGTTTAACTCCCCCCCCCACCCCTATTATTTATATACGAAAACTTTAAAATCTTGGTTTTATTTATACTTAACACCCCCTCCCTCATCATAATCCTGGCAACGCCACTAGCAGTAGCCATACTTGTAGAATAAACTTTATGTATAAATTCGTGTTTTTTCGTGACGTATGTAGGCACTCAACATCTAAACTAAATATTAAACATGCACATTCACGTTGAGACGTAAAATGTTGTTCTGGTAATGCATCAGAAAACAAATACAATATAAATCGTATTGTTGTTGTGAGCAAATGTCAGGTGTCGGGAATCCTTAATTACAATTATTGTTTCCTGTCAAGTATTATAATTTATAGCAGACATCAATTTTTTTAAAGACACCCATAAGTAAACAGTAAACTTATGGGTTGATAATTGATATATTACTTATATAATATACAATCATGAACGTTTTAAGACGTTAAAGTTACCTACCTACAGGCTACAAGTTGAATAAAATATATTCTGAACTCAAACCTTTCGATGCACTTCGATTGTATAAAGGCCCCTTTTTAAAAACCTAGTGATAAGTATATAAGCCATAACTCATAAGTCATAAGGTATTGAGTCATACGGTTTAAATTTTTAGGTATAGGCTCAAGAAATAAAATCACATACCGGTATTACATAGTTCAATTGGCCATTTTTATCGACTCGGCGTCTCGGACAAAACGGCTGTAGTCTGCAAAAACTAGTTCAGTTTTCGGTAGATGGCGGTTTTTCTTTACTTGGAACGTGGCATGAACACTTTTCGATCTTTTATCGCATCGTAAAACGCACTTATAACACTTATGAACGCACTTACTCGACAACCGTCAGGTCTCCGTAGACATTACCTGCAGTTATCGCATGCACTATACGTGACACATTCGACTCGGACGAAAACGAACGAACCGATTAGGTACAAGTGTACAACACAACAACTTAATGTCTACTGATTACCGGATCTATTGAAGGGCCAAGACGATTGGCCGTCGCCCGTCCGACCGTCCGTGATCGACGAGATAGGTTTTTCCCGGCAACGATGGTGAACGAAGTTTTTCTAAGAATTGTTTTCACAACATTAATATTATCGACGAATGGGCATGATTGTCCCGATCATTGTGCTTGAGATTGTTTTTTTTACCATATTTACCTATATTTTATTTTTCCATAATGCTGTACACACTGATGTTGTAGGTCTCCTTAACGAGTTAAATCTCTTGGAAATAAATAATAATTAATTATATGGCATTGTAAAATACTATAGGGGTAAAATTCAAATCGACGTTTACATATAGAATTACTTATTATATAATAGGTTTGTACCGAACCATAATATTATATAATACCGGTATAATGTATATATAAACTTATTTTACCATTCTACGAAAATGTTAGATATTTATAATATTTTATTACCGATTTATTTTTACTTCGGCATTCTGACAATCGTCCTACACTGCTACACCGTCACTCTCCTACGTTCTAGTACTACTATTTATACTACGTTTATAAGACATTACTATAATATAATATTGATAATAATATTATTATTTGATGTTCGTCAAAATCAAACCCCCAGTTCTGTCTAACTATGAAAGTATTATTTATTAGTTATTATCCGTTGGCGTTTACATGCATAATATTATACACAGAAGACGTGTCGCGTTATAGAATGCATATAAAATCGCACGTCAATAGTCAATACCCATAATAATACGTCATATAGATGAAAATGGTATGGCACGCTGTCAGGAGTGCAATTTTATTCTTTCTGTCCTATAAACATTTGAGTATAGTATACGTTTTCGACTGCCAATACGTGTCACTTCTCACGCGCTCAAGTCGTGCGTATTCACGACTGCGTCCCATTATTTTCGATTTTTCTTCCGAGCTCTATGGTGGAGGGGTTGGGACCACGTACGCCAACGCGATATATTATATCAATATAATATTCTCCCGAACGCCATTTGGACCGGAGCGCATCTCAAGTGTACTGCAGCGAAAGGTTTTATTCGCGGTTTATATAATATACACATTTATAATTGAGATTCATGCGGATCTCGCAAACGCGGTCCTTTACGACCGGGTTTCCTGCGCGAAAATCGGTAACTGGAAACGTCGAAAGAAATATCGTCCGGTCTCGCCTTTATCGCCATCTTATGCTCGTTCCTAATTTATCGTATCGGACCGCGCCGAATACGGTCTGGCGGCGGTACCTTATATATACGCCACATTCACTGCGCACCGTAGCCGTCCGGGAAAAACCATCTCGCGAAACAATACTTTTCGCCCGCCGACAGGATAAAAATGCTCGGGGTTTTTATGATCATCGTTATTGTCATTATTATTATTACCGCCACGCCATTGTCGCGAGACGTTTCGCGACGTTTTTTTTTTTTCGCGTTCATACCGTTTGTACATATTATTATTATTATTATTGTACCAATAAATATCGTAATATTCGTAAACCACGTATATTACGTGTTTACAGAGAAAATCATTATCTGTTTTCACCCCGGTGCAGCAGACAATGGTTTTCGAAAACGGAATCGTTCGGAGGGAAGTCGGAACACAACAAACGTTTCCGCATCATATATTATTTATGCCACTGTGCCACTCCTGCAGTTGGTCGAGTTTCACGCGCCGATGCCTGAATTATATATAGGTGCTTTTATATTTATTTATTCTATTTACACACAATATAGGACTTAAAATCTTGACGATGCGATTTTTGTCACACCGAAGTAATAGGTATTAGAGTCGAATATTCGATTTACACTGCAGTAGTGTTAGGTACCTGCACACAATGTTTTTCGAAAGTATACCAACTCGTAGAGTTTCTGACCATGGATATAATATAATATTTTACTGATAATAGGTAGAAGGAGGTGAGGCTTGAAAGGCCACAAATAATACATTTAAACTAAATATTTTTCATAAAACCTATACGAAATGTATAAAAAAAACATCGACGAGTTGAATAATTTGACAAACTATTTATTTTTTTGTCTTGGAAGCATAATTGTCATATAATATGTATAGAATACCTTTACCCTATGGAAACACCATTGTAGGATTTACACGTGGGAAAATAAAATTAATTTTATGAGCAGCTGTGAATTGTGATTTATTTCTAAATTAATACGTAAGTCTCTATTTTTAGTAAGATTTATGTTAAAAAAAATTTAAAATTATGATACAAACTGTAGAAGTATAATATGCTTATTTACCTATTAGTGAATCGAAAATATAAATACTTCTTAGGACTGGTGGTATAAATATGACTTTACAATATGTTACATAAATGCTGTTCGTATTGTGACATTATGTTTTTTATATTTTCTGTGGCGGGAGGAAATGAATATCTGCTTTTGATCCCAAATTATAGGTGTACCGTGTAATTTAATTTTTTTCTCAACTGAACGCAGTTCAATGGATACAAATGTTACAAATATTTTCGGATAGCAGAACTAATCGCTGCTGAAAACAAGATCATAATATAAATCATTGGTATTTCCAAATATTGACACAATAAGTACCAATATTCGTCCTTGAGTAATAAAAACAAATTTCACGGTTTTCATTTGTGTCCTTTTTTTATTTAAAAACGCGTCTAAAATAAATACCGAAACCAAATAAAATCCTTGTTACATTAGCCGAGTGAACCTGTTGAATTAAACATTTAATTACGATTTATGATTTATGTCGTCCTACTAAATAGGATTCCGTGAGATTTTTTTATACATTTTACTAAATGTAATGTTATTCATAGAAATCGCATTCACCTGAAATCCTAATACATCATAATATTAATTGCAGACAACATATTCCAGATTTTACTGGATACGCTCTACCATAATATAGAAAACCCTGCACTTAATAATAAAATACATAATATCATATAGCTGCCAGTTCCGAGTAATGGTGTGGGTGAAAAAAAATAAAATGTAATCCCTTATGGGTTGTGTCGTACCATTCGTACCTACAACTGTGTTATATAATATTACATAATGTTGACATGTTGTATATTGTATTAATATTATACGCAGTGATTCTTTTAACAGTGAATAGATACTCATTTCTTGGAAATATTTGTAGGCACTCGTAAAAATTAAACTCTACCAGCAAAATTTAGCAGACAAGTACATACACAAATCTAACCTTTTTTATAAATTACTTTTATTTTTTTCACATTTACGTTTTTTAGTGAAACTACTATTTATTTTTGTATTTTTTAATAAGTCGTTTTAAAATAATTTAAAATTTAATACAGAAGGTCGTATATTATTAATATTATAAAATATTCATTATTTGATAATTTAACTTGTTATTGTAAAACTGTGTATACCTACACAATTCATTTAATCACCATTATTATATTATATAAAAATGATTAAATTAATTGAAAGTATATCGACCCTTTTTATTGCACGTTTATAAGACAACGGTTTAATTTATTACATATTTGATTTATTAATTACAGTAGAATCTCAATGGTTCAGAGACAGATAGGGCCCAATTACTTCTGGTTATCAACAATTCTATGTAGTTATTATTGAGTTATTGCGCTGCGATTCCACAGCACTGTTTAGGATAACCATGCTATTTAATAATACATTTATGGATTATAGAAAAAAAAAGTTATTATTACATTACTTTTAACTTTTATATTGTTTTTATATATAATCAGGTGTTTAGAAATCATTTACATGTAATTTAAAACAATTTTGATTTTTAATGAATTGCATGATTTAGTTGTATTTATTTAATTATACATTGAAAACGATTTTTATCTCATAATATTATAAGTACTCGTTCAAATGTCAAATTAATGTTCAATAAACATAATTTAAAATATGATAAAATATTCTTCAGAATTCACTGCGCAGAACTTACTATGTTATTAGTTTAAATGAAAATATTTTTTAGTAGTCATAATATGATATATTTAAATTAAAAATATTTTATAGGTAATTATATGATTTTTAAGAAAAAAAAAAACTGCAACTTAAAATACCTTCGATTCGAAATTCGTTTATATTGTAGATGGAACGATAGAAAGATCAGAAATGCATGTCTTATTATAAATGGTGGGGACATCATTGAAATTATATATTAGACAATATCTACAGTATCTACATTCTACAACAATAATATGTAATTGCATTCTATAGTACATTAAGACACTTAAGATAAGATAAAACTATATTCAATAACTTTCGAATATCATAAGGGTAAGTACAAATGTGTTGTATACATGAGTATGTCGCCCTTGCGGTGTGCGTAAGTCTTTTAATTTGCTTAGTGCTAAACAATCAAACCTGTATAATATCTAAACAGGTCGATTATTGCAAGTACCTATAATTCAACAAGTCACATAGTATTATTGATAATTAATGATAGTGACAAGGTTTGAATATTAATCTAGTATTTCTTCATGTGCTGCAGAGTATTTATACAAACCGCTATATGATAATTTATGATACCTTCACATTTTTTATATTGAACAAAGCAAAAAATGTGGGTAAATAGGTTAAGATGAGTTTTATTTTTATTTTTATCTCATCATATTGTTTCAGGTAGCAAATTGTATCTATGAATATTTTATTGAGTAAAATAAAAAAATTCCCAATTTAAAATCAACGGGGAAAAAAGAAAAACGATAATTTTGATGACATTTTTTATTTTTTTTGTTGTATTTCACAAATTCAGAATAACTGCACGGACGTGAATTTTTCACCAAATATTTATATTTGCCTTTTCTAGGTATAATACTTACCTATATAGTATATATTTCAAAAATATTTTGACTCTATTTTACTTTTTTTCGAATAAAAAAAGTCGATCAAAAAACAATATATATATTTTATGAGGAAATGAAGTTCAAATGTCTATGAAATTATATATTTAAACGTATAATATCGATTAATCCTCAAACGATCCGGTTATATGTTATTTTTTTAAATTTACTGAACTTAGAAACTATAGAAATTAGAAACATTCCATTAATCATTGTTACTTAAATTATAATGTTCAGTGTTCTAGGTATATACATTCAAATTTTCAAAATACTTAAAACACCTAAGGCTTGACAATTCAATACCATGTTTCTAATACGTATTAAATGAATAATTTTTGAACACTTAAGTTCAAATTTTGACATAGGTATAATTGGACATTTAAACGAAAAATAACTAATTTAGTGATTTTGTTATACCTGATTTAAACACTTTTATTTGTAGGCACTTGAAACTTTTTGCCACTAAACATACTAATATTGACTACCTGTTAAACACAATTACATTTTTGAAATACTTAGATTCTTTTAAGTTATTTATTTATACTGTAGTTCTTCGGTACGTCGGTATTTACTTATACAGTGGAGTAATTAGGAATTTTTCCTGGGGGGGATATACATTTTTTTACACACAAAATATTAAATTTTCAAGTAATTTGGTGAGTATATAATATTATGAAGGCTCTGGGGGGATCTATCCCCCTCATCCCCCCTTAATTACGCCCCTGGACTTATATAAGTTTATAAAAATTAGTCATTTTATATGAATATGAAATAATAATACAACATTATTATGTAATATATTATGCAATTATTTGCCTCAAAATATAGTTCAATGTACCGAATAACTATAGTAAATAAATTACCAACGTCCAACAATTATATAAATATAATATAAATTATCTTTAGAATTATAGGATGAATGAATGTCTTTGAATTTTTTTTCGTAAAGTACAATGATTTATCATTTATCATTGAATTAAAATTGAACACATCCGTTCAGTAACCTTCTCAATGGCGATTATGTACACTCGACACCTATGTGACTCTCCTGGTTATTTTCTACGATTTACAACATTTTCCATTACTCGTTATTTATTTCATCTGTATCATACAGACTGTGTGTCTTTACATTTATAATAATTGTAAGTATAATTTTTCAGCATAGTGATAATTAATAAAATCGGACAAGACAAATATATTATGTGTAGATAATATAATATAGATAACCTTAAAAATAGTGTATAATATATTAATATATGTATGTAGTATGTTGATTGAAAATTATCATTTATCATACATCATAATTTACACATAATCATGTATTACATGTTTAAATATTTTGTAATAACTACTATATTCAATGGAACCAATTTAACATTAACCTTGGTTATTATATATATAACATAGGAATACAATATAATATTTCAAAAAAAATGTATACTTTTTTTTTTAATTGTATACAAACTTAATACTATACCGATAAAGTATTAATTTATTCAAACATTACACGATTGTTAAAATAATGAGATTGAGATTCCTTTAAAGTTGACATGAAAAGTAATTGTTTGCCTAAACATTAAATGCTTACAACAATTTAAATTATCAATCTAAATCTAAATATTACGCATAATATGCCACAATTTAATACCTATATATATTATAATATATGTTTATATTCGTTCAAAAAAAAAAAAATGCTTTCTGTATATTTATTTACAGCCTTGATATTATATCCGTGCATTTTCAATTTTTGTAATACTCGTAGTACCTACAGTATAAGTACCTATACATATACACTACGGTCCGTTTTAATGTTACACGGCCGATTTCAAATGCCATATAAACAGAACGATGTATTGACCACAACAATAATTACCTACGCGTCACGGCAAAAAAAAGAATGATGTGATAGCGGTATCATATTATTATATAAGCGTATACCTGCTTAAGCGAGTACTTTGGATGCGACTCTCGTGCGTGAACGTTGGCAGGAATTCTTTCTCCGTATAATATAATGCGGTGCAAATAACACCGGCGCCGGAAGGGGTGTCGCGGGCGGAAGGGTGGCCGGGTGAAAGAAGATAGATAACACGACTCCCGGAACACAACGGGCTCCTTGAATATTTCGAATGCAATCCGGTAGTTTATCATTTCTAGGAGGGGACGGGTGTGGCATATAGATGATAAAAAAAAAAAAGTAAAATAAAAAATTGGTGGAGGCGCCCCGGTTTTTCTCCGCTGCATTGTCGGGGATGGGCGAATAAATCTCCAGGATCAAAAACGCGCTTGCGCGGCCCGGCGACGACCCGAACGTGATAAAGTGCCCCGAAGGCTTTTATTTTATCTTAAATTTCTCGAGACGCAGTTTCTCTCTTTCCTTGCGCGTATAATATATATATATATATATATACACACACATACACACACACACACCAGCTAGTGGTGGTATATATATATACACGCTGCAGCACGTCCGCTCTTGTCCTCTGCCCGTCTCTCTCGATCTACCACCCCCTCGCGCGTCGTCCCGTCCATCTATCTTTTACTCGAATTCTTTCTATCTCTGTGTTTATTTATAATACACGACGGCTGCAGCAGCGGCGAGAGGACTATAGGGGTAAAAATGGCTCTACCCGTTTGTCTGGGCTGTCTGGTACTGGCTGGCCACCGGTTTTTATATTGTTTTATTGCCCCCCGATACTGTAACGATCCCTTTGGTCCTCTTCGTAGGAAAAAAAACAAGTAGGAAAAGAGACGGAAGGGAAAAAAATTATTGCGCACGGACACAGAGTTATGGAGGGCAATTTCGGATGCGTCCGAGTTCCGGTGTAGGACGACCTCTGCGTTCGGGTAACCCTGCAGCTGTATATGGACCTTTTTAGGCTCTCGATTTAATATTTATGTGCTCTGTTGGCAGATTTGTGTTGGTGAATGTCCGTTTTATCCCGAGCCCTATTGTATATATGGTATGTCTTTTACGTGATGAAGTTTATACAAATAATATACCACTGCGAAATTTAATATTTATTTGACAGTATAACTGCACAACGATAGTAAATTTGCGAGTGTCACATTGACAGGTGATTGCTCATATATGTTTCATTTTAAACACATAACTAAAAATATATTATAATACATTATATAATAACATTTTATTGCCATATAAACGATAATATATCTATGTATGGTAGGTAAAATAAATAAAACTAAAAGTAAAAACTATTTTTATCCCAAATATTTATTTTAAAAAAAAAATATATTTTTCTTCAATGCTATGAGTTATTTGTGTGGAAGAACATAAACTATAACATTGAATTTTATTTAATAACATTTTTATTATTAATAGGAATTCGTATAACATTTAATTCAAATCCAAATCCAAATAATCCGTTATTAAAATCGAAAATTTACATTGTAAAAACTTTTAATGGTCTTTTTTAAAAATATTATCTATTTATTATTTGAGGATAACGTTTTTTGGTGATGTCGTTCAATATTTAAATTAAATAATACCAATTATACTCAATACTTATTTACGTATAATATGATGTTTGTGCTATTACACATTTTTATAAACTTAATAAATATATTTACTAACTTTTATCTAATCATCTACTTTAGTTATTTATTACTTTTTTAGGTATGTTAAGCACCCGTTGCCAATGTAATTTTGTACACAAAAATACGCTCTACGGGAATAATGATCCTGCTCTGTAGAATCAACCAAATTTTTATAAATTTTTTTTTAATTAATAGAGGGTAATACAGACCGCATTAAATTTCGTTTTTCAATAATACAATTTTAAGCTTTTTTTTATAAATAATTATATCCTACCATTATTTGAAACAAAATAAAAAATCGTAGTTCGATGCGTACTAAATTAATTAAATTTACTAAATTTGTATTGAATGCTATATTAGTTTTTTTTAAAATGTATGTGATGTAAATTTGAATTTTATGAACACCCTTTTACCTTTTTCATTTCTACTAACTCAAAGTAATTACTTATTACTATTTCAAAAATATTAAAGAATATTATATGTCATACGACCTAAAATACTAAATCACCATACAAATTAAAAACGTAATGAAAAATATTATTCCCGGTAACTATACCTATAAAATTATGGTCTTAATGATGAACTGAAAATATAAAATTAGTGAGGAATATTTGTTATCAAGTTAACTTCAACACAAGTTATGTCTAGTGTGGAACCTAGTCAAACCAATTAGTTCAACCTGGTAATACACAAAGGAAAAAAGTAATTATTATTGTACACACTGTGTAAATTGTAAGCAATTAGCATACATTTAATGTGCTATCAGCCCTTTCAACAATTCTATATGTAGATGATTTTAGTTTTTAAAAGGGTGCCTGGATATCTTTCGATGGATATTGCCCAAATGTCAACTTACTTTTTTATATTTAAATACATCATTTTACAGTCCTGATTATTTTGAATTCTTTGACACCAAAACTGTATTTTTTCATTTTAGTGATATTCACCCTTTTAACAAAACACCGTCGAATGATAATAATATTATTGAATAATTTATATTGGGTTTCATGTAATATGTATTATGTACAATATACATGTATCCAGGACTCCAATCATTGTAAGGAGAATTAATAAATAATATTATGCAAACAACATAGTACATTCAGATATCTAGCTTTTGCTTTTGAAATCTTTAATAATCATTATAAATTAAAGAAGCAGCCAATTGCTTTATCTACCTATAATTTCAATAGTGAGTATTTATTATAAATTCCGTATGCCCTATATATGGATTATAAAACAAACTACTTGAAGATAGTATACTATATAGATATATATATATATATAATATATATAGATATAGTATAGGTATAGGGCTAGTAGGGTACAAATAAATGAGAAAATAATAGATAAAGTTGAAAAAAAATTACTAGGTACCTAAAATAATGGTCATGAAATATATTTTCTATGTACTTATTAGGTACATATATTGTATACTGCAATATGAACATTGTGTAAACGTAAATTGTATATCAGTAACTTAAAAGTGTTATGTTATAATAATAAGAAATTAATATAGATATAATATAGTTGAGTATATGCTCATTTTCTGAAGCAATATTATTATGCCACAAGAATTTTCGTTAACAACCGCAGCAGTACCTAAGATCGCTCAGCATAATTTAAATAATCTATACGGACGTTTCACATTAGACGCATACGAATTACATCGGTGTGTTCCAAATCGTTTTAGACCCACTCTACTGCGGATGGTGCTTGGCATGAATAAATGTACAAAAGTGGTAATAAATTAAGATTTATTTCTCCGAGCCATAAAATATACACTTCGTTTAATCCTGCAGCAGGTATCTCTACGCCACGGCGATTGTATCGATTTTAAAATATTATTTGACTTTCTATGCGGTTTGTATAACGCATTAAAAAGCTCGGATAAAATATCACCATCAATGCCGCGGCGAAAAAAAAACAACGTACGAAATAACTTCTTTTCACGTGAGCACGGCGTTATATTATAATATAACCATGGTTAGGGTGCGGGATTTATTCAGCAGAAGATAAATCACGTGATGCCTATATACTATATATTATAGTGTGCACACTGCATCTAATGCCATCTATATTGTAATAGCACCACGCTGTTAATATGCACGACGAGCATGACCCAAAAGCTAAATCCTAAGAAAATCCATCGGAAACATATTTGATGGGATTAATCGGCGCAGAGGTTCCCAACCTTCTTTGCCTCTCCTATAAAGCACCCGGCTAAAGTATTTTCTGAAAATCAGGAGGCACCCTACATCGTGTATTTATATTTATATTTTACAACTTCGGCTTTCTCTCGCTATATAGGTAGGGGACAGCGGAGTTAGTTGTTACATGGGTAAGTTGTTACAGTAAAGATATTTTGTACTTCCAATTATGGTAAGACAGTGGAGACTGAATGAAAAAATTCTATTATCATTAATTCCACATGTTTTGTATTTATCAGTGTTTAGAGTTAACGACCGTTTTCTAATTTTCCTTATCAAAAGTAAATTTTTTTCATCGTTTTCAGTTTTTATTTGCAACGCTCATACATAAGGTAAGATTAAGTTGTCACTTTATATTTGTTCATTATATAGTAGGTAGGTACTTATAACCAAACACAATTTTATCCAAAAATATTATTATTCCCTCGATGCAAGTTCACAACACCCTAGTTGGAAACCTTAAGACTAATAAAGGATGGTATAGGTATATGTGTTTGTTGTCTCCGTCTTACAAACTTACGTCATACCAATTTTTTGTCCACTATAGACTATAGTTTCAATAGCGTTCTGTCTACATATTATAAGTGTGAAATTACCTATGACCAACATTTTAGGACAGTACATTGTCTGTGCTTGAGCTTCGGCATGATTTTTTTGGATATTTTCATTTTCAAGCAAGATAATATGGGTGTGTGAAATAAAACCAATTAAAAATGCTTTTATCTCGGTTGTAAATTAAAATATCGAATAAAAGTCATCGATTAAGCACGGATAATGTTCTCACCTAAAAGTCTAATAATAAAACATTCACTCTAGTATCAAAACTAATAGCACATTATTGAAAATAGTGAACGAAAATTTGCCATGTCGTAAAGTGTGTAAGTTTAAGACTAATACAACAAATGCATGAGCAGCGTCCTCTCAATGTCGATCATACCTATAACCTAATCCAGCTAAAAAAATGCGTATTATTTCTGCATCTATCGCGAGTAAAATATCGTTATAAAACCGATCGGCAATTTTTTCGCCGTTTTCCCTGGTTCGGTTTTGTATCTATATATAATAATATTACATCGTATATAATATAACATATATCATGTGCGGCGTGTATCTGCGGGATTTTCGGTGGAAATGTAATTATTATTATTTCCCGTTGACGGGCTTTGCCGATAAGAGGATAAAGGTCATTGGGCGTTGCGGCGACAGCGGACACGGGAAGTCGGGAAACAGCGGCGGCGGCGGGGAAGAAAAGAAACCCATAAATAAATACGAGGAAAAAAGCCAAACTGGAATCAAGATGAAGGGCAGAGAGCCGGCGAAACGTGGCCCGGTCCAATATATCAGCGCCTGCAATGCGGGATTTCAAAGCCTAGTTGATTTATATCGCAAAAGTTGAACTTTTCGAACAGGACTTTCGATATATCTTCCGGGGCTTTTTTTTTATGTTTTTCGCTCTGTTCGGTTACGATACGATGCTTATTTATATAATATATATATATATATTCTATATATTATGTTTATAATAATAATATAACGAGCGCGGCCGATAAAGCCGATGCAGACGCGACACGCACGCGCATACTGTGCAGTTATATACTTATATTAGAAATAATATATTGTCGTAATTGTATACACAGATGCTGCATCTGCTAAATATTAGATGAGTGTCCACTGAATTTTAGAACGTATTTTAAAAAACACGATATCATACGTCATTAGTGTGGTGTTGTCGTGTGACTTGTAGTCGAAAAAAAACAGTAAAATATCGTCTATTAATATTTGTATAGGTACGCGCGATCTGGAATCACATGGTTATGTATTATTATTAGAATATTAGAATAAGGATTGATTTGCAATTTAATTTTTTTTCGATCTATCACAAGCATTATACTATAATACCGAAGAAAATATTAAACTAAAATATTACTCGAGTAGGTATTAAAATCGTTTTTATGTGGAGTCTATACCCCTGTTGCAAGTTCGTTTTTGCTACATTGTTTCTATACAATATAGAAGTACCTAGCAGTGGCGTAGGGCATATGGGACGATAAATGCATGGAAATTCACATGATTGCTGAAAAGGGGGGGGGGAGGTCGAAAAAAGAAAACGACATATCTAAATGGGAGGAGAAAATTGGAAAATCCCCTCTCAAAAATGTTTACTTAGTTAGTAAAATATTTAACCATAAGGAGCAATAAACACAATTTGAATTGATTCAAAATTCAGGTCAAACACAATATGGAAAAGTGATCCACTCCAAATCCAATGGAAGAGGTTCTCACCCCCACGTCACCCTTTATTTACGCCACTGGTACCTATGGATGCTGAAATGGTTTAAATATTTACAAGCTTACAAATAATTACAACTACGAAAACTAGTCTGGTACTAAGCTGGTATAAGTTTTAAACTTTGAAAAATCGCAAAACAATAAATACATTATTATTACCACAAAATAATAATTTAAATTTTTTAAAAATGGAAACAGCTGACTGGCTACAGAAATTATCATAATTATTCATAATCGACCTACTATATGCAATATGCATGTATTGAGAAAAAATATACAAACATTTACACCTATAGGTTAGGTAAAACAATATAACTGCAAAGTAAAAATATGTTTTATGGTAATTTATTTTAGCTTTAATGTAATCTCAAATTAAAGTTAATATACGAGTACGAAAATCTACCATCTATTCGAATAGATTAATTACATACAATTTAATACGGAGTAAGTCCAAACATAAAATATATTGGTTGTTTAATAAACCTCGTTGCTCGTGGTATGTACTGTTAGACAATGCACTTCATTATGTATACCGTGTAGATTCTGAATACCTTATGGCTATACTTGGTCAATAAAGTGATTTTCAGATTATACTTTTTTACAAAAATAATGGTCCAAAAAACTATTGTGTTGACATTCTTAAAGAAGTAAAAAAATGTATTTCCTGTGTCACGCGTCGCATTGAGCACGTCGCTATAATCTAGACGAAGCGTATTTTTTTTGTTGATAATATGATGTAAACATTAAACTTTAAATTTCAAGTTATTAAAAGGCGACAATGATTATTCTAATATACTATGATATACCTGCAAGTATTTTGACTGGGCAAACATATAAAATTATGACAAACATAGGTCATTCGATCCAATAGGTATAATATAAAACGTGTACAAATCTCTGCATCGCATGATATGCGTACAATAATAATATATGTATTTATACTTTTTTCAAACGAGTTTGAAATTATATCGTCAAAATCGGAATCGCTTTGGTTGGGATTATACGAATTCACCAATTCAAATAGTAATTTTTCATATTTTTCGATTGGAATAAACCGAAATAGTAATATTCATACACGTGTTAAGCCGACCACCGTGATTAATCGAGTTGGATTCAACTATTCTTGTGGTCTTAATTTCGGCCGTTTGTGATAATAAATCATAACGGCCGTGTAACTTGTTCAACACTTGTGTCCCTTGCGTCCATCGTCTTTCACACACGGCGGACTATTATAATTCACTCTAAATCGTTACTATTTTAGAATATTAAATATCATCTAATTAGAAACTGGTTTTTTTTTTATTATTATTATTAATGGCGACTGACCTCGGTTACACTATTATAGCCTCACTCATCATATAGGTACACTGCAGGCACACAATAATATATATATATATTGTTAGGTCATCGGAGGGGTTCAACGTTTATAGCTGATTTGAGATTGTAGATAGATATCTACACAGATATTATAGGAAAAAGGTGAAATATTTTTGGCACTACTATACGATATTTGTTCTATTGGACACATTTGGTCGGTCAGTGTGTGCAAGTTGGCCTACTATACAGTATAACATACAATTTGTCCTGGAAGCCAGTTGAAATGTGAAAACCCGTAATTTTAAAATGAATAATTCATTAAAAGTATAAGCAACCGACCGAAAACAAAACACGGAGATGCACCATCAATAAAATTTCAAATGCGCCACTCCGATGAACCGTAAACTATGTCGTACAATGTACACCGATAAAATTAATGCGTGATTCGAAAATGTTTTCGACGGGACAGCATAATCGGAAAACTACAAATGGATGTATACAAGTATAAAATTGTTCAAAGATATTGAATTATTATAAATATGTGTTACACAATTTCAATATTAAAATATATTTAGTAAATTTTTCAATAAATAATCTTTAAAACGTCATAATACCGAAAACGTTTTTTTTATTTACCAATTATCAAACAATACAATATAAAAATTTAAAATAATACTTATATTATATACTTTTACATTTTTCTTTAGGGGATCTTAAATACATAATACGTAAATTCATTGATTCGTTGGTAAAAAAACTAAAAACGATAGATGTTTTTACCAACAATGTTTAATGTATATCAATAGTTTTCTATTATAAAATAAAATTATTTCAACTGATTAAAACACCCAATTAACAATTTGATATAATTGAAAATTTGAATTTGTATGATGGAAATTTGATATATTGTAAATTTTTAAAAATTGGAAAGTACCTAGATACTTTGAATTTATGACTAACATATTAAACAACAAAAGTTACTCTTCCGAAATCAGTACTAAATCAAAACTGAAAAAATATCTGAAATATTGTGAAATTATAAAAATTAATTTTAAATTATTTGGAAATTTTAAGAACTAATAACTAATTATTAAAATATAATATAATATAGTATATACTGTAACGAACATGCACGGTACACCAGAACCGACACTGAACCTTAAAATTGTTACTCGGGTGAATTTAATTAGGCAATTTGGCTTCTCACAACATATTATTTACCACGTTGTAAATAATATTACTGTCGAGAGACCACCATAATATATTTCACGTCTACTTAATTTCTTAATATTGTTAAGCAATATTAACGAAGCTAAGTAGTTGGCAAAAAAAAAAAAAAAAAAAATGTTTGTTGATTTCTTAACGATAGATTTTATAGATATACAACGTAAATTTTAATAGTTTTGCATTTTAGCTGAATAAATATATTTCAATGAGTGAACAACAAAAGTATTAATTCAGCACAATTTCATTCATGGGCATATATTATTATAATACTATAGTAAGGATATATATATAGTATATACATTAGCACACATATTATAACACACCATAGCGTTACTACAACCGTCAATGAATAACGTATGTTATAGTTATCATTTGTAAATTGTAATTTAATCTTTAACATATATCATTTTTAATCTGATATATTTTTACTATATTATAATTAATCATTTTGTTTTAAGTTATATAATTTAATAATTTGTAAAATGTTCGCAATAGTTCCTGTTATACTAGGATTAAGCGTGATAATACCTGATACGTTGCAAATGGAAGAGACAATTATCGACAATTACCAAGGACGTGGATCGGGTATTTATTATGAACCAATTTATAAAATGAGAGTATATTCGAGTGAATTTAACTTACTAACACATGTAAATATTTCCGTTTTTGTCGAGAAATTTGATGAAATAAATAATTTAATGAACCACAATGATAAATTGTGCTCAGTCAACAAACATAATGTTTCAAATATATGCAGTAACTTTAATTCAACGTTAAAAATAACAAAAACGGAATTATTGAAACGATATACAACACTTATGTCTTTACAGGATGGGGTAAGAATAAAGAGGGGTTTAATAAATGTAATAGGAGAATTTGAAAACTGGGCTTTCGGCGTTGTGGGAGACAACGGCTATCAACAAATACAACAAGAATTAAATACGAATAAAAATAATAATAGAAAAACTTTAGTTACTATGAAGTCGCAAGTAAAATTAGTGCAATCATCGTTAAATCAGATATCGAATGTATCATCAAAAATTTCACAAAATTTCATAAAACTACAACGAGAATATAACGATTTGGTAGATACAATTAATATTAGGAAAAATGACCTAATAGAACTTCAAGTAAATCAGCAATTAATTAATTACTTAACAAATTTTAATTTCATTTTGACAAGTTTTTCCCTAGAAATAGAAGAATTATTAGATGCTTTACTACTAGCACATCAAAATACACTACACCCACTAGTTCTTAATAGTATTCAGTTAAAAACTATTTTGGAAAATATACAGCGAGAGTTACCCGTAAATCAAGTTTTACCAATAAATATTGACTCTAATTCATCACTGGAAGGTTTTATGAAACTGACAAAAGTGACTACTAAATTTTCAAATTTTCAATTAATTTTTATTATAAATTTTCCTATATGTACTCCAGATATTTATACTTTATTTCAGATATGGCCTATGCCAATAGAGCTAACAAATTTACAATTTATGTTTATTCAACCCAATAATCCATATCTAGCAATTTCATCTGATAACCAACATTTCATATCATATTCTGATATTGAATTCAACAAATGCACCCTAGGGATAACTATAAAATACTGTGCTTTAGATATGCCGGTTTACTTGGGATCATACCCGTTGTGCGAGATACAGCTTCTTAAATTGACAAACAATACTGTACTTCCGAAACAATGTACGGTGCACCATATTTATCATAATAATGTTTACTTTGAAAAACTAAAAACAAAAAATACATTTTTATATTGGGTAGCTACTGAAATACAAACCACCTTAGTTTGTTCTACGTCAACAACATTTCATATCTTAAAAGGGACAGGGACTATTAGGTTACCAAATTCATGTTCGTTATATACACCTACCGTGATACTTAAGTCATCCGGAGATGAAATCAAAAATATAAATATATCAGTTAACATAAATCCAGACATATCCTTGTTAAATGTTTCCGAATTAGGTTTAAAAATAGACAAAATAAAGAATTCAAAAACAAATTTAAGAAAGATTAACTTTCAAATGCCAGAATTAAAAAATGTACACCAATCCGCCCAAAAATTAGACGAAATCGTGAATGATATAGACAAAGAATTAGAAAACGTCGTAACCAATAGCTATCATGATTTACACGTTTATGGATTGTATTTAATAGGGATTATCGTAGGATATTTAGTAATTCATACAATTATTGCTAAAATAAAATTATATTGTAGAGGTGAGAAAGAGCCAGGGAAAATGGTTACCAGAACCAGAGGTAGAGGGCTACACGGAGATAATATAATATAATTAATGTACATAATGGCCCAGCGACAGAGAAATTACTTTGGTAATTTTTTTAATATTACATCTAATACTATATTAGTGTATAACTAGTATAATATTTATCATATTAAATATTAATTGTTCATACTATTTTATCATCCATTACAATTCATAAATAATATTTATTTATTTTTTTGTTTATCATTTACAGCTTAATCATTATTATTAAGTCATGACTATATAACACTATTTCTAAACAAGTATTTTGAAGTTTAAACAATATATCTAATATATATCTATGATATGACTTGTCTAATATAATAATTAAAATAATGTATCAATGTTCTTTTTTTTATCAAATTATTAAATTATTGTATGTTTATTATTATTATTTAATATAGGTTATATTTGATTAGGTTTATAATTTATATTAAGGATTTATCGTCTATACCTATGATATTTATATTATCATTATTATTATTATTTTAATATAGTAGAATAGATACCTGTTAACCAAATTAATAATTCTTAAATTTGTGTGAATTGTGAATTTTAAACATTTTTCCCAAGAAAATATGAAAAGACGTTTTTCATGTGAAAATACAAAGTATTGGATTAAAAACCAATCCAAGTTTAGCCAAAAATTGATGCTCTGCTGTTGAGTTTATTTATAGTTAACTAATACTGTTTTAACTAATACAAATTAAGAATAATGATTTTGTACTAGTTAAAACTCTAGACATAACCTGAGTATAATATTTAAATGTATATTATTATTAAATCAAAAAAAAAAAATGTTTATTATTGTAATTTAAATTATATATTAAGCCGAACAAAACAAATATTTTGTACACTGTTTGTACGCTATTTTTGAATTCAAACATTTTATAATGTATTATAAACATTTACTATGATATTGCTAAAAAAAAAAAAAAGAATTAATACTTTCAATGTTTTTGTGGCCTTATAATAATATTATATTTCCAGTATGAATCTGATTCATCAATGTAATTTGTATGAAATTAAACACTATTTATATTTTCTAATATATGTATAAAAAAAAAATTATAACTTGAGGAAACTGAAAGGGGTAAGTGAAGACAGCCGTGGGTGTCGGTATTCAAGGACGGAAGAGCCAATGACCATTCACTCCACTAACCAGAAGTTTTCAAGCAATAATATGTAATAAACATATATTAATAATATCGAAAAATACGCATGACCATTGCCTTGGTGCCTTATTGGTGTTTGTATGCCTACAAAATTCATGTTTCACAGTCCAGCAAGAAAATACAGTCGGAGGAGGTTGGAGTACCGTTATTCCTTGCTACTGGATGAACAATGAACATGAAATCAAAAAAATACAACACTAACACAGCTACAGTTGCTAGACGTCCCAAATCTGGGGTCCAGATTTAAATGGACAAGGGGTACATGTAACGAACATGTCGTCATCGACATCGTACATTACTCCTAGTATGCCGAGTAAGGAAAAATATGAAATATATATTATGCTGACGCGATGTTTAGCTGACATCACGTCAATAACCGACCAGAACTCCTGGCGGAAAGTAGTCAAGAGTGAAGAGTGATAGTGAATGGTCGACAGTGGAAGTCGAGAGCGGACAACGACCAAAAGAGGACCTGTGGACGGCCAGCTCACCCACCTCGGATAGCAGCACCCACGACAAGTCGACACCGCATATCTCCACCAGTGATCCTCAGTGAAGCTAATCTATAAGTATACCTATCTAATAATTATATTTTAATGTTCTTATATTGTAAGATTTGATTCTAATAACAGTTACAAAATTATATATATACTTGAGTACTTGCTTTACATAAGGTAACCCTGATCCCTAGCAATAATGTCACACACCGAGGTCGAGTTTCCGAGACCTCGTTAATATAAACAGAACTACACCGAGGGGTGCGACCCCCAGGTGAAGAGGAGACGTTACAATACTAATATATATCAAAATAAAACCAATTTATTGGGGTAGTGATGTATAGCTAGATAGAATAAAGTAAATTATATACCATCTAGTGAAACAGATCAATTTTATGGATCAAATGTTAGTTTACTATGAAACATACACTAACTACAAATCGAAAAATCTTAAAATAAAAACACAAGAAATTATTTAATATTAATAATTTTTCCGAAAAAATTAAGCTATAAAAACTTAGAGATTGTTAAAACTGAGATTAAGTACTTTTAATATTTTTTAGTTATAAAAACAACTTACGAGGAACCGTGTATTAAATTATTGTAAAGCTTTTTGACAGAGAAATATGAATTTTAAAATAAAAATAATAAATATACAATAAAATTATTATACGTTCAGTTACATGTACATCTATATTCTACGTATTATTATGTAAATAGTCTATCGTATGGATAACAATATAATAATTGTTGACAATTTCGAAATTGTTGTTCTCAGTTCGAATAATATTAGCTATTATGAAGTGCGATTTAACTTTACTAGCTTTACTAGTCTACTGAATGCGTTTCTGAACATGTATGTACGTACGAATAAACGCGTTTCAAAGTTTATAATCCGAGAATTGTTAAATATAAATTTATTTATTAGTCAACGATTTATAGATTATTTTTTTTTATTATGCATACATTATTAAAATCTGAAAGTTAGTTTTTTTTCAGAGTCAACTACAATTGCTTTTAAATTTAATGACGCGCACACTTTAAATGTACTAACTAAGATTTATTCATTTTTAAGCCACTCATTATTCATTATGCAATGGTGAATATATAGAATAGAATAACATTTTTCTTCATGTTTTTTCCATAGAAAATTGCTTTTATAATGCTCATGTTCTACGCAAAGAACATGTTTCAAAACACACACAAATTATATGCAACTATAAGGAAAGATAAAACTGGAATAATAAAATATAAAAACAAAATCATGTTCTTTATCCAATCCATTAAACGGGTTTTAATTTGAAAATTAATAAATCTTTTGGATGATTTAAAACAAAAAAACGGTATGACTCTCTTTCTTCAAAAAAAAATGTTTAAAATTATTAATGTGATATCAAATCGTTGTAGCATTATTCAAAACTAAGTACGATACGATGTTCAGCAGGGCTATTATATTATTATATATGTATTACGTACATAAATGCTCTACAAATTATTCGGTATTAATGTAACGCGTTTAATTTCGCATAAAACTGTTGATATTCGCACACGTGTCCTGGGCACATGTAAACGCGCCCGAGGATGTTTTTTACGACCTATTCCAGAGGGGGGCGGATTGTTGTAAAACTAACCAAAACGGATGAGGGATTATACCATGAACTTTGGTTCCAATTTTACTTTCGGAGACACGGCGAGTAGGAAAAAAAAGTAACACAGCATAAAAAGCTTTACGAGTATAAAATATATATAGCGCTCAACCAGAGGGGAAAAAAAATATAATGCTCGAACGTTTTGTTGATAAACTTATAAGTAAACTCACTTTGCATTGTTACATGTTATTATATATATTATAATGTAAAGTTTTCTAGGAAAAGAAAAAATAAACATGTAAAGCAGGCACCAAACTTTTTAATATCCAAAAGTGTGTGTGTGGGTGTGTGTGGGTATATGTGAGTAAGGATCCCTCAAGGCTCTCGAAAACTCCGGTCATAAATAATCCCTTCAAAGTTGCGCGTTGCCATTGGGTCCCAATGTAACGATAACTCATTGTTATCTCTTGACCTGGGCCCGTCCACCATTATCATTCCTCTTTTCGGTCAGCCTCTGCGCTAACTTCAGCGAGAACTTGAGAGAAGTCTTATTATATACGAACGTTAATATTATTACTATAACTATTACTATTATTATCATCTCGGGGGGCTCTCCAGCCTGCGGAGGTTGTCCGTGGTGATAATATTATGGTCCCTCTTCAAATCGAACCCCCAGAGATGAACGACACTTTCATTTCGTTATATACCTATCTATAACCGTATTGGTGGTATTATGGTAGTATAAGAATAATATTACTCTGTAGGTTTATATGTAAATGTTTCTATTGGGGGATATAATATATTTTTGTACCATAATAATGTAATAATATGTATTGTTTCCCATAATAATTTACGTTTCCGTTTTCCGTCACTATCCATAAAAAATATATTCCTATTTAGTATTTTCTCAATCCTATCGATCTGTATCACTTAACACCTGCCTTGACGGTTTTTTTAAGGATAAATTATTATCCATCCATAATGATATGTGATGTATATGGATGTGTATTTAAAAAACTATAAATTAATGGTAGGTAAGAACTATAAGATTGAAATCTGTAGATACAGTTTCTGGTTGTTTTTCATCGCGTTTGAAACTGTAAAGCTTAAAAACAAATTCTATTAAGACACAACTATTTATATGTATATGTGTCACTCCAAAACGATTTTTATAATTAACATAAAATCGGTTTCATATGATAATTTATAATATTTCAGTATACTATATCAGGCAATTGAAGATTATTTTTAAATTACACGATTAAGTTTTTACCAAGTAAACAACTAATTCTTCGTTTCTTATGCTCACAATTAAAAATTATATAACTTGGGCATTTACGACGAACCCACTTTTTTAGATTGGCCAACAGTAATTCAAAAAAATATATTTTAAACTGATGGCTGTACCTATATATATTATAGTAAATTATTCTCAGACTTGTTATATAGGCACCTGCCTGTTTACATACGTATTATATATTTACGATTTGACTCATAATCAGCAAGACAATGAATGTTTCATAAATCTTTGGTCACCAAAGAATTATTTCAGCAAAAAATTAATCTCTCAAAAAATATTTTTGTTAAATATTATACTATGAAAAAATTCGTTTTATTTTTAATTATATCGCTCGAGCACACAAAAAATATTGTGTAATAATAAAGATTATACACAATAGTATGTATATTATACGTTGCAAAAAATACGAAGTTACTTTTCGGTTGTTTCAACTATACCAATGATTTTCCGGTAAACTCAATTCCGTTATTGCGACTTCTGTAGGTTAACACTGCGTTATATTTTTCTTAAGATAATTTTGAATTCTACAAGACAAAATATTATAAGTAGGGCTACCTGACAAAATGTAAAGCGTAGTAAAGCATATTATAATATAATAGCGATATACGACTGTCAACAGACCTTTATATTCAATGTAACGTGCATTTTCACCTAAAAATCTGGAATTTACCACGAAAAGAAAAATTGCTGTGACTTTTCCCCAGAGTATTGAACATAGAATTTTGTGAAAAACCAGCGATGTCACGAATCCAAATCATACTTAGGAAAGCGATATTTTGGAAATATGCAACGTAAAATCCCTTAAAAAAAAAATGTAACCAAATATAGGAATGTTCTTATCTACAGATGTCCCTAATGCAGGAGTGGGTTGCTGGCAAAAAACTTTTTGTCAAATTATATTTATATTATAATTTTCTGATTATGACATTTTTTTTAAATAATTTAAACCGTTGTTAATCCCAACCCGTTCTTAAAACACCCAAACCGTGTGGTAGTCGAAATAACTATAGTACGGTATATTGAGTTGACCGAACAATCAAATGGGTGACAAGTAGATACCGCTTTGCAATACGTATATATATGTATATACTATATATTATATGTAAGAATTGTACAAATCGTATAAAATATCTAAATAGGTATAATACGCGTCGGTTATAGTCGTCTAGAGGAAAAACGAGTAGGCGTATGGTCCCGCCGTCGAATGTTATATGAGCGCGATGGTTTTAGAAATTGAATGTTTTCGCTGCCGAGACGTGTTTTTTTTTCTTGAAGTTTCGCCGTCGTCTGGTCGCGTATTGTTATTTTTAACGCGACCGAGACCGAACCGTATATTATAATACGCGTATGCCGTACGTACGAAAACAACATCCGAACGTCCATTATAATATTATGTTATATTTATTGTGAAGAGAAGAGGACGCGTTCGTCGGCGACGGAAACAAAAAGGGAAATGACAAAAAAAAAATAAAAATACAGACCATGCCGCGGGCCAGTATAATACAGCATCATATACATTTATGCGTATTGCATATATTTTATCGTATACATTAATACCTATTTATAAATGTATTATACCGGGAGTGCCAAAAATCCACGAAGAACTCGCCGCTGACTATTATACTTACATATTATATTATCTTTAACAGCGGAGGAAACAAATACTGTATAATTACACATGTAGGTACTGTAATATATTTGAAGAAACAGTAAATACATCATAATTTAAGTATAACTACTTATTATTTGGCCATTTAGGTAGCCGTACATTTCACCGTTGGCTCTGGACTCGGGAGATAATATCGGGTTGTCCGATGAATTGTTTTAATACGATTTTTGACGAAATGACCTATGATGTTTGTCTATGTATAAAAGAGTTTTAGAAATTGATTCTATACCTTTGCGTTAAACCTTGATTTAAAATCGCGTTCAGAGATTGACAAACGTGGTACACCGTAGGTATACCAAAACAAATCTTGATCGCCTCATTTCAAAACAATTTTAGTTTTAGGAAATATCGCAATATAATTATTGTCTCTTGGAAAATAAATGAAATTGGGGTAGAAATCTTTCACCCGCCATTGATGCAGAACCCATGCACGGTATTCGCTATAGATACCAATAATCTAAGATGTATATACGTAGGTTTATGTCGTATATGATATTATGTTCAAGTAAAACACACACAAGCACACACACACATACAAAATACATACTATATATTACTATATAGGAAATCTCGACATAAATCTCAGGGCAGAGATGCTGGCACGGTCGCCGCCGTCGCCGGAGCTGACGTGATTTCCCTTGCGCGATCGCTCATCCCGCGCGGTTATTTATTTTCGACTGGTGCCGCCGTGGCGCACGTGTGTGTGTGTGTGTGTGTGTGTGTGTGTGTGTGTGTGTGTGTGTGTGAGAGTATCGAGTATTTAAGTATAAGTATGTGTGCGTGTGACTGTGTGAGTGTGTCACGGCAACGTTCCAAGATTAATTGCGTGTCGACCGCCATGTCTTTTTTGCCTCAGCCATTAATTTATGGCCGAAAGAGGTGTGCGACGCTTGTGCGTCGAGTATAATAATAATAATAATAATAATAAATACACACACATATTTCTATATATAATATCAGAATAATAAACGTATATAATATATATATAATAATATATGATATGCGAGTCAGGAGTCTGTGTTACAGGTGGTGGTGTACCACCGTGTACCTACGATATACACGCGGTGACGACGACGATATTATAATATTAATAAGAATAATATTATTATTTTTTTTATACATTTTCACTGGGAGAGTGAGCGCCCGTGTGTATGGGCTGCTGCAGGTCGCGTCGTGGACAAATGGGTATCCTCCCTTAGCTGCAGTCGTAACAGCGGCGACGGCGGCGGAGACTGCAGCTGCCACATCCAAAAATTCGCGATCGCACCAGTACGAGGAGATGCACATAGATAATTCTTTTTCTACTCGTATCCATATGTTATCATCGGAAATCTCCTCGAGTTCTTCGAAATGTCCTTCGAGTCACCCGATGAGAAAAATCTCAACGTTTTGTTTCTCTGCTACACAGTGCGGTATAACGGTGTAGGTACATAGGCGTAGTTGTGTAATACATTATAATTGAAAACTTGGGTACAACAACAATCTTTGGAACTAATCAATAGACTTTTCTGATTTATGTAAGTATCAAAATATAGATATTTCTTCCGTGAATGATATTTGATGAAAAAAAAAATTTTGATAAAAATGGAGATGTCTAGTAAACGCATACACGTATAACTTGTGCTATACCAGCTTATACCACCTGTATATTCAATATACTGTTTAGTGTTTAGCGAGGGATACGAAGTCACGACGTATTCTTTCCGACAATTTGTATAGAAATATTTTAATAATTTCAAGTATATTTTAATCGTGCGTCAATAGGTCATAATATAGTAAGTACCTATAACATGTACAATATGTATATATAATATAATTCTTTCAAAAACAATATTTCTGGTCGGATTTTAAGGGACCGTACGCGTAGGCAGCCGAGTGTTGCTCGACAATATAAGTTTGGTCTGGTCAGCAGGTACCTTTATGTATAATATTATGGTAGGGTCATGTGTGTGTGTTTGAGGAAAATCACACACAGTCTATGTATTTTGTGTATATATATATTACACAATATATTATAAAGGTACTTACACACATAATCGGTAAACCGATGCCAATAACCGATATACATATAATATATTAATATACGAACGCAGCCACGCCCGTTTGCGGTTACGCGTCTTCGGCACACGCGACCGCCGCTGCAGCGATGGCGTGGCGGAAGATTATCCGGGCGCGGCTGCTGACGGCGAAACAATATAGGCAATACGTCATTATTATTATATTTTATATTTTAATATACGTATTTTCGTATCAACCTATATTTTATGAAAAAACATTCACACCAGGCGTACAAAAACTGCAGGGTTGGGACTTGGGGGACATGTCTCACATATATTTACTTCAAAACAATGAGCTGGTGTCGTATCACACACACACACACACGCGCGCGCGCGCGCGGTATTATACTATATAAAACATAATAATAAACGTAAAACAATAGGTATGCATGGCTACAACAACGGGTATATAGACTATTTAGTATACACGCGTGCTTAGGTTGGTATCTTACAGTTACACATACTATATGATATATCTATATTATATTATATACCTACACAGCTATAGTGTCATTAAGATATTATGACAGTTGTACATACTACATTGAAATTACATTTGAATGCTTCAGATCTTATGGGGTTCACCCTGTAAAGTGTATTAGGGTATATATATATACAATATAATTATGTACTGTTACATTTGTTACATTCTAAATATTATGAATTATTATACTCAAACTATACACTATAAAATTGACCAACACAAAACATACACAATCTTCAGTTTTCGATTCTCTCCAAATTGTTAAAATCGTTCAACAGTCGTCACTCATCACTTACCATCAACACGAGCGACCTCAAATATACAAATTATAAATATTATTGACAGTCGCGTCTTCCACATACAAGTACGGAGTACCTATAGTAAAGTAGTACCTGAGTCCTGAGTACTATATAAAATGTATTAATAATTATTTTAGATATTATATAAACCAGCGGTGTCTATTTTTATTGATATAAAAACCTTTTGCACAAGTTCTCAAACCCCCAGCAGCGGAAAACTTATTCGCATAAAGAATAGAAATCCTTCCCCGGATACCTAATATCGTAACAATTAACAAGGTACCTGTGACCACGTCGCAATACCTATACCTAAATGGGCTATTATATATTATGTGTAATGCGTGTCCCACGATGAATCAATTGCTTTACTCCGTAACCACATACCGGCCGTTCAACCGATATAAGCCGGTATACAATTGAGAAAAATCTAAATGGCGTACCTACTAAAGTCACGCGTTTTTCGAAAGTAGTGCGTATTCGTCCTTACGTGCTTTACATTTTTTAAGAGCTATTCGTCCTTATATATACAGGGTGATTCTTTTATCGTTGAACACTCATTATCTCGAAAAGTATTAACATTTTTAGTTTTTTTTTTTTTTTTTTAATTTTAGTTTTATGTATTACTACATTTGTATAAATGTTTTATATTTTTCACCCTTATATTAATTAGGTAAACTACTATCAACTTTTGATTTTCAAATGGTAACCTATACTTAAAATTTCATAAATTAATAATGCTATTTTTTTTATGAATTATCACGTTTAAATTTTCATTTTTTGTTAATCCGTTGATGAAATATTGTCCTTCAAAGTTGAGTTGTTCTGGGAGGTGTTTGTGTGTAAATGTGTATACCTAGTCAGTTGTAGGTACCGCAACAATTAGGATTTTTATGTCCCAGAGTAATAAATATTACACAATTCAAATTAATATAGTAAGGACATTTTATGCACATAGTGTAGCGTATAGGCCCATCCAGCAGGGTTTCATGCATTTCACCCCATGGCTCATACGTTATTGCAGCATAACTATGTAGTATTTTCCATTTGTAAAGACCAGAAGTTAAAAGTAATAAAATCGATATCGTTCAATCCAAGGTTTGATAATCATTGTACTTTGTACCTATACGGGCTACAATAGTTAAAGGCTCACACACTGTGGCGGTAGCGGTAAAATTCACCGGGAAACAATTTTTTGTTTTATATAATTACATCAATGATAATTATCGTTCTGAGGACGTAATGTTGCGTAGAAACTCGAGGGATATTTTCGATTTTTTTGTCCGAGCGCAGCGCTGTGAGCGAGTGGCAACGTGGGCATCACTGTAAATAATTTACGATGTGGCGTCACTGCAGTTTTATCACTGGTATATGCTGGTATCATTGAGATAATTAATAATCACATATCTGTGTTAATAATATATCATAATCCATATGTACACACCATAGATAATATAAGATTATCTTACTTAAATTAATTAATTAATTAATTAATTATATATATTTAAATCGTGGTGGCTGGTAAACATTTCTTATCAAACTCCGGGAGTAACGGGTAACAAATCCGTTACAAATCCACCCCCGCCAGTCCTATTCTATTTTAATCCTTAAGCAATAGTCATAATCATAAACAATAAACATTATTTAGATTCTTCAATGTTCTTGTTTGTAGTTTACATTTATAATTTAAATTTTAAGTCGCTCGCTATCTATAATATCTAATTATTTAAATCACGCCAACCGTGGATTCAAGGTTTTCGTTTTATTGACTTATTCATTATTATTATAGTAATACATATCTAAGTAAAGCCGAAAAATATTAAACAAATAAGTTATAATTTTATATTTTAACAATAAAATAAAATATAATAATGCTAGGTACCCTTGACCCACTGGTCATATTATTTATATTTACAATAATTGTAATAATTATTATTGTATTAATGTATTTTTTCAATGTAATCTTCTTTTATTAATTTGTATATAATATTTAATTTCGTTGATCACATTGTGCAATTTAATGTTTGAAAAATACATTATTCGATTATGGTTGAAAAGAAGAAGAAATTACAATAGATAACAAGACAATTTAATACAATAAGTAGGTATGTACAAATATTATACTTAATGAAATATTATAACAGTATTATTACTACCAATACTACCTAATTATATTTATACATATTTTAACAAATGTTCAAATTGTTTACCATTTTCGGATAAACAAAAAGATAAACGCTTCAATATTTCAGATGATGTAGCTTTTTTTATCATTGAAGCTTGAATATTTTTGCAACATTCTTTAATTTTTGTTTTTAGCTCTTCTACATTATTTATTTCATGTTTGTATACTTCATTTTTCAGATGACCCCAAAAAAAAAAATCAAGCACACTCAAATCAGGAGAACGTGGTGGCCATTGAATTGTTGGACTATGGGTTCCAAACCAGTTATTTCCATATATTTGTTGCAAGTATTCACGTACTACTAAAGTATTGTGTGCTGGTGCACCATCTTGCTGCCAAATTAAATCTAAACGTTGTTTAAGAGGAATATTTTCTAACAAAATTGGCAAATCATGTTTTAAAAAATTAACTAATCTATTTCCATTAAGATTGCCTTCAAAAAAATATGGACCAACTAAAAACTCGTCAGTTATTCCACACCATACATTCACTCCCCAGCGGACTTGACTTTTGGTTTCATTAATCCAGTGAGGATTTGAATCATTCCAACGGTGATTGTTATGATGGTTTACTGTTCCATTATTGTGAAATTTTGCTTCATCAGTCCAAAGAATCTTTTTCAACAATAATGGATCTTTCTCTAATTTCACTACAATGTGTGCAACAAAATTAAGACGTCTTTCATAGTCACTGGATTGCAGTTTTTGAACCAAAGAAGCCAAGTACGCATGATATTTATATTTTTTAGCTATTCTTTGAACGGAAGAATACGACATATTCAGTTCATCTAAAATTTAAAATGTGGAATTAACTTTTATTTTTTTATTTAATTTAATAGAAATACCTGCTACAACTCGCAAGGATATATGTGGATTTTCAATGAACTTGGCTAAGACTGCATGGGAATTATGGTCATTGATGACTGTATGGACTCTACGTTTTGCTCTTGTGAAGCTTCCGACATCATGTAGATTTTTATATAAGTAAGAAAACAGAGAATGTGCTGGAATAGTGTGTTCAGGATACCGATTTTTATATAATCTATACATTAAAACATTGGATTTATACAATTTTTTCAAAAATACACTTGTGTAAATCAAAGCTGGGCACTAATTAGTTAGTTTTAAATCAGCATGACTTTGTAACTTAACGAGTTGAGTTGAATGTGTAAAATAAACTAGTATAACTCGTTAAAAAAAAATGACTTCAAGGGAATAATTCTCAGGCATTGTAGAATTGTTGGATTTTGATAACTATATTTTTATCTGAAAGAATAAGACTTGCTACAGGCTGATCGATCTATGATTTTTTATTTTATTTAAAATAATGGTATAGTATAATTTATAAAAAATTGCTTAAAATTATATTATTTTTGAAGACATATTATAAAGTTTGAGATTAAAATATTGAAAAACGAAGATCGATGCGAACTGCAGAATATTACCCTCAATTAGTTAAAAAAAAAATTATCAAATTTGGTTGATTCTACAAAACAGGATCATTATTCCCGTAAAGCGTATTTTTGTGAACAAATTTACATTGGCACCGGGTGCCTTAAAATAACTTAACTAGGTAGTTGAAAAAAATAACTAACTTGCCCAGATTTGATTCAATTAAAATAAACGTTAATTTATACGAACCTTGCCGCTGCTCTAGAATTTTTTCCTGTTTCAATGTAGCAATTTAACATGTTGATTTTTTCTTCGTTCGTATACATTATCATTTGTATTTAATTATAAAATTAAGAAAAAAAAATTATAATTTTGTGATTTAATAAATAAACAAGGAATATCGTATGTATTGCTACTAACAAACTAAATGCTACTTTCAGACAGATATGTTTTGATAATTTTGTAATTGTTTTGGTATATGTATATATTTATACATATAATATTTTGGATTTTCCTCATTGTATTGTATTTTGTATCTTTATATTTATGAATTATTTTTCTAAATACATAGAAGTTGTTGATTTACTTTGTCTTAAAATGAATAAATGTTATCTGTTTAATATAATCATTTACTATTATTAAGGTACACCATATTGTTTTAAAAAAATATTTATTTTATAATTTACTAGTCAATCTGATATATAAATATAAATTATATTAAATAAATACATATGTAGGTATTATGTATGATTAATAAATAATAAACTTAAATAAATTAACAAATTATACAACATAATATTTTCTTAAATATAAAATATAAAGCATTGGATTTTCCAAATTTATATAATTTTTGTTATCTATATTACATACCTATATGTATACCTACATATCACTATAAAACATAATTAATTGAATGATGAATATGACATGTTTCACATAGGTAAAAAAGATAAAGGTACCTATCTATTTCCTACATTTATAGTATTACTGGTTTTTCACATTTTATCTGTTCTCCGTTGAGTTAACATCTCACAGAGTTACTTTTAAATATATTAACTTACTGTTAAATATTTTATTTCATTAAAAAATATGGGTAAGATGGATGAATTTCCAAGTTCATATGAACAATTTTTGAAAGTTCATAAAAAAACTGTTTCTGATGTGTCTGAATCTGAATTTTATAAAGAGGGCTATTTGTCCATTGTTGTACTGTTGGAGTCGTCAATGCAAGTAAGTTTTACCATTTAAATTGAAACATAATTAGTAGGTCTTATACTAATAATATTTTAGAAGAATTTAATATACTTAAAAATAATTTTGAAAATATTTTATCAGAAGCTACATACATTGGAGTCCACAAACCAAAGTTTGATGGACGAAAATAAAAAGCTGGAGCAAGAAATAGAATTACACATAGAGGATATAGGAGATGCTGAAATACAATTAGTAAATCATTTTTAAGTTAATTAATATATTTTCTAAGAAGAATTTTTAGGTAGTTCAATTAGGGCCATGTGCTGATTTTAACACGTGAACCGCCATAAAACTTCTGCGGTCATATGGCGGTTAACGTATTAAATATTTGATATTAATTATAAATATGCGTTAAAATGCACTTAATATATTATAGAATTTAAAAGGGCAGTTTTTTTGAAATTTGTGAGGCCATAATAAAATAATTTGTAAATAATTTTATTTACTTTAGAAAGAGATGAAAAAGAAAAATGAGACACTAAAAAACGAAGTTGGTGATACTGTGGCAGAAAATGATTTTTTAAAGCGCAAAATTACTACATTGGTAAGACAAATTTAATATGAAACCTATAATAAGTACCAAGTGTAATAATAAATACCTACAGGAAGAGGAAAGGAAAAACATGATTACCATACAGCAAATTGACAATTTACTTGAAACCAAATTTGCCAAGTTTGAAAATAGGATTGTTAAGAGCTTAACAAGTTCTATTGATGAGAACTCGGGCATAATCAAGGAAGTAAAGATAAATGTGATTGAGAAACATGATTCTTCAGCAGTTCTTCCTCCTTCAGTGATTCCTTCGTCTTCAGCAGTTAATTCACCTTCAATGCTCGCTTCAATGGTTCCTTCCTCTTCACCAGTTACATCTTTACCGGCGAAATCGGCCCAATCAGTTTATGATGAATTTGCAGACCTGCAGATAAAACAAGTACATGATTTACATTATAATATTTACAGTACCATAATACTATCTAATTCTAATAGGTATATTTATCACACATTTTCTGTTTAAAAACCAAAAATGTAGAATTCAGAAGTAATTATTTAAATTGTATACTTACATAAAATTGAATTTAGTGCACAGAATGGTGGTGTCCGGTACATTCGAACTTTGAAGTTTTGGTTAAAAGGGTAAATCCAACGACATATGAAGACGAAACTATAGTAAAAAGAGCCAAGTCACGGTTTACATACTGGACGAAAGGAGGCACGGTAATATTATGATGAAGCATGATTCAAATATTCAATGTGTAATAGACAATAATGAATAATTTTCTATAACAGGCTCGATGTTGCACTCTGGATAGAAAACGACGAACATCACCAAAAACATATCCTTTGCCATCTTGTTGGCCAACAGTTATGCCTAGTGACATGGATAAGCTAAGCAGTTCATTAGCTAAACTTAATTTTTAATAAACTGAATCTTTAATAAAACTACCTATTCATAATTAAGCTTATTTCGATGTCTTGCTTTTGATGTCTTTTGGTGTCACTGGCTAGTGGCTTGAGGCTTCTAAAATACTAAATACTAATCAATAAAATAAAAAAATGTAAATTATATTTTCAAGGTTATAGTCATAATTCATATTATGTACCATACCTATAGTACCAACTACCAATACAGGCTATAACATTAATATATTTTACATAATATTATTTATATTTAAATAATTAATTTGTATACCATGGAACAATATTGTATACCTTGGTAACTCATAAGTCATATTATTCACTATCAATATTTTCAGTGTGAAATCAATAGATTACTTCTAAAGATTTATTGTTCTATGCATTATTATTTATTCATAGAGAATAGTGATTAGTGATGGTAAAATGCTATTTATTTAATTAATTAAAACAGACAAATACAAACACAATACTTATAAGCTATAACTACTCAATTAAAGTTCATTAATAATTTATTTTAATAAATGTTCAAACTGATGACCATCTACTTCCAAACAAATTGCCAGTCGTCTAAGCAATTCATTTATAGTAGTTTTCACTAACACATGACTTGGGATATTTGAACAAGCACCTTTAATTTTTTGTTTGAGATCATTTACATTAGCAGGCATTTCCTTGTAAACTATACTTTGAAGATATCCCCAAAGAAAATAATCCGGCGAAGTCAGATCGGGACTACGAGGTGGCCAACATATTTTTGGACTGTTTGTCCAAACAAACAGTTTTTTTTTTTATCTTGCTTGAAAATGAAAATTTTGAAAAATTGGCAACCCTTAAGCACAGATAATGTTCTAACCTAAAAGTTTTATAATTGGTCAATTCACTCTAGTATCAAAACTAACAGCACATTATTGAAACTAGTGAACGACAATTTGCTATGTCGTGAGTGTGTATGACGGAGACAACAAATGTATGAGTAGCGTCCTCTTAATACAATTTGTATATTTGTAGATGGACTATGTGTCTATCCTATTGCCCTATGGCCTTTTTAGTAGTATCACAGAATAGGTAATACTTTGAAGATTTGATATTAATAATTATTTATTTATAAAACGATAATATTATGAATTACATATTATATTAAATAGTTAAGTTCATTTATATACAATTTACAATTCTGAATATACTATAATATGTCTATACCGCCTATAGTATAGACTCAATACATTTGAATAATATTTTTAACAGGTTAATAATAGGTACATTATAATAAATATATTAGCTTTCAACTGATTAAAAACTAGGGATACAATTTTTTTAGTTTTTACAATTTCAATATAAAATTAAATTTAAGTATAATATAAATAATCCGCCATAAGTTGCTTCAATAGTTGTAACATATTTGGTCGCATATTTTTTTCTTTTTGACCAATCACATAAATTTAATCATTATTTAAATAACAATAATATACATCCAAATACATAGGGCACCGATAAACTTAAATAATTATATTTTTGTAAAAACTCATTTCAATGTCATGAACAGAGTTTGAGCCAAGAATTTGCTTAATTTAATGTCTTGAAAAAATCTGGTATAGGTTAGATTTCAAAATATATAAAATGTAGTGCTTATTTTTATTTATTTAGGTGGTTTCTTTTTAATGCATTAATAGTTTCAAATGTATATTTTCTACTTTAAAATAATGCAAGCAATAACAATAATTATCAAAAACTAGAAAGTCTTAAAAAAAATTACATTTTTATTTTGGAACCTGAAGGGAAAGAGTAGCCGTTTTAGAAATTGCTTTTTTATTTAAAAAAATTGTATGTGTTTATTTTGAAGACTTTAGGCTCTTTTTAGCCCTGAACCCTGTTCATGACCAAGTTCATACCTCTATAGTTAATCTCTTAAATTGTTTACTAATATTATTATGAGCCAATAAACAATTTTACTTTACTTAGAAGCCCAGGAGTATGAAAAATTTATTTCAAAATGATGATACAGTTTAATCAAAATGTTCGTTTTGCAGTTATGCAAAATATGAGTAAAGATATAACATGTATTCAAAAAATTAAAACAAACTTTCCAAACACCCCAGACTTAAAATATAGTAAAATTTAAAAATGGTGTTAATAATATTATATGAATTTCACACTAGATAATTATTATGACAACACCAATCATTGACAGAAGAATTTAGTATTTATCATTATACAATACCAATATCATTAAAATAATAATAATAATAATATATATTTTTTAAATACATTACACTGAGCATTTATACTATTGTTCTTATTAGTAATAATTGAAATATAATTATTAATCACATACCTATTTTTTTTAAGTTCATTATTTGATTTACACAATCTACATACTATGTGTGTATTAAACACAACATACATTATTTTATCTTTTGAGTTGTAATGATTGATGTTGTCACCTCATTTAAATTAATTATAAAATATTATACAATTTACAAAACATTAACATTAGCAACATTTTTTTTTTTTCAATACACATCATTGGTGATATGTTTTTAGTCCAGCTAGATTTTTTCCACTTCTTTACAATTATCTTGATTATCTAAAAAATTTAATTCTCACTATAATAATTAAATAATATTACAATTAAAAATATTTATACATACTTAATTTGTTTTGTAGTCTGTTGAAATATTTAAATCCAATATGTGAAACATTATTTTTATTTTGTTGCCATTTTCAATTGTAATTAAACATACAGGATCTTCTGAATTGTATGTGATAGGTAGTTTCAAATCATATTTAAATTTAAAGTAGCATAATATTTAAATCTTCAGATTTTAGTTTAAAACCACAAATTCATGCCAATGAATTAATATCAAATTCAACTAGAATATATTATGATTCCAAATTGTTTTAACATAGGTCAGATTTTCATAATTTACATATTTCATAGTGAAATATACTATGACAAAACACTTAAAACACCCTGTACCTATATCTTTCAAATCATCTGTCATCAAAACAAACTCTACAATAACTGGCAGGTCACAGGAACATCATAGTTGGTTGCAATATTTCTGTGTTGTCATATGCCATTTGATTGCATAACAAGTCATGTATTATCCAGTAAGTACCAGTGTTCCTTGGTTAGGTATACATTTGAACAAAAATAGTATATTATGTATAAATGATTAAACTGAAATCAAAATGTCTTAAGTTAATAACATATTGTATTATTTATTTTAATTTTCGCAACTACCAACTATTGAAACTTAGTACTTACCCATAAATTGTACAAATGTAATCGCCAAGCATCCAATCCAAGTGTCATAAATCAATTCAGCAGGCCCTATTTTTATGTGCACCACGACACACAATGTGCACTACGAATATACAAGTGTGCACTACGATTTGAACGTGTGTGCACTACGGTCTAAAAAACAAAATTGCCAAGTCAGGGATCGGCATGTAAACTTTCTTGATTTTGAATTTATAGAAATTTGTTAACTGATTTAATCACACGGACACACGGTATAACAATATGAATCCAGAAAAATGTTGGCGTGAACAGCCCCACAAAAAATCATTTTCATTTTCATTTAGTGAGATAGATCTCCGAAACCGGAGAGCGGATTTCGTTGTTTTTGGTCTTGTTAGATTCACATTGGTTAGGAAAAGTGCAGTGAAGATTTGCAGAACTTTATCTTTAATAGTTAATTCACTACAGAACATAAAAAAAATAAAACAGATTTTATTGGGTGTTTTTTGATGTTTTTCATCTCTACAGCTTTGTAATGAATTAACGATTGGAGATATAGTTCTGAAAATCTCCACTGCAATTCTCTAAGCAAATGTGAATTTAACAAGACCCCAAAGAACAAAATCCGTTCTCCAGTTTCGGAGATGTACCTCGCTAAATGAAAATCTAGAGAAAATAACTCTTTTTTTCTTTTTTATCTGTGAAAAATTAAATAATTTAAAAAAAAAATTTAATTCCACGTTTAGTTTCTACCTACCTGATAATCCCTTTTTAATGAGTTATCAACCAACTTTCTAGCTAGGTATCATAGTTTAGGAGAAAAGTTAAAAAATAGAAATTTTGGGACTGTTCACGCGAATGTTTTTATGGATTCAAATTGGGTATACCGCCTGGGTGTGATATCAAATCTCTCTTATTAATATTTTATATTAAAGCTAGCTAAATTACCCACCTATTTATCATTACTGAGTTACAATTTTATTATTTTCCTATTTAACACAAATTCTTGAAGTTTTCAAAGTTCAGACTTTTTTCATTTCAATTACCATAGTTACTCGATGAAAAATCAAGAAAGTAATATGCATTGTTATGATTTTAATTATTAAAAAGTTAAGTTAAGGTTTTTATTATTATATTATGCTATTTAATTTTTATGATTTTTATTAAAAGATAAGTATTTTGTTGTTTTATTGAATTGCATTGTTAAATTATTATATACATATAGTATATAATATATATATATATGTAATATGTATTATGTAATACATTCCTTTTCTAAGATGGTAGCGAGAATAAAATGAAATGTGCAGTCCGAAATTTTACAAATAATAGGGCCTGCAATTCAGGTACATATATGTTTGATAAAGTATTAAATTATTAAATAATAATAAAGACAATAATTATACTTTATAGAAGAACCAATAGGGTATTAGGTATATTAAAAAATAAAATACCTACGACCATGAGTCAAGGACTCACGGATTCAGTTTGTTATGACTTATGAGTTATCTTATAACCTTAACCGTTTATTTAATAACTAACGTATTACTAACGTATTTTTATGTGATTAACCTTAACCCAGTAAAAGGTATACTTCCATATCATATAACCACGGAACCACGATGTCAGCTGCAATTATTGCAGAGAGCACATAAGATATGATATAATAGGCACTATCAGTCTCTAGCATAGATAATAGATATGCCATGCAAACTTATCACACGGGAAATAATTGGAAAAATATTTGAGGTTATAACATAGAAAATAGTATGGTCTTAGATATCTTCCTATGTTCTTGTCTTACCTAAGATATCTTCTAAGGGCCGTTCTTACAATATCCGGTAAAGTGTCGGTTAACGCTAACCGACTGATAACAGATTTTATTACCGGCAGAATTCTTCCGGTTAAGTGTCGGTTAACTTTAACCGGACGTCGTAAGAACGGCCCTAAGACCGTGGTCTCTACTCTCTAGACGCTCGTATCTGTTAATACCTAATCGCAAACCAGTCTAATCAGACATCATCGTATTGTTGTTTGTCCGTTGTCACAAATTGTCCGTACTCCATACTTAATAGGTATTTAATGGGGTCGAGGGGATTACACGCGAGTATTGCGCATGTGACACTAATGGTCCAATTACTTAAAATATGACATTATGACAATAAGTTATTGTAGCGGAAGCGAGTAGGTACAATGATTATCACTATTATACCTTGGGTTCAAACGATAAGGAATTTATTACTTTTAACTTCTGGTCTTTATAATCGATAAGTATTATTATGACCAGTGGCGAAATCACCTTCCGTGGGGCGAACGGCGGACACCCAAGCAAATGGATATTATACAATACATTTAGGGGCACAATTCAACCTTACTGCGCCTACTTGAATTGATTTTAAAATGTAATACCTTTTGCCCTGGGGCATAAAAATCGTAATAACTGCGGTATCTACTGACGAGATACAACACAATATTTACTTTACACACAAATACCTCCCAGAACAACTCAACTTTGAAGAACAATATCTCATCAACGGATTAACGAAAAATTAAAATTTAAACGTGATAATTCATAAAAAAAATAGCATTATTAATTTATGAAATTTTAAGTATAGGTTACCATTTGAAAATCAAAAGTTGATAGTAGTTTACCTAATTAATATAAGGGTGAAAAATATAAAACATTTATACAAATGTAGAAATACATAAAACTAAAATTTAAAAAAAAAAAAAATTGAAAAAAAGTTAATACTTTTCGAGATAATGAGTGTTCAACGATAAAAGAATCACCCTGTATACAGATATATGTACCTATATAATATATAAATATATACAACTGTTTCGTTCGGAATCCTGAAAACGGATACACGCACGTATACATAATATACGCACTGCACGCTGTGACGCATTGTGCGGACGAGCAATAAATTCGACTTTGGTTTCCCCACAGACGGGCGTACTATGTGGGTGACGGGGCGTTGGGAACGGGGTGTCGGTGGGTGAGGGGGTCTTCTGATACCGACGGGACCGTACGATGTACCTACCTGCCACCGCACGAGTTTATCCCACCATATCCCCGCTTTGCCCCGAAAACAGGAGACCCCCTCGGCACACACGCAGGCACTGGTCGCGTGAATTATTAATTATAACGATCCCGCAATGCGCGCTCGCTCGCCGGCAACCGAAAATTTGTGTACTTGCGGCCGGCGGCGCCATTAATCGTCAGCGGGTTTAAATTTCATTACGTCGGACTATCTAAATCACCCCGAACTAAGGCGAAATACGACACCTGCACTACTCTAATTTCGGATCCGCCACCGCCATTTGCTGTGTATATATTGCCACCGCGGCAGTTTACATTATGAATATATACCGGCATACCGTCGGCTCTACCACATATTATGTATATATAATATATATATATATATATAGATAGATACGAAGGCCGCGCGGTTTACATATATTATATATTATATTATTATACCATAGAGTAGCCGAAAAATCGATCGAAAGAAGAATTGCTACCTATTGTTATATAGTTGCCCCTTACACGCGCGTATTGTTGGATCTAAATCGCAGTTGTTCAACGTCTTACAGATAATAATAATATATACAGCATGTAGCATTATAAATCGTGGTGTCATGACATTTGCCGTGTTCGTTTGAATTTATTCGATAGGTACACACTAATTTTAAAGAAATTACTCAATTAAAAATAATTATTAATTTATATTCATCCGATCGTATATATATATATATACAGGTACGAGTATACGCCCAGTGGAGCGCGCAAAGTAATTGGTCGGAAAGCAAAAATAATAGTGTTATATAATACACGGGCAATACCGTATATCATAGTATTATGTCCGTATGGTAATGTAATAATGTGCGCTCATTGATCTCAAATCTCAATTAAAAAACATTCATAAAACGTTATACGCAACAAGCGGCGTGTAATGAAGAAGTAACAATCGGAAACGTGTGAAAACCAACACGTACAGGTCTTATTGTTTTTGTGCACATATTATCATATATTATTATTAATATCATTACTTATACAGTTACACACTTGCCAGCCCCATCTCTCGGTGTGCACTCGGTCGAGCGTTCTATCTCTCAGAGTCGAAAAAATCGCGTTTTTATGCATTTAATTGTCACGCAACGGCGGCCTCGACGACGGTGCAAGGGGGTGATTAAATAATATCGCCACGAGACAATAATAATATTATAATATTATTTACGCTGCAGACACACACACACATACACACATACTCACGCACATAATATATCATATAATATAATTTAAATGTATATACAACCAACTCGGCCGAGTACAACATAGTTCGCTATACCTACGCAAAAGTCGTTTCTTCGCGTTTACATACCCGGGAAACTAGATTTAAAATCAATTGGCGAGCGCGAATTCCGATCGATCGTCAATACTACATATTATTATTATTATTATTGTGTATACGTGTCATAGGTCTTATTCTGTGAATATAACGTGTAAATTGTTATCCTCGTGAGACACACGTCTCTATCAAATATAATCGTATTGCTCTTATATACGCACACACGTGCGTCTCGAGCGTATATGTAGCTTACGGTAAAACGCGAATTCCGCACAAACGAGCTGACAGTCACGGCAGTGTTCTACCTCGACACAACCAGCTAAACCCGCGAGTGAAACGCGACAATCGTCATCGACACGCTCGTTTTGCGACCGTTGGTCCATCGTATATACTATTATTATTATTATTATTATAATGTTATATAGGTACCTACGGATAGAGGTGCGACGAGACCGCTTCAGGAACGACTCTCTCGAAACCGTAATGATCGGCATCTCCGGTGTATACGTAAACGAAAGACTATATTATGATATTATTATACACAGCACACAGATGACCATATTTTTCTGGTCAAGTAGGTAACGTATTTGTTCAATGTGTTTATACACTATTTCAGTACGCTTCGTAATATCTATAAGCACATATTATTCACCTCGGAGAACCGCGTTAGTTTAGAATACGAATTAGGTAAACAATAATAATATTATTTATTAAATTGACCTAGAATAGGCTTTCTATACAAAATATATAGTATACACCGATATTATACCGTAGAGCGGAAATTGATTGCACGGTTACTATCCACTATGAATTATTATTTATTTAATTTGAATTCCTTACAAAAAAATAAATATACTGGACATCGCTAAGGAAAACTCGTGTGGAGACCCATGTTATTAAATTGTGTTACATAATCTATGTAGGCATAGATGATCATATAGGCAGTGCAAATAGAACAGCTATAAATTAACATTAAAAAAAAAAACAACTTACTAGTTTGTCATCACCCTGTCTGCAGGGTTCGAAAAAAAGGTCATAGTCACGTAAAATATAAATTATACATATTTACTTGTTTGGTTTTGTAAACGACAATACGAAAGTATAATATAAATTTATTTATTCCAAATTCTGATTTTTCATTTCCAATAAGGCTCTATAGTCGAAACCGATCATATTATATCGTTTCCATAGTAGGTCACCAACGAATATCTTCATACGACCGAGACGGAACGTCTATTCTCTGGAACACTGCCGCAGTGGTGCAATAGGTATATTATGTGGTTTTGCTCTGCATTGTAGTATACCGTACAATACATCTATATAGATAATACAAATAATATAATATTATGACGCATAATTGGTGACTTATTAACGTATAATCAGAGGCGGTCAGTGCAACGGGCACATTGTATAGGCGTAAATAGTGTCTGAAATTTTTTTTTTTGGGGGGGGAGCTATAGCTCAGGTCTATACTTGATACTCTTATGATGCTTTAAAATTATAGTACTAAAATCATTAGTTTTTTGGGGGGCTATAGAAATTCTAAAGGGACTAAGCCAACCCCCCCCTATTTGTGCCTATACTATGCATTACAATAGTTACTATATCAATGTGTACATATCGTGCCTACGTCCTACGCGTCTTTATAATATTCACATATATAATAATATTACATATTATATACTTTTATTGTAATACATTATATTATTATACCGCTCCAAGTACCGCGAACGCGTATGTTATTTTTTTAAGCCACGCGCTGTCGTTATTTTTATTTATTCGTTATTTTTTACCTCTCCGCTTCTCCGAGGCCGGCCAACGACGGAAGACTTATTGTGTTCGGGAGTTTTCATTATAATAATATCACTATACACGCGGGATAAATACACCAAAAGACTCGTACAGTTTTAAACCGCGGCGGTTGTCGAGGGCGTCGAAGAAGAGTGGAGAGGGGGGTCGATCGCTGGAAACGCACCGTAAAGAGCTGCTGCTCTATACGTAGCGACGGGCGAGTGTGTGCGCGGGACGTGCCGTGGAGGTGCAGAGGGGGGGGATCTCGACCGCAGTAATAAATCTCCGACGAGGTTTTTGTGGCCGCGCATAAATTAGGAAATCAAACGGAACCGTGGATATGGCCGGTTTTATCCCGAGTGCTCGGGTGTATCTTCCAATTCCGACTCGGCCCCGGCTTGACAGTGAATAAATCACCTGGTGAGCCGAATAGCGCGGGCTCGGGTGGGGTGGGGCGGTGTGTAAGGCCGACCGTCGGAGAGAGGGGTGGCCGGTGGGAAGCCGAATATTCAGGGCCACGAATAAAAATAATTTACGAAACGAGAGTATCGGACGACGGACGAGGAAGGAAGATGGAAAAAAAAACAAAGACCCATCGCACGTGTATACATACATACATTATACGGGAATAATGTATACACGATATATACAATTATAACGAGGAGATTTAAACGCGCCCAATGATGCAACGGTAAAATCGAACGAAAGAATAAACTCGAGCGCGATCCGTATTAATGTTTTGTTTTTCTTGTATATATAAATAAACACGTCGTTACGACAATAATACACTTATTCAAGACCGTTGAATAATAACACTATAATATATATATATATATATATGGCCATATGGGTAATGAAAGAACTGTATAATTAGTGTAATTAAATGCGGTAGCAAATCGATGATATATTTTTTTTAACATAAATATGATTTTGCCTTTTGGGCTGGATAGAAGGTTTTTTTTTTTGTATCTGACAGATTTTTCGTAAGATTTTCGTTGTCGTGACTAGGTCTTAAACATAATTACGATTCATAGATTTTCCTTGTAGACTGAATAGAGGAAAAATATCGAGTAGCGTGTTCTGTGGTTTGTTTCTATTCATGTAGATCGTTTAAAAATTTGCGAAAATGTTGGCTCGCAAGTGTTTTAAACATAGAACTAAAATTTTTATATAAAAAAAAAATGGTTTATGATAACTGAAGCGTATAGGGCAATCCAAAAAAAGTATTAGATTAAATCTTTTCGTGAAAAACCGGTTTCAACAAGTGTATTTTGGTGTTTCGTTATTTTAGTATATTGTGTATATATGATGTATTATGTATACTATGTATAATGATCTATATCAGAGTTTTTGTAGGTAGAGAGCAACAAGATATAGGTAGGCATTGTGATTAAGCTTCTGTTAATTTAATTAAAACGTTTAATGCATCACGATGCACAAATCCACAAATATAGTTTAGCAGTGGCGCCGAACCTATATAGTAAGGGTGGCGACCGCCACCCCTTTTAAATGGGTGGGTGGTGGGTCCTGTTATGCAGGTGGGCAAATATCTAACAGAAGAAATTTGATGGCTAGATACTGAGTGTTCGATAGTAAATTAGTACTTGGAATCAAAAGGGTAACGACTGTAACGTCTATACGCCGTCTGTATTCCTATGTAGGTATTAATGAAGTATGTAGTATATAGACGTATTCACTATAGACGTATAGTGAACAGTTTAAATTGTCTTATCTATTATTTTTACATTATCAGTTAGTGGTTTTTCGTACTGTGAAGTGGCTATTTTTAGCCAACTTTTTTCCTGTAAAAACCAGTAATGATATAATTATTATATTGATATAAAATTATAAAAAGGTGCTCTGCTGTACAGTAGGTTACAAGTGGGTCACTGTATAATGGATAGTATTAAATTTGAATTCAATGATATAATATCATTGTATAAGAAAAACGATTCTGAGCGGAGACGGTATGTCAGTCTAGGTATAAGACATATTATATACTTATCTATCGTATTAAAAAAAATTTACCTAAAATAGGTACCTATAATAAATTCCAAATTAATCATATCGCAATGTCCATTAGGTACTTATAATGCGTTATACGTCAACAACAAACCCTGATACTATCATAGATATATAGTAGTATACTTTAGGAGTATCAAGTACCCACGAATAATATTATACAATCACAACAAAATAACTAAAATAGTTATTCTAGGTTTTTTTTTTTGTCCAAAGTTGAACTTAAAATGACTATAAAAATAAACTGTGCTTATGTATTTTTTAGATTTTTTGGTAACAGAATTTACTACTTACGTTGAATCTTGTTTTAAATTTTCAATCCTAGGTATAAAAGTTGAACATTTCATATATTTTTAACTACAAAATAATTATTCAATTTTAAATTTGATAAATTTTGTCAAAATTTGATCTTTAAATGCTTATAAAAAAACAATTGTGCCTATGTATTTTTAATATTTTTCAACTAATATTGTAAAAATATATCAGGAGCCTTGTATAAAATTTTTACACTTTTTAGCCCAACAGATAAAACTTAAATTATATTTATAGAATAAAAAACTAAAAAAATGGGAAACTGAAAATGTCCGTAAACAGCTCAAAAAGAGTCAAAATATTTTCAAAATTGTATGGTATATAGGAAATGCTAATATAAATATTCAATGAAATTTTCATGAATCTACAGTCATTCGTTTTTGAATTACAACAAAATAAGGAAATCGCTACATGAGAAATTGAGTGAATATCCAACGTTGTAAAAATTTGAATTTCAAACGCTCATAAAAAATTAATTTGACTTTCTTATAGACATTTTTTTTTTGATAAAAGTAGATAATCTTATAAGGAGCCTTGTATTAAATTTTCAAGCTTTTTTAAAAAACAAATAAAATTGTATTGATATTTTTAGAAAATAAACTAAAAAAAATGGAAAATGTCAAATGAAAATGTGCCTAAACAGTTCAAAATAAATAAAAAAATTTTGAAAATGATATCGTGTATAGAAAATGCTAATATAAACATTCAGTCAAAATTTCATGTACCTACGGTCATTTGTTTAAAAGTTGCACCAAAAACCAAAATCGATTTTTTCGAAAACCGATTTTAGTGTAAAAATTCCCATTTTTCCTTAATTTTTATTTTGTTTTTCACGCCGCTTTTGAAAACTACTGGGAAATTTTCACTTTTGACCTCCCAAGGTACCAACTAGATTCACTTTCCTATCAGAAAAGATACTGTTGGAGAAAATCCAAACACTTTTACTGTCCTAAAACGTGATGAAAGACACAAAAAAAAAAAAAATATATTTTAAATTAAAATAAAATACATGTGGTAACAAAACTAGTCCAGCCAAAATTACATTAAAAGTTAACAGAGAACCTAATACATCCATACAAGAGTTGTTGTAACACTTTTTAGAAAAAGTAATTGAGAACAAATACAAACATTTTCATGGGTATTTATATTTTTTTGATCACAAAAAATGTATTTTGTGCTTAATGTTCACTAATCACTACCGAAGACTAGTATTTATGAATAACTGATAAAAACTTAATTATTTTACATGACTAATGTCTGAAGTTAACGTTGAGGTATGGCCTAATAATGCCCGCTTAATTTAACGGTTCTGGGTGGGTGGGTGTTTGGTAAATTTTTACTAGTTTGCCACCCCATTTTAAATTGAGTTCGGCGCCACTGTAGTTTAGCATATATTATAATTGTTGTATTTTAAATTCCTTTATATATACTCTTCACTCGTCACACACTATGTATTTTATTTAAAATTTAACCGAAAAAGATATTTGCAACTCTTAAATTCAATACAAAACTTCGATACAAAAATATAACCTATTAAAAATATCACTTCTGTTTTTAGACGAAACGATTTCAAAGTCTTTAATGACTTAAATTTTGAATAAATACACAATAATTATTTTTGCTGCGTTATTGGGTGCCTACCTAAAATCCAATTAAAACTCGTTACGACCCCAAGGTCGAGAAACGCCGATGAGTGACATGAAATGTTTACATATATAATATAAATATATTGTGTAGGTATACCACGCCAGACCCGGACGCTCAACCTTTGAAATAATTGGCTACAGTGTGGTCGCAATTAGCTCATAATATTATGTTCGTGTAGGCTCATTAAAATAGGAATTAAACGTTTAGCTGTTCGTCTTGCAACGACACGTTGACGGACATAATATAAGCGTCCCACATAGTACATTTCCGTTGGGTCGTTTATATTTTGGTTTTGATTGATTAAAAAAAAAAATAAACTTTACCACTTCATAAGAATTATACCATATATTAACTATGTAATATGGTGCGTTTATTGTCGAGTTGTAACTGTATATAAACTGAAGGGTGTCAGCAAGGTGTTCCATAAACTACGCACTATTTGAACTTGGTGGCATTTTTTTAAACGTTTTTTTTGGTTTTTGAAGTGGGTCATGTTTGCCAGATAATATTTTTCATTGTTAAATCGGAGATGTTGCTAAATATAAATATATAGAAATAAATGCATTGTAATTATAAAAATTTTACTGATTTAATCATTTTTAAAAAGTTCATACTTTATAATACTTATAATATTATATTTTATACTTTATAATATAATATTTCTGCATCACATAAAAGTACTCGGGTCGAATACAAATTATTTTCGACTACCTCATATTATATCATATGAAAGTGCGGAAATATTAGTGAATCAGTCGGTCGAGAATCAAAATATGAATACTGTAAACGTATAATGTTATTATTATTGTACCGATAAAGTTTCCTCGTGATAAGATATTGCTCCTTGCCAAAGATTATCCAACCACCCTGCTCAAGTATGAATAAGACCATATTATATATTATACGTATAATAATATTAACGTCAAATTATAAATAAAACTGTACATATTATTCTTTTGAGAGAGCATTTTGGTTATTTATTGGTTCAGTGTCGTTATTATAATATACATATTTGATATTATACATATATATATATATATATACAAAAGAATATGAATTTAAATACACATGTAGAATAAAGAATAAACCTGTTTTTTCGGAGTGAAATATAATTTATTATTTGAGAACTCGGTTGTTTTATCTGAATGACATATGAAATAGTTTTTTTTTGCTTCTTCGGAAGGGATTTTTTTTGTACACAAATACACAATGCGTGTACACACATACACAACAATGTATTATATATCCATTCGAATTTCATGAATCGAAAAATTCAAAAATGTATGTATAAATTATACAATATAATATATATACGTAACACGTAATAGTGGTTCAGTTTTAAATTTTGAAAAACCGATCAGTACAATATAATTGTAATCGATATTATCTACGGCCTTGCTACCATGCTGCTTGCTCGTTATGTACAAGAAGACTGATGCAGCAAATGAATTTCGTACGGGACTCTAGCAAATGGGTAAATTAATAAGTACCTACCTACCTAAATAATTTATTTATAAGTCAAATTCTTTTTGAAATTACTGTAAATCGTCTTGTAATTATTGGTTTTTAGGGATCCGTACGGTAAAACGGGACCCTATTACTAAGGGTCCGCTGTCCGTCCGGCCGTCCGTCTGTCACCAGGATGTACCTCATAAACCATGAAAGTTAGACGGTTGACATTTTCACAGATGATGTATTTCTGTTGACACGCTATAACAACAAATACTAAAAGTCCTAGAATATATAATATAAGCAGTGTTGCCAACAAGTTTATAGATTATCCGTACGTAAAGACTCGCACTCGGCCAGTTTTTTTAAATTAATGAATTCGAAATATATTCCAATTTACTTATAGGTATATTCTTTAGTACAATATAATATAATATAATATAATATAATATAATACAATATAATACATTATAAGTGAAATGTTATTAATTTATTTTATTATTTAACTTATTTTTTACCAATCATAAATTATAATTTATGACTTACACAAATTTATGAAGTTCTCAATAATTAATTACTGTAATATAGTGAATTATTATTTGTTTATATTTGTAGGTAACTTATTAATTGATTATACTTAAAATTATTCTATTTATAATTCTATTCTAATTAATTGTTGCATGAGTTCGAGTCTTATCCAAAAAATTAATATTATTTGATTATTATATTATTATATAACAATAATCACTGTATTGATTTCATGAAATAATTGGAATAGTTGAAAAATACGTAGTATAATATATTATAAATATACATATTGTTATCTAATGAGTGATGTAGGTAAGCTTCACGGAAAAACGACTTATTTTTCATTACAATGGAAACAGTAGCCAGTAGTGTGTATTCAAGGTGATTTATTTAACACTTATTTTCTCAAAAAGTATTCACATTTTTAAAAATATTTTTAAGTCATAACAAAACAAATTTTTCGAAAAAAATCACATTTTTAATATTTTTCGTTACCTCCAACTTAAATATATTTTTTTAAGTTTTTTACTTTTTTAAGACAGCATATATTCATGTAAAAAACTTAGTTATTTACTGCTTCTTTATTTAATATACTAAAGCAGGATAATATTCAGAATTTAGTTAATTAAATATAATTTTATACCTATAGGTGCACATTCGTTTGGTATTGGTGATGACAGTAATGCTAAGGAGAGTTTCTAGAATTATCCATGGTCTACATAAAATAGAATAGTAATTCTAAATCTTAGTGAAATTTTTATTTTATTATCTATATAATAATTTTAAAAGTAATCTAAAATAGCCTCAATCCAATTTGTAAATTCTCTAAAAAACCTGTTATTGAAAATACATGGTCATTAATTACATGATAAACTTGAAATTTTAATAAATGCTCAACTAGCATTCAATAATTAAGTTAAAATATCACTTTCCACAAATAATACACTCAATACACTATAATTTCTCAAATTATTTATAACAAAACCTATTGCTCATAAAGAGTGTGTCATAAACATGACATTTAGGTTAACGTAAACATACGTATAACAATAATATACATTGTAATTAATTTATGAAACATGTAGTTATAGTATGTGCAAATTTCCTCCCCACCTTAGCATAAAAACGACAGCATTAGAATATTGATTTCCATTTAAATGCATTTCGCTTTTTTTTTTTGCTGCAGCATCCCCCCCATTAAGGCCTAATCCACAAGTACAAATAGAGCGTCAATTTTATCCACACTTTCACCACAGGTAATTTACTATTGAGATTGTACTTGTAATGTTATTTGACGAATGACCAATACAGTTGAGAATAATTTATCAGAAAAATAATAATATCCAATTATAGGTAAAATGTGCAAAAGTATTTCCATAACTGGATTTAAAATGATGGAATTCATTCAATGTGATTGCAGTTTGAATTTTTGAGATGATGGTGAATTTTTGAAGTTCACTTCATTTTTAAATCAATATAAATTACCAAAAAACTAATCATTTAAATAATAATATGGTGAATTTTTAATTTAAAAAAATTATTTTAATACTGTTAAATTTTTCTGCCAATGCTCATAAGTCATAATAAAATACACGGGTTCGTGTTTAAGAATTTTACATTTATAAAATGTTCAGTAGAAATATGGGTTTTATTTAAATATTAACATGAGTATTGGTGAAAAATGTAACAGTAACAATAAACAGACAATAAAACATCTTCAATAAGTTAATAAACCGAATAAATAATTTTAACACCAAACTAAAATCAATTAAAATTGACACTTCATTTGCACTTAAGTCTCATCAAAACCAGAAGTTCTTTGTACCATTTACGGCACATCAAAATGAGTTGTTAACCATCAAGAAAATTAAGTTAAATATTAAAAAAATTAAACTTGTGATATATAACTGTTGTTAAGTTTGGGCCGGTTTTCATACTAAACACATAAAAAAACACTTAAAGTATAATATGGGTACTTGAATACACATTTTTGATGCATTTAATTTAAATTAAAATAAATATATAATTATAAGATTTAAAATACAATCCTCGTCAACAGCTATTTTATATACCCAATACATATTATAGGAAAATACTTAATATGCAGTGGTTATAAGTTATAACATTATGCATTGTTTATGAAGTATAAGTAACGCATATATGAGTTCTGTAATTACATTTACTTAAATAACCATAGGCGGCCTTAGGATTTTGTTTTTGACAGATATCAAATCTCGTATACTAATGATGAACATATTATAATGAGTCCACGAACTACAATGTAAGACTTCTACACTAACTATTACTTTATATAGCTATTAGTTATAAGTTATTAGTTATTTATATACAATATTACTCCAATACATTTTAGTTTTTGGTAGTATAAATAAGTGTATAAAAATCAATTTTCTAATTAAAAGCAGATTTTTGGTGAGGGACAGGTTTGCCCTAATGTATCCTTCCTAAGTCCACCTATATTTCTACAACTAATATTATCACTATATTGTTAAGCAATATTAACGCAAATAAAACAGGGAGTAACTAAAACTATAGCATACGACCTGAAGCCACTTCTTAATTGTTTGACAGAATATCGTTTGACTGTGTTGGTTATTTTAATTAGTTTACAAAATATCTTTACACACTATAATATTATTACATTAAAATTTATAACTAAACTTAAAAAAATGTAAGACTTATTAAATACAATTAATACAATTCACTGTTGAAGAGTTGAAATATTACGATATAAATAAACAAACTAATTCTATTCGATTAAACATTTATGCAGTCATATTATTTTTAAAATAATGACCTAAACTTATAGCCAGCACAGTAAAAATTACACTAATGTTTATTTTCTATAGCCCACATAATATAATTTCAATCGTATATACGTATCGTGGATTATTAATTTTTTAAAGTAAAAGTTAAATCCCAACCAAAATAATTATTCTTGGTTGTTGTATTTATAATAATATTTATTCAACGTTTTTAAATTAAACTTTTTTTTTCGTCTTTCTTCTGCAGGGACAAATGTAGTGTAATGTGATTATTAAAACTAAAATGAAGTTAAAAATTATAGGCTCTACAATATTAATATACCCGCTAATTGTAGTTGTATGTAATTAATATTTACATTATTTAGTATTATTTTTACACTCTATGTTATCTTGCAACATAGAAGGAATAACAGTCAATTTACAAAATTACAAAATGTATTATCTTTGTTCAGTGATTAGAAAATATCAACAAATACTTCAAAAACTGTAAGCGTTTCGTTCATTCAACGTCGTAACCACAATCCACCCTCGCTTAATTTCAACATACTTACTCGATATACCTATCCCTTGGAAGCCGACCGTCAAGTATATGGGTGTAACGTTTGACAAAATATTAACTTGGTGGTCATACTTATTATGGACTTCAACAAACCTAGAGATGTTGTTTCCTAGTTTCCTATTCTAAACAAGAGGAAACATTACAGGAAAAATGTTCTCTACCTATATATGAGGAAGCACTGGGACCACTGCTTGTAATAATATGCTTGTCTCACAATAAATAGCAAATATTTAAAAATAAAATCTCAAGAATAATATAACCAAGCTCCATGGTTTGTAAGAAACCTAAACATACACAAAGATCTCAAAACTCCAAGGCCACATTGAAAATTCGGCTGAAAGTTTCTTCAAGTCCATAATTTACAAATCAACAGGTTCAATGCACTACCATCTCAGAATAGGACCACTACAACTCCAACGAGTGGTACCAGTTCCGTTTGAGTATATTCTCAGGAAGCGTGTTTGCAGTGAAACAAGTTGGTTGGAATTTAAATAAAGTTTGTTAAAAAAGTAAAGCGATTTCGTTGATTGAACGGATGTTAAGATAGGATTGAAGGGTTTCGTTCAATACATACCACTTGGCACTTACCAGGATGCTCCGAAGGCAGATGTTTTGGAAAGCTTGAATAGTTCTCTTGTATGAGTACTTTGGCAGTACCCCAAATAAAAAATCCATAAACTCAAAGTGGTTAAAGAAGAGATTTATGTAGAATGAGTTTTTGAGATAAATGATAATTCGGTAACCTATAACCTTGCAGCGAAGGTGTGGCCATATAACAGGTGAGTCCTGCAATCTATAAGATATTAAGATGAGAGAATACTGAAATACAATCAATCGAGTTTGCTCGATTTTTAATCATTTTAAATGCACAGTTTGAAGAATATTAAATTATATTATTCAGATCTAAAACGGTGGAAAAAAATTGGCATGCTATCGTGCATAGATTAAGTCCTGCGATTCGACAGTATAATATTAATATAAATAATATAATATTTCATTCTTGTTTTAATATAAAACTCACCGCCACACACATATTCTGGTCAGCTACCTAGCTATATTATATGACGTATAACCACTGCAGCAGGTCGAATTAATTGTATTTTTTAGTCAATAAAATTACCCATTCTAAAACGTACAGTATGCCTAAACATAAAATATGACTATTAATTTATATAATATTACCTATTAATAATCTGTGAAAAATCAAAAATCAGTATCTATATTCTTATATTTATACCATTATATTTTTATACCATATTAATATATTATACCAAATATTATTCAATTGTGATATATCATCGATCATCGATGTATAATAATAATAGACTATATTAGAAACCAAATCAAGGTGCATTAAATTCAAAGCAATCACCAAGGTCATCACCATCATCGTATTAATTGTGTATAATATTATTATTGCGATGTATACCTACTTAATATCAAATTGGATTTCCGCCAAAAACACAGGTCATTTAGGTCATTGGGTTTCCATCTATATTTACACGATCGAATTTTACGAAATTAGCCGAAGAAAAGATTAATAACTAAACTTACCAGAAAATACTAATCCTGTTGTCAAATTACAAGAGATATCTACGCTACTATATTATGGTTATTAACGCGTAGGTTAGGTTACCTACAATAAATTCCCTAAATATGTATAATTAAACATATTTTATAATGTATACTGCGTATAATATTAAAACTAAATTTGTAACACACACTTATTATAAAACCAATATAAATTGTTATTTATTTATAACAAAATGTAATATACTAAACAATATAAAGTAGGTCGTGTACTATAGTAACTCATTATACATATTTTATTCAAAATGTATAATAATAATATTATCAAAATTTGTCTTACGAGGACGTCGTACTCAAATTTTTACACACGAGTTATTAACGTGTGTTGGGAAAATTACTTTGGAAAAGTAATAAAATAACTTTACGTTTTATAAAATATAATGAAATATTACTTTATTGTGCATACAAAAAATTCTATTTCACATATTATTATTATGATACATGAATTTCGCATTTTAATAATAACCAGCGAGATCGAAAAAAATTATTGCTTACAAAAGTTATTGATTGATATTGCACGTCAAACTAAACAACAAAATGAGTTGTTACACACAACACATTTATTGCTAAGTGCGTGTGCGCATGCGATGGCTGTATTCTATTATACTATTGCATATTGATAACCGTCTCAGTGACTTTTCTTTCCATCGGTTATTATATTATATTTATATCATACCGTTTGTTTTAAACTTTAAAAGTATTATATTTATAAGACGGCGATATGTTTGAAAATAATATATTGTGAACCCGAATTCAAACGATAAAAAATTCAAATAAATACGCATGAAATACGCTAACCGTACCGTTTGCACAATAGAATACAAGTAGGAGCAAACGTCGTCGAACATAGTTGTTGGGGTAGAAAATTTGAAATATTGGAAATTTATTATGTTCATAGGTATTAGGTATACATAAATGAACATATTGTTAGTGTGGAAGAGCTAAAGTCACTTACAATTCTTGAACATTTCAAAATATTATGCTCCTTGGCCCACAGCATGCGCCTACCAATTTACTAGGAGAAACTACTAAAGGAGAAAGACTTTTTCAAGTACAAACAGCTAGTGGTCTATTTAGTTGGTCAAATATTTGAAACACAAACATATGCTCACAGGCACGCCATCAGAATTGAGAATTTGCGATTTTTGTTATATAATAATTGTGAAATCCTCTCGAGGAAAATTTAACGCAAGAAAAATTGATATTACAAAAATATTAATACAATTTTAAAATCTATTGATTAAGGATTTATTTTTTAAAACCAAAATAGTAAAAAAATTTTAATACAATATTATGCAGCTTGAAAACACGTGTTTATCATTTTAAGTAAAATACAATATGTTTATAGAGCTATTATTTTTATTAGTTTGAAAGTATTATATCAATTAGACAAAACAAATTGTTTGCATTCAAATAAAAATTATTTTTTGTACGTTTGTTAAGATATTTTCAAAACAATCGAAACATTTCAATGATCGCTATACCTTAATCAGCTTAATCGAAACATTTAACATAAAAAAAAAAAGTATATAATATAATATGATATACATGAAATTTTTTGATCACGAATAATTAAATACTTGATAGTAAATCTATCATTTAATAATAATATTAATACAGTATTGTAACATTAAACATTTGATCGAACAGCTGTTGTGATTATAGAACCTACCTGGGTCTAAGCTTAAAAAGTCAGTTTATTTTTTAAAGTCAATATTAAGATTTTGTACCTAAGTCCACCCGTCTGAAAAACGGTCGTCGGACGCATTGAAAACCTGCCACTGGCCACTATACCGTCATTTTCACGACCGTGTCCTGTTAGGTTCGGCGGGGGAACGTCGTGGAGCGATCGGCAGCTATATTATACACTTGCGCGACTCACGCGTGTATTATGTACCACGCGCTCGCGGGGGGCGGAAGAAGATTAAACCGGAAAAAGGAAACCAATTAAACAATACGATAGCTGTGTAAGCGAGTGGACCCCATGAAGGGGAGGGGAGGTGTCCGTGCGTAATACGACTCTCTCTCTCTCTATATATATATATATATACAATAATATGGCCGGACGGCGACGGGCAGCGTGCTGCGGCAGATGTTGCTCTGCAGCTCGGCCGTCGAGAGGAGGGTATAATATAACGCCGCTGCCGCTGTCCGAAAGTGAATAATCTGCAGGCGCTTCCTCGGCGGTGGCACCGGCGCGGCGGTTCGGTACATATTTTATATAATCGCGGGTCCCGAGGACGGTTAATCCCGCCGGCCGGCCGGGGACCGCGCGCGCCGGAGAGTTGGATTTAACGTACGCCGCCGCCGCCTCCGCTCTCGTATATACATAATGCACATGTGAGTGTGCGTGCGCGTGCGCGCGCGCGGGATAAAGCCACTCGAACCGCCACTACCTCTGCAGCCGCCACTGTCGCCATTCATCAGTATTAAAAGCTCACGGCCGCACCGATATTTCGACCCGGGGTCCCGTCCCGCGCACCGCCACTGCACCAGTGGCCACAACCACCATAAAATTCGGTCGATCATCGTTTTTTTTTTTTCTTCCTCTTGTAGTTGTTATACACACACTGCGGTGCACTACATATTATTATGTGTACACACTCGCTCGGGATACGATCGATTTCGGCTCTTGTTTTATCATTTTTTAAATACGTATTATTATTATCGCAGACCTTTGCCGGGCCATTATTATTGAGAGTCCGAAATTATTATTATTATCGCGTACTATCATATTATATACATATAGAGTATTATATACCCGTTCGTTGTGGTATGTGTTCCGATGTTCGTATAATATATTATACGCGTGTATGTACACGAAAACCGTGTACGGATTTTGGATGAAAAAAAAAGGTCACCAGTATAATAATAATAATAATATAGGTTGTTTTCCCGGGCGCATACGCCCGCTTATTACAAAACGTATTATAATTTACAATCGACATCGAACGACCGTCCAAATTTCAAAAACATTTCATATATCACATATTATATTCACATATTATTATTAAAATATTATGATGATGGCGTTTTGCACGTTATCATGTTTGCGTAACACGGTTCGTATATACAGGATGATTCTGTTATAATCATAGATATTAAAGACATCGAAGAATTGAGATCGGTGAAACATTATAACAATATGTAGGTATACCTAACAATAATTATTACATTGTGACTATAATACTATACACATCTAGCAATATAGATACTCACTACACTGCAGTTTTCTGAAAAATAATAGGTATATGATATACCTAAACGTCCTAAACCCATGTATCATAATATATATTATATAATATGTAATATACTGTGATGTTACCACTTTTAATAGTTCAGACGGGAGCACTGTTATTAATAATTATTAACATTTATTTAATTATAGTTTATTGCATAAAAAACCGGTACGTTGTGTTTTGAAGATTTGCAGTGTCGCGTTATAGCAATACTCACATATTACATTACATATTAATATTATGATTTCGAAACACGTGGACAAAAACGGGCAATTCCGAAAATCCGTATATTGCACTCGTTTAGTGTTTACGTAAATGCCGACGTCGTACTCGTCGTCTTGGGTCAGTTCGGGAAACCAAAGTGCTGACGTTCGGGCAAAAACCTAATATTTTCCGAAATATATATATATAATATAAAATATTATATACCGGCCTGCAGAAGGGCAGTCTAGGTTGGATATAGGGACCCAGGAAGAATAATGTCCGTCCCGCAGCACTTGTATAATAATATATACCACGCATCCCATTTAATTGGGGTCGGCAATTTCCTATCACGTAAGCCACCTCGGTAGATGTAATTCCACGGCCGGCGCAGCCCCTCCCCCGTCGCCATTTATCACTTTTCGCCAGTTCCACGCAATTTTTCTACACTCTATACTACAAGCATACAACTACGTATACACACACACACCCGAAACTATGATATTTATATACGTCGAGTATACGATAATAAAGTAACGATAGTAATACGTCTTTTCCCCATATCCACGCGTATACTTACCCACATTACACGCTATCTCTTACGAGTGGGTACGGAGTAAATTCACGCTACCCCTCTGTTGGGTCCGAATAAGTCGTCCAGTGTCCGAACCACTATACCGCGGGAAAACTCATACGCATAGCGCAGCGTAATATTTTATGTTTATATACTTCAGCGGAAACGTCTCGGCAGCACAAACATATATATATATAATATAAAGGCGGTGTTTTCCAGCTCAACTACGTGTCGCAAGATAACTCAAAAATAAGTATGTCCCGCGCCGCCCAGCGTGGTTATTGTATTATGTCGGTTCTCGAGGAATTTTCTTGAAAATTTACGACTGTGAATTTTTTCGGAAAAAACAAATGATATCGTTGGAAATCGTGATGTGTGAACAATCGAAAACCAACTAGTTTGCCGTTCATAATTATAAAAATGTACATAGTATAGTATAGTACCTAGTACCTAGTACCTATATCCATTGAGTACACCACCAACCTAAAGAATTACTATTGTACTTTATTGTACTTAGGTACTACTATATTACCCAAGGAAAACAAATATCAGTAAGTACGTAACCCATAAATATTGAAATACTTGTACTTATGAGTTGTGAGTCGATTCAAAGCATAGTTAACCATTTCAAACGCAATACGACAAAGTCAAAAGTACCACCAATAAACATGAGTACCCAAAGAAACTTTAACTAGGCACATCAATAATAAAGACAATATACAATTGACATGGGTATTCACATTCTACGATGCATTGATGAGATGTAATAGAAACACTATAAAAAGATATTGAATAAAAATCAATTCAATTGGTTTGTAAGCAATAAGTTTGAAGGTATCGAAAAATGTTCTCAGATTCAATAACAAAAAAATTTCAGGGGGTAGGAAATTAAAATTAATAATTATTATTTCTTACCCGCATTTAAATAAAACAACAACAATTTAAGCACCGAGCACGACCAAAATTACAAAAACAACTCCCAGAGAATATTACCATTTCCGCGTTAAAAGTACATTGGTACTTACAGGCGTGCATTAAAACATTTTAAACGTCGTCCAACATAATCTGCATACTTTTTTTTTTTAAAGGTGAATAATCAGTCGTTGTTGTTAAATAGATTTTTACCCATTAGTTCTTATAGTAGACTCAGTGATCACAATTGCATTTTTTTCTATATAATTTCCGGTTTTTATTTTATTTTTAACGACAGTGTACCCATTACACACATCTTATCCTGCAAATTTATAAAAATAAAAATATCTGAACACATTCTCAAAATGTATTCTTAATATTTGAATGCGGCATGTATGGCAAATTTGTAAACGATTTATGTTTAAATTTAAACATATTTTCAAAATTAATATTGAACAACATCCATACACACACAACAACATACGCCCACTGATATTGTGGAATAAATAGAGAGGGTCATTTATAATGGCCTATTATATATTAATCAGTATAGTGTTATTGAAACTCATTAGTCACACGATAAATTATCCGTTTATATATTATAAAGCGGTATGACTAATGTCATTTCGGTAAAAATGTCAAGCAATCTTTTTTGTTATGTTAATAATATATTATAATTTCTAAGTACAAAATATATTTGATATATATTTCGGTCGACGAGGCGAATAAATAAAATAATGTCACTCGGTCTGATAGTGTATACCTTCTCTCAGCTGAAGAACTGAAATGGAAGTAAAATAACCGTTTTATCGACGTCTCCAAGGAGAAGACTGAAGAATATATTAAGTTTATATATATTATTGTCGTCTCAGCGTGTGTATATATATAGTATATACAACACACACGGCATGCATAATGGAGAGGAATATATATATATCACTTTGGTGTTAATTCAACAAAAAAAGATCGATAGATATATATTTTCATTTGTTTTAAGTGTTTTTATAAATAAATGTACCGATGCAGTTTATACACGACTATATATAGACTATTTATAGATTGATATTAGTTCTTCGACGAATGTAGGGCTTAGTACACAGGAGGATTTGACTTTAACAAAAGCTATAAATTCAAATTAACTTATAATGATTGAACAATAAAAAAAAGATCTCGGGAAGTTTTAAATCCGATGACGCACGTCTAATATGCGTGTGTGTTTATCGCATGTAGGTACCCACAATAATGTACAAATAAAAACAATTATTGCTACCTATCGATTTTTGAATATTACCTTTAATGATATTGCTGCTGGTTTTCGTTTGTATAACCTCATTTTTAGTAGGCGTTTAGTTTGTTTCACTTAAATAAGAAAAACCAGAGACTTTTTCCAATTATACTTAGGCTTTATTTTTAAACACAATTATCAATATTATACAAATAAATCGTTGTCTCGCTTCTTATTTATATATAATATAGTAACTATAATAAGTAAAAACAAACGAAAAAAAAAATGGTTGGTTTCTGTTATGTTTATGTACAAAAAAAGAGACTCCATAAAAATATTATCTGATTACAATATATAAAAGTTATACAATAAATTAAAGGAAATAAATAAATATAAACTTATTGAGTAAAAACTAAAACTTGACACTTGTCATTGTCATTTTTTTTTTTTGTTTGAACACCGGTTTATAATGTTATAGTAGAATTTCACGTTTGATTTATATAGAAACTGGCGAGACTACTCGAGAACAATGTTATATATACCATCCAAATAGGAGAAAAAGTGATTTTAATTTGGAAATCCAAAAAAAATACACTACACCTAAATTCTTATTTATATCTATATATGACTATATAATATGTATAATACATAATATATCTATGTGTATATATAACGTTAACTAAAATACATTTACAGTCTTAATGCTAAAAAAGTAAGTCTAAAAAATAGTATTCAATACGCGCTATACCACGTCTATATTAAACAAGTAAGTATACAGTATATTATAATATATTATTATGTACTATATAACCTTAAAAATTGTTCTTATATTATATTTAATTTTGCATTACTTATACACAATAAATTACGTATAACATGCATATTATTATATAATATATTTAAATGATTTATCGTCGATAGTTTATTATTAATATTATTTATACTTGTAATAATAAATTTAAATCGTATACAAACATATAATATTACGTATATCTGTGTATCGACAATTAGTGTCGTTTCGAGCCGAAGAGCCGATATATTTTACGCGTATCATCCATCGCGTATAGTTGTCCGTTCATCTGCAACACAAGCAACGCAATGACATCGATTAGAAACGTGCAGAAATCATGAATATTTTAGCGGTTTATTTTACTTTATAATATAGTTTATATTATATGTAGTATGTACAATAAGTAGCTTATTAGGTATTATAGGTACACTTGGCGGGTTGTGATTTGATAAGTACGATTTTTTTTTTTTAATATCTAAAAATCATAAACGATTAATAGCGTATTTTGGAGTTACATAATATTTATGGCCATTGGGTAGTAGACACACATATTATATTATTATAATGCCAGTTTCCACATATATACGAGTGTATACCTGCCTACGAATGTTCAGTAAATGGGCGCGTTGTGTAAAGCTTATAGTACCTATATAGCCCTATTATAGGCACATAAGTAAATAAATTATGTATGTACAATTAGAATATCTTGTCAATCAATATTGATCGAAAGTTGCATATATTTTATTATTATTTACAAAAACATATTAATCCGTTGGAATTAGAACGTGTTATATTATAATATGATGACTGCTGTAGCATATGAAACCTTAACATTATAAACTTATAATTATTACGTATACCTATGCTAATATACATTTTTAACGTAGATTTTTTTGAACTGTTGAAAAATACTCTGAACTTTGATAGAATAAAGAAACGTGTGTTTTTATTTTTCATATAGTTTTGGACGAACTAATGAGATTTGAGAGGATAATTTAAGATGATAATATTTGGTCCTGGAAAAACAAATGAAGAAGGTGGCTACGAAAGAATATCAAACAGAGAACTCGAACTGAATACGTTTACCTATACCTTATGGCTTATATAGTACGCAAGTATATATAGTGATGAGTCGTCGTACTCAAGAGCTAGTGATTAAAATTTAAAACGTGAGCAGGGCATACGTATCTATATATAAAAAGGAGGGACCAACTCGTACCGACAATCACGAAATGGGTATACCAAATAAAACACGATCAAGACCAAGACTTCGGTGGAAAGATATATAGTAAATTAAAAAAAAACATTCAAAAATCTTAGGAGTGAGGAATGAAGAAGTATTCGTAGCGTCAAACAGATAATCATGGAGGGTATATATCGTGGAAGTAGCACGGGCCTATAAATGGCTTTAACTAGGCCAAAAAAAACGATTGATTGGGGGCGACCAACCTAAGACGTACATTTATATAATATATTAATTTTTATGAGCACGTATATATATATAACTATTTATTTACTATAGCTTTATTTTTCTTTTGATTAAGGTTTAGTGCCGTCCGCGAACACTTTAGGTCTGTCGTCCGTTTTACAGTGTATTTTTTTATTTGTTTGTGCATATTATACGTCGTGTAAGCAAAAGGTTTTGAAAAATTGATATATGGTGTAGGGCGCGTAAATCGATATACATATGCGCGAGTATGTGTTTTGTGATTTGTGGATAGTATATGAGTGTGCATAATAAAAACGTATATATATATGCTGCAGTGAAGGTGTGGTGCGGGGACATATAGCCGGCGGCGTACTACATAATATAATAATATATACATATAATATTATAATATAGTCGTCGGGCTTTGTGTCTCGTCGGATGAACGCTGTGGCGTCGTTTCAAACATAATAATAATAATAATATCAGTCTCACCGGATGTTACCACGCTCGTGCGAGTGTGTGTATGAGGAAAATTCTTTGCAAAGACGATACAATGGTGTACAGCCACATCAGTGTGTGTATGTGTGTGGAAGGAAAACCGTGAGGCGGCGTTTCCGGTTTCCGCGTGCGATCAAAAGAGACGTGGAAAAGTCTGCGACGACGGTGATATAAAATATATAGCAAAAACTCGCGACTGCGATATTATATTATAATATTATTGGAGCCCGTCGGCGAGGGTCGGCCTCCGAAGGTTTTTATTTTCTTATTTATTCGGATATTAGGTATAGGTAATCTTTAAATTTAAGATTAAGAACACTAAATATCGTAATCAATATATGAAAAACGAATACGTAATTGCAATAAATTTCTATTAGCGTTCAAAAAAGAAACCGCTCCCCGCAGTGTCTTGGTATTTTTTTGTGTTGATTTTTACAATACATTTTCCTGTTTTTGATTAATTCAACGTGTGAATATTGCACACTATAAAATATTACGGTCTGTTTATAACTTGCGAGACTAACGCAAAACGCAAATTCATGCATTAAATATTATTCCTGTTGTTACATTTATTCTGCAAATATTGTTTTACACTTGAGCACATTATTGAAATCTATCGTATAAACAACACGTATATATAGTGGAACAAATGTCATGCCAGACAATACTTTATCGTTTCACAATCGTATAATATGGTGAAAAAAAAAATAATAAATAAACGAAACAATAAATTATACTAATATTATATATGTGTATTACAATATACGCGCGAAATGACTATATTATTATTATAATATTATGTGCGTCCGGATAATAATCACATAAATAATTGTTTTGTGCATAGAATCTCGTTGGACACGTCTTGCGTGCCTTGATTTGTCAACTCCTCGCCGAAGAAAATATATTTTTAGTTTCCGTGTGTACATTCATGAGTACCTATAAAAATATTATAATATGATGTTTACACGTTTATTATTTTGTTTCGCAAAGATATTTGTATTTACATAAATCCGGTATGAAAATAAATGGATTTTGAAAAAATTGTTCTGGAAACGGAAGTTTGTCTAGGGTTTACACACACACAATTTATGGTATTATATATTATTTTGTATAATATGAAAAGACGAATTCGGGCGCTCGCTTAAAATATGTATTCGAAAATATTGTCAACAGCATAACTTTTCAGACTGCACTGCCGCGCGCGGGGTGATTCGCAGAGCACAAAATATGTACCGATTGATTTACGTGGTTTTTCGCGTATATAATAATATAATATAAAGAAAAACACCAACCTACACGCCTCAGAGGCAACATACGACTGGTGCGGGAACTTTTCTGAACAAATACATATGTGCCCGAATCCGTGGACCGGATCCGAAAACGATGGAAAACTTTTCAAACTCCGGTACGCGTATATACGCGTACACTCATAATATATATATATATTATACATTATTCAAAAAAATAAATAAACGGGACAAACATTTTATAATGCAAACAAAAATTTTATATTTATAACTAAATATATTAATATATTAATAATAATAATACAGCTGTATATGGTAGAGAACGATTTGTCAACTCTAGCGCGTTATCTCGGGTCGGGCGTCTTAGCGCGACGATGACGTCGTCGGGTGGCGCGTCGTTCGTATTTTTATATTTTACATGTATGTTATATAGGACGTACCTATACCATGGTATGTACGAAAAACCCGAAGCTCGGTGAGCAGATAACGCGAAATGCATTAATCACTCGAGGTCGAGGGGGTACTCTTTTTTCACGTCGCGGCCGTCCGCCGCCGTCCAACGGCCGGGAAATGGGAGTGGTCTGTCGCACGACGGATTTGTTTTATTCGTCGGCGAAAAATAAAGACATAGCTAGAGCATGTGTGTGTGTGTGTGTGTGCGTGTGAGGGAGAGGAGAAATAAAAACCCGAGAAAAAGACGTGGAAAACACGTGCGTTACCGGTCGGTGCGACGACGACGACGACGACGAAGCAATCTGCCCCGATCGGACGTCCAGTAATTTATTATTGGTGCGGGTGGAGAGCGAGTGTGCCTCTCTGCAGCATTATAATATAATAATAATATTATCGAAACGAGCGGCCCACGCCGTTCCGGTTAACATGAATCGTCGTCGTCGTCGTCGTAGACTATTCAAACACGATATTCTTCATAATATTTAAATATCTTATAATATAATAACACGTGATATATTATTATGTTATGTACAGCTCGAGTATAGAAAATATTATTTTACATGCACACACGAGTTTGTCGATAACGCTATCGGATATTCTTTTTTGCCGTCGTCGTCGTACGTATACAGTTCTCGTTCATTCGTATTTCACCCCTCCCCTCCCCACGATCGCACAGCTCAATAAGTTCCAATATAATATATTTTGCATGTATACAATATTATAATATATTATTGCGATAATGATAACGTCGTCGTCTCCACGCAAGTCTCTAGTGCGCGCGAGCTTATAACAATATAAGTACGCCACTCGGTATTATTGAAATCTTTGTGCACTTTTTCAAATTTCTCGCGCCATAAAATTTGGAAAGTATTATGATATTTTTACACTCAAAAAATCTTGATCAATCAACATTAGACGCCGTCGCATTGAGGTAAAGTCGGTATTGTCGATATCGATGAGTTTTTGCTACAGTTTTTGTACCTACACGGAAAAACAACATTGATTGTGTTATGTTACTAAATTTTAGTCGATTATATTCCCATATATAGTTTCCAGAAAAATGCTCATAAATTCTAGGCATTAACCGATAAACCTATGGGCTATGATGTATCAGGTATATTGTGTATATACTAACTACTAATCGAAATTTAGACAACATCATTCAGGAGTCACAATTATAAACTTCTAAAATTTCAAGTTTCAACTTGTCGCATTATATAACATTTTATAAGAATGTAATTTTTAGATGTTAGATATAAAATAAAAATTAGTACAAAAGTGTGTGTATGCTTTTGTATACGATACCATTATTTTAAACGTAATTTATTTATAAATTCATACAGGTGTAAAAATGTGTACATTTCTATAGTTCTACAAAACTATACACTACCTACTCGACATTTTATTCGTTTGAGTACAATTCTTTTATGGGTGTTTTTTTCAAACAATATTAAGGATTTTAAATGTTATTTTTATGCTAATTATTCAATTCATAACTATACTATTTTACATTTTGTGTACCCGTATACACGATTAGAATAGGTATATACAATTATAGCTAAAATTATAATTAATAGCTTTAAAAATCTGATAACAGTCAGATTTTAAGTTTGAAGCTATAATATAACTCCTTACTGTAATTTAAATTAGTTCACTCCTGTTATAGTGTGTGTAGGCAATAGTGGTGACTTAAATATATGGCAAATTAATTTTATCATAAAAATACATATTTTAGAGCAACACGTTCTAGTATTTAGATGAAGTATGACAAAAAAAAAATGATATCATATTAAGTACATGACGTATATAAAACTGAAAGCAATTATACAGGTCAACGAGCGCGTTCACTTTTAATACCGCTCAAACATGTGTAACACATATATTATATTATAATGTATACGGTATGCAACATTCAATGAGTATCTTTGCCGTCGTCTATTAGAGGTTTTTTTTTCTTAACAAACCCGCGGCTAATGATCATCGCACCCAATGTAAAAAAATAACATTTATCCTTCCCCTTTTCGAAATTCTAAGAGTTTCATACCCGGTGTTTCAAAACGTGTCTTCTCCGCACGTAAACGATTTATATGAACAGCGTGTGCGCTTGTTTGAAATTTACGACCGAGGCCACCAACACGGTAATTTTATGCAGGGTGACCAATAAATATAATTGTGACAAATATCAGACTAAATTTATATCTTTTACCTTAAAAAAAAAAAAAAAACCATAAAGGCCTATTAGTATAGTGAAGGGTAAGCCGGGAAAAAATATGTTTCCGACTTGAGCATTTTGTAGAGAGGGTCGGGGCTATAATCGGGCTGCAATAATTAACCCGAACGCAATAAATCAGAGACGATAAACCGATTTTACGTTTTAAAATAGCACCTCCGCTTTAGGATCGGGCCGGATGAAGTACAAGCCACCCGGGAACTGTGCACTGCTGGCCAAAACTTTAGCCATATCGCCGTCTAGTCGCAGTCACCGTGCAGCAATGTAATGCACATAATCAAAACGAATGAACCAAATATTATTATACCTGCCGGCGCTACCACCTCATACAGTATAACTCGGTGCGTAATAATATTATTTAAGCCGATACGAGATGGGAGGAGAATTAAATTCCAAAATATCAAAGGACAATCATAACTTGGGCAACTTTGAAACAGCTGAAGGGATGACAAATATACAATAGGTACCTAAATAATGTTAAGCTGCAAACCAAATTAAAATTATTTTCATTTCAATTTCTAAATGGATTTGACAATATCTAGTGATTTCAATTTTCAGGTTTAGAATTTTTCACAACCTCAAACTGCTCACCACGTGGGTTGTTGACAGATATAATACTTAATATACAAATTCAATAATAACACCACATTGCTTATTAGTTATTACAATATAAAAAAATATTAGTTTTATCTTTTATGCCTTGTGCCTCGTGGTAAAATGAAATGCTTATTAGGTAGAATGACCGAAAGACAAATTTTAAAGCGTAAATAAATAATTAAATAGATAGGCTAAACTAATATAATTTTGATCAATAATATTTTTGATTTAATTTTGGTGTAGTTGTATACCCATTGTGATATAATTATTTTCTCACTAACTTTGTTTACATCACTTTTTACTAGAATATTGTATAACTAATTAGTACTAAACATTAAATGGTTACTTATACTTTAATAGTTGATAATGTATAATAATATAATATACTGTCTTATATTTTGGGAAATTAATAGTTAATAATCAATTATTAATACTCTATATTTAGTTCACTCGCATATTTAATATCCAGCATATTATATCAGTTTTAGATTCTGAGTGAAACGATGAATGTATTGATTTTACAATGATGTGTGTTTTTTTTTTTTTTGTGTCTGTGTACACGATAAGTAGTCGAAAAAATGCTTCGATTTTCGACTTCAGTATCTTGTTCGATTGGAGAGTGAATATCGTTGGTGCATTGGGGAGGTCAAAATTTAAAATTCCCAATAGTTTTCACAAGCGCCGGGAAAAACAACATAAAAATGAAGGAAAAACGGGAATTTTTACGCAAAATAGGTTTTTGACAAAATCGAATTTGGTTTTTGGTGTAACTTTAAAACAAATGACTGTAGGAACATGAAATTTTGACTGGTTGTTTATATTTGCCTTTTCTATACACGATAAAATTTTCAAAATATTTTGATTTATTATGAACTGTTTAGGGACATTTTCATTTTCCATTTTTTTTTAGTTTTTTTTCTAAAAATATCAATAAAACTTTGTTTGTTGAGTAGAAATACTTGAAAATTTAATACAAGGTTCCTACTATATTGTTTCAAAGGCAGATGAAAAATATTAAAAATCGTTAGTCACAATTTTTTTTTATAAGCATTTAAAGTTCAAAAATTGACAAATCACGAAAATAAGCAAATTATTTTGAGTTAAGTATTCGTAAAAATTTTTCTTTTTAAATCTAAGATTTGAAAATGTAATACAAGATTACTCATAAGTTTGTCTACCTTTATCAATAAAAAAATCTCTACCGGACAGTCAAATTAAATTTTTATGAGCGTTTGAAATTCAAATTTTTACAACATTGGATGTTCACTCGATTTCTCATGTAGCGATTTCCTTATTTTATTGTTATTCATAAACGAATAACTATAGATACATGAAAATTTCACTGAATGTTTGTATAAGCATTTCCTATACACCATACAATTTTGAAAATATTTTGACTCTTTTTGAGCTGTTTACGGATATTTTCATTTTTAAATTTTTTTAGTTTTTTTTTCTATGAATATCAATAAAGTTTTATCTGTTGGGCCAAAAAGTGTAAAAATTTATTACAAGGCTCCTGATATATTGTTACAATATCAGTTGAAAAATATTAAAAATACATCGGCACAATTTTTTTTTATAAGCATTTAAACATCGAATTTTAACAGAATTTTTCAAAATCTCGAAAATTATTAATCATCGTAATTAATAAATTATAAAATAATCAGTTTTTATAGCTAAGGATTGAAAATTTAAAACAAGATTCCACGTAAGTAGTTAATTCTTTTACCAAAAAATCTAAAAAATATACAATCCCAGTTTATTTTTATAGTCATTTTATGTTCAAATTTGGACGAAATTACACATTAAAAAACCTAGTTATTTTGTTGTGATTATATAATATTATTCATGGGTACCTACTTGAAACTTCTAAAGTTTACTATTATTTATCAATGATAGTATCAGGATTTGTTATTGATGTTGATGTATAACGTGTTATAAGTACCTAATGGATATTGTGATAATGTGATATGATTAATTTGGAATTTATTATAGGTCAATTTTTTTTTTAATACCATAGATATGTATATAATTTGTCTTAAACCTAGACTGACATACCGTCTTCGCTCAGAATCGTTTTTCTTATACAATGATATTGTATCATTGAATTCAAATTTAATACCATCCATTATACAGTGACCCACTTGTAACCTACAGTACAGCAGAGCGACATCCACTTTTTTGATTTGTTTTTTACAGTATTACAATATCTTAAGTATGATAGATATACTGCATAGTTAATTAATATGCACTTAACAGATATTTTCCCTAGATGATGATGTTTTATGAATCCATTTCTATGGTTTCCTTCTATCACTGTATGTTTAGTTTATCCACGTCTAACTATCAAACAGATATAACTTATAACTTCTACACCGTTGGATATTTCCCGGAAAAATTATTAGATTTATACATCGGACATAATATTGTTACAACATAGACCGTTATTGTATCATGTGGAACGTATAATATTATTATACAACGTGAAGTTGGTTATAGATAAGTGTTGTAGGATAGGTTTTTCTTATTTTATTTATACGCTTGTGCGGGAACGAATTGTATATTATTTATAAAATTGTTTGATTTATTTTTTGAAATTTAGAACGCTCTAATGCCATAAAAACGTCTAATATCGCGTAATAAATATAAATAACAATAAAAGTTTAATTTTACCGGTGATGAATAATGATAAACGCGTGTAAAGTAAAAAAAAATAAATAAAAAATAAATAGTGTTACGGCGAAATCGTAGGTCCTATACACACATAGAGTATATGTTATACCTAGGTATATAATAATAATATCGCCGTATTAGTGAATACAATTTGAACTCGTGCATTATCGAAGACGGATTACACCGCGCCAAAGGTCGTACCCTAAGTATAATATATACTGACATCGGTACCTACCCTACGGTAGCTGATGGCGAACATACCTCTATACACGTTATATGCATTTATGTATATATATAGTAACGACGGTCGACGAGGATCTCTCATTGATATTGATTGCGACGCTCGCGGAGTTCGTCTCGCGCCGTGCACCTATATACATTTATATATATCTGGCGTATAAGTTTCGCGTTTCTCCCTCGCCCCGCCGACACACGGCAGCATTATAGTCGGCTTAAGATTGCAAATTGTATATTTATCGTTTTTACGGCCATTTTGAATTTGACGCATACAAATACCTTTGCGCGCTCGACGCCCGTATCGCGAGACTGGCTGCTGCACGTCCCGGGAAATTGGAAAATATCGCCCCCCCGGACCGTTTATACAGACTCATTCGGATGCGCGGCGCGCCAAGTTGTTTATTAATATATATTGTCCGGCAGTGTGTGTGTGTGTGTGTACGTCCGCATCCGGTCGCCGTGCAGCGGCAGTGCAGAGACAGAGAGAGAGGAAATCCCGAGATCGGCTTTCGCTGCCGTCGCCGCTGTCGAGGTATATAATATTATATACCTAATATACATTATATATATATACTAAATATTTATATATATGTATAGTATTATATACATAGTTTATATTATATAATATATTAATGTACGTCCGTGTGTACCGTGCGGGACGCTGTGGCCACCCCGCGAAGACGCATGGCCCGTACGTGACCGGATCCGGACAAAGTCATAACATTAACGTCGCGCGCGCGGCTTGTGCGAAATTACGTGGCGCGCGTTATGTCGCCGTTCATCCCTCCTCTGCACGTATTGTCGCGCCAGGTCCAGCTGAACCGTTAACCGGACACGACGACTGTGGATATTAATATATTAAATTTCATTCGGAAACTCCATCGTTCTCACCACTCTGCATACCTATATAATTGATATCCCCGAGAGAATAGATTATAATCGACAAAGGTTGGTTTTTAAATACCTACTGTGTTTTCTATATAGAAAAGTAGTCAATATCTACCACGTAATAGTATACACTACTATATTATTTTTAAGCACCTACGTTATCTCTTTGTACAATGATCGGTTTAAAGTATAACATCTGTAAGTGACTCAGTAAGTCCGTGACACATAAATAATATAATATAATAGTATTAATTATTTTAAATCACACACAATATATGTATAAATACTTAGTATGTATATTTTATTATGCTAATAACCACATGATTATAAGTATAGGTGTACGCTTGTCCAAATGCCCTCAACTGTATCACATCAAATAAAAATAAAATAATACGTTTTCTTAGCTTACATTGTAATACAATATATTTATGAATATGCAATAAACATACAGTATAATATATATTTACAGATTTCCTCAAAATTATTCTCTTCAATGAATAAAGAAACTGATTTAAAACCATAAGCGTTTACTTAAAATATAAATGGGTTTTCGAATTAAACAAAAGTCATATTTCGTGGCTTAGCACGGCGCGTTGTCTGATAAAAGTCATATTCGCAAAGTCAGTCTAGTGTTAATAGTATTATATTAATATTAGTGTTGAGAATAGATAACGAAAATTTAATTTAGTTAAGATACAGATAAAGATAAATACATTTTTCATTTATCTAGATGATATGGTAGATAAAACTAATTTGTATTATATTTAAATAACATATTTAGGTACTTGGTTACCTACGTGAACATAAATTAACTACTAACAGTCAATTGGTACCATACAGTATTATGCTAATATTATGTACCTATTAGATAAAGTTCTGAAAATTAGAATATTATTCATTATTCTGTTTATGCTCTGTATATAAAAATATACCTAATTTTTGATTTTTTAACTGTCATTCATATGTCTTATGTGCATAATAAATTCTTATTCATTGCACAGTAAATACCTAACATTATTAATAAATTGTGATTTATGATGTATGATATAAAGCGGGAATAAACAGATTCAAAAGATTTGTAAAGTATCCATATTACTATAATGCGTTTATGATAGATTTTATCAAGGGAATTTGGTTGCCTTTTTTAAATGTAAGGCCTACTTAATGAGAGTACCCAACTAAGCGACGCTCTGAGCAATTTTTCGTCGGTACTCGTGGTACATAATATTACGACATGTGGCATACTGATATACCTACATGTACCTACATGTACCTGGTACCTAAATATATTTGTGCACCTATCGATTGATATTATAAACACGAAAACGCATCGTTTCATCACCTTGTGCCAGGGGGTTCGGCTACAGAAACCAGAGATACCTGAAACGTGGCGATCGCGTCGGGTCTCGTTTTTACCGCAGCTACGATTAGTATAAGCGCGAATACAACATGATATAGGCGAGTTTACACAATAGTATAGTAATAATAATGTATACACGTGTATTGTGTATAATGTGTGTATATATATATATATTATTATAAATGTCCATGCACGCGCGTGTGCAGTCGCGGTCGTTTATTTAAATTTAACGACGACCGGTAGCGATCGTATTTCGTCCTTCTTCCACCCAGACAAGGTAATCGATTTCTTCTTTAAAGGAACGTGCGCCGGCCCGGACAAATTATTGCGGCCGACCGATAGTCATTCAATTATACGTACTATATACAACACAACTATAATAATATTGTAATGATACGCTGCGGACAAGATGATATATATGTATATTCACGTGCCAACGCAGCCGCCGCGACGATTTATTTTACGACTTTTCTCGGTCATTATTATTATTCCTCTCTTCTTATCACAATCGTTATTATTATACCTATACTCGTTTATTTTCCGTTTTATGTAACTTCAAAACATTTTCGCGTATTTAAAAACAGCTTTCTTATGGTGCCCGAGACCTGGCTACACCTGTGTTGTAAACGTCGGTTACTGGTCAATCGGTAATGTTATACACACCGCACAGAAACGTTTATATTGTGTTCATCGATTTTAATGGACACCTACGACATGCACTTGATGTCAAATTGTGCAAACATTTATTACATATTTTATAAAATTTAAACATTCGGATGTCACACGATACGAATTGTTTTGAATCGTTGTAATATTGTCTGCAAACTATATTTTATTGGCGATGATTATTAATTTCGTACACTTAAACAAAAAAAAGTAATACCGCGACTTTTATACACCATTATTTTTAGGCTTTAAACAAAACTTTAATTATTACTCAACTCCACTCTAAGTTTGAAGAGATTTAATGATTTATCGGATTAAAAATGTTATAGTAATTTGATAATTATTGTTTTGAACATTTATTAGTTGGACCTATGTATAAGTATATAACTATAAAAACCCTAGACACTCTCTATACTATAATAGAAAATTTCGAGTGAACATCGTCGTGGAGACTGATCACTGTAACAGTCGTATTATAACAATTAAATTTAACAAATACTACAGTAAAAATTAAAACATAATAACTAAAAAAGTTAGGTAAAAATTATAATTTGTTTTTAATATATGTCCTTTATAGAATATGTGATTATAAATATCGGTTGTAATATTTCGATTATTCATTTTTTAATTACAACAAAAACAAAATTTGGTTGTTTTTACTGATTATTTTTAATTGTAATTAGAGAGCGCGTAAAAACCTGGAATATAAAATTCTGGACGGTACAGTAATTATAATTCAGTACATGAAAACCGTTAATTGTTAATATTTATTCAATTTTACTAACTAACGGACTAACTAGATGTAGTTTGATACCAGAAACCAAGCACAATTTTGAAGCATTTTGTCTGGTAATCGTCGTAAAACCAATACATATTCTTCGTTACGTCCAGTACAAATGTACAATCTAAAACTACAAAGAGAAAAAAATATTTTAAAACACTAAATCAATATGGTCATTCCAAGACGAACAGGTAGATGTATCACGTATATTGTGATACATCAAGTGGAGTTTTGAACCAATTTCGTGTCATCTATATAATGATAATAATGCGATAATAATGGTCGAGTAATCGTATAATGTTAGGTACTATGATTTATAATACTGCATTAATAAAAAAAAAAAAAGGTAATAATAATATTGTACATCGCATCAAGGATAATGATGACGGAATCGGTGAAATACCTACAATTATATTGTGATTAAAACGCTTATATTGATGCAGTATTACAAACAATATCATAATATTAATTCAGATTTGGTTATTTTCAGTACCTACTTGAATAAATAATAAAGAATTATATTTAACTGTTGACTTTTGTAATTTAATATTAGTTAAAAGTAATCTAATTGTATGTATTGATTATTCAATTCTTGTCCGCTTTTCTTATTTATAATTAAATATTGTTTATAATATGTTATATAACTCATACTATAAAACCACCACAAGAATGTGCTTAAAGGTGGTAGATATTTTTTGTTTAAAAAAATAAAAATATTACAATATAAACAATATTAGGTATAATATACGTATTAATAAATAATATATTATGCTATACATTTGTATAATATGTACATATTTTATCCGAGTCTATGGTGGCGTCTGCAGCGATGGCTCTGCGGCGTACCGCGTGCAATTTAAAAAACCACCGTCGTCGGGGCGGTCTTAAATGATTCACGGAAATTCGACACGAAATATATGTGCAATATAATAAATATCCGATTATGCGCTGCGTGCAGAGAGTCGAACAAGAGCCGAAAATTACACCGAACTCGCTGCTTGCTGTAAGTAATATTATATATTACCTATATACATATATATATTATATTATTATTATATATTATATACACCGGTCGTCGGCTCGCGGGGAAAACGTAATAAAAACGGTATATACAAGAGGGGGTTATCCCGTCTTTTGAGCGGGGCGAGGGCGCGCGCGTTCGCATCTTCGCGTCTTTAGAAGACCTTTTTTTTTTTAAACGGTTTCCGAACGCTTTTCAAATGTCCTCATAAACTTACGAATTCCGGGAGCGCGCGCACGCGGTGGTTCCATATATATATATATACGCCGGAACAACGATGATTTATACAGGACGTATCCAACATTATCGGATCTTCCATCCGATATTGTGTGAAGCGGCAATAAAAGCGGTTTATCAGCCCGCCGCCGCCCTCCGACTCGTCGTCGGCTCACGCCTCTCAGCCACCCCCTCCCCCCCCAAAAACGACTGTTCCGTCTCGAACGCGTGGGGCTCAAAACGTGTGCGGGGTCCGAGATGAATAATTCAAAATACTATTTCGTCGCAACTCTGCCGTATATATTATTATATATATATAATAATAATAATGCGAAACGAACGAGTTTGGTGGAGATTTAATGAAAATGCCATTATATACGTATATAGGCGGTACCGCGTATTATATATAAACAATATATAATATTATATATGTATTTAAACCGAAATAAGCAGCGCGCCCGAAGACCTTATATATACCAGTCGGCTTATACTCGATTTTCATTGACATCGTTTTGACTGTAATGAAAAATATTATGTATCGGAAAATCCTCCATTGCAGCACATAAGTATATATACCTACTCGTAGATAACTGAAATAGTCTTTTATTATTCGTTCTACTCTGATCCACCCCCTCCCCCCCGGGCACTGACCACCACACTTTAGTGCTTTGCCCCAATAGACTAAACTAAAAAAGTTTTCTCATACTATTATAATATAGTTGTATACACAATATACAGGGTGATTTTTTTATCGAAGAACACTCATTATTTCAAAAAGTATTAATGTTTAAGAAAATATTTTTTTACATAGTTTCAAGTTGTTAAAAAACAATATTTTTATTAAAAAAATATATTTTTAAATATTTTTTATCTTTTTAATTTTTTAAGTTTTTTACTTTTTTGAATGACAACATCTAATTTTAATTTGATATTCAAAAACAGAATATTTTTCTGAGTATTTCGATACATAAAAATTGAATTTAGGCAATTAGTTTATGAGTTATAAGTATTTAAAGTTTAGATGAGCGGAGTAGAGTGGTACGGGGTTACCCCGCGAAATGTTTGTCCTCTACTCCGCTCATCTAAACTTTAAATACTTATAACTCATAAACTACTTGCCCTAAATTCAATTTTTATGTATTAAAATAATCAGAAAAATATTCTGTTTTTGAATATCAAATTAAAATTAGATGTTGTCATTCAAAAAAGTAAAAAACTTAAAAAATTAAAAGGATAAAAAATATTTAAAAATATAATTTTTTAATAAAAATATTGTTTTTTAACAACTTGAAACCATGTAAAAAATATTTTCTTAAACATTAATACTTTTTGAAATAATGAGTGTTCTTCGATAAAAAAATCACCCTGTATATATTATATACGATACGTAATTGATTGTTACTATATTTTATACGTCTTGTCTTGTAAGTTTTTTCGATTTTGTGTTCATTCATTATTTTTTTGTTATTTTACAGGAATTTTATAAGAAGACTTTGAGCTGCCAATATTTCTATCACATCATTCAACCGTTTTCAGGATCTGACACAATAACACTGATGAACTTACTTCGTTATAATAAAATATACATTCATTATGTATATTTAGATACGTTTTCTCACATCGTCTCACGCATTTATATATGTATATATATATATTGTGTAAGTATAATATAGTCCCTATTCCCCCTTTGCAACGCCTCCCAAACGAACCACCGCTATTTGCGGTCGTTGAAAATTACACGTTGAAGAGTATATATATATTATATGTATATTATTATTATTAAGTCGGCGAAAAACGCTCACCCTAATTCCGATTCCACACCCTCCCCTCTGCGGGGCACTAATTTCAGAGACAATACTTAATAACTATAGTAATTATTCTTATTGCACTTTATAAAAACGTCAGAGGGGCGAGAGACGCCTAAATAAATGCCTTAGCGACTTAACGAATTGTTTTTCGCAGGGCGAACGTGTTATAAAACACAGGTGTCTCTTCGGTGCTATAATTTTATAAGCTTGTCGGAAATACAATTGTAATCGTACAAGTGTTTTAAAATTGTATGATATAATAGGACATTATATCGCCACTGCCAATTGCCATACAGACGAAATTTTAATATTATTCATATTACCTATACAAAATTATGACGTCCACTGAGCAGTATGATATATATATTTTTATTATTCGGTGAGTTCTTGTGCAAACACGTGAAAACCAGTAACTGGAAAACGACGACATTATTTCGAAATTCTTCGTACACATTTAATATATTATAATATTATTATTATATTTCTATACTATTATATCGTCTCGAAACTTATAGATTGTCATTGCGTCGAATTATTCCAACGGATTAGCTCGAGTATGATTTATCTATGTGTTTTTTTTCATATTTATCGACTATGTATATATACACTGCACAATATACGTGGGTCAGTGGTTTCGATCGCGAGTCCGCCGTCCTGTCACGATACCTCGTTAACATCTAGTCCCGCGATTTGGAATGCGGTACGATAATATATTACCTATATTATATTATGATAATATATTGTGATGATACTCGAAATATAATTATTATTAAACCCATATATACATTGACAATGTTGCCCAGCAGTTGGGAAATATAAACTATAATAAAATAATATATAAAATGATCTTTGTCATAATATAACTTGTCCGTATAGTTGTAAGTACAGTTTAGCTTAGGCGGCCCATACAAATATGTCTATGCGTAACTATATACATATATTTTATTATTCCGCGGAGATCTGAAATGTTTATTTTTCGATTTTTATTTGGTCTCCCATCTAAACATTTTGGAAGTTTAACGGAAGTTGTCTGGGTGTTCGGATCGTGTAACTACATACAGAATTGCACAGGCCGAACAAGCATCGCATAGTATTATTATCGACCGATATCATTCGTCAACGTTGTATAATATATTATTATAATATTATACTTTATATAATTTGAATTAAAAACATGCACGACGCGTACAACATTTGAATGATTTAAAATAATAACATAATATATTATTAATGTTGATATTTTACGCCATATAATCTACATAATATTGTTGTATATCTGACGTACGCGGGTTCATAAGTCATGAGCTTTGGCTACGACACGCACATAAATAAATATTCAAATCAAAAACCGTAATTTATGAGATTATACACTAATGCGCACACACATACACGTAGTTGATACAACGGGCCAAAGTTTACAATAAATATAATATATTATAAGTATAATCATGTACGGCATAAAATGCACGTTCATATTATAATGAAATTTGTACGTACCTAGTAATTATTATTCGTGCGTGTGTATAATTATTATAATATATTATAATTATTATTATTATATTGTGTAGTTAAGTTGTGAGTATATGTAGGTGTAGTTAGGTAGGAACTATGAAAAATCGAATCAACGCCGTTTTTGTTTTTGTGAATTCTATATTATATAGATCAGACTTTCCGCTTAAAACCTCAAAGGTCGACGGAATAATAAAATATATAACGTTATACGAACGACCTGGATTTCGACGGTGATTTTTCCGTTTTATTTTTTACGTGTCGTGTAAGCCGCGGCCGGACGAACATCAAACGCCTCTCGCGCGGTAGGTACAAGTATACCTAGGTATACTTATCGGTCACGCACATCACACACCGCCGTCTATATATCGTCTAATTGCCATTAACGTGTGAACCGGCTGTTCAAAACATCGAAACGGTCACGACGGCTACATCGGCCGCTGAGGCCCCACGCACTCGGGTACACCTCCGATGGACGATATAGTTACCACCGTCTCTGAATCGAAAAACACCATATGATCGTATGATGTGCATACTAATATACCTCCATATAATTATGTGTGTGTGTGTCTACAGTGTACTGCAGTGTACATGTATCGGAGATGTCGATTAAAAACGAGTAAAATGTAAGCGATCGGTGGCGGCGGCGACGGTTGAAACGAAAGACATTATAAGTATATTATAATATCATATTATTATTATTATGTTGTTCAAGATCGTTAATAACGCGTGTGTACACGTGTGTGTTTTATGAATTTTATACGGTAACAATAGGTAGTAGGTAATAGCTATATAATTGATTGTAAGTACTATACTGCAGCTAAAACAGTATTAAATATTATGATTTTATGAAATAGTTTAATATGAAATCGACGTTCTAACATTCCCTAAAATTCGGAATCTCTCTTTACCTCTCTCTATATTATAATATTATATTATATAAATATCAAGTTGCTTCCAGGAAATGATTAATAATCTACGGTATTGATAGCCATAAAATATTATATTGGTATGATAATAATTTGAGTATTTTATTCGACACTGCAGGCGAATAAAATACGCTAATTAAGAAAATGTTTGCATATTATTCGAAGACGTGAACATTCGCGAAGTGGATAAAAAAATTATAAGTTCACAAATTATTCAGAAACGTTGGATGATTGCCCAATAAAACGAATTAACGTAGGTTTTGTTTAATTATTTATATTAATTCATAAATGATAAAATATATTTAATTTAATGTTCATATCGCACGTATACATGCTATTATACACAGATAATAATAATAATTATTATATTTTATGTGCTCACGTTTTTTTCTCGCGTATTTAAAACCTCAATTACTATACCTATCGATGTTTTCGTTTTCAATTTTTACACCTGTTTATTGCATCGAGTATTGAGCACGACGGTAATTAATATTATTATCACATTTAAAACAAATATATAATATGAATATTATTGGAACTACTTATATTGTATTACAATAATTATGAAGTATCGTGTTTCGAATAAGTGAGTTCAACGAAACAGTACTGTATAATTTTTACAAATGTTTAACGACTGTAATATTCGAAAGTCATCGACAGACAATAGAATAATTTACTAAAAACACGATTTTTTTGAAAGTATATAGTAGGTATAGGTATTATAATCGTAAAAGTATACGTTATATGTATTATTATAGAGATAACAACTCATTATTTCAGTAGGTAGTAGGTAAACGCCATATTAAATTAATACAACCACGAGATACAATATCATGTTATTTATGATGATGAAATCGTTAAAAACGTATAGCACTATTATTCTCATACATTATTACGTTTGAAAACTATTAAAATGTAATATGTGTGTGACGTGTCCATAATAATATTAATACCCATAGCTAAACATCATCGATTATAAATGTGTTTATAATAATCAGTGCGTTATATCCATAATATAGGCGTATAATATTGATTCAAGCGTATATTGTAGTATACTCTACTACAATTGTAAACGCGAATGTGTGAAAACGTTTCGCATAAAATTAATAAAAGTTTTCGAGTTACGACGGCGATGCTCGACGCCTAACGGTTTCGATTCGCATACTCGTGATGGTGAACAGCACAGCAGAAAACGATATTTATTTTATTACACGACATAATAATATATAAGCGATGTTCGCGGGGCGTTATTACATATGTGTTTTGTTAAAGTGTGTTTTTATATTTTATTTTCTCGTATTATTATTTTTTAAATCGAAGAAAGCCTCCCACCACCTATACTCTTTAAACGGTCCATTAAGGCAGCTCTAGACGTGCGTCTTATCGCGGTGCGTTTCACGTTATCGTCTCGTCGTTCCGTTTCGAGTATGTATTATTATTATTATTATTATGAATGAACGGTTTTATCTACACAGCAGCCTTTCTCGCAGTGATTCTTTCCCGTAAACTGCTCCACCGTACACTCGCTCTCGTAGGTTTATAATATTATGGGCCATGTTCCCATATGTATATACGCACGTACGTATATTATATAAATACGCACAACATAATAATATATTATATTACTAGTATATTATATACGTGTACATTTATATATTATATAATATATATATTTATACCTAATATATTATATAGATATGTATAGGAGGTATAATAATGCCTATGTGCGTGTGTGTGTGAGTGTGTGTATCTAAAGTGTTCATCTATGTGTAATATTTATTTGACTCGATTAGCGAACCGTGTAAACAGGTTTAAATTCAGCGCGAACAATGAACGGAGTAGAGAGAGAATGTCCTGTGATATAACACAACACTCGATCGTCGTTTGGAACTGCATAATGTGTGCAAATGATGTGCAATAATGATGTGCAATAATTCATGCGTTTGTGATTCGATAGAGCACGCGCGCACAATGGGAAAAGTTTTCTTCTCCCGTTCTCGCCCGGTTTTTTCGCGTCTCGCGACGACGGTATTCCACCGCGAAAACCTGTAGTCGTCGACTACGAGATATCATTATAATATATTGTGCACATCGATTATGGGCATATTTTATTGTTATGAATACATATTATTACACTTGTGATAACATGCGACGTGCTATACTATAGGGTGCTTGATAATTAGACTCGAGTATCGCACGACACGTTGGTAAGGTGTATACTGCCCATGCTATTTTTACGAAATTTCATTAGGTTTCGTAACAGATAATCTTTTCGTAATAGTATCATATGATTTTCGGCCATGCAGACATCAGGATATAATATATTACGGGGATATCCACATCAAAAATTATAATATTGGCTTGACATAACCACCTTTAGTATGTGCATAACAATTCTTCATTATGTGCAGCTTCACATAAGACAATCTTATATACCTACGGAAAACTCGTTATTTATCGATATATATATATTATATTCTTTAACGTCTGCAACGTATCATCCGAATACTAGCCATAGAGCTTTTGCATATACCTAGATACCAACACGTTCACGTGTATACAATCGCTACATCGATGCTGGTCAGGTCGCTTTAGTCACTTTTGCAGCGTGTTTTTTTCGTGGTTATATCCAGAGTCAGTCCCGCGTGGTGGACGACTACAAAACCTTGCGTCAAGTGAGGAGCCTCGTACAAATTTCCCCAGAGACGTGTTCCAGCCCCACCCCGTCCTATCTATCGTCAGTCGCGAGGCGATTGAGGGGTGGGGACGAAATTGAAGCAAGGCGGAAAAAAGTAAAACCGTATAATATAATCTGTGTATATTATATTATAAGCAGGGAAAATATATACATCGATAGGCAGGGTAAGGGTTTTCCACAGCGGACCGGGGTGCGAAGCTCGAAGCGATGGCAATATGGCGTCGACGGCAGCAGCAGCAGGGTACACCCACAGAAGCACTCTGTATATACATATTCATATATATATGTCTTGCCGTATTTATATATACATTCGGTTTTGCAGCACTGCTGTTGCGCTGGCGACACCGTCCTCGGCGTCAACGTCGTCGAGCCGTATACAGTCGTCCTTGCCGCTATATGCAGGCTTTACGCTCATACTTTTGCACCCCACACCCTGCAGCGGCGATAGGTCGAAAGTTACGCATATATATAATATATTTATATGACATGTGTGTGTGTGCGTGTGTGTGTACGTGTACGGCCGCAAACTTATAATTAACGTTATTACAAATTCAGTTTTGAAAACTCCGCCGCCTCTTCTTCAAGTCGTCGTCGTCGTCGTCGTCGTCGTCACCGTCGTCGAGCTGCAGCGTGCAATAAAGTGCGCACAGAGAATCGATGGCGGCGGCGTCGGTGGTGGCGCGCGGGCGAGAGGGTTCGAGCATAAAACAAAAACGGTCCAGCGCCCAGATTAATATGTAATAATTCACATCTGTTATTTTTGTATAATAATTCTTCCCTCGCCTTCTTCGCCGCTTCTCCTTCTCCGTTGTTTTTCTTTATTGCCCTTTTATACATATACATATATATTATTTATGTGTGTGTGTGTGTGTACATAAGCCGTGAATCTTCGCCTCCGGCACCGTCTAATTTTCCCCGAGCTTTCCATACAGATGCGACCCGGCCACTACTGGTGGTGTGAGCGTATATAGCTGCTTGTGCTGCTGCTGGTGCTGCTGTAGCTGTGGGGTGGGGCCGACGTGATTTGTTGCCGTCCGAGCTGACGATGCATAAGGCCTGGAGGCAACGCCGCCGCCGCCGTTTTTCATATTTTATCCTTTCTTTATTTTTCGTTTTATTATTACACACAGATTCTACGACGAGCGCAAGCAAAACATAAATATATATTATAATACATACGTATATGTATAATGTATAAATGTGTGTTATACGGCGTGCGCGATCTACATAATAATATTTTTGCTCAACTGACTCGGTGTACTGCACGTATACGTCTTATATATATATATATATATATATTATTTATTTCATATGACGTTGAGCATTCCATCCGCTTCCGAGTTCCCGACCTATATCCGACGACTATGCGCGTATATTATACATTATATTATTACTGTTATTATTGTATCCTTCCGCGATACTTCTCGCGCAGACAATATATATAGCTTATATGCTATATATTTATATAGTATTTACATTGTATTCCGTGGTTAATCGTAAACCGAAATAAATGTGCGGCTAATGTGATGTTATAGTGTTATACGCATATACGAGTACCCACATTTTTATTCGTATTCAATAAACATTACCATGTTTACAGCTCGTTTTCCCATATAGAGCTTACGTTTAAACATAAGAAACCGCAAAGGATTCACAATTGTATCGCCGCATCAACAGAGTCCAATATCTGCGCTATGTTTTTGAATTATAAGATGTTCGCATTATATGGGGCGAGATTAGATGTTAAATCAATATATAATACAAGTGCGTTTATTTTTATCCATGGTGTAACATATAATATATTTAGTATACACTTTACATCTGGTGAACCGTGGTCTGTTGTTGTCTGGCACTCTCGCGCGACAAAGGCAATTGAAAACTCGAAAAACGTTTACCACCGCCGTCGGCGTTCTCTTTCGGCTATAAACTAATTAAAAAAAAAAAAAAAACGTGACTCATTTGTAGAGAAATTTGCGAAATAAATGAGTTCCACCTGTTTTTATTTCATTTTTTATTACTAACCCTACACCGGCCATCCACCACCCCATTTTTCGAGGCTCAGGCGGCAGGCTGCACTGCAGACCCGCGTAATTTATGTAAAAAGGTATTCCCGCAATTTAGTTTTTAAACGTCCATTCTTCATTTTCAAGCCATATTTAAATAAAAATAAAAATACCCGAGCAGCATATTCATGCAGCCACGTTTTCCGCGTGCCGCGCGCGTATACACTTTTCCCCCGTCCGCGGCGGCCTCGTCCCTCGTTCCCCGTGCGCGCGTGACGCACCGACCGCCGCCGTCCTTTCTTTTTCTCATTTTTTCCCCATCCTTTTTTTTTTTTTTTTTTTTTTTTTAATTTATGTCCCTGACATTTGTACGGGAATACCGTATTACGGGACCAGCGAACCGATAAATTCGTTCTGCGCGCACCGGCGCTTTTTTCGCCGCCGCCACCGCCCGCCGCCACCGAGATACCGCCGTGTCCCCTCGCGTTATCTGTCTTCTGCCGTGTAGTATAATAGTAGTAGTGGTGGTAGTAGTAGTAGTAGTAGTGGCGGCGGCAGTAATACTTATCTCTGTGCCGGAGAAACGAGCACGAGCTCGTCGTACCCCCTCCCCCCTCCAAGGTTTGGGCCGACGGGCGGTGGCGGGGGAGAGCTGAAAAAAGGGAGTGCACGCCGCACAAATATAACAACGGGGCGCGACGTGCTCGGGTGCAAATCCCGATGGTGTATCTGTTTGTGCGCGGGTGTGTGTGTGTTTTTTCGCTGACGCGATAAATCACCGCGTAAAATAAACATATATAAAGGCGTAAAGCCAAAAGGAAATATTTGTTTAATATTTGTTTTGCGCTGCCAGGCGGGCTGCTGCAGGTACATACCCATATATACATATTATCCGCACCTACGCGCCCCCTCGCCCCTCGCGTAACAGTCGCATCGCCGGCGAATCCCGCAGTCTCACACTGTAGCTCTCTTTTTTTTGCCCCCCCCTCCCCTCTAAACAATAAAATATTACATGTACCGCGAGTAAGTGCGTATAATATATATAATATGTATTATTGTTACGTATATGTTAATATCTAGGTTTACACTTCCGAGGCGTGGTTTCGATTTTTGCTAAAACCGCGGAATGCTAAATACTGCTGCAGCGAACATTATATTGCCTAATTTACCGCGAGCGATTAGAATTATTATTGGACCTACGACAAAAAAACAAATTATCGTTTCCTTAACCCTATTTCCCGCGGTCCGCATGTATGCGCGCTGAACCGCGCCGATAACTTCGAGTTATCCATTGCGGTCGCAAAATATAGCTTGGTCACGAAGAGGGTAAAAAAAATAATCATCCCGATATATTATTACTTAATAAACTAAAGATGGCGTAGTATACTATATAGTTGTTATAGTGCACTATACACATGTGTACACCCAAAACGATAATATTCGACACTTTTATAATATTGATGTCTACCATCTTGCTCTTGACATTATATGGACGATATTTAAAATTATTTAATATCGTTATTCTCTATATTCGATCCGTGGTTGACATTTTAAACCGTATAGTATTTTTTTATCACCTTGACACTGAACTTATTTACAACGCTTGTATCTTAAGACTAATTCGTCGACCCATTAATAGTTGCTTATAGTTATGGAATTTTCAGTGGGTTGAGTTTGGGCACAAGGTCGTATATTTTAAAATCGTACTCCGCGCAAACATTTATATTCGAAAACTATAATTATTCGCTATCTATATTGATGTAAATGTTTGGTGAAAAATATTCCTATAGCTACACGTGGACTTGCATGTCGAAAATAAACATAATTTTGTATAAAGAACCTGGTGATATTTGATATAGAAAACGTGTTGATGTTAGGTGTATATAACGCATAATATGGAAAATGTTTGCTATCGGTAAATATTTTTTATTAAATATTTAAGGCTAGTAAATTACCAACAGTCACCATAAATTATAACGTTAATATAGGGAGTGTATTATTTTTAATACCAAATTTATCATAAATAATTACCAGGTGCTCTCTTTACATTGTATATGGAAGGTGTTAAAAACGAGTATAACCTATATCCATCGATTGCGTACTAAATTAAAACTTAGGGTAAACAATATTCGTCGCTATAATATAATAAAATATATACTCTACTTTTATGGTAACATATGTACCATGTACTTATAGTAGGTACCTACAGACTACCGTCTCTTAATAGATGTTTATACAAAATATATTAGGTATATATTTTAACTTGTATTTAAAAATATACACTGTATTTTATTAAAGACATCTACTAAAAATGTTAATTTAAATTATCAATTATTGTAAGTTATATATTTAAAAATCACACATTTCCGGTTACATATTCTAACATCGCTTCTTACAATATTATTTAACAATCACTGATTTAAATAAATTACATAGATATATACGAGTATATACAACCACATATCCATATATTTGAATTGCTAATTTTTTTTATTTGTGTGTTGACTTTTTTTTTTAAATTTTTCTTATTTATATTATTCTAATATCAACATAGTAGGGTACTATTTTAAGTAGGTACCTTATGATTATTTTATTTTGGAGTATTAATTTATTATGAAAAACTAAAGTAGGTATATTGTATATCTAATACTATTACATTATTATTTGTGTAGGTCCATTATTAAGAATAATACACAATACATATTAAAATACAATTTTCAATCCTATAAATATATTGATCAAACAAAGAACGACATTTTGGATCACCTCCAAAAACTATATAGTTGATATTATGTTTGTTTTGGATTTACTATGTCTACCGAGAAAATTATTAAAAATTATATTTATAACTCAAAACCATTCAGTTAATAATTATAATGTATTAATGTGTTTTATGCCAGACAATATTGTACCTATAAGTATTAATTTTTAAGTGTAAAGCATTTGTGACGCTGTTAAATCGCATGTTGTAACTTAAATGTAGGGTTCGGATTTTGAGACAATAAATTTAATTTAAAAAAAACCCTTTAAATGTGAAAAATAGCAATGAAATATATAATTTTTTATATTTTATATAAGTAAGTATTGTGAAAAGTAAAAAAATTAAAAAATATTTTATAATTCCACAAATTAACCATCGATTTTTTGATTGACGATTAAAGAATTCTATATTATATATCTACATGACCACATATTTTTATAGTAATGTACTTATCCATAAGTATCCATCAGTGTGGGTAAGTTCTAGTATATTTTTTTATATAAAACATCGACAGAGCGTCGTCTCCGCACAGCTTTAATCGATTTTTATTTTGTACTGATAAATACTTATACAATTATTGTTATTTATATGGTGGAAAGGTACAATAATGAATTTATTTCATTTTAATAGAAATTAAATAAAATACATTTGTGTTAAAGAATTATCTTTCTATTACATTAAAAAAAAATGTCCACTAATAATTCCAAACCCAATACTTATAAGTTATAAGTATCTAATAATAATAACAACAACTAGTAAACAACGATGCACTTACGATTTAATCACGTAGGTATATACAAGTCGTATATATTATATTATAACGATAGGGAGTAACTCGAGTTGTTTTTCAGCTATATTACTCACCTGGAACAAACAAAAAAGATGGACGTCATTAATGATTTATTCTGGTGCGATCGAAGTAAACTTGTGTTTATTAAAGTAGTTTTCGTCTCGACGGCTATCCTGGTCCTATTATTATTTTCAAAGAAAAATACCCTTTCGATACCAACCCTTCCCACCCGCCACCGAGAGTTTGCTTTTGTACAAAGTTTGTTTTCCTCTCTCACCCAAACTCGGGGTCTTTGAAAGTTCCTCAATAAACCCAAAGTTTACACCAATATTCTCTCTCACTACGTACTTATATAATATATATAATCTCGTTCACTACTCCGCCTCGGTATAATAATATTACCAGGTAAAATTTAGTTACGCGCGTATAACTGAGATGAACTCTTGCATCTGCTCTCGCTCTCTTACGCGATCTCACATCCTCAGCACGCTCTTTCTTTCTTTCTTCCTTTCGTTGCGTCTGGTCCTAACTAATTTTAAAGTTTTCGGCAGCATAAATTACACACCGACCACCGCACTGCCTTGTTGCCTGATGTATTATTGTACTCTACGGAATTTTTAACCCCGTCCAAAATGTATATATATATATATATTATACACATTATAGCTGGCCGATGAAAAATGTACCGACCTTAAAGTTATTAATGGTCGAACGTGTTACCCAAAAACGTTGCACAAACTTTAATTTATTTCCCTCACCCTCACCGCGGCGTCCGTCGTTGTTATATACGCACTTCACTATACATATAAATGTTATAGAACGCACAGGCATAAATAAGTTCCCATAAAGCCTATACCAACGTCTCCCGAACAGAATACATCGCTGTTTTTATTATTTTTTTTAATCGAATTTTTAACACCACTTCGCTGCTGTTAAATACTATGTATATAGATAACATATACAAATTACAAATTAATGTGCACCGACACACAATATCGTTTATTATAACGATGCGCATTAATATAACTTGTCTATTTTTCGTTGAATCCAGAGTAAAATAACAATTTAATTTTAATCTAAACTATAATACATAAGTAATATATATTATAATAATTTAATAATATTAATGTTTTTAATGCAATGGCCTTTTCTTTTTGTGAATGTATCAATTTATTACAACTTTTTAAACTAAATTAATATAAATTTCTATAAAAATCTACTGTTATAATAATATTGGATTGATAATACTGTACACCCTCTTATATTGGTCGTATTAAAATGTAAATATTAAGAGGAAAGTAAATACTATGTACCATAAAATCTTTTATGTTTTTTGTTTGTTCTCTTTCTTAAATATTTTTATGATAGAACCTCTAAACAATGGCACCTAAGTAAATAGGTACCAAAAATATGTTTATACACATTTAGGGAAAATATAATTTGTTTAACTGTTGCTTAGATATAAACCAAGATATAAGTAACTATGCTTCAGACTTCCGAAGTACAAATGGTTATTAAATCTATAAAAACAAAAAACAGAAATTAGATCAGGTTCAATCACTCCAAACAAATATAATATGCACAACTGTGTCTATATAATAATGTACCCCTAAAAGTTCACTGTTCTCTGTTATAAGCTAGCTATACTGCAAACTCGGGTTTTAAAATGTTGATATTTTTAGATTGTGAGTGGAACGATGAATGTATTGATTTTACACAATTTGCACAATTTTTTTTATAAGCATTTAAACATCGAATTTTGACAAAATTTATCAAAATCTCGAAAATTATCAATCATTGTAATTAATAAATTATTAAATGTTCAGTTTTTATAGCTAAAGATTGCAAATTTAAAACAAAGGTTCTCATAAATAGTTCATACTGTAACCAAAAAACTAAAAAATATATGAACACAGTTATTTTTTACAGACATTTTAAATTCAAATTTGGACGAAATTACATATTAAAATCAATACTAACGATCTTTGTTTTTGTTGTAATTTAAAAATATTATTCGGGGATATATGAAACTGAAAAATCAAAATATTATGGCCTATCCATACAATCTACCATAGTATAAGGAATAAGAATTATGCTCATGATAAGACTGTGCATATTTTTAAGGAATTTATTCATAAATTCCATGTTATTTAATACCATAGAAAAGTATATAATATGTCTTATACCTAGACTGACATACCGTCTCCACTCAGAACCGTTTTTCTTATACAATGATATTATATCATTGCATTCAAATTTAATACCATCCATTATACAGTGACCCACTTGTAACCTACAGTACAGCAGAGCGACATCCACTTACCCACCTTTTTTTATTATTATTATTAGTTTAAACTTTAAGGCTTCTACGACAGTTCATTGGGTTGTAGGGTTGGTACCGCAAGGTTGGAACTGTTGGTTCGGTTTAAAACGGTTGGTTAGGAACACGTGTAAGGCAAACACGGCAAGGTGTTTAAGCACTATCCGAGAACTATTGGTGGCGGCCGTTGCTTATTCTCAATCACGTATCGTGATTGGTTTCAGCCTCTGGTCCTCACCGAGCCACAATTTTGATACTATATATAAAGAAACATTTTTTTTTAAAAGTTATCCTTTCACATATAGTATTTTTTTCCCATTTGGCTTAATGTTAATTTAAAAAAAAAAATATTATACGTTGAGTAATTAGATTTATTTCTATATTCCTGTATTTTAATGTGAATCAATGTTTGGATGTGATATCATATTATACTGGCAAAACAAATCATTATAGCCACATAATTGTTATTACTTATATTGGATATGTTTTTTTTTAGTTGATTTGAACAATTTTGTGTTTGATATGTTGAATCTTTTAGTTTTTAGTTGTTAACGTAACAGACTGGCTATGAGAAACGCTCGAGCTGCGCCGCTACACAATAAGTCATATCAAAATGTATATTTAAAAAAATAAATAAATGTTGTAAACGTTAAAAATAAACGTCAAGCTTGAGTGAATTACTATTGCAATTAAAAACTCGGGTACATTTTAGAATTACAGTAAAACACAACACGTCTTATTAAAACTAATATTGTAATTTCAGTTTGATATTTCGACTGTAATATATTTAGTATAATAAAGCGTGTATATAATATAAAACCCTTCGCTGGCGGGGAACGCGCGTCTTTCGCCAACGATATTGGGCCATAAATTTCACAGAAATATCACGTGCGTTTTAGTGACGCGTTGATATATTATGTGCATTCGTTACTATTTTTTTTTATTAATTATTATTATTACCAGTACCATCATCATCGTCGTCACCATCGTCATCATCATTATTATTATTTCGTTTATATATCCGTGGGAAAGAGAGTTGTACAGTGTATATTATATTATGTACCTAAAAGCTACCTTATCCATACAATAATAATATCACTACCATTATAGTTGTACCATGTACGGTATAGGTGCCACTCTTAAGTTTTTCCGAACCGTACGTGAAAACAACGCGTTAATATTTGCGTATTTTTCGAAAACAAAGAGTGCGGGCTTAAAGGCGTCTGCCGCAGTACGCCGCCGCCTCCGTTATAACATTATCATGGGTAGGTACAAATGAACAACAGTATAGGTATATAATGATATTTTGTCTTTCCGTTTTCATTGTATATAATATTATAAACGAATTCTGTTGAAACAACAACAAAAAAATAAATAAATACCCGACCGAATAACAAACGAACGCATTATGTCGTAGCCGGCAAAGTATACCTGCGGCGGCGGCGGCTGCGTCGGATTAAAACGTTTTTTATTCACTCTCTCTCTTGCCGTCCGTCCGCCACCGGCTTTTCACGGCGCACGCGGTATTCCATGTCCAGGGGCCCGTACACGATAATATTATTATAAATACGCGTTTATAATAATATACATAATATTATATGGGTACCGTGTGTACACACGGGAGGACACGATAAAATAATAATAACATATAATACACACAATGTGCGCGTATAGGTACGAATAATACGCACTTAGAGAAAAACGCGCGATAATAACAACACGGCGGCGGATCACAATGCGACCGTGTGCCATTTGCATAATGTAAGCCCCGGCCTCAACACAATACACATTCGCTCAGGTGCGAAACCTAAAAAATATTATTACGCGTATTATAATATTATTATATTATAACGACGACGAAGTGACCGGCAGTCGGCTGCTCTCCAAAAGCGTTCGCTATTATTATAATTTTTTTGTTTACACGTTATAAGGGGGCACCTGCAATGTATAATATTATATCGAGTACGGTATACATTATAATATCCTCTCAGGGAAGCTGTAGCAATCGATAGAAAAAAGTGGCTTTTATAATAACTAAAAACCCAACAAAAACTGAAAGAATTCGGTTTAACTGCGGATTTCAAAAACAGATTATGATTGAGTAACAACCAATCAAAACCTTTGAAGAGGCTAGATTCCTATAACCCACACTGCGAATTAATGTTTATCGGATTATAGTATGGTTCTGACAAGTCAAAAAATCCAAACAATAAATTTGGGATATTAAAAATGTACGGTTAGATTGCATTGAAATAAAAATTAAAATGAAATCTCTATTATGAATAATGGTATTAATGGTTTTTCCATAAAGGTCGAGGATTTTTTTTTTTAAATGTATTTTATATATATTACAATATTATCGTGTGAAATGTATATCAAGCTATTACACACGCGTCACGCAATGATATCTTACTAATCGATAAGGAACAGAAATCCTTCCAAATTACAATGTCATCTATAGCAGGTCACAAATTACTCTAATGAGAGAGGGAAAAAATTAATCACAATTAATTGACCCATTTATCCTTCTCAAAATGTTTCTGTGTGGGAAATTCCCCCTCGTGCCCCCCTCCCACCCAATATCGGCTAAGAGTCATCATTATAACGTTTCCCGACCACGTTGCAGTACACATGCCTACCTCATAATGTTATTGTAATATAGTTATTGCTGAAGAATTATTAGTGTTACTATAAAACACACAGGACACAACGTCACAATCCGCAGGGTCCAGGATCTACAGCTGCAGGATGAGCGTCCATAAGCCGGTCACGGTGCTATATATCATTATTCCGCGTCTGGTTTTTTCTAGTTTTCGTCCAGTTACGCGTATATATAAAATATGTAATATAAGACGTTATAGCACAATAAACGCTTACGACTGGCATTACAGCTGCGGTATAATTTATCTATACGGTAATAATGATATGTGATCGAGCGGAGAAAAGTTAACGCTCATCGGAACTATATCATGTAGTACATATTATATAATATATATATAGGTACTATGTGCTGTGGTTTGAGTTTGTATATAGAACAAACAGCGGGCGAGCTTAAAACAGTTTAAACGTCAATAAATTATGGAGCGCATGACGTTCAAATTATCTTGTTACCAGTTAACAGGACCATTACCGCGACCATTGTGTAATAACAGTTAACGACACCTACGCCCGCGTGCGTACCCCATTATACACGAATACCGACCGAGCGGGCTTTGACGACTCTGATATACACGACACGCCGAAAATGTTGTTCGACATTTTTATTGTACGAGTAAATGCAGTTGTATCATTATGTGAATGACAATAATAATATTATAATATACACTCGACGATATAATTTATTTAACTGACTTACGCCCCGTGACGAGTATAGGCACATTAGTACGTATAATATGTACATTGTACACGTATAGGTATATAAACATAACATATATATGTGTATGACGGCAACATAACGCCTCTTTTTAGTCTATATTTCGATATTAGATATATATAATTATGGTTATTTAATTGCAGAGGAGGGGACAGATGCACAGATGTTGTGGACGGAAACGAGTCAGTGTTTTTTAGTAATGCGTTTCCTGTGGGTAGTTTTGCAAAATAATTGGTAACAAGACGCTTCAAAAAAAAGAATTTCGAGTTCAATATATTTTAAAGAATATAATATGTACTATAGTTTGTTTTTTTCAAACTGTAATTATCTATGTATGTTATAATTTAAAAGCAATATCATTGTGTTTGCAATCCACAGCTAAGCTGTCTGTTGCACTCTTCGTTCTGAAATTTGGTACATGGGCAATCCTATATACCCAAGGATCTGCACCTCAAAGAGGGGCTCAAGCAGAAATTTATTGGCACACGAAAAACAAATATTTTACTGTTTGATATTTGTATTGGGTTACCCATTGGATAAACATAAAATAAAATGGTTATTATAATAAATATTGTATATAGGCACCTCATAATTTTAGACCTGTATTTTGTATTTTCTCCAACCACCCAGATGACAGTGTTAAAAATACGTGACATTTATCAGAGTAAGTCCACTGGCATTATTTAAAATGTGGTCATGGGCAACCCGGTGCCGTGGAGGATCTGAAGAAAATATTTTATAAACATTAATTGATTTAGTATAGAGACCATGTGGTTATTGAAACCTAATTTTTAAACAATGAATATGAGTACATTGATTATATAAATATTGTCTTAGGTATTGGTATTGTCATCAATGGTATTATATACATTACTGTTGATGTACATAAACACGACTACTGCAGCAAGAGGCGAGCAAAGCGATATCATAAAGTTTACCACCGTATACGTTTTTTTCTCCGTCTGAAACTACGAAGTATAATAATATATACGTTCGGCCAACGGTATTAATCCTAAAGCGTTGGCAACATGCAAATGCAGTGGTGGTATGAAGTTATAACTTATATTATATTATACAGCCGAAACGTTTCGACTGCTAGGAGATTAATTCGAATTTTGAGAATTAAAACCGTGCACGCGCCAGATTGTTTCCGTATCGTTCAAACTTTTCTCCCCCGCCCACACTACCCCATCCACGACCGGCAGCCCTTTTTCGGTTTTCTTCGCGGCAATTATCGTAAAATCTCAGCAACAGATAGTGCATATATATATATATAAACATAGAACATACGTACACACACATACCCGTCGTATACCTATACTGTGTTTATATATATATATATACATTAGTCGACAACAAACCTCACCACGCGCGCGTCCCGCGCAATTCTTTAAAACCGCCGCCGAGAAAAGTTTTCTCGCTCGCACCACCACACACCACCACATACACCCCACCCCACCGTCACCTCTCAAACCCCACGTCGACCGCGGTGGCGGCAAACGGCCCCGGCGGAATCCAGTTTAATTTCAGCACGGACGGAATACGAGAACCCGGAGAGATAAATAACACGCGCGGGATATATCATATTAAAGTTTTGTAATATTTCCCGGCAGCACGTATGCGAGCGGGTGTGTGTGCGTGCGCGCGTGTGCTTATATATACGAAAAGAGTGTGGGACCGGGGGTCGGGCGGGGGAGGACCTTGTATAATAATATAATGTGCCGTATACTGCGGCAGAGGCAGAGGCAGTGGCGGCGGACCGAGGAAATTCATCTTGAAAATATTTTTCTTGTGTACACGCACACGCGGGGGTGGGAATGACGTTTCCGGATGAATTATCGCCGGCGACCGATGGTAAGTGCGCACCACGTCCTATCCTCGTGCACACACACACACACACACACACACACACACATATATATATATTTACGACGAGGGGGCGTGCGTGTTTGTGTCTCCCCCACCACGGTCCTCCAGCGTGCAAGCGTTATTTTTCTCCCCGACTTTTTCTCGGAATATTATAGATTAAATTTATAGACGACTATTTATATATATATATATACCCGCGTTATTTTGCCCTTCTTATCTGTTATATTTCATCGGACTGCTCAGTATATTCGCTGTTAAATATTACATCATTACTACGATACGACCAGCCAGCCACTAGCCAGCCATTCAGCGGGAAAAAGGGGGTGGGGGGGCAGGGCGAAACGAGGAATTCATAGAGGATCGTCTCGAAAATAATGCGGTTTGCCAAACGTTGTATTCTTTTACTCGGACCGAACGAGATTACTGTATATTATTTATATATTATATAATATGGTGTTATTATCGTTTTTGTTTTTATTTATTTATCTATTCGTTCGCGTCAATTGTTCAGGAGAAGCTTCGAGGTCGAGGATTTCACTCCACTGACAGAAGGGTGTCTATTATGGAAGTTATATGCTGTATGAAAATAGTTTGCTGTCTCAAAAGAACATATTTTGAGACAAAAAATGTAAACTTGACATTTGAATATTACAGTGTGTATTCTGTATATTATATTAACTAATATTTCGTTTAAAAGTAAAAAGTGTAAAAACTTTTCAGCGGAGTTTATAAATATAATTTCTCTAATTAGGTTTGTCGTGAAAGAAAATGTCGGAAAATTTAAATTATTGTTCACGTAAAATCTTTTGATGCTGGCTCGAGGTGAAGGTTGAAAAAAAGAAACAATTAATTAAAATTATAAGCGCATACTTATATAATATAGTTATTTAAAGGGGATGAACAGAAAAAAAACCACGAATCGAGAAAATGTATTAAATTAAAAAATCTTCTCGAATCACTGATTAATTATAAACACCGAAATACCTTTTGCTGGCCGAGTGAAAAAAAAAAACTGACTTTCGCCGGGAGAGAAACGAAAAAAACAGTAAATTAAATTTGTCTTAATTATATAACTAAAGTTTTACACATTAAATGTTATACTATACCTATATAATACAGTGTACATGTATATATTATATTTATACACATATATTACACAGTATATAGCTCTTGGCGCAGATTAATAGATATAGAACTATATAGTGTATACATATATACACTAGTCTCTCGAGGTTAATATAAAAATGTATTATATTATATTCTTGGATTCATGTATATATATATATTACAGTATATAATACGAAGCAGTGGAGGAGCAAATGGACCGGCGTGCAAGAGATTATTTTCCATTTCCGTCTCTATCCCCGCGAAAGCCATACTACAACTACAGCAGCAGTATCAGGCCGGCGAGGAAAACAACCCGTCTGGGACACTGCAGAAGCACGAGAGGCGGACAATGTATCGTCATCCGAATATGAAATAGAACCGTGTATATCCGCCGTCCAGACAAACAATGGTCTCGGCTGCCGCTATTATTATTATTATTATATTATTGGTGCCATCCATTTGTGTTTCTACGGAATACGCTATAATATATATAGCGACAACACGCCCCAGTGCCGTACGATTTATCGCCGCTCGTTCATCATATTTCGTTCTTACATATCCTCCAGTCCTGTGTGTGTGTGTATTGCACATGCGAATGATGTATATATATTTTAACGATATTAAAGACGATCGTTAATATTTTGTTTTCAGCTTCCGGTCTTTTCCTGCTGCAGTCGTGTAATGATGGAAAACGTGAGCCGCCCATTTCCCCCGAAAACCGTTTCTGTTAGCGGGAAAAAAACCTTTCATCGTGGACAAAACAGCAACATATTACATTATAATATACTTCACTTTACACGACTTTACAATACGATATATTATAAGAACTCAAAATAATAACCTAACAGCTATATATGGGTACCTACCTATGTTGTTATAGAAGTTTATAAGTTTATTTATATTTTTACAGTTCGTTAATGTAGGTATACCTAATATGTATGTCCTGCAGCGTTTTTAACCGTAAGTAGGATTATCACTTCCAGCAACAGGATACTGAATACTTATCTAGACATATCAATCGAATTTTCTGGTGGATAATTAAAATATATTGCAGTGACGATTGGTTTTTGATTTCTGCCACTCGCTTTATACGTCTGCTTTTGAATTGTAAAATACTCTGGTGTTTGCTGATAACAGTCAGTCGATCGCGTGATTTACATCATTTATTATTAAAATCACATACATCATATTATTTTTTTAGTAATCGTCGTGTGAATTTATCGATTGAATTACGAGGATAGATTTATTATAATTTATAATAATATACGGCCAGCTGCCGGAGAGTTCCGGAGCGGCCAGTCCGTCAGTCCCCGGGGTCAGGTTGAGCTGGTTGCCATCATCATCATCATATTATTATAACACCCTATAATATATTATATGCTGCAGGAACAGGAGCATGTCCTCTCAGAAGATTTATCGCGGTGGCGGCCATCATTTTTAGCGCAGACGTCACGTACCTGCACTGCTGCAGCAGTATCTTCAGTCGTCTCCTCCTGTCTGCGGTATATATGGTGGTAATAATAATAATGATGAAAATAATAATAACATAATATACGCGCAGGAAGAAAGTATCGCCGCCGACCTCCATCGTCTATATATATATATATTATATTTACACGTATTATATTATATATATAATATATTATAAGGTACACGTGCGACGGCGGAGGAGCTTATAATAATAATAATAATAATAATAATAACTACGAACGCGACGCGAGTACAGTAAAGCGCTGGTCGTAAATCGTCGCGTCGTAGCGGGACGCGTATCGAATACGATCGCAGCAGTAAAAGTACCTATATTATTATTATTATTATATATTATTTATATACGGTGTGGCAAGGTGGCTGCCGTGTGCACCTATATAGGTGGAAAGAAGAGCTTTCCCGGTGAAAAAAAAGACGTTTGGCGGTGTGTACGCGACGTATATACATAGTGCGGCGTCGGCGGCGAGTGCGGGCGGCGTCGACGAGGTGAACGAGAGCGCCCGGGACCGCATCGTTTCCGGATTTGAATAAATAACGTATAAATATCGACGAGCACGTATAACGTCTCACTTGATAATATTATTATTATTGTTGTTGTCGTTGTTATTATTATTATATATTTTTTTCGGTTTCTATATATCTTTTCTCTCTCTCTCTTTCACTCTTTCTCCTGCACTCCGGTACCATATAATATATAACACTATAATGCCGCATATATTATACTATATATTATATAATTTATTATTTACGCGCGTGCGCGTGCACACACACACACACGCACACACACACAAGCTCTGGCCAGGTCTCTCGAGTGTAACGAAATATCTAATATAATAATATAATAATATTATTATTATTATATATATATACCTATCTACGTATATTTATGCACGCACGGAAATGAAGATATTTCATCGGTGATATAATAATAATATAATATATAAATCGTTTGCGCCGGCGATTTATTACGTGTAGGTGACGCGCGGACCCCTCGCGCTCTCCCCCCCCCCCCCCCGGGCGATGTAGGAATTCGAAAATCGTATTAAAATACCGTACGCACGCTGCACACTGCCATATTGTAATAATAATAATAATAATAATACGTAGGTATAATAAGATCCGAGTAATACGCGAGGCAGTTCATCATCACGTGGGTTCTCTCGCGCCGGTTAGACGCGTAGTAGGTATATCTTTTCGCCGCCGTGTACACGAGGTGTATATGGTAATGTTATAATGTTATATAACGCACGCGGGTAGTATATCATTATAACCGCATGTACGTACTATATTATGTAGGTAGGCATGTATTTTAATTATAATTTTTTTTTCAAAACACCTAGGCCCGACGACCGACTAGCGTGTATAAGGCTATAGTGACTATCGTAGTATAGAGTCTATATACACTAGTACGACTTCACAGGCCACCTCGGGTGTTGGAAATGTTATTTCGGCCAAAACGTGCATGTAAAAGCGTATATTATAACCGACGGTTATCAATACGGGTATAGTGGCTATAACTATGTCTATCTACTGGTCTCTGGCCATATACTACGATATTATATTATATTATAATGTAGGTACACACGTTCATGTCTCTACATTAATTGTATTTTAATATTATTTTTATTCCACTTGACATTTTAACAACTTTAAGTTTTACTGTTTCAACATAATAAATAATAATATAGTAAACAGTAATACATAATTAATATATTATACATTATATCAGGTTGTGTTTTAATCTATGAGATTTTTGTTTGTTTTTCAAATTTTTCATCAACTGAAACTTTCAATACAAATACAAAATATTTTACAAATTATATCATCACGATACAATTGGAATACCCGTTATTAAATATAATATATACCCAGGGTGATTGCAAGTATACTCACCCTCATTTTTGCCTTTAGTTATGCATGAATGTATTCAAATTCTGATATAGACCATATTTTCAAATTCTTGAATTTTTTTTGTACTACTTTGAACTTACAAACTTCTGTTTTTTCAAATGGGAACCCCTTTTCATACTTTAAATTACTTAGCGGACAGTTGTACATACCTGATTCAAAATGCAAGTGAGTAGTTTCTTAGTTATTAAAATGGTTGTATTAAGGACAATTTAAAGTCTTTAAAAATGGTTTTACACAAATATAAAATAGACGTAAAATTGAATCTACTATATATTATACTTTGACCATTTTCACAAAATTATTAATATTAATAACTAAAATTTTAAAACTACCATAGCCCCCAAATCTTATCTCAAGTTAAATAACTCAAAAACTATACGTTCAAATTTTGATTTTGATACCTAGTCTAAAATTTCAGAAAAATTATCCACTGTACAATTAATAATAGGGCTGTTCTCAATTGAAAAACAGAAGAATTTATATCCACAGGACAATCCTTAAGTATAGGTAGTACAAAAAAAAGACATTTTAAAATATGGTCTCAAAGTATATTTAAAAATTCTAAAAATCAGTTTTTTTATAACTGCATTATTGAAGAAAAAGGGGTGAGCATGCTTGGTGAATCACACTGTTTATATTGGTAAATTCTGAAATTAGACATAAGACTATGTGTTTTATTGTAACGAGTACTATATTACCTATATAATATTAATGTATTATACAGGACACTAGTGCAGTCGAGTACGATCAAATATTATAACTAATAATTTATTATAAACGACCAAATAAGATATTATTAAATGTATATTCTTTACATTTGTCCCTAAACTACATAGTAAAAGTCATCGGACACAATACGAATTTACGACGGAATAATACTATTGATCGTTCCCAGAAAACAGGACTTTGGCAACCTTGGATTGTAAATAATAACTGCTTAGATTTCTACTGATGGTAAATACATTTTGCATTTTTTAAATCTATGGACTATGAATCTATTAACAAATTAACGACTAGTCATAAGTGAACGAATTTACCAGCATTTGCATATTTTTATAATTTTATTTTATGAATTTACGATAGTATTTGTTTTGTTTTTCTATTCTTTTGTAAGAACATAATACTATAGCTTCTTACAATATCTTCATATTTATCAATGTATTATCTTAGATGAAGTCATTCTCTTACATTTCGTTATTTAAATTAATTTATTATCAGTTTTCAGTATTCTGAATGTTTTTGTTTTGTCCATAGTCTAAACAATGAATTCATATTGTAATATGGATTATTAGGTATGTATAATATGATAGTGCCTATAATATTATTATATAGCAATGGCCTCCGTTAGTCAGGTACTTCCATGCAATTATTAGTTGTTAAATTTAGTTTTAACTCGACAATTAATTTAATCAATCGTTTTTTCCTTATTAATTATTTTAGGGGCGTATTTATAATTTATGATTTATAAATGTTTCAACTTTCTTCAAAGTATATACCTAATAATTATATTACAATTTGTGTTATTTGTTTACACTATATTACTATAATATACTGATATATTGTATGCATCCTAGGGGCTCTAACACTTGATCGCTTTGCTCGCTAACCCCCCTCCAATTTTATTGTTTTACGAGATTTGATTTATTTCGAGATCCTTTTCACGTTTTTGTATATTTTTCTTTTTTCTCATACGCCTACTCTTCAACTGATACCTGAAGCCTCTTCTTAATTCTTATACATCTTAAAATTTACAATTTTACTCTGATTTTTCAAAATATTTTTGTATAAAAGAGAGATATTACAATAGAAATATAGAATAATAAAATTGTACTATATAATTAATATATACAATTAATATACTATACAATGTTGTAATACAACGAGATAAAATGTATAATTTATTTTCGTAATGTAACTCTTACAATTTATACTCAAGTTCAATTATATAATATTTATTTTATACTTCGTAAACACATAGATTTATAAACATAAATACATATTAACGATATCAAAATATATATTTTATTTAACGATAAATTACGCCAGGAGGTATCTATGTATAGAATATAACGATTCTGGAATTATATGCGAGTGATAAATGATGATATTATAAAATAATATATTATTATATAACTTTGGTGGGCGAAAAGTATAAGGCAAGTAATATTTTATGGACAAAATTACTCGTATGAAAAAATAATTGCATTAAATTGCTCGCTATTTTATGAGTCGTGCCGAAAAAAAATGAGTAAAAATATAACTATAAAAAAGATAAAAATAATTTCGAAAGTTCACTTTCTACACCTATATAATATGGTATTGTATAAACATATATATATAAATATAATAATATTATTATTATTATTATTTACGATTAAGTGTCATCAAAAGTTGTATATAAAACTCTGGAACGAAAATATAGGAACGAAAAAATGTGAGCAACGATAAATTAAGGGCTTGCCAAACTGGGGAAAAATATATCGATAAAAACCGCTCTATTATCCTCAAGAAACGAATTGTACCTCTACACTTTCAACAGCATAAAAGTTAGTATACCCAATAATCAATAGATCTGTAAGCTTGTAGAAAATGCATTCTTTTTAGTTTATTGTAAAATTGATTAAGGTATTTACGTATTTTTTTAGCCTTTTTACGTCATTTATTCATTGTTAAATGCTATTTTTGATAGTATTAATATTTTCCATAATTTTAAACTTTTTACACATATTTTATGAATTATATTTTTGATCTTTGTCGTATAAACATTTTAAACGATCTGTACCCACGTCGTAATTAATTAATAATATTTTTAGTTTAAAATATTTTACACTTGAGATCTATCTATATCTTGAAATTATGAATTTGTATTTGTATATACTTACATTTAATTTTACACAAAATTTGTTGAGTTTTTAATGCATTTATAAGGTTTTATAGTGCATTTATAAGGTCTTTTAATGCATTAAAGTCAAAGCCGTAATAACAACTAAGATAAGGTGTTACTTAATTGGATATTTAATTATTGTATATGCCTATTCTTTTTATTTTTATTATACATTTGCAAGTTTGTAACCTGTAAATGAGGGGTGAAGACTTATGGTCAAAACTTGTTATTACGTTTAAACAAATTTTTTGTAATACTCTGGTCATAATTTTGTTTATATTATTTATTTATATTGTTTTTTTTTTTTATAATATGGAATAATTAACTACACATTTTTATTATGAAATATTATATATATTTGTTTTTATTATTAGATAACCCACTGCAACATAAGCCATTGGGTGTGGGGTCGTGGGGAGGAACTATGAGTTTTATATTAGGTAGGTTGGTACACGTGTGTGTGTTGTGTTTTGGCAGAATTTATAATGGGGCGCCCATAGGTTTCTGCCATGCCACGGGGGGGGGGGGGGATGGCGGCACTTGTTCTCCGGACACCGTGACTTGCCCGAAGAAAAATGCCGCCCGTGGCCGGAATCGAACCAGGGTCGGCTGCGTCGCATTAATTAATGATAATTAATTATAAGAAAAATCATTGCTTAACTATGCTATGCTCCTATACTGCTTAGGATGCAGTTGTGTCGTCAGTGGTCAGTCTATATGATTTATGTACTACACTGCGGTGTTCTTGAAAATAGTTTGCATCGATTTTATATACATATCCGTTTGTATCTACGTATCATTCATAGGCAGTGCCAGGCAGTAGCATACGTAGGATTTTAGTTCGGTTAATACACCATCGATTATGGCACACGTTAAGCAATGTTCTAAATCAGCCAAAAAAACAAGGAAACTATGATTATCGACATCTTTGTCATATTCACCAATTTATTTTATAACTAAAAATGACCAACAATAGGTATCTGTGTGTATCAACATTTTGGTAAACAAGATAGTTTTGTAGAAAAAAGTAATTTAAGTGGGGCCAGAACCACAGAATCCTATACTGGCGCCCGTTTATTTGTCAGGGGGCAGCATACTGCATAGTATACGCTGGTTTCTATAAATAATGCTTAAATACGTATAAATATTTTTTCAAATTATATGACAATATGAATGCCAGGGGGGGTGCACGTGAACCACCTTGCACCTCTCCCCCTCACAACGCCGATGGTATCATTGTTTCGTTTACACGACGTGTGACGTTAATAATAATCGATTGCGCTGTCACAACGTGAACAAAATATTATATTAAAATAAATCCACTGGCTCACGCAATTCAATATTTATTGTATTCTGATGTGTAAAATTGATTATGTACACAGTTTCAGTATTAATTTTCTGATGGGGTTAAACCGAGTGAAAACCTATGAACAAAAAAAATAAAAAAAAGCCTACACCGAAATATCGCCCTTGCAGAGCTGGCCATCATCGGTTCGGTAACCGTGTGCGAAAATCCAGTCGAATTTATTAATGGCGGCACCGCCGTAATTTCGTTCCGCTCACACCTCCCGCCAACCCCCCAAGTCACACCAACGGCCGCCGTAGCGGACTGCGGTCGTCGCGTTTTGCCAAAACAAACGGTTTTTCTTACGCGACTATTTCTCCCTACGGCAGCCCCTTAGCAAGTTTATATACGTACACAGACACACAGACACACACACACACACTCACATTCAATATAATATATTACGGCCCGGCCGAGATCGTCTAGTCCCGAAATTATTTTATGAACCGAAAACTTAACCTCACGGAATAATACTCCCCCAACGACGATTTTAGGTATACACGTGGTATATATTATATTACTATGTTACGGCAGTATACACCACCGTCCGAACCGTGTATGAGGTGTAATATCGCAACGTTTGTTTTTCATCACTATTAGGTATACAATGTTATATTATATAGGTACTCGCAAGTTAAGTTAAACGCACATCAAAATGAGTAAATTGTAGGTAGTGTTTTTTTGCAACTATGTTTCGTGTTAGAGAACCTAGAGTGATTAAATAATCAGAAAAATAATTTCTATTATAGGTATTATAATATTATAACATCATCATGACAATATCAAAGTCCTGCAATACCGAATGGACCAGACTATTTTCATACGTTTAACATGTGAGCTGGATAAATTTTTTAACCGGAGATATATTATTTCAATAATCCCCATCGGATTTAAAAACGCTGGATCTTTGCTACGTTTTATCAAATTTAGATAGGTATACGTGACTCGCGTCGAACGACCAAAGATTTTAACCAAATATCATCAGAAATATAAACCACATCGGGGTTGCATATTAGGTTTAGTTTTGCAGTTTTCATTATGCTATATCCGGTTGTTTTCAATTTTCCCCTTTCTTATATGTATATACAAATAGCCAATAGGAATTACGCTGTAGGTATTGGTGCTAATCATTAGTGCTGTTAATTTGACGCATACCTATCGGTCTCGTTATAATACGCAATTATACTCATCAGTTATCTCTGAATACAATAGGAACAATAGTGATGATGGCGATAGAAATAAAAATGATTTTTCAGACGGTCATACGTGTATTAGAAATAGCAGACAATGACAAGAGTTTAATATTATACCATCGTATTATACCCTTTGGCCTTTAACGCACATTCTCGGCACCCACGCATATTTAGGTATTAGGAATTCGACCGAACGTGCTGCGTGGAGGGTTATACACTCGCGTCTTTCGGAAAAAGGGACGAGTCGGACGATGATGATCCCTAATATATTATCATTGTTGTATTGCAGTGCGCATTCGTATAATATTCTCTTTCATTCTAACAAGCGCATATTGTTCGTGATGGACAAAATTATCCACGGTTTCAACGACACACGGGTCTCATAAACCCTCCTATCAATAACAAAAATTAAAATTTCTGACAACGAAAAAAATAATTCCATAAAATGTGATCGCCTCCCTAGTATTGCTATCTCGTTAGTATACTTATTTGTTTCGGTACCATAGGATTGATATATAATATTTTGACAATTAAATAAAATACAACATTTGTAAATATTATAGATTACTATGAGATATGGTACTACTAGGTACGTACTTAACGATTACAAAATCTTACAAATAATATGCGCATTGTTGCAAAATAAAAGTTTATTCAATCAGCCGGTGAAGTATTGGACGTTTATCGTACATTTTTTTTTCGATTCACCATTTGAATTTGTGCAGTCCGGGAGCTCATCCGCTTAGAGTTTCAGAGTCGGCATATTATTGCTCCCAATCATATTAATATGGTTGCTTTGCGACGACGACCGCGACGTATTTACGAGCAAAACGTGTTTACGACGGAATGAAAATACCGACGACGTTTCGAGTATATAATACGCATTGTATACCAAGGTATAATATGGGTAGGTAATAATGGTAATAATATGTACCTTATATACACAATATTATCACTGCGGCTATATCATTGCCTATACCTATATAATACAAGCAAGTAAAACGCGAATAAAAGACAAAAGCAAATGTAAATTCATTATTTTACGGGCCAGAACTTCACATTTTTCATGATTTTTTTGTATGTGATATATTATGCTATGAACTACGTGCGTACGTCATGCACCGCGTACAATATTATGTATATTCCACTCGAATTGTAGTTTTTCTGCTGAGAAAAATATGTGCTGTCTCTCGAACAAATGCATCCCACCGATCGTATAATTCTTACCGCCTGAAGATTTTTACTGTTATGGCCCGGGTTTTATGGGTTTCGTGGACTCAATAACCTAACGGTATGTATACGCACACGAACCCCTGCTCCAGATGTGTGTGCGTTGAAGTATAGTGCACACATGAATACACGGGGAGACGTCCCTTTAAATATTTAGGTCAACAGTGGTGTGTCGTGATGCATACCGTTTGTGCATCCATTTATACGCATGTTTACAACCATAGTAATACTGTTATGTATTAATGTATAATATACATCGTTTCCTACCGATATGGGCAACGCTGCAGGCCACACCGTGAGGTCCAAATGGATAGAAAAAATAAAATTTGTTCACAATATTTAATATAATATTATTTTTATGACGTGGTTTATCTTTATAATAGGCGCATTTGTGAGTGTGTAAAATAAACAGTGCGCCGAAAAATATATGAAGAGTGGGTTCCACTGGTACCGTTCCAACCAATGCATTTTCAGATTTTCTATGCTAAAAACTAAGTGGAATATCTCTGCTGGCAGATCTAACAGGACTTCGTCAGACGTCAATGATTGTTATAACGACAGTCGACAATCGACTGAGAATCACTTAATAATATCTATAATATGCTCTGTATATCAGCTTTTTTAAATACGATTGCAATTAAACTATGGTATACTATAATACTTTAGCTACCAGTAAACCAGTTGTACCCAAGAACAATTCGATAATTTTTATTTAAGTTGTATAATGTTGGAGTTCGACTAGTATCAATATTTCTACAACAAAACTTAAAATCAAACCATGTGATTCGGATTCCATCGGACAAACGTTCAAATCTGATTGTACAATTTAATAATTTCAGACTATTATACTGTGTACACATATACTATGTTATATTCCTCTTTTCAAATTTAGTTTATTAATAAAAGTTTAACTTTGTTTTAAATGTTCCACGGTACGCAGATATTTTCCAGTTCTTGTAATATTATATTATATATTGTACAATATCTATCTGATATCTATCACAATTCACAATCTTATATTAACATGTATAGGTATACGAATGACAAAATATATACTAAGCACCACCCCAATAGTCCGGAATGAATATTATTATAAACGGCAATTGATTGGATGCTCAGGGTAAATGTAACGTTTTACGATTTAAGAGGAAGTTATACCCGCATGTGTTGTCTCCGTCTTACAAGTGGGTAACATAGCAAAGTCTACGCTCAGCAGAACACGTGTAACTCCGTTGGTTTAAAAATTAGAGTGAATTTACCTCTTATCAAATCTAAAGGTAGGTCTATCATCTAGACAACCTCATGAGGCATGGGCTTTTTATTATATTTTAATTTTAAAGCGAGTTATGAGTATTTTAAAATTGCAAATTGTTTGTACATCTTAAAGTACTCATAACTCGTTTAAAAATTAAAATATAATAAAAAAGTCCATGTGGTTGTCTAGATAATAATCTTACCTTTAGATTTTATAAGAGGTCCATTTGCTCTAGTTTTTAAATTAACGGAGCTACACTTGTTTTGCTGAGCGTAAAATTTGCTATATTATGCACTTGTAAGACGGAGACAACACAGCGGGTATCACGTCCTCTTAAGGCGCGAATATGGTTGCGAATTTTTGACGTGTTCAATTACCGACGTTTGTTTTTATAGTCAATACATTAAAATAATCGATATTTTGGGGCAAATCACAGGTTCAATTTATGACGAAATTAAATAATATTTATAAATAAAATTATTAATATTAAAATTAAACCTAGTACCTACTCTATATAATATATATAATATATTATTAAGTCTATAATAGTAATGTGTTAAAAATTTATAATAATTTAATATCCGTCGATCGTCTGACGCATACATCAATTAAAAAGAATAATTTAGTGATTTCAGATTGATAAAATTACAGACGACCAAAACTTGATTTTGTGATCTCAGATTTGCGATATATGTATATTAATACTTTTTTTCTATGAGAAAAGCAAGTGAATCCTGTCCGCATGACCACAGGTATATGACCAATGTGGCAATGTCCACTTCTATATTATAATTTATAAGTGATACAAATACATCTTAACAGCGACAAAATGACAAGAACTCAGTAGGTCGGTAGGGGGTACTATAATAATATATAGGTAATATAGTGCAATTTACAATACATAAACTTTTAAAGTGTATATAACATATAAATAATAATTTAAATAAATTTAGGACGTGGAATAATCCGATAATGCCCAGGGTACCTACGTAATATATTACGTAAAGGGGTTTTAAGTACCTAAACACTACTTTGGTGTTCCGCGCGTCTGCAACGCGACTATGTGGGTATATAATACATAGTATACGTATAGGTACATTGTATACGCGAGTCTCTTATCTCGTCGGATGAAAAAAAATCCCTATAATATTATACGCATATTAGAGAAACACATTTAAACATTATAATATTATGTGAGTATACCAATATATACCTACCTGCGCGCCAGTATGGCAGGTATATAATGCGTTTAGAAAAAAAAGCGAAAAGCGTCGTCGTCGTCGTTGTCGTCCTAATATACACGAAGTATAATAACGTATAATATTATTATACTCGAGACCACCGCCGCCGCCGCCGCCTCCGTGGTTGCCTCAGCCGAGTCGTGGTGATACGGATTTTCATTTTAAACGCACACAAACATCGCGTTGCCCCGTGTATAAATCACGATGATTAATTTCACGCCTGTTTCTCGACACTCGGGTGTATATACGCGTTTTTTTTTCGATATACGTTTATTTCTGTACACACACACACGCACACACGCATTCGCGCACACGCATACATTTCTCGGTAATTCTTTAATTCTTCTCTCTTCTCTATCTATCACTGGGTCTCTCTCCCTTCGTCTCTATCTCTCCCTCCCCCCCGCTGAAACCGTTCACCACCACCAGACCCCCAACACGTCCCGCGCACAACCTTCGCCGACCGTCACCCACCCACGTAGAGCGTCGTCCGTCCCCCGTACGCACACACACACACACACACACACACACACACGCATACTGACACACTCATAGACGCATAATATAATATTATAATACATTTATATGTACTCGTATCGTATTAAAATATTATCACATAATATTATACCTATGCGCATATACACCTATATTATAATAATATGATAGTATGCGAGTCGTATACCCCCCCCCGCGCTGGTGCTGCAGCAGAATCGTATTATATTTTTACCACCCTCGGACGGGCGGCTACGATGTATATAAACGCGCGCGTTACACGCTGCTGCAGCCGGTGCCGAATCGATATCGTCGAAAACGTGTGTGCGTGTGTGCGTAGAGTACCCTCGTCGGCGGCGGCGGCTCGGGGCGATTAATCATTCGGCGCGGCCATAAATCCCGCGAGTCGGCGGGGTCGACGCGCGCGCACTCGCATACGCTCGCCCGTGAGAGACGCGCGTGTAATTTTCTGTACATGTACGAGGGACTGCGGGGAAAAAAAATACAAAAATAGGAGGGGTTCGGCCCCAATATCGGCGGTAGACATCTTGCGGCGGCTGCAGCCGACTGTACTCGAAATCCTCCTCCGACGACGACGCTCCTAAACCGTCCGTCCGATTCGCAGCCGACGTGCTATATATGTATTATTATGCGCGTGATATATTAGTATTACATAATTTTATTATTTTATTATACGGCACCACACACATCACTGGTGCAGAAGAGTGAAAAACGTTTCCGTACTCAGTGCGTACAACCGGCGGCAGGATAATCTCCGAATTATTATCGTTTTAATATTCTCAAAGTAGCTAGCGCGATCGGCAATCGATAAGGCCTCTGCAAAGTCCGCCCCTCCCCGCAGCGTTAACACTCGATGTTTATAATAATAATTTTTTTTGATTTAATTGTTTACTTTAAGTACTCTAACTCGGTGGGTAGCGTGGGAAGGCAATTCTCCTTTTTTTTTTTTAATGTAATAAACAGTGTTCGATTAACGCTTGTATCTACATCATATTATAGAGTATCTGTTATAGCCAGTACATAAATGTATTTGAAGATTTCAAGTTTTATTACATAAAGTAATGATTACGGAAAAACGTAATTTCAAAGAATCGTAAGATAACGTAGGTTTGGGTTCCTTGCCGAAAATGCTTTTGACTACGATATTATATACATTCTAAATTAAGAATCAAGCTTTTTTCTCATATATAATATACATATATTATACGTGTTCATTGTTCATATTATGGCTCATAGTTTATACAATCATAATTATTAGTGGGCGCTCTGCCGCTGTAGTTCAAAAAGTATTTTAAAAACACATATTCAGACTGACCAAGAATAAAATAAATTCCAGTCGAAACATATTTTTAAGATACTATTATTTTTATTGTGGTATTTTTAGGTACTCAAAACTAAATAATTTGTAATTACCATAATATCTGCGTATTGTAAGTATTAAACTACTTATATTATATTCATATCACAATTATAGGTAAGGTACCTACGACATAATTGGGTATAAATAATTTTAATGAAAATAGATATTTCCATTTAACCCTACTTCAACAAACGCATAAACTTATGCTAACTAATTAAAATTAATATTAAATGTTACCATTGTATGAAGTTTGAAATGTTAAGTGACATGGTAGGGTATCTGGATGTTCCGACGTTATTGATATTCTCTTGTAAGAACTAATCTTCCCAAAAATATGTACAATCTATTAAAAGGTAATATCGGCATTAAAATACTTTTCTAATCAGTTATTGTATTCATTAATCATAAATTCTTAGATGATCAATGTTACTAATATAGCAATATAATATGTTTTTATAAACACAAATTATTTGATTTAAATTTTATAACTTTAAAAGCTATAAATTATAATATGTATTAGGTACACTATAATATTATGTTTCTGTGCATAATAATAGTAGAATTTAAACAACTTATTTTTAATTTTCAAATATATTACATTATTCAAAATAAGCAAAATTTAACCTGTTATGTATGTTTATGAACCTGTGTAGTTTGTTATTGCTATAATAAATAATAATTAACTATTATAGCTGAACGATTGAAAACAGTTGCCACTTGCCACTCTTATAACCTTAAATCGACATTCAATTTCAATAAGACATTTTTTAGTAAATTGATATACAATATAATCGTTCTATAATAAATCATAATTTAGAATTTTAGTGCCGTGGAAAGTAGGTACTTAGAGAATCTACATAATATTATAGTGTATTAATGTGTTGCATAAACCGTTAACACAATCGATTTCAATTGCTCATACATAATAATTATTAATCGTCGAACATTATGATAGTGATTCGCATGTACATACATACATAATTTTGCGTTTATAATATAATATTGTTTTTTCAGCTTATGTTTATGTGCTATATCTCTATTGGCTATCGAACCCACGGGTGTAATTAACTTTTACTATCGTACATGGTTTCGACTCAATAACTGCAGTGTCAGTTTATTACGAACAGATACGAAATAATGATTTAACGTCGATTCGAAGATGGTTTAAATGATTTAATTTGCAGTCATAAATAGGTACCTGTTTTATGTATTCACTGAACAATAAAATATTATTATTCGATATTAATTTCCATGTACCTTGTACCCATATATAGCGGATACATTCATATACACCTGCACGTGCAATCATAATTATGGGTGTTATGTTTGTTTTATATCAATCGGATATAACGTGTATACCAAATGAATAGGTAGCGTTTTTGTGTTTATGCGGTTTTTTTTTCTGGAACCCCTTGTCCACAAAGCTAATACATATTACAACAGACGTAAGTTGTTCATTGTAAATACCTCGACCGTCGTCGACACGTTACAATATTTAGAAAGGTGCGGAATTTGTGTTTTAGTTAAGAGAAAATATGGCACAATAGTGTTTCAAGGCCGACGCACAAAAGCCTTTGGTGAGCTCGTTCCGACAAGGCAGAAAATTGCATGGTACCTGCACATACTATGCACACACTATGTCCCGCTGGGTTTGAGCATCAACACACGCGGATTGCACAGCGAGTAGTCCACTGAATCATCGACGAAAACGTTCGGGTCATTTACGCAATAAAAGTCTGTGGAAAAAAAATGAGATTTCGTTTTTTTTTCACCTCCCAAATATTTTGATCTAATGGTCTATTTGTCATCGATTTGTTTCGGGAAGGAAGATATATTATAATGTGTACACACCCTCGCACGAAACGATACAATAATAATAACAATAATAAAAAATAAACCCAATAAAAAATGTATACATATCGTCACCTATATATTATATTTTATTCTATTCTATATATTACATTGTAACTACACCGCAACACGATACCCATATTAACCTCCTCAATATAATATAATATATAAACTTTATTGTACAATTTTTTTTTTACCGAATACGCGTTGTGTTCAATTTTATATACCTGCAGCAGTTTGGTTGTATATATTTATTATGTGGTTGTAATAAATGACAACGATTATATCATTATATCTAATCAATTTATCATTTAAAAAAAAAAAAAAAATTTTAATAGACTTTCAAATGTATAAAGTATCTACCAATATATCATGCGGTAAGTTTTGAGTGCATAATGTAGCCACCGCTGCACCGGTGCAGGTGTAATGCTGTTAAGAAAACATTATATTAACGCATTAAAAAATACAGAGTTTTACTGCGGTTTGCATATAATAATGTAAGAATTTTAAAAAATGCAGGCTCTGCGCACACGTGTACCTATATATTATAATGTGTTTATTGTAATATTACATGACACAGGATCGCGAGTCGTATATTACCGTCGTATGCGTCGCGGAATACCTATATATAGGTACCTACAACTACCTATGTGATAATAATACGAGAGTCACAAATTGTCATTTACCACGTCATGTAAAACGGTAATAATTATTAACGGGAAGCCGCGGGGAATTCGCATATATAGGTAGGTAAAGTTTCGTTTAATATGAATATATATATATGTCATATCATACGTAATAATATGTATCCTTGTGTTGTATACATACGCATTTCCCCATATAATACAGCTGTCGCTGGGTGCACTTTGTCATGAGACATACTTATAGTATAGGTGGTTATACATGCACACACCTATATCATGCACTTCACAGAATTATCCGAGTATGGGGGTGGTTGTGTTAAAATTTTAAATCGTCCAATCTGCGACATCCGCCGCTATTTCTTGACGACTGGACTTCAGCAGTATAATATGTATATAGGTAGATTAGACACGTGAATTCGTTCGAAAACTGATGGACAGAATACGATGTATTCAGAGGCGAAACTGGGATTTTGTGCACCCTGAGAAAATGAGAAAAATACTCCCAATCGTAGACCATGACTGAAATAACCTTTTCTACACTTAATTGTTTTCTAATAATAATAATATAATTAGCACAATTAAATGTATTTATTCAAATATTTAGTAATCATTGACGAATATTTTGGTTACAACGCATAAAAAAAGAATATATTCCATATTGAAATAGTAATCAACTATATATTTAGGTATCAAATTTAAATATAATATATACCTAAATTCCAATTATATTATTTAATACATTTATTCAAAATTCAAATGCTGTGTGATACATTCCGATGGGATATTATTTTAATGTAAAAATATCACTTATTAAACTTCTCTGTGATCATAGGCACTTAAATATTTTTTTTATTTTGATTTATTCTTCCATAAGATAATGGGCCCCAATGAACATGTTCGTATGGGGGTCCATAATATGATAAAACAGTTTGATAATATTATCTGTTCATATATTTATATTTATAGGTTGCATTGATGTACTCATGCATGAGTATGTTATGTAATGTAAGGTTTGTGCATAAAATATTTTAACAAAAAAAGCATAAATACATGCGTGGTTTTGCTAAGAATCTTAAAAACTATATTATATAAGTTTCTATATATGTGAATCTATACATATTTTTACTTTTTTGGGAACTTTGACTGATGCCTGATAATTATCAATGGGCACAAACGATAAACTCCACATAATACCTAGAGTAAATGACAATTGGCAAAATAATGCTTTTATAACATTGTGGTTATTAATGGAAAGTTGTATTATTTTTGCTATAAGCGGTGCAGTAGTTAATAAAAGAATGACGATAATTAATTTACGCTGCGTATGATAACCATTGCGATCATTATCTTTTTTTATTTTTCTTTCCTTCAAACGTGACCATCACTAAGTCCTAAGCAATTTGTGTGATGTTAAAATACTGTTTTAACTTCTAACACCAAACACTAAACATTATAGGCCCGTAAAAAAATTAGGCCATCTAAAATTGTATGCCGGGGATTAATCTTCATCTCCCCCCCCCTCCTAATTCCGACTCTGGATAAATTAGACAGACGATATATTTATTTGTCTAGAGAGAGAGACGAGGTATGGTTTTCGTTTTTTACTTGCAAAAAAAATGCGATATCGTAAATAAATATACGTTAAAAACGGCTGCAAAATAAGTGACCCGAATGCCTTCGTCTGCCACAGCACTGCAGTACCCCGGAACACGCTGTCTTTTTTCTCCGACGTCGCTGTCAACATAACTCTTTCCGGCACCTGATCCTCACCCCCCTCACGTATACTCACCGCCCCACCGCACACAACCCGGGCGTGTAAATGTGAATTAAAAAATTCTTCTCTTAATTAACAAACGTCTGGAGCTATACTGGAGTCTTGCCACTTGTTATATTTATGTGCGTCGCCGAAAAATAAAGGTCCTTTTTCTGTACGGTTTTATACATAATATATTATTTCGGTCAGCCGCGACGGTGTCACGTTTTTTAGGTTTGCGACGGGGAAATTACAAAACAAAGAACTACCTATACTATACCCGCAACGTTTTAATTTCACTAATTGCACCGCGAGCGGTACAAATATGACGCAAAAAAAGAAAAAATTTAGACGAAAAAAAAATAAACTGCATACTATAGTAATAATATTAAAACTATACGTTTAAACGGCAGCCGCCCGTAAAATAATCATAAAGTAATATAATATCTCCGAATCGCATTTTCGTCGCTCCTATCCGCGCCGCACACTGCTGCTGCAGGGACTCGCTGCAGCTTAATACGAGCACCGTATAATCTGTTTTGTATACGGACATAATACCGTTCTGAAATTATTATTTATTTGTTTTTTCGTTTTTTGACCTCTGTGGTCGAAACGCCGGAAACAATCGCATACATAACAAAAAAAAAAAAAAATCGTGCACAGGGGTCCGGACCCCCGTCGAATCCGCTTATGCGACAACGCAAATTATTATTATTATAATACAACGTCAGTAGACTCGTCGCGTACACAATGTATTCATCACGTCATATATTGTGTATGATGCGTGTGGTAGGTACCGCTTTAACTTGTCTCTCCGGCGTGTCCCCCTAGCGGATTGTTGTAATTCAACACCGCGTCGAAATCTCCATCGAGAGCAGCGTATACAGTTTTATAGTGCTGGCCGGCAATTAAAACCCGAGAAAAACTGGCGGCCGTTTAGAATCTCGTCAATTTGCCGTTTGCGGTCTGGGGGCAGCGAGTCGTGTATCTCAGTGTACGATGTATATATACGTATATACACGTGTACAAGCGAACCGAAATTGGCTCGCCGCGAGGGTCCGCGACGCCCATTGTTACTCCGCGGTCGTTAGCCAATTAAAACCGACACTAAATCGGCGGCGGTGGTGGTGTCGTGGGGTGGTGGGGGTGGTGCGGTGAGGGCGAGCGGCGGCGGTAAAAGAAACGAAAAAAAGTTACTCGCCGGGCCTATACTCGGGAGTGCACTGCGGAGGGTTCAAAAAATAATGATAAAAGAAGAGCGAGAAAAAAAATGCGCGACACTTATTTACGACTTATTCCCTGGCCGGCGATGGATGTTCGTATAATACTCGATGCGTGTATCTCTCTCATCTCACTCACTCTATCTCTCTTTCCACCTCTCTTTCTTTTACACACGCTGTCTCTCTCTTTCTCTATCTATCTCTTCGAGTCCAATCTTGTCGCGTTAAACTCCCCGGACAATCATAATAAGATAATAGGATATGGCGCTATCCTGCAGCAACAGTATACATATAAACACACACACACACACACCTATATATATTTTATATAATATAAGGTGTCGGTGGAGCGTTTGCGTGTGACGCCGTGTAATGACTTTAGTGCGCCCGTCGTACTCATACACATCTCAGGGGTGTCGTCTTTCGCTTACACACACATATATAAATATATATATATATATATATATAGGTACAATTATTATTTTGTAAGACGAGTGAATTCCACAGCAGGACAACCGCAATAACGTTTTCAGTATATATAGATCTCACGATCCTCACGTCGTCGGACAGATTAATGTATAAAGCTGTACTTGCTGTACCTTTTATTCCATAGGTACTAATTTATTATACACGAGTGTTGTAATAAGAGGTTTCCAATAGTATGGAAAAATTCTAGGAAAACTATTGAGAGGTTTGTGAGTGAAAATACCTATATTATCAAAATTGTAGAAAAGAAGTTAATTTGTGCCTGTAAAAAAATAAATTTTCGATGTTTTAATTACTAAACTCAATAATTCAAATCCAAAAAGTAAAATATCACAAGTCTTAGAGCTAAATATTGGCTATTAAAAATAAAACATCGAAAATCGACTCATATACAGGCCTAGAAAAACTTCTCATTAATTAGTTCCTATACTATAATGTCACTTAGTAAGATATATTATTGGAAATACGAAACTAAGTTTCAGTGTTTCGCCAAAATTCTTACAACAATACCCGAAAAAGCCACAACCTGCCCGAATCACTAGCCGAAATACTATAATCAATCACTCTCAATCCAAAGCCAAGATCTTCCAATTCATCACAGGCACGCCAATCTTCAAACCAAAATTTAGTTGACACTTAGATCTAGTATAAAATGTATGTAATTGATTATTTACTCTCTGTAAGCCCCGCAATGGCCCATGCCGCCGAGGGTGTAAATAAAAAAAATGTTATGTTCAATTGGAACCTGTTCAGTGTCCGATGATTATTCCTAATCGAAATATCAAACTGTTGGCTTTTGGAAGGTTTGTTGCAGTATTTTAACGTGTTTAAAAATGATTTAATATAATATTGTATTTTCTTATATTCATGTTAACACGAGCGTGCATACGAAATTTGACAGCTTAATGCAAACCCTTGATACGGATCGCGCATACTGCATCAGTAAACGCGAGGGAAATATGAAAATATATTATAATGCGTTCTTTACATCCGAGTTCAGACCTAACCGTTCCGATCGTCGCGGGTGACCCATTTCTAGGATATTCGATATGATATAATATAAATATAATATATATGTAAATATTTCAAAAATGTCCGGTTATAAAATATTTCTTTTATTCCTTGCGACGACGGAAACTAAGATATAGTGAGACGGTGTATACAACGTGTGTGTGTGTGTGTGTTTACTATAATGTAGTGTAAATACGTATATTTGATGTAATGTATTCGTCGTATCCTTGTATACACATAAAACACACATTAAATATATTTATGACGTTGTTCGTTGTGTGCATATCTGTACCTAAACATATATATATTATATACGTTTATACAAGTATGTATGACTACCGAGCGTTTTCATAATTAACGATGTTCAACGTTTTTATTACGCGGCATCTACGCGATATATATTCGTAGACACTATTGTCTCTATGAATTATTTGTTCATATTCGTTCGTATGGCGACTCGTAGTTACTTCAGCTTGTAGTATATAATAATATGTACTCTACGATAATGTCACGCAGTACACGTATGTATACAATAGGTGGAAAATCGGTGTTAAAGAGGAATTTTTTTTCTCGTTTTTGAAGAAAAATCTGCAAAGCACGCAGGAGATTTGCATAATAACATTTTAACATTTATATTCTCTGTACTACTTCATCACACGTCCAAGTCGGGTGACGTGCGTGGAGTCGGCGATCACCATTGGCGATTACAAAGAGATGAGTCGTACCACGGCCACAATTGTTAGCTAAAGGCACTTGCACGGTACCAACACAGTTTGATGACATACAAATGCGTCGGTAAGTCGGTAACCTCACCTTGGCTATGGTTTTCAGTCGGAAAACCAAACCTTTCCCAACTGTCGGAGGAGTTGCTACTCTATGAACATAATATTATTATCGCTCTGTACATACATATAATATACCAGCTAAGGTTGTTGCGCCCGGAAAACGGACAGCGGCAGATTTCGGTTGTTTTTCGGACACGCCGCGAGTTTCCCACGCGCGTCATATACGACAAGACGGCGGCGACGTGTCTTGTAATGTTATACAAGTCCTATTCTGCCTCGCCCGCGTAGATTTAGGTACATGTACACAATATACACGTATACCCATAGTAATATATACACATAATAATATTATTATTACCTATATAATATTATAATATGATATTTTATGTACGAGCTGGTTCTTATATTGTAATATTATTATATAGGTATAATATATAATATGGTATATACCTATCGTGGCACAAGCCGGAGCGGCGGCGGCGGCGTCGGCTTCGATCACAACTGGCGCGCGTGACGGGCATGCGTTACCAAAATTTGAATACATCGCGGTGGCGGCTGCGGCGACCGATAGAAACGGATCTCATGATTTATGTAAAAGAACGGTGTGCGCGCGCGCGTTCACAGTTGATTTTGGAACAATGACCCCCCCCCCCCGCCCCTGCAGCAGCAGCGCGCATCATCATTCGACTGACCCTGTTTAACCGCGTTCATAATAATAATAAATATATAATAATATAATATAATATAAAATAACTGGTTTCTGGTTTCTATATAAGTTTTTTTCCACCGCGTATACCCGAACCGAGTGGCGTTTTTAATTTATTTATTTTTTAGTTTTTTTTTTATTGGCACAGATGTTTTTTGTTTTTTTTTTCGTTTGGTTTCGAAGATGCGCACACATTGGGAAATTCAATGAGCTGAGCGGGCCCCCTCGAAGGCTGGCTGCGGCCCGGGACGAATATCCTGCACGATCGCCAGATCCGTTCGAAACACGCGAAGCGTCCATCGCACATATTATTTCTATACGGAACGACATTTGAACGCAGTATAATATATTATAATATATAAATGTATCACAATAGCAATATAATATAATAATGTATAATATTATTAAACCGAGTACCGACCGTCCGAGAGACGATGACCGAGGATAGACAATGATATTTTTTATACGATATTTACACGGCTCGTGCACATTTATAATAGGTAGGTGTGTAGGTATGTCGCATTGTCGAAAAACCCGATTTTTAATTTATAATTTCGATCCACCGAGCATTAAAAATTAAGTTACTAATAATCAGCGACATTCGCTCATAATAATATAAATATTAGAACGCAATATCCGTGGCTGCCACACGCTTCACACAGTTCACACTACAACGCATAATAATATAATAGTTTTATAGTTCGTCCGTCCGGCAGGGTTTAAATTCAATGGACGTTGATTTACACACATAGTGGACGGTCCGATAATAACGTGTTTATAACATTTATATATTATCTACGTAACAATAATGTAACGTACGCCTCGGGATGGTATAATCAAGTTCCATTATTATATAATAATTTGTATTGATTTCAACGAGAATTCCATTATTTCGTCCGAGACCATTAACACGCCGTCAGTCAGTAAGGTAATAGCATTGATTATAAATACTAGTTTTTATAATCAATGGCAATAGGTATAATAACTACCTACACTGTCACACACTCACACGGTGCTTACTGAATGCCTAAATATTATATTGCTATACCACCATCGACTATCGAGAACCCATCGCATTAGAGTATGTTACACAATGTAACTGTAGAACTTTAGACCAGGTATCGCCAACCAGTCGATCGCGATTGACTGGTCGATCTTAAGAGGAATATTGGTTGTAAATTATAACTATCGGAACATTTGTTTAAGTGTTCGAATATTCATTATAAATACGTTTAAAATATATTTTATCCAATTTTATTATGCAATATAATACGAAGCGCCTAAATAATATAGGTAATAATATGCCGTTTGATGTATATAATAAATAATAATATATTACCAACAAAATCATCACATTTCTAAGACTTATTAATGTGTACAACTTAATCTAAGAAAACCATTGTATTTATTTATGTGTAGCTAATATTATGTGTTATTATGTTGTAAGCTAATAACCTAGTAGTTGATGCTGTACCAAGAATAAAAAATAATAATATACCAAAGAGTTTATAAAAAATGTACGTGTTTAGGTGTATAGTATATCGCGTGATCTCTGTGGAAAGAAAAAACATGGTGCGCAGTAGTATTTGCAGGCAGTGGTGTACCTACTTACGTGTTCGACCCTCTCCCTCCACCATGGCTTTTTTTCACTATAATATTATAAAAACTTGAAAAGATTTTTATAAAATGTATTTATATTCATTCTTTATTTAATATAACCCCCCTACCCCCACCACCATTCAGAAAGTGTCTGAGTACCTACGCCACTGCGGTTTACATGTGAAGTTATATACGATAATAATATTACTATAATTTATTTAGTATAGCTGCAGCTCTCTCGACTACACTGATTCAACGAGGAGTGTCGTATATTATAAGCGACGTCCTTATATGTAATCGATCATCAATCTTTTATGTTATAAATTGAAACGATATAAATATATTATTATTATTATGTTTACATTGGACTGTCGATGCGATGGCGTTGTGGACGAGGCACACATCACGAGTGGAATATTATATTGCCGCTACCGATTAGCTATACGCGTATTTATATATTCATTAATGTTTAATACTACTATGGTTAATGTATATAACACACGCTCCTTATTCTAACGGTGGTTATTATATAGCCAGTGTGTGTATAATAATATAATGTATGGGTACTATAGGTACTTTGTCGTAATTAACAAATTACAACATTTTTCTTCTTCTTGTATTATATTTAACGCTTATTTACGCGTAGGTGTAATATAGTGTTAACGTACCTATATATAATAATATAATATGCGGAACACATAAACCGATAAATTGACAAGATTTGTCTCTGTAAATAGTTATATAAATTATTATACCTACACGGCTATACCTACTATCGACCATCGCTATGTTGCCGATCTAGAGATAAAAAATAATTACGCGTTCTGTAGGTATAATATAATGTATACCAGATACCTATAGGTTAGGTTAGGTTAGGTTATAATAAAATATATATATTATAATAAAATACAGGTAAATGCATAAAAAATATATTAATTATATTTAATATTAAAATGTACCTATAGGCTTTTTACATAAATTGTATTCAAGTATACATATACATAGGTTAATTTTAATTTAACATATCAACTTTTAATAATCTTGACTGAGTTCTCATTATACTTTCCAAAGATTTCCCATGGGATATAGGGTAGTTTGTATTTATTACGTGTTTTGCGAGTCTCTTGTATATACACGTACATCGCGGGTCTGTGTATATGTATATACATGTATATTAACGTACTTGGTATAATAAACAACAAATTCAAACAAATGTTGAGAAAACATTTTGTAAGACTCCGCTCCGCGCAGCACAGATTTAGAATTTATATTATACAAACATTTCAATATGCAGCAGCAGTGAAATTTAAGGGAACATCTGTTGTAGTTGTAAGTGTCCAAAAGTGTAGCCTGGAGGGGGGCTAAGAGACTATAGCCCCCCCATACGAAATTCATTAAAAATCATTCAAAAAGCCTTCAATATGTGAGTGCTTCCGAGAATAAATTGAATCTAGTTGGTAGTACAGGGAAAAGGGGGTTAAATGCAGAAAATCCTCACTACTTTTCAAAATAATAGCTGAAAACTGAAAACGGGATTTTTTCACAACATCGGTTTTCAACAAAATCTTTGTTTCTTTTATTTTTTTTTCATTGTAATTCAAAATACATTTACTATAGGGACTGGAAAATGTTGTTGTTACACATATATTATTATTATTTATATACACAAAGAGAATTTCAAAATATTATTAAGAATTATTTAAGCTATTACTGAGAAGAGTTATTAACTAACTAATAAAAATTATTAACAATAATACTTTGTATAATATTATTTGTGATGTTTTTGGATAAAAATAGTTAAAGTTGTATAACCTATCGCGTTTAACTAATAGAAAAATACACTATAGCAAAATATATATTAATTAATTATAAAATATCATTAGAAACAAAATCTGACACACTGTTTCTGCTCAGAATAGTTAATCGTATGCAACATTAAACTCAAATTTACTCATATAATATGATACTTACCTATATGAATGAGTTGGTACATTATCGAAATTGACTATACAGCAGAGCGATTTCCTAGTTTTAATTATATTATTATGTTTCAAATTTGAAATAAATATATATAATATGTGTTAATCATGTCATTTAACATGTTATAGGTATTATAACAAACTTAACACACGTTTTAAGTAGATGCTAATACGTTATTATCCCTAGTGAATGAGAGGTAGTAAAATCCAATCTAGACGACGTACAAATTGGCTATAATTAATTCACTAGAAATACGTGTATGAATATTTAACGTGCTATACATCTTATATGTGCACAAGACGCTTCTATAAAATCATTAGACGAGATGATGAATCAGCTTTACCATGCAGGGGAGTCTCTGAGGAGAAGGGTATTTTTAAACATTACAGGTAAGTTTTGTTTAAATATTAAAAATATTTAGTTCATACCTCTAAATATGACGGGTATAGTGCTGAATATCGGAACTAAAATAGCGTTTTGTGCCTCTTACAAAAATGTACACATGATTTCGTATATCATAATATACGATATGTATTATAGAGTTTATACATTATACATAGTACTTTCAAAATGGTAAGACCCACCCCCTCAATCAAGGGCCCAGATACCTACTCTGAGCATTACAATCACATGTGTTTACAAATTCTGGTTTATGTTTTAGACGCAATTAAAATGATTTCATATCATAATAATTTTTATAATACTAACAATTATTATTGCCGAGTGTTTTTTGAAATTTTACATCGATTTATCCTCCACGTAATTGATTCGAAATCACTGAATCACTCTTTGACCTTTGTAATGGACATTGTTTAATCATGTAATAATATGATACCAGCTACATGCAATTTACATACATATTTGAGAAACGAAAAAAAAACGTTACCACGATTATTATTATAAAATCCGTGTCGTATCGACGTTTAATTGGTTTGGCCGGTTGGGTCTACCGCGGTGGACGGTATATATTACTATGATGCGTGTTTAAGTATAATATAACATATTTACATACATATTATACGTGGAAATATACGTTTAATAGTATAAATAACGTTGTGCTGGTTTGATTGAAAACGACGAATACGACATAGTATAATATAAAATATAAATATATTATTACGGTACAATAATATGATATATGGTATAATGTAGGTATCTACTATCGTTCCTGGCCGATGCTCCCCGACCTTTTACAATATGTATATTATTTTTCCCATGCATTTTTTTAAAGGAATCTGCATTTGGACACTCTTCGCTTTGATGCTGCGCATAACACTAAAAACCTAAGTGAATTGTAGTGTGCACATATAATTTCGTATTATATAAACATCGCCGAACAAAGAGCGATGCGATTCGCATACGGTTTTGTATGTACGATGGTAATAATAATGATAATAATTAGTCGAGCGATTGTCGTACATCGGCGAGGTGTAGGTATATAATATATATTATACGCGTTGTACATATTATTACCTATATGTAATAAATTATATACTTCCCCGACGGGAGTACCTACCTATATATTATAATTTTATAATGCTATTTTCTTATATTATATTTATATTTATTTCACAATTTTTTTTTTTATTTCTCGAATCCTCTCTAAGCCAAAACCCAAGCGACCGCGCGCGCAACACATGCACGCACACGCATGCGCGAGCACGCTATCGTGTATCTGTGTACATATATATTATTTATATATAATAATATTATTATAATGTGTATTATAACCCGGCGAACTGAACGAGAAAGAGAGAGAGTGAGTGTGTGAGAGGGAGAGATCGTCGTCGTCATTCATCCGCTGGAGGGCCGCGTTATTTACGAGCCGGCGTCGATGAAATATGGCCGGCCGGTCGCACCTCGCGTATATACACGTATATACACACACACATATATATAATTTAACATATTATAAACATGCAAACCAACGTTAGTGTGTGAGAGAGTATATGTATATACGAGAGTACCACACGCACACTATATAAAATAATGTGTATATACGCGTATATTGTCGTCGTCGTACACCGCTGCAGTATCCATTATATAATATTATATAATAATAATAATATGATCGCATGCACCGCACGCATAACCAAAGTCCGAAAACTGGCCCATTTTGTAGTAATTCATAATAATATTAATTTCACACGATAATAATGTGTATTCTCGTATATAAGCGGCGAGAAAAACGAAAAATAATATCCATATAGGTACACGTATATACTATACTTTATAAGTAGTCCCTTTCGGACAATAGGACACCCACCGCCTTCGACTCGCGCCTACAATTTATATTATTATCCGTCTTATATATTATTATACCTGCTGCAGCGTGTCTCGTCACCTGCGCCACTTTCACTCTGTCCGACGCCGCCGCGATCTATTCACACGCACGCAGCCCCCCCGCGTGCGCAACCTCCGTTTTCGGTTTTTATTTTCAAAAACTGTGTAGTATATATTATTATAAACGAAATCCTATGTAGATAAACAATGGAGTATACCTGCCGAGTGGTACCTACCTATAATAACATGATATAAATTATTTATAGAAATTATTTTGGTGCGGTTAATGTATATAAGCGTGAAAAAGTATACCAATGATCGGACCAAATATAGAGGGGTTGGTTTTATGACTCGAATATATAAGGGTGACAGTATATAATATAATATATAAGTGAGTGGATATTTGGGCCATTTGCAACTCACAGTTACCTATACCACTTACTAAATAACATTTAATGAGAAATCAAAAGATGTCATTTATTACTACCACGATAATATTTTTATTTATCTTGTGGTAGTAGGTAAATGATAAAACAAGACTAAACAGAAATAATTTGACACAATATGTAGTGGATTTGTTTTTATTACTACACAAAACAATCAATTGATGAGCCCAGACCGAATTCATATTAGGTATATACCGTATACATAAAGTGTACCTAATATCCTTTTAATATAGCAATATTACTGTTTTAGAGTTTAGAGTTCCAGATGTGTTGTGTGAAAAACCGTTTCTTGGAAAGAGATATGAACAGAGATTCTTCATCAGAGAAAAATATCGTCGCTCGAACTCTATATAGTCGGCAGTCAGCAATTTTTTTTATTTTATTTTTCATTCCATACGTGTTTGATATTATTAATTTATAATATGCATTTTAACACGCGATACGCAGTATGTAATATAATATATAACATACCTATAATATATATAAGCAGCGAACAACGCACAACGCGTTCGTCTATTATGGTAATTAATTTAATCCGGTATAGGTATGTGTACCTACTACAAAAACTACTTGTCTTTTAATGACTCTGTTTTTCTCCATAATATAAAAAAAAACCGTTTCAATATATTTTATTATCTTATAACTATACACACGCACACGTGATACGCGTAACCATATTACATACTATATAAATATATTAAAACGTTTTTTCGTTTTGCAACAAAAAAAATAAGTTTTTTATGATATAATAATTAATAATATAATATATTATTATGCATTTAGTATCTATGTATTATTGATATAAGAAATATCTATCCTCTGCTGTTTTCAATCCTAAGATTAGTTTGCAGGACTTTTTCCAGTATTTTCCTATAGTTACTTTCCTTCGTTTTCAAGTCTATTTTCTTCGTTCGAATTACATCTTTGATCCATCTCTATTTATTGACTTGTTGTCTATATTCCGATCGAGTCTTTCTCTATGAAAATTACTTTCTATACACACTATTCTATAATTATTAATCCAAGCAATCCTGCACTATGTCTTATTTTCTTGATACTTTTCCAAACAGATTTTTACATCTCTTGTACTTCTTCATCACTCATTAGTCATTCACTATACAGGGTCCATCCGACTTAATATCATGAGCATTGTTCTGTACCAGAAAATATAAAAAGTTTTTAATCTTCTTTAGTAACCGCCCAGAAAATGATAGTAAATAAAAAAAAATATAAAAAATATACAATAATTACATTCAAAATACTGATTGCAATAATTTTTAATGACATGTTTGGATATTCGTTTGTTGTTTTCAATAATAATTTATAAATAAAATATTACATTTTAAAAAGGAGCAAGAGAGAAATTGATCATAATATTATGTTGGCTTTTGTGCTGCAAACGCGAAAAACGTTATTTATACAACTATAACACTACCATTGATACTATACTACAATAACTACTAACTACCATCGTTCGATCTGTAACGAGCCCTTAATTTCAAGAATTTTGAGTTTAGTAATAAATTGTGATTTGAGACGTATCGGTTGAAATTTAGCGAGGTACGTGTCATAAAATATGATTGCAAAAATAACACAAACGCGCTATACGATAACCGTTAATTTGCTTTTCAGTATGATTTTTTTGTTTATTTTATTTTTATTAAATTATTATTTCACTCTCTTTCCCATGATCTGCAAGCACACACCACACACACACACACACACACAAATAGACACGTGGCAATGGGAAATATTGCGGGCGTTCTCACATACGGACCCGACGAGCACATTCTTCCCACGCGAGGCGGCGGCTCGCGGTCGCGGGCGCGTACACATCTCGCTCGGTCGGAAAGCGTCGTCTTCTCGGCACCACCGGCGGCGGCGTTATAATACAGTGCGTGGGCTGAGAAATTCGCCAAAATTGGAATTCCGACGGGCAACCCGATGATTTATGTCAAAAGTCACAGTCATAGTAAACACACGGTGTGTGGTTGTGTGCGACGATAAATTACATTATACGGACGACGTAATTACACTATATTTCATATACGATATAAGTTTTCGATACACAACAACTGTCGGAAGAGATATGTCATTAAAGTAATTGTGAAAATTATTATCGACTCTCTGCGACTCGCAGTGAAATCCGAATGTTTTGTTTGACAATATAATTTATCTACTATTTCTGGCGGCTGTACCAATGTGGCAATATGTGTACATTAAGTTATGACGTTCAGATTTTTTTTTTTTTGCTAGGAAAATATTGATTTTATCACGCCAACAATTATTTCAGTTTGCGTTCGGATTTTTACGCGTTTTAATTTCGACAAACCTGAGTAAATATTATTCATTTTCCTTGTGCGATGCGATTTTTGACATTCAAAAACGCGGGCTTCGTTTGAAACGCCCACAAAAACATAAAAAAATTAAAATAATAATAATCACGATTAAAACCCCATACAAGCTATTCATTAAACTTGACAATTGTTTTTTTTTAATTTTTCAATCCTGCAACTATACGGGGTATATGGGTACACCGCGTTTGCACTCACTCAGTTTGTGGTACCTATTTAATAGTATTAGTACCTTAAATTATAATATTATGATAATAAACTCCGTTCAAAGTATAATAGTTATTACTCGATCTGAAATTCTGAATATAGGTATTATGTAGCTCTCCTCCAATTGCAGGCAAAAATAAAGTTATACGCACTCACTAAATAGGTCGTTGATCATAAATCATAATAAATCACGTTGGTAAACCCGATAACACCGATTCGTGATCCTTCGCATTTTGATGGATTCAATAATAAAAAAAAATTATATTTATTAACATCATATTATTATATCTAACACAAAATAATATAATAATATGTGTTGGTAGTTAAGTGTGTGTTTATGGCGATGACGTGATGTGTACAAACTATTAACTACAAGTCACAAAACACACTCGAATAGACTAGAATAATATTACTATAATACAACCCACAATAATTATATAGGCAACATTCGGGACGAGAGGCGACCACGATGGCTTTACGTGGTCATCGAAGATACAATCGCCGCAAGACTCCGTTTACAATATATTTAATAATACAAATTTGAAGAATATTATGTAAATATAAGTACACCTAAAAGTACATTTAATATTATAATAATATAGGTAACTAGCACGGCGTCGTATGAGAAATATATACGCGGGAAATTGGTTTAGGTGTACTTCAAAGTCTCCATAATGCGCACAAAATATAATCTATTATTCGGCTATATTATAATTATTTATAACGTAATAACTAATAATGTATAAGTAGGTATGTCCTAAAATATAACTAAATCTGAAAACTACAATATTATTTTATATATTGCACGTAGTATGTCTGCATTGCGGTTGACAGCCGTGATCAGTTATCTATAATAAATCTAAACACATCAAGACATATTAATATCTGCGCCCGTCGATAATGGTAGCGTATAGGTACCTATTGAATAATTCTGATATTCTGATATTCTCATTATAATTTAAAAATAACTAATATTTTATTATTTTCAAGGATGTATATAAACTACGGGGCAAAATTACCCTTTTCTAAAAGTCGACATGTAAATAGCGACAAAAATAAATTTAACATTACACAATTTGTGACAAGACTGATAAGATATTAAATAAATAAAATTTATTTAATTATGTACATAATATCATATAATATATTTAGGTACGTAAATAATGCATAGGTACACAAACCGTATTATATAACTATGTGTTATTATGTATAAGTACCAGCTATATCGTTTTATACTTTTATTAATTATGTTATGATGCGTACAAATTGGTTAGGTAAATTAAAATGTATTTTTAAGTAATTTTAACTCAACATACTAAATATCGGTTCCTTATTTACTTGTGATAATACTATAAGTACTCATAACGTTCTACATACTAGTGTACTTATCTACTAACTAAAATAAATCGCCGCAGTTTGTATAACCGTTCTTCTCGGTTTTGTGGATTGTTAAATTTTTATTTTCCTCAGTTTACCATCTCTCAATTTCACGTCATCGCCGGTCTGACGCGCTTCCGAGACGTGCCTAATATGTACCACAGAACAATATTGCTATAAATAGAAGCGACACTCGATCAGCTGATCGGGTTCTTGTTTACCTGTGATCTGAGGTACGACCCGCCGAAAAACATTGAAACGATTCCGAGCACAACCCGATACGTACAACCGTATACAACCGTATACCCGTGTTACCGTATACCCGTGTTACGGTAACGTTTTCCACCGCCATGTTCAAGTCCATAGTCACGTGATTTGGCCAATTCACACATTACCCGTTTGCTAGATAATAGGTCACGTCTTGTGCGTAGCAGATAGTTACCTCGGGCGGATAAGCACTGCGACCAATCGCAATCCTCGTCATTGCAGCGGCGATTAAACAAAAAAAATCTCTTGGAAACGTATATAGCCAGAGCTGCAGTCAGCAAGTGCTTGGCGACGTAAACCGCGACCTCGGTCAACGACGAAAATAAAGTGGTACCTACCTATATTATATTATTATTATCATCATCATCATCACCGTCGTCATCGTCATTATTATTATTACTCGACGGTGTATGGGGGAGGGAAACGGGCACATAAAATCCAATGGTTATGTGCCGTGGCGGCGGCGGCGGCAGTCGTTTCGTCGGGGCGGCCGACCCAAACAAATCGTAAAACCGTACGACTGTAATAATAATAATAATAATAGCTGTAATAAAACGATGGCGGCGCGCAACTGGGCGACATCTGTCCGCGGACGACCGGACGACGACCGACGGCCTCGGTAGTCGGCAGATCGCACGCGATATACTTATGCGCTGCAAGAAGAGTTTCCATACTAGTGTAGGGCCCATACTCCCCCACAATTGGCCAAAAACTCAAAACCGTGTTCGAATAGAATTAATATCATATTAATAAACTAGTATAATGTATACTTATTATAGGCGGTGTTAGTGATTTCTGTTGTCGTCAGATCCGATAAAAAAGTGTTACCAGACAATATGGAAAAAAAACTGTCTCCATAACATAACCACTGTTGGACGGATGGCAATTGTATGATTTCGGTATCCTTTACGTCGTTATCGTGCCCAAAGAAAATTACCAGAAGTGAAATTCTGAAAGGTCGCGTCTACTGATCGACAACTACTGGTGTCCATTGAATTTCGTTTTAACAAAAATGTTATTGATGAACACTTTGGTTGTTTGCGTTTAGTTTACGTAAAATATTACACTTATATCAATATGGATCAAGTGCCATCAAGTATGGACGTCTAACGTAGCTTAGTATACACTACATAGTCAACCTACTAAACGGACGGTGACGTAACAGGACGAGAATGTTGTTGTGCACTTATACTTATGCCTGTGTACGATATAATATACTACAACAACGTCAACAACGTAGTCTTCTAACCTGTAATAATAATTATGATAGTGTACATTCAGACTGTGTAAACAAGTCTAATAACAGAAAAATAAATTATTTAATAACCGAATGATAAACTATGTAGCCTGCAGTAGTTGGCCCTAAAATAATTTTTCGTTAGAATCGCGGTTATCTATACACAATCATTGTCAAATATTGAAAATATCAAATATTGAATTATATATTTATTCAAATATACATCGATGATCGCTTATCATAGTTATTCGTAGGTTCTGTAAATTGTAATGCAAATTATCCACGTTTATATTACCACTTCGAATTCTGTACCAACCATTGTTTTATATGATGATGATATTTTATTTTAACGATTTAGCAGCTTCTCGATAACAGTAGCATGAAGTATAATATTTAATCAATCGTTGACAGAAATAAAAATACATAATTGCGTTATTCAAACAGAAAAACCACAGTTTGTAGGTAAATCTAATCGTTATATTTTCTTATATATTGTATACAGTGTACCTAAGCATATCTACGGGTAATGTATAATTGTGCTTCCAGAGGTAGTATGAATATTGAGCCAATCGACGTAATTCATAGAATATCTGCAGGACTGACTGGCCAAGAGCGACTTTTCTATACTAGACACCGAAACCGAACCTAACCGAACCGACAACAACCAATTGGCGCGGTTATAGTGTCCAACAATATTCTGAATATCGTATTGGTAACCAGAATCAGAACATTCCTAAAATCGTTATGTCGAATATATATATTTTTACATACCGATATTCATGGTAGGGTGCCACTTAATCGATCGACCATCAACCAAACGGTACCTACCTAAAGTCAATAATATTATAAGTTATAACTGCAATATTATTATTATTATTATTATCTCACCGGGGAGAATAATGTAATTTCGATTATCGGACTTTAGTCGTATACCGGTGACGACGGTCGTAAATCGCTCTCTATCATTCTCGCGGGCCACGGTCACACGGGTCGCCGCCGTGCCACCAGATGGCGCACGTGATTCGCATCCGACGAACGGCTGTTGGAAATACGCGAGTTGGGTTGCCTAAGCACGGGTTAAGCAAGGCGTGTCGACGATGTGGGAAATCCGATGGGAAAACGAAAACGCGATATGGACTTACCGGAATCGAGTGACGTTTTCTATTTCCGTCTCGCCGACAGAAGAACTACCGAGGGAGTGACTCAAAAAGTACTAACCTCATTGACTCGCCCATAGCGGTATGATATCGATAGGTTTATTTTATTGTAATATTATGTCAGTCGTCGTGATTGCCGCTGCCCAGCAGCCGCGGGCTCGGGTACGCATTTCGCGTCTTAACGCGTGTTAACATTTTACACGAATATTTATAATATATTATGTACAACGCCTCGTAAAAAATAAGATCTGATACCGATTCTTATCGCAGTTATCATCGCGTACATATTATTATAATGTACTGCTGGTATCGTACCGAGCGAACTGCGTTCGGAAACCTTTAACGGCCCGAACCATTATAATATTACGTAACATTTTTTTCGTTTACGGAACAAATTATTAGTGTGATATATTTAAAACAAAAAATTCCCCGGTCGAAGATATTTAAAACAATACAATGTATTTTGTAGTTCAACGTAGGTATTGCACCACATATTAACCAATAAGACATAACATAAGTAGAAGTTAACAAAAATAAATTTAAAAATATTACTAACAGACGGCGTAGGTATTACTTATACCGCTGCAAGGTGATTCTTTTAACGCGGGACACTCATTATTTTTAAATCTTTTTACGTTTTTCCGAATAACAATTTTCAAATTATATTAAACACTTTTATCATGCCGTTACTTTAGATTTATGAACCCCAAACTGTTATTTAGCCGTTTTGAACTCGCACGGAGAAAACCTACGAAAAATAAAAAAAAACTGCTGGGTGACTACTACAGCTTTTGTGTAAGTGTATACTGTAGAGCCAACTTTTATAACATAATTAGGACCATATTAGCTACATATAGATAAACGATATATTTATATTGTAATATTGTTTGTTTTTTTATAGTTCTAACAATTATTCCACTATAATAGGTAAATAGTGAATCCTTAAACAGCAAACACTATTCGTTTCAAGTTATTGAAAATATTCTTTTGCTTAATAATTTTGTCATTTTAAAACATTATTTATGAAAACATAATATTTTTTATTAGTTTCTATCGTAATAATTGTTTTACTTTTTTGAATGACAACGTGTCTACAGGTATAATAATTTCATATTAAAAAGCAGAACATTTTCATAATATTTCGGTGTATAAAAATCGAATTTTAAATAAGTAGTCAATTAGTTATAACTAACTTATAAGTTATAAGTACCTATTTAAATATTATAGATATAAGTGAATTAGTTGACCAACATTTTGTAGGTTATCTGTGCCACTCCACATGTTGTCATGATTTGTATGATGACCGTAACGAATACTTTTGTAGTGATAATTTTCTCTGTTATAAAGTTTCAACTTCCATTACACTATTAGCACTGTATTAAGTATTTAGGTTTTTTCTTAGGTAAAATATATTTTTTGTGGATTCTGTCTTTTAAACTCAGTCTATAGAAATACATTTAAAAGAATTTAAGGCATTTTTGTCTAATGACAATTGAAACACCTAGAGACTAAAAATATCATTGACCATTATGGTTAATTTCACAATTAAGTCCCAAATCTTGTTTAGAAAGTCTATAACTTCCTTGGTCCTCAGGATATAATGAGTATGTGTATAATAATATCGCTAAGTTATTATAATATACCTATTACCTATTTACCTATATTATAGCGTACTACATGTCTTTATTATTAGGCATAATTTTAATGTGATTATTGCAACATTTGAAAGTTGAAGTATCAATATAATTTAATTAAACTCGAACATTGTATAATATGCTAATTAAAAATTGAAATCAATAATCAGTAACTAATATTTAAATAGAAGTTACTTGTTAATCAAGAATATAAAAGTTATAAACAATTAGGAAAAGTTATCTATTCAACTTAAAAGGAATTCAACTCAAACAAAATAAAGTTAATATGCATAAAATTATTTTGAGTTCATAAAAAACAAAAGTAACTCCGTAAATTTGAAAAGTTTGAGCTAACTAAACTATAAATTATTAAAAAGAATACTTTTGTTTAAACTGCGCCAGTAAAGTTGACGTAGGTCTCTGAGTCTCTCTGATAATTTTACATCATAAGACATAAAACAATTTTCCTAGCAAGTTTCTTGCATTTTTCATTCGAAATATAATATATTATATATGATAAATCAATATTGTTGTTTGCCTTAATTAATTTTATACATTTTGAATACACACATGGTGGGTTACGAAAGTACTTATACTTTATTCGCTTAAACCTTTTGGCTCAAGTACTTATATGTACTATCATATACGATTTGTCACTCTTAAAAGAAAAAAAAATCTTGTAAAATTAATTGAACTACATCGTATTATAGTCGAGAGTAGCCCGAGTAGCCGTTAAAAACGTATATTATGTATCTCTCTATCTCTCCATCTCTCTCTCTCTCTCTCTCTCTCTCTCTCTCTCTCTCTCTCTCTCTCTAGTCACTCTCTCTACAATCTATATATATAAATGTATGTATGTGTATGTGTCTTATGGATCTTTTCGTCATATTGTTATTATAATTAAATTTTACATATTTTTTTTAATTTTAATTTTAGCGACAATGTAAACAAATGTTCACGAAACTAACTATGTTTATATGAAATACTTATATTATGTAATGCGCGTTAACATTTGTACTTTGTTATTCTCCTCTTGGCCACTATGACCACCCTGATGTGCTTTTGCATTATGTTTATACATATAGGTACCTACTTTGGACGGTGATGTTTAATTGTTCGTAAAAATACTATGACTGGCGCTCACTGCCTGCGCCGAACTGTAAAAGTATAATATAAAGTGCTCTGAAATGAAATCTAAACACTCTACGTGGCGTTCAACGAATAAATAAAACCGTTGGGAAAATACATTTCAAACCACAAGCGGCCGTTTATATAAACACGCCGTATACGAAAAGCTCCTGCCCCTTCAAGAGTCTTTTTTTTATATATAATTATATTGTTAATTCCGGAAACAGTCTTCGAGGATAGCCGCGGAACTCTAAATTATATTAGTACAATATGTTTTACCGAAAAAAAGAACCAACCGCCTAAAGTCTTTAAAATTATTGAGTATACGTTTTATCGTAATAATATAATATATTATCGTGACACTGTATGGAAATAGAATCTAAAAACACATTAACCGCTCGCACAGTAAGACTTAATCTATATGCGTCATCGGGTGGCACGACCCATATATTATATCCACGAAGATTTCCATTATAGTCCATTAGGTAAGTGCGAGCTGTGTAGTGTTGCGGCCGTCACCCGCTCGTGTGTATATATATATTATATTATACGCCTTATTTACGTAATACACGAAATTTATAATAAGATTTACCCGCCATCCCGAAAGTGGGTTCTATTACCATTATTATTATAATATTTATGAGTGTGATTTTTGGTTTTTTTTTTTTTTTTTGGTACGCAATCCGTGTCGATATCCGAAAGAAATATTTTATATTACGCCGTCGAAACGGTTCATTGAACATAATATTATATGTAGAATAGTTTTACACCTTTTTATTGGTAGGTACCTAATTATTAAGTATATTAGGTATACGGAATTATGGAATATGGATAAGTATAAATAATTCAATATTGAGCATCCGCATAGATTGTATACAGGTACAGTAATATTATAGACCTGCACTGTTGATATTATTCGACTTTTAATATTTGACTTACGTATGTCAGTGAATACAATAAAATTGAAAAATAAATTTCCCATTCAATTGTAAATAATATAGGTGAACGAGAGAATCTACTTTTTTCGGTTTAAAAATCACTTTAAACGGTTCCAATAAGAATCAACCCTTAGTGGTTAATACATGTTGACACAATTTTAGAACTTAGATTCGAACGGAAAATTCTCATTATATTAGAGAAGACCATTGATATTTTTTTTAACATGAATAATGACATCAATAGTCAATGCATCGTGTCCAGGCATTGCACGGTTGTAGGTTTTGAATTTAAAAGGATATTGTACTACATTAATAATACACATATATTTATAACTATTAATTAACCATTAGTAAGTAATAACCCTTATAAAAGTTGAATAAATAAAATAAATCAAGAATAAGAATAAAGATATTTACTGGTTTACGATACAAAAACTGTACTGTATACATTTTTAACTACTTAAGAATTTCAAATATTGAAGGCACAATGATTAAAATTGCAGCATAGATACTTTTTCTATAGCCTTTACGTTTCCAAAACAATTACAATGCAGATTGTAAACTATGCCATTTGGTATATCGACATAAACTACTTTGATGATAAATGTAGTGCTTTAATTCATAATGTATACGTACAAAATCTTATATAACCCAAACATCTTAAATCTATATAATATAATATATTTACACTGAATAAATGTTTGAGAAATTTTCATTTTACAACTATTTGTTGCTGCGAAACGATAAGCTGTAGTATGTTAATCGATTCTGTAGTTACCACGTGTAGGTATATTAATATGTATAACACACTGGTTAGACATACTTACGTAGTCATAATATACATATACATATAACAATATATATCACAATGGAAAACGAAAAACCAAGTTACCGATTGTAAATATTTTTGTACTCTTTATAAGGGTTTTAATACGGCGTTTAATCGGTTTACAAACGTTTCGGGGGCAACCGAATACAACGTGCTTACGAATTGCCTACACAATACTCCTTAAACACAAACACACCTGGGTAACGATGACTTCGCGTCTCTGATAAAATTATTATCGTAACTGGCACGAATGTGGACGACGTTATTGTTTGATTAATTCAACGCATCTGTGAATTGTGGGTTGGTAGGACGTGTGTGAAAGTGCCTAAACGTATTAAATATAATATAGCTAGTAAACTGTTTCCATATTTCCAGCAGGGTATTATACACGGTTCGAACTGTTAAAAGGCATACCTACTTACACATTAGATGATATTATTATGACAAGGAAAATAATTTATCTCAATGCATGTAGCGTACACGCATAACCGGGAAATTTGTGATTTGCAAGAAGATAGTTTGTTGTGAAGTATATTATTTTTTTTCCTCGTAACATTAAAGAGGATACGCAATCGAACGATCGAATGGATTTCTGACGCGTTCAAATCACACCAAATATATTATAATGCCAATGGCATAATAATATACTGTGTGTTGTATGATAATCGAAAGTGAATAATGGCCGTACGCCGTTGATAAATTCTTATATTATGACATCAATTTAAATATAATAAAAGTCTATGATATTGTTGTCCAAAAATGTTTGTATTTATTTTGTGAACAAATAAATATAGGTATATAAAATAATATATGCGATTGCGTGGATATGTATATGCGTATTGAATTCAAATCGTTTCTTTCGGTTCGTGATTAAAATCGTATTGGATCCATTGTTTGTTTTTTGACTGTGTATACAACGCGTAGGTCGAAATATTGTTCTCGCAGCCGATTGAACGGATGGTGCGATAAAAAATAGATTAAAATATCGTATTATGTCATGTTTTTTACCGTCATATCACGGCGAGACAAATTATTAACGTTCACACATTAAAAGACAGAAACCACTAATCCGTGAGGTCCAATATAATATGTTTATGTGGTAGTTTGTTCTTCATTTGATAATTGTTTAATGTATCAATGTACGAGTAAAAGTTCTTGAAAAATATGACAATAATTCAGATGAATAAAAGACGTTTCAGACAATCGTCACCGACATGTATACTATTTCAATTTATTGTTTGTAAAGCCAATAGGTATATAATTGCCACTCGACGACGAAAATAAATTTCGATATAGATAATTTCTGCCACGTTCAGTATTCTTTACTAATTTACCTTCGCACAGTCCGAATGACGAACAACTCAAAATAATATAATTTTGTGTAATATTATATGCGTGAGTGTGTTCTTTTTTAAGTAATATACTTAATATGACGAATACGATTTTTAAATATTTTCATCTCAAATCGGAACCAAGATTTCGATACACATTGATAGTTGTAAAAGGGCGTAATACAATTCCACTAAAAGTGTACCTTGCCCTGTTCCACCAAAACTTTGTTTACATCAAAATATGAGATATTGATCACGTTTCCACTTTCCACCCAAATAATTTCAATATTATGAAATTCTGAACACATACGTTGATTGAAAATACTATAAAATATAAAAAGTAGTAGGTACCTCTATATATATTATAAAAGGTAGTAGTACTCGTGTTAATAAAATCGTTTGTATATATAATTATATTGTATAAAATATTAACAATAATAATGACTATGTAGCATGTACTAACAGGTATTTGGTGGAATACAAAATATAGATGGACAATACAAAATTTACTATAAAGTAAATAATAATAAACGGTAATAATATTTAATATTCGTAAAAGATCCATTTCGTAATAATAATACCGCACACAATGTGTGGAGGCTCATTAGTCGAATGTCTCGCATCGTTATAATATGTTGTTATTACCCTACATAGTAGTTGGTACAAGTATATTATATGCTTTTAAAATATTATATGTTTTAGATGCCGAGTAGAGTGGAGCGAATGAATGTATTGTGTGTACATTATGTTACAATATTGTGTTTTTTTTTCTGTCTATATCATCAACATTTGAGGTACCTAGTAAAAGTCCGATTTTCGAGATCAGCATCTTTTCTGAGAGAAGAGTGAATCTTGTTGGAACTTATGACAAGTCAAAGAAATATTAGTGAAAGTTGAAAAAATCGATTTTATTGTTTTTGTGTAACTTAAAAACTAATAACTGTAGGCCCTTGAAATTTTCACCAAATATTAATATTAGAGTTTTCCAAAAATGGTAATACTTTTGAAATATTTTGACTCTTTTTGAGCTAGTTAGGTATAGTTTATTGAGACAGTTTTAGAATTTTGTAAATTTTTTTAAAAAGCATTCTTGATATACATTTTAGCACTTAGTAAAAAAGCTTGAAAACTTAATGCAAGGTTTCTAAGGTAATGAGTTTCATTAATAGAAGTTAAAAAATATTAAATATACATAGGCCCAAATATTTTTTATATGCATTTAAAATTCAAATATTGACAAATTTCAACAACATTTCGAAAATGTTCAAACTATTTATCAGTTAGAATTTCATAAGAGTATTTCTTTTAATAGCTTACATTAGAAATTGCAATATTAGACTCCCCACAAATTTGTCTACATTACCCAAAAAAAGAAGTTCACCGGAAAGTAATACAACTTTTTATAAGCTTTTGAATTTAAAATTATTACGATATTGGATTGTCACTAGTAAATTAACGAAATTTCATCTATCGATTTTTGATATTTTGTTGAAATTCAAAAATGAATAATCCTAGACACTCGAAATATACACTAAATGTCAAAATTACCATTTTCCATTTATAATAAAATGTTCAAACAATTTTGACTTTTTTTTAGTAACTATATTAGTCAAGTCGTCAAGAGAAATTGTTAAAATTGTGTAAATTATTTTTCAATTACTAATTCATAAAAGAATTCTTTTTATATATAAGATTAAAAATTTTAATAGAAGATTTCACATAAGTTTTTCCTACCTATTACAAAAAAAATGTTACGATATTTGATACTCAGCTGTACCTAAATGATTCCCGTTAATCGATTTTTGATATTTTGTTGTATTTCCAAAACGAATAACAGTAGACTCTTAAAATGTTCACCAAATATTTTTATTACTATTTTCCGTATACATGGTACAACAGTTGCCAAACTGTTTTGACACTTTTTGAACCATCTATTGCTATAAGCCTATTATTAATTATTATTAAACATATGGTATAGGTAGGTACTGTTTATTTCAAAATCGCATGGTATTTTAAATAAAATTACTTTATTATTTTAACAGTTTTTTTAAGAATTGTTTGGGTGCGGGAACGTGGTCAATATCTCATTTGGCAAAAACGACTATTGGTGGAAAGAAAAGGTATACTTCTGGTCGAAACGGGTACCGCCCTTTGTAGAACATTTTGAAACGGCTCGGTGTATGGTTCGTAGGGAATTAATTTCGCTTAGACCTAACCTACAAAGTAGTTGTTTTGTGTGAGCCACCGTCTAAAAAATATAATCACTTTCTTATTTCGGCGCAATTCGATATCGCAGACGATATTCATATGTCGAAACAATCACTGTGATAATAATTACGAGCACTTCATACTTTAGACGTCTGTATCATGATGTGCGCATGCGTGTATACAGGTAGTTCTACCTATATAAGTACGTGCGATGTATATTATACATAGGTAGGTATAATTATTATCGAAAAACGGAGTAATAATGATCGTAATTATTGTTGTTGTTGCCGTTCGCGGAGTTAACGATACGATACGGTCTTGTTCACACTAGACCGTTTCTTATTATATTTATATATTATATTATACCCTACTACGTCGGATACAATATATTATATTATATTATTATTATGTGTGTATGTATGTAATATAATATAATGACTCAATTTAACCGCTCGGCACGATAATATCTCCATACAAGCGTCGGAAAAAAACTCATTGGCCGCTCGCGAGTAGTACGTATTATTATTTTTTTATAATCATAATAATATATAATATTATTTTGTCCGGCGTTTTGATACTCACACAGAAATTTTTAAAAAACAAAAACGGACGGAAAATATTGTAAAAAAAAAAAATAAAATAAAAATCCCTACCCAACGATTATTACATTGTTATTAAATACGGCATATATACAAAGCCACATGTTATTATTATAGGTATACACACGCCGCAACACCGTGATTTAATATTGCCAGGTACTCGTTCACCCGTGCATTATGTGACAAAATAAAATCGAAAAAACGTTCTTTAATTACCGTCGAGTGCGTAATAAGCGGTTTAATGGCGAATTGGACCGGTCCAAATACGCCTACAAAACAATCGATTTAGATGGCGCGCATAGATACGGGCTTAAATAGTTAAATTAGTACGGACTTCGTGACCAAATTCGGGTTATTTTTTTATTATTATTATTTCCCGACATTTTCGTTGGGCGTTGCGTATCTACGTTTTTCGAGGAGACCGCGCTGCGATCGACGCATATTTCTTGTCTTGGCCCAGCGATCTGCGCACCTTCGGTTTAGAAAGTCGCCGAAATTTTCAACCCCCCGGCCACGCACGTATATATTTTGGGTGGCCTCTCCTCGAGTATTTATACACACACACACACACACACACACTGTTTACAATATCTCACAATCTCTTTGGGAGCCTAATTAACCAGGAATTAAATAAACCATATTTCATATTATAATACATTATATAATATATATATACGTTTTATTACGTGTACTCTGCACGCGTGTTTGGGTAATAATAATACACAAATGCGCTTATTATGGGGTTCAATAACGGCTTCGGGGAGTACGAGCCCGGTTGACGACTCCACCCTGCGATAGTAAGTATTACAGTATGTGCATACATGTTAGGTTAGGTACAGTCTACAGGTGAATACCAGGCGTGGTATGATATCTTCAGGCACGTATAACGACGTCGAAGAAGAAATTATCACCTCGTTCTCCAGTTGGGACGTATATCGATGTTGCTACCTTAATATGATGATATCGAAAATATAATATTCCGTCGGTTATGTATTGTTATTATTGCTATTATTAATAATAATAATATTATATTATGTTGATCACTCAAAATCTGAGTCATCGCGTCGATTGCGTATGTATATAGGCACTCTGCGTATGGCACACGGTTGCAGCAGGTACCAATATGGCAATATATATATATATCATTATACTCGATTACGATTTAATAAAATATGCGATGGATCGCGTACGATCTATTCGAAACTGGTTTCAACGGACTTCTAAGCAAACAGACTTCAAGTCATAGCAGTGTAATAGTATAATGCGTCATGCGTGGATTTATACGGCGTGCATATTATATAGAGTTGTTTCGTATGCATATAATATTGTTTCGATACAGGTACCTAACATATTATGAACGAGATCAAAGTTTGAATTATGTTAAACGCGTTTACAATAATATACATCTATAATACATATAGGTATTAGGTAAATAGGTATAACATGGTGGTGTATATATGTAGTATTGGTCGGCAGGCCTATAACTATATATATTACAAGTATTCATAATACTATATATGTATTACTACAAACTCCGAGCATAATATATACATATATATATATAGGTAAAACGACGGACATATCACGTTGTTATTACAGTCAATTATATATACTCTCGAGAACTCGTATAATATTCATGTATAATGGTAGGTATATAATTTATCCAATGTGCGTCGTTATACGCGCGAGACCATTGTAACGGTTCGGTTACTGGCGGGTTGTAGAGATGAGAAGTACGCGAGTGCATGCACACATTATTATATATTATAGTGGTATAATAATGTTATTACGTAGTTGGACGGCCGATCGAATATCGATATTACAATACTATAAATTACATTAGGTATTACAGTTTTAAAAATATTCTAGAATCTGCGACTATAGCGGAGTTTTCCACTCCAATGTCGAAGAGCCATATGGCTTCTTTAGTTTTGTTTCTGTTGGAGAGATACACCTGGCGATTTGACTTCAGTGGAATCAATTGTGTGTCGAAAGCATTAATCTCGGAGTGAATCCTCCTTAGAATATTATATATAGTGCATCTCATAGGTTTTTGATGACGTTTAAGTTTCTAAGCAATTTATGAGAATTTTAAAATTGTAATATTTTTTGTGTCTGTGTACACGATAAGTAGGTAGTCGAAATAATGCTTCGATTTTCGACCTCACTATCTTGTTCGATTGGAAAGTGAATATCGTTGGTGCATTGGGGAGGTCAAAATTTAAAATTCAGAGTACTTTTCAAAAGCGCCAAGAAAAACAAAGAAAAATTAAGGAAAAACGGGAATTTTTACGCAAAATCGATTTTTCAGAAAATTGAATTTGGTTTTTGGTGTAACTTTAAAACAAATTACCGTAGATACATGACATTTTCACAGATTGTTTATATTTGCATTTTATATACACGATAACATTTTCAATATATTTTGATTTATCTTGAACTGTTTAGGGACATTTTCATTTTTCATTTTTTTTTAGTTTATTTTCTAGAAATATCGATAAAATTTTATTTGTTGGTTAAAAAAACTTGAAAATTTAATAGAAGGCTCCTAGTATATTGTTTCAAAGGCAGATGAAAAATATTAAAAATTGTTAGTCACAGTTTTTTTTTATAAGCATTTAAAGTTCAAAAATTGACAAAATATGGAAAAATCACGAAAATTAGCAAATTATTTTGAGTTAAGATTAAATCAATAAAAAAATCTCTACCGGACAGTCAAATTAAATTTTTATGAGCGTTTGAAATTCAAATTTTTACAACATTGGATGTTCACTCGATTTCTCATGTAGCGATTTCCTTATTTTGTTGTTATTCATAAACGAATAACTTTATAGATATATGAAAATTTCACTGAATGTTTATATTAGCATTTCCTATGTAATACCATACGGCATACAATTTTCAAAATATTTTGACTCTTTTTGAGCTGTTTACGGATATTTTCATTTTTCAATTTTTTTAGTTTTTTTTGTCTATGAATATCAATAAAGTTTTATCTGTTGGGCCAAAAAGTGTAAAAATGTAATACAAGGCTAAAAATATTAAAAATACATAGGCACAATTTTTTTTTATAAGCATTTAAACATCGAATTTTTACAGAATTTTTCAAAATCTCGAAATTTATTAATCATCGTAATTAATAAGTTATAAAGTGTTCAGTTTTTATAGCTATAGGATTGAAAATTTAAAACAAGATTCCACGTAAGTAGTTAATTCTCTTACCGAAAAATCTAAAAATATACAATCACAGTTTATTTTTATAGTCATTTTATGTTCAAATTTGGACGAAATTACATATTAAAATTTCAAAAACCTAGTTATTTTGTTGTGATTATATAATATTATTCGTGGGTACCTACTTGAAACTTCTAAAGTGTACTATTATATATCTATGATAGTATCAGGGTTTGTTATTGATGTTGATGTATAACGTGTTATAAGTACCTAATGGATATTGTGATAATGTGATATGATTAATTTGGAATTTATTATAGGTCAATTTTTTTTTTAATACCATAGATATGTGTATAATTTGTCTTAAACCTAGACTGACATACCGTCTTCGCTCAAAATCGTTTTTCTTATACAATGATATTATATCATTGAATTCAAATTGAATAGCATCCATTATACAGTGACCCACTTGTAACCTACTGTACAGCAGAGCGACATCCACTTACCCACCTTTTTTTTAAATTTGTTATTACTTTATTTAAAATTAAAACGTCAATAAAAATGCACTATATAATATTCTTACCTTTAATTTTTATAGTTATAATATATTCAGTCTAAAATTAAATGAGCTAATAAAAAATTGTTTCGGCTTAAGTACGTGATATCGTGCAGGGCTATCTCAAAATATCGAATTGTTCAGGAGAGCAATTTTAAACTTCAAATAGTTATATCGTCTAAGACTTTTAAATTTTAATGACTGTCGAATCTAAAAATAAACAAAGTTGTTCTGTGTTAAGTCTTGCAGTTTGTTCAAAACAAAACGTTTCGTAAAAAAAAAACAATAAAGTAAAAATTTCAGTTGAGGACAAAAAAGTTCTACAGTAAGAACTTTTTGGTTATGGATATTATATTTTTTCACCTAATTAGAACTTTTTTGCTCTGAATTAAATGTATGTTTCGCAAGAAACGAATTCGGGCAAAGAAAGGCACGTTTCGACAAAAACAAAAATATTATGGTATTATTATTTATAGAATTTTTTCATTTTGTTGATAAATTAATATGTTAAATGTAGGTACAATTGTAATATTATTAATATGATATTGTACCTATCTATCATATAATTATTATTGTATAATTGACACATTGAAAATGACTTAATACTTTCAGGTTATCAGTAATTTATTTTATAATGAAATTGAGATATAATACTATTACTATAGCCAATCGGTTTTAATACTAAGTTGAGAACCAAAAGGTTCTATTTAATTTAATTTTAGTTCACAATTAAAAACAAATTTTTAAGTTGTATTGATTTAGAACTTATTTAGTTCTCGGAAACACTTTAGACAATCTACACTAAGTGCATTAAGTGGTTGTATGGAGCTAGAATGTTAGAGCATTCATAACTAAACATATATATATGAAAAAGAATTTTAAAAAAATCAAGTTGAAATCTTTTGGTTCTGAGCAAACGATATTATGAATTTACGAATTTTCTATTTTAAAACAAAGTCATACATAATACATAACATTTTTTCACAATTTATTTATTTCTTATTTTGGAGAAAAAATGGACTGTTTATGTCGCGGATTCTAGCTCTGGCAAGTGCTAAAAAAATGGGTTACATTTTATACTAAGAAAATAAGTGCACTTGTTCAGTTCAGTGTTATTTAGATATAGTTCTACGGTGTATAGTTTTACGATATGAAATTAAATTTATCGTTTCACCCGATAGGTATTCCGTGGATTTTCGAGTGGGAAAATAAAACTATCGGTTGCACGTTGTGAAAGAAAAACTTTTGAAACTTTGAAAAATGTGATTATGGAACCACACGTATAGTTTTAACGGAACTGAAGTATTCGAAATGATATTATAATATTAACAGAATGGTAGTTTATGCGTTTCACGAATATGATTTAACGATTTATGCGATGAATCCGTAATGAATGTGTCTACGATATTAAATACCATCACTGGACCTAATACATTAGCATGTCTAGGCGATTCGTCCCGGGCCGATGCTTGGATTCGTCTCATATTATAATATATTGTATTGCATTATACCTATTATACTCGCTCGGCCGTGTTTTATATTATACCTACATAGACATAAATATATAATAATATAATATATTGTTCCAAGACGAATTCGATTTTTTTTTTTTAAAACGTTACTATACAATATAGTATAACATACAACATAATAATAATGTATTTTCGGAACACCCACATAGGCGTACGGGTCGTGTGTGAACCTACGTGTGCTGTAGGTTAGGGAAACGCCGCAAATATAATATTTGACAAGCCGTTTCGACGACTATAATATACGTTATAGACCATCAATATTCGAAATCCCGAAATCTTATGGAGCGTCTTATGTACCGCAAGTAGGCACGTTACATAATATTATAATACATTATATTATTCCTGTGCATAATAATAATATAATAGGAGTAGAGGACCATGTAGGTATGCGGCCATACGATATATTCTATCCGTCGGCAGCGACTGTGTCGAATCCGAGAGATTTCGAATACGAAAATACCGTTTCAACAGCGCCGAATTATATATTTATATATACGAATTTATTTTCGTTGATTACAATATAATTATTATAATTATTGTTATTATTGTGTTTTTAAATTAAGCCGGACCAAATATAATACTAAGACTGCGCCTTGTGTACACGGACGGATTCTATTTCAACGTGATAAAAAAAAAAAAAAAACAAAAAACTAAAACCGTTTTGGCATCGTGTCCTACACGTTATACATGTATATATTTATCATATCATGTATTAAATTCTCAGTAGTTATAATATTCGATGAATAATTCATTACTATGTATACATACGTACCCTGTGTTATTATTTTCGTATATATGTATTTTTTTTTTTTAATATATCTGTATTAGCTGTTATAATATTATATAATTTCGGATGGTGGAGGTAAACAGGTGAACATGAGATTCGAATACGATCATGTATTAAAAAGCCAAAAAAACTAGCTATTATCAAAACTATTATTATAATGACGACTACATTATTATATGAAATTAAAATTGCCTACTCGGCTACTCCATTACGCGTTTGCAATTAATTTTGGTAGTTTTTCTGTCCACTTCCACTTGAGCGTACGTCATGGTCCTCACCGCATTACCATGTATACGTGTATATAACCGACAAAATATTACATAAATATTAATGTATCATACCAATTTGTGTTGTATAGAAGATGCTCATAATATCGTCTTTAAAGTAATATATTAATTTGTTATATATCTATATAATATTTTATAAGGATAGGTACGTTTACTAACAACTTGGTACAAAAAGTAGTTTAATTTAATTTAATTTATTATGTACAGGAGTAATCAATTTAAAAGACGAATGCATTATTGACATTCCAAGATCATTAGAAATTAGAACGATGATATGCATTTAGTGTGATGTTTATTTGTATTATACTATTATTATACTATTAATAAATAAATAAATAAATAAATGATATACTTTAATATCATTTTCTAAGGGCATCTTAATTTTAATATTTAAATAGCCTTATTTAATAACAACTATAGAAGTTAATTATTATTATTTAAATACTTCATACGTGTTGTATAATACAAACAATTTTTCGTGAAATTCATATGACGTTTGTCAGTATTGTCACTAATTAATGTGTGTACAATAAATAAATAATTTCGTTGTTTTCTACGAGAAGTTTATTATAATTAATAAATGATAATTGTGTTGAATGTATATAATGTACATCATAATTCATAATATCCTATTATTTATTACAATACGATTTAATTAATAAATAAATCGACTATAAAATTGTATAATGTACCATTGAAAATATGTTTAATGTTATACAAATCAGTAACCACATAATATTATGATGTACCTAAATATTATATAATAAATAATTATAAAATAATATTTCGGTGAAATAAACAATAGTAATCAAAATACGCCATCACAGTCATTGATCAGCTAGGTATATATAAATCAAAAATATATTATGTAATGATTTTTGATAGTACCTACAAAAAATCTTATTTTTTTCAATCAATTTATGATCTTTTGTGGTTAGCATGATTAAAGTGTTCCACAATAATAATAAACAACATAAAAAAAATAAATTTATATATATAATAATGTAGGTGCATATCCTAGGTTCTTATCCGACTATTCGACGTTTTAGTAAGTATAATAATACAACTACGAACTACTTTCGATAATTAAATATTCGAAATAAATATATTTTATTATACAGTCGAAACTCTATTCAATGAAACTCTCTAAATAATGAATTGTCTTATAGAACCTTGACGTTTTTCATTAAAAAGTTTATACATTTTTAACGAATACAATTTCTATTTAACAAATTCATTTTATATTATTATTCTAAAATAAATATAGAAATTCTTAAATACATTTAAACTATTTTAATTAATAAAGTATGTATGCACACTCGTTAATTTGACATACGAAGGTGAGCTGAAAAACAAACAACCAGCTGAAAATGTTATTGATCTTAGAATTTGTATTTCAAAGCTTTCAAAAGTATGGCAAAATAAAGTTACGGAAATAACAATCAGGATTTTTCACAAAAGCGGGATTCTCTGAGAAGACAAAATATAAGTATAATACAAAATTACAAAACTAATAATGCATACATAAGTAGGTACTAAAATACCATTATTATTATTAATATTATTTATTATAATACAATATTATAATCATATATACATTATTATTTTACTATCATACATAAATATTAATGATTATTATTTGTACACATTACTATTAAAGTAAAAATTATATTTTTAAGTGAACAAACATTTTATTTATTTTTAACGAAATTAATTAATTTTTAATTATTAAGTTCGTTCAACAGAGTTTAGACTGTATAATCAAAAATTACGTTACATTTTTATAAATGTCTATATAATTTATCGAATAACTCTCATTATATTAGGTAGTTGAATGAAATGCCAGGCATTATTATAAAAATAATAAATAACTTTATTTCTATCGAATCATCATTATACGATGCAGAGCGATTTAATGATTAGTGATTCGATGATCACGTTAATATTTTGGATAATAAACTTCACCAGAAATCTAAAAATAGAAAAATGTATAATAAATTCCGAAACAGATTTATTAATCATTATCGATTAACTGCTCCTTAATTAATTATAAAATAAAATAAAAAAATGTATTTTGGTGTTGGTCGCTAGGTATACCTAGTATACTATAAATAATCGAAAGTGTAGTAAATGTAGACGAGGAACATATTATAATGACATGTAATTAAATCACTTGTGTATAATTTTTATCCAAATATAATGCACAATACAATTTATAAAAAAAAATAAGATTGAATACCTAAAAATGTTATTATATGTTATTAACTAACCCAATAAGCTTACCATAAAAATGATAAAATTACTCATACACTCGATATGTTCATTTATATCGAAATAATAAAGCAAAAACTAGGACTTCACTCTGCTTAAATAGAGTTTGAGTCATGTATACTTTGTCATCGATTAAATCACTGATGGATGAGTTAAATCTGAATTAAATAATTCATTGTATGCGAAAAAAAAATTCTGAGCCAAGACGGTGAGCTTCTATATCCAAGGATTATATTTTATAATTTAGTTATATTACTATAACCTGGTAATAACTAACATGTCGTATGTTAAACTTATTTTTACCAAAATCATCGAAAATTGGTATTATGTGAGTATATAATATTATAGTTATTCACTTAAATTTGCTATAACTACTTACGAGTCAGTTTCGATGTACAATTTAATAGCGAGAATAGGTTATTATTATAAATATCTTAAAATATAAATATTTTCAAAACTTTATTATGTATAGAAAATTATAATTTAAGTATAGGTACCTGGTACGTACTTTTAAGCGGAATAATATTACTAAGACGAATAACTTATATTACCCAATACCCTTAATGCGAGGACAATTTACTAGAAAACTTGTGTTTCAAGATGTTTGAAGCAGAAATGATATTAGCATAAATAAATCAAAAAAACTAAAAATATTTTAATTTTCAAATATGGCTGAAAATATTGTATAAATTCTATAATCTTGTCTACCTATAAAACTAGATAAGTGATAAATGTAATAATTATTGCTATCAGAAATCCTCTTTAAAGTTCACAATTGAAGCATTTTTACTGCTCCAGAGGCGATGATACACACAATAAAATTAAAAAACACAAGTTTGTAAAAATATACAAAAATCATGGAATTTTACTGTTAAGATTATCTTCATTCGTCATAATATTAAATACGAGAAAAATTGTAAATACAAATACAATGTACCAAGTTTAAATAAAAAATAGTTTGTTTGCGGCCTCTATATATAATATATATATATATACACTTAATGTCATGACCTGTGGGGTTACCGACGGTATATATATAATATAAAATAAAAAAACCTTGAAAGAAAATACGAAACAAGATCGTAAAAACTGAAAGGAAAAATATAACTGGCATCAAATTAATTTAATGAAATAATAACGAGTAATTAAAATGTAAAATAACAACTACTATAATCATTGTAGAGAGAAAAATCAGAAAATTATTAGGTTTGCTGTTAAACTACTGCTGGATTAAACTGGCTGTAAAAAGAATAGTAATTACATTAGAATAAACAAGACAAAACCAAAATTGTAAAAATTTAGATGGGCATTTTAAAAATTAAATGATACAGAATTAATAATACGCTGTCTAAGCTGTAACAATAATATAATATTTTGATTATTATTCAATGGCGTTGTTTGCCATTTGGTATAGCCAAGGTTTCGATCGCTCTGGGGTAAGCTAAATTTTGAGCACCCTTTGCTGTTTTAACACACCACTCGCGACAATATTATTAATTGTTTTTATTGTTATTACTTATATTACCCAGTTATAATTATTTACATATTTATTAACTTTCATAGTCTTAAGAGGACATCAAAGTATATTATAATACGTTATAAAAACGAAAAACATAAATGGCATTTTTTATTCAAATTGATTATTTATACGAGTAGCTAAGCCTATATACCGCCTCTGCTCAGAATTGTTTTTCATATACAATGATTTATCATTGAACTCATAAGTATCACATACATTATAATGACATACTCGACAACTAAATAGTAGAGCACATTACATGTATACGGCGGTATACACTTGTCTACCTTTTTTTGTCTGCCTTTCTTTGGACGACAATAACATGGGTTATTTTTGATTTCATATTCCGAGTATTTCGTGTTTTATTTCATTTTTCTGGACATTTGAATACTTGAACTGTTAACAAGTAGGTAGCTATGATTATATAGTTTTATAGTATTTTTGAGTTTAGATTAGTAATGTTCTAACATTTTAAGGAACACCATTGTGCATTGTGTCATTCCGCTCCACTTGTCTAAACTTTAAAATTTAAATAGTTATACATAAGTTATAACTATAACTATCTACTGGTTATTCGGTGTTAAAGTATTTTTTGACAATTATTGGAAAAATCCAATATCGACCTCCCCACTCTATAACTAGGTCATCAATACTCTACTTGCCTACATCGATAAAATAGTTTAATTATTATGGAAAAAATGAAAAATATTAATAATTTAATTGATATAATGAGTGTAATAAGTGTATATTGGGTTATTTAAAAAAAAATACAGTGCGAAAATTTGGTCACTGGGCGATTGTCGAACCATGAGCTATTATTTAGCTGTTGATTAAAATCGATCAATTTGACATAAAACAGATTAAATAATGGCTAATATCCTATAATGTACTGATGAGAAAAGTTAAAAAGAGACATTTACTTCTAATTCAACTCTCCGGCGGCACTTACCCCTCCTGCTGCTGAAGTTGGCTTCAGAGGGTTTAACTTTCAGAGAGCTTATTTAGTCAAAACATCACTTTACATTAACGACGCCTTAAAGACGTTTACAAGTGGTTCAGTTATTTTCATAACATGTATTTAAACAAGGTTTATTTGTTCCCGTAGTGACAAACTATTAACAAATGATTTACGTATATAATAAAATCGAATAAAATATGTATGGGTACATGTATACAATAAAAAATCGTCGACGTATACAATTTCATGTTTTTGTCTCTTCAAAAGAGTTGCACAATAATAATGGACCCCATATGTAAGTGGACCCACCCTCCCCTCCATGCTTAGCGGTAGTCTGCCAGCACTCAGTTACACGCACTTATACCTCATGCACATCACTATAGTATTTATGTTCCACTCTTGCCCACGTCTAATGGACCACAAACTATCCTGATTTTTTTCTTTAATAATAAATAAATTAATTTCAGTTTTGAATTTTGAAACTTTTAAATAATATACCTAGGTGCTCAAATATCAGTTTTTGAAATACTTGATTATTTTTTTCTGAGTGAATCATTCTGTACATACATTATACTTATTGTATCATGTGAGTTATAACAAATGTTGAATATTCAAGTTCAACCAGAATTTGATATTAAAAGTCCTTTAATCTTTTAATATGTGATGCATAACAAAATGTTCTATTCAATTTTTTTTTATACCTTTATGTTGTTTGATGTGTTAACGATGCGCAAACGATGTACGATATTAATGTGTAGGTAAACAGACAATGCGCAAACGATAATTGGCCTGGTTTAAAACATTATAAGTGAGTATAAAATGTTTAGAGAATAAATATAGTAAGCATAATTAGAACAATTTTTGTACTCGTTCAGCATGTATAGGTATTAAGCTTCGTTAGTTAATATTAGAGTGAATTTACCTATAATTATTAAACTTCAAGGTAACTTAATTTTTTTGTGGATTGATTTTGTTTATTGAATTTATATTTTTATTTTAAATTAGTTACAAGGCATGTGTTAGATATTACTATTTAAAAAATGTCTTTACTGTCTTCAAAATTAAAAAAAAATCGAAAAAAACACTTTCAACAGACCACAGAAAATGTTTTTTCCTTTGAGTTTAGTAAATACATTTGCTCTATGCGCATATGATAATCGTTCATCACGTGAAGCAGGCGATAATTTAAATACTGACGAAGCTAATGAGAACTGCTGAACGTAAGTTTGCACGTATGTTACGCATATGTAAGACGCAGACAACACATGTCTACTATTATAGGACTCCCTTTAGAACAGCGGAATTGATATTATTAGACAATCATTAAACATGATGTATACAATAATTTATGTTGATAACAATCGGTTTTAAGTGGTGTTTGTAGTTTCTTTGTCTAACAAATTGTCCACGGGTAGTTATATTTTAATAGTTATATGTATAGAAGAACAATAATATATGGAACCAGCAAGCGTATAAATTACACCGTATAATATATGTATACCAATGGAGCGACAACTGTTGAACATTTCAATCGTACCTACGTCTTACATATTTATGCGACCATCTACAATAAGAACGGTAAAATTTGCCAGAAATTGCTTTTGGCGGTTAGTTACGGCGTCTCACCCATTCAATTACATCTCCGAGTTTTACTTGCGAAAATGGTTCAGTGTCGGGTCTCAGGTGCGCCATAAAAACGGCAGTGCACTTTAGGATTGTATAGTCGATATAGCATCATGGATGCCAAATTATACGACCTTTGTCATGATACAGGATGATTCTGTAACACTGGATATAGACGAGAGAAATCGCTATGTCGATTATTGCCCGAACGATATATACTATTAATCTATGAGTGTTATGGGTATTGGGTTTCACTATATTATTATATTGTATTGAAGTTGAAATTGAAGGGATCACTGCAAAAACCAGGCAAGTCAACTGCCGATGAGCGTATTATGTTTACATTTTGAATAGTACCTGTATATAGTATGAATCTAATACGAGAGGCTGATACTATACAATTATTATTAGTACATAATGTCAAATTATAGTGTGAACTACTTTTTAAGGAGACTTGCTAAATTAAATGCAATTAAACTGCATTTTGTTCTCATAGAATATATAATTTATAACTACAATGCATATATATTATTATTTATGAGCGAAGCGTATTTGTGCGTTATATTTTTAAATGATTAACAATTAATGCTGAGAATTTGATGTCTATGGAAGCTAAGAAGTCCTAAACATTTAAAATAATGCACTTAGAATTGCAGTATCTAACAGTGTTAAGGCTGCAATAAATTATGGTCGCAAGCAATACAGTAACAGGTTGTAGTTGGTGGGTTAGCTTTATTAATTAGGTAGCTTAATTCTTCAGCTCTTAAAATACTTTTTAACTCACGAAAATATCTCATCACGAATATTTGTCGTCAACAGTGTTATCCACTGTACTAGAAGTTTCAAGACTTAAAGGTGACTTACGAACGTTAATAAAAGTCAAGCATACATTTTTCGCAACAATAAAAATGATTCCCGTTTCCACTTTACTCTAAAATTGTGTTTCTACTCGAAGATTTAACGTCCGATTATACTATTTTATGAATTATTTCACAGTCATTTAAAATTAAAATAATTTTACAAATAAATATAATTTTAAAATTAATATTTCCAAATTAAATATTATTGAAATCACTTATAATACGTCAAGTCAAAAATTAAAATCCATTTAAATGACATGGGTAATAATTAACGAATTATATCAAATCGACGCAACAATAATAATAAAAATAAAAAACTGTTACTCGTTTAGAATTCATAAGAAAGATCACGACTGAGACAAATTATTTTAATATTTCTGAATAACACTAGTTACTACCTAAAAGTATGAAATATGAGTATGCAACTTAAAGCCACTTGGTACCCTCTCTTTTGAAAATAAGTATATCGTAATAGAAGTAGCGCACACGTCATTGTATATTATAATAATATTAAATACAATAAAAAAAAATACCTTAAAGAAGATATTATATTATTATGAGAAACATCCATTAAGGACAGTTGCATGCAAATCGTAATAATAATTGTAAATATACCTATTAGTACAACCATTAAAGTAATTATTATTTAGTAGACACCCAAGATGTGGCCGTGAAAAATGAATACTCTGTCAAAATTAATTAATTACGATCACGATAATAATTCAAACAATTTTAGGATCGAATTCGTCTCAATGAAAAAGATTTTCAATTATATAAAAATATTTTGAAAAGCTGAGTTTGTGATTAATATTAATTTGTAGGGAAATCTGAAATGTCCAGCGCTATTCGGAAGGCTATACTTAACAATATAATAATAATAAATCATTTAATCAATATTATAACATTATTATTGTATTTTTTTTCAGCACATTGTTTATATTATAATCTCTTAGCGTTATTTCAAGCGCTAATTAATGAATTAATTCATTATTAACGACTTGTACAAATAAAAGCTGTATATAATACCTCCGAGGCTCCGAAACTAGTAATGTCAACATTACATAAAATTTAACGAGAAAATAAATTTTCATAAAACATGTATTTTGATCTTTATAACAAGAAAAGCTATAATAATAGTACGCCCTGAGTTCGTTAAATTTAATTAAGTGTTTAACCTCATAAATCGGAAATGTATGTACATTTTATATAATCTGATACTTATATTATATAAGTTGAGTAACTATAACGACGTATAGTATCAATTTCAGTATTTTAGCGTGTAAATTAGAGTTTTGTGTATTTGATTAGTTATTTTAATCGAAAAGTACGTGTAGCTAAAAAATATTAAGGTATGACAATATGATAATAAATTACAGTAAATTAGCTGAAAAAAAAAAATACGAAAAATTGCAATAATTAAACCGTTGGAAAATTCAATTAAAATACGATTTAGAAAATTAAAACATAATAATATTATGTATCTAGATTTCAAAAATGCCTTTTATAGATATATACCTACTCGTTTTTAATCAGTAATAAAAAAACACGTTTTATACCACAAAAGCAATAAATTATAATAAATATACTATAATAGATTTTCTTTACTTTAAAATAATTTTCTTTTTCTTTCGTTGAAATAATAATAATAATAATATTATATTGTGCAACGTTAAAAGTATAGTTAATTAGTAAGTCTCGAGCATTTTTGAGTTATCGCGATTCGCGTCGTCGTCGCGTTCAACGGACATCATGGAGTATATAATATATTAGAATGTTAACTCATTATTATTATTATTATTATTATTATTCGTTAGGGGATATACCAAACGCACGCGTTATTTATGTAGACGATAATCATAATAATAATAATAATAATAATAATAATAATATTAATAATAATAATAATAATGTAATATCACGATGTACCGACTGAAACGTTATAATAATAATGTACGTTTCAAATTATATACACTTTTATTATTATGCCGTGACATAAGATTTATGTAGGTACCCCGAAATTGCTAATGTGCCATTTTGAAAGCGCGCACGGAAGAAACCTACGCAAAAGAGTAAAAAAAACTGCTGGGCGACAACTGCGTTCATGTAAGTGTACCTATACATTATATTATTATAATATATTTAGGACCATATTATTATATAGTAGAAATCGAGAGAAAAAAATATAATGTAATATTGTTTGTTTTTTATATTGCTAAAATTATAATTACTATTCTACTACACATAAGTGCATGTACTTATAATACAGTGCTCTTACTTTTTATTTTTTTTTTTCAGAATAAAAGCACGACGCTATTTATAAAAGTATATTTTTAAACTTCTACCGGTGTAATTTTATTAGTAAACTTTATTCAAAACAAAATATTTACATCTAAGTTTTGTTTATTTTTTACAGACTGTTTACGTGATCAGACGCTAGTGGCTAAATATACATTTTCTGTTCATTTTTTTTAGGAGTGGTGTAAAAGTTGATACATTGACCCTTATATGTACAAAGTACATAATACATTTGCATAATAATTTATTGAGAACTTTTAAACATCTATTAACAACAATGGTAAACACCCGTAATATTGATTGAATTTTATATTTATTTAAATATTTTATTTATTAATAATAGGACTTCTAAACCCCAAAAAATATGTTGATGAACGTCTTCAGTACATTTTACAAAGTTTCGAATTGTCGATAAAAATAACTGAAGTAGTAAACTTATAGGTATAATAACTAAAACACGCATACACCAACACAGATTAGGCAATCATATGAGATGTTTGACAGCCTTTCTTTCATAAGACAATTTTACATCAATTTAAAAATCAAGTTATTAATAAATAATTACTTTAATAATCAATTGCTTTCTACCTATTTTATTTATTAGCACTGCGAATAATTTTATGAAACATTTTACAAAAATTAATTAAATATTTTTATATAAATATCGATGAATTATATTTTGATATTAATACCTTTTAACGAGCAATGGCTATTATATAAGAAGAAATATTTTCATGATACATTCGAACAAAATGATTTACTATTAATTTGGCCATTAGTGTAGTTATTTAGACTTTCGGTTTTTCCAACTTTTCTTTTGATATTTTTTGTGAAGGGGAGAAAATAAGAGAGCCTGGTGTTTTAGGGGGAGTTCAGCATCCCTTAAACTCCTGCGCTTAGTTGTGTCCCATTTATATACCTACATTAAAATATATTATATAGGTGAGTGAAGTTCACTGAACAATTATAGCACTAATTTCTGCTATAAGACTATTATTTAGGGGCTTAGGGCTTAATTAGTGCTATTCAACAATAACATTTTCAAAATTAATATTGTAGTTCCCTGCCAGATTTTGGATTTTCTGAATTTTATCTAAAACGGTTGATGGCTGGTTCCCAACATTGACGGTAACATATTATAATATAATTTGTACATAATATTATGGACATGTATTATTTTTGATTATATTTGTAGATACAATTTAACGTTGGTACCTTCTTGACGGCTAGACACATTGATGACAATATAACATACAAATATACAATACCTACATTTTACCAAATTCTGTCCACATATATCTAATATAATATCTAACTCGTATAATAAATTTTATTAAAAAATATGTATTTAATAATGGTAGTATTTCGTGTTTAGTCAGTGTTAAAAAAATTTAAATAATAATAATAAATAATTACACTGTATAGGTCTGTAGTGAGCTTGGTCGGAAAATAATATGAGTATACGACGATATTATAATTATAAGGTACAAACTACACAAAGTTATTATATTGTGTGGTCACAAACACCCGCAAGGTTGCAATATATGTATGTAGGATGATTTTTTTTTTAATATTAGTACGTATTTTTAAAATTATTTAGTAACATTTTTTGGAAAAAGGTAGTCAGCTATATTTTTATTGTACCTAAAGATTTGTGTATTTTTTATTTATAAACATAATAGTTAGTAAGAGGGAAGTGGCAATTAATAGTAGGTACAGACGACATATTTTGTAAAAGTGAATTATTGCAGTAAAACCCACTTACTTACGCTATACCTTAATTTAAACTTAAAAAAGTATCAATAATTCATATATCATGTTATAAGATTAATAAAAATGATTTTAAATTTCTTTAAAAAAATTTCAGCCCAAAACTGGATGAAATAAAAACATGACATTATCTCGTGTAAAAAAAAAAGAAAAAAAACGTAGAATATAAAATAGGGTTGGCGCATTTTGTAGCACTCAAATAATGTGCAAAAATCAAATCAAAAATATAAATTTATTAGAAAACAGTAAGTGATGGGACGAACATGGTTGGTTATAATATCTTGCAGTACAATAATAATAATTTGTTATATACTTATATATCTATATAATATGTTATTATTTTGATGGCGGGAAAACACGTACTTGATTTTGTTATTTTTATGTGCAGACTTGGTCTTACGAAAATATTAACGAAATTGTATAGATACGAAATCATTATGCACCTTACATAAATAACGTGTTAATATTTCATACGAATTTTTAAGTGGTTAAATCATTTATATACCTCATGTTTTAACGAACCAGTGTGCGTACATAATAATATTATTAAGTTATAATATAATAAATGTAGGACGTCTACTGCAATCAATGATAATATCATTCTGACCGAATTTAAAACTACCTATTTATCTTCGGAATTTTGTTTCCATCGCATAAACTATAATATATTTATATAATATGGTGTGATTGTTTTATCGTAGACCAAACAATACCACGGGAAGTATAAAGAATTTTTAAATAATTAATTTTCAAACGCGTTTAACAACGTAATACCTACCTACTATTGTTTATTTTACATTTTTCTATAATTATCAGTATAATATTATTTTGTTCTTAAATTTCAAACGAAAAGTTAATTAGAAATTCCTTATATTTTCTGAGGACAATTCGCGCCTGGTTCACAATAAAATAACCACTCTTCGTACCTATATACATACAAGTGGTAGCATAGGTAAGGTTGGTTTTCTGTCGGTCTTAGGTTACCACGAGAACGGAGGTTTATACGAGCCTCGTAGGTATAATGTTAATATTTTATAACATATAATATTATATTATAATAATACGATACTGAAATCTGTGAGTTTGTTCGGAATGTCTAATGTTCGGCGCATATAGTTAATCGGTCTTATTTGGAATAACAAAATAATTATTTGTTTCAACGTTTATGTCTGTGTATAATATTATAATATCATGTATAATATGTAAGTATACAGGTCTGGAAAGTTACATGAAGAAAAAAATATACGTAAACTAAAAATACAAGTTTTATTCAAATTGATTATTGGACTACAAGGTACCACTGCAATTACTTTTAAAGCTGTATCTGAGACTACCACGTATCAATAATTATGAAATTAAATTTATATATAATTATTTATTATAATAGTGAAATTAATATTCACAACATTATTTATACAAGCGTGTATACATTGTAATCAGCTGTCCTCCACTCGTATGAATGGTACATTAAATTGTCTTTTAATTATTTGTTGTTGGCAAACGTTTCAAATACACTTGTAACTTGTTGTAGTATTAAAAATAATTAATAATGGAAATTAGGAGAAGAATAATTCATACCGATATTATTGTTATGTACAGTCTCTTTATAATTATTAATTGATTCCCAGTTTACACTATTCGAAGTCTTAAAACCAATATACATTATTTCTAATCGTGTACAATTAGACTACATAGGTACACCCCCATATATTATAGTCTTCTATATATAGGATACAATTGGTTTTACAGACATTTTAGTGAACACTGTAAATATTAATAAATTCCGACTAAAATATATATTAAAACGTTCAATGTGTATATTAATTGGATTTCAATGTGCTTCAACGTGGGGAATGTTCAGAAATTTGCATAAGTTAATATTGTGCAGCCAATATAATAAGAAGTACCTATTGAAAACATATTATTTAAAAAATAATTTTTTTAAGGACTTATATTTTTTAATAATACAAGTAATATACGGTATTTTACCGAACCCTTATTTTGGTCCACGTAATATTATAATTTTGAAGTATAGACTGACCGTAAAACTAAAGGGTTTATCTATAAATATTGATTCAATTTCAATTAAAAGTTGTACATGGTATATTTTGCATCTAGTACCTATACTGCAGTTGTTATGTTATGTAGTTGTAGGCTATAAACCTTTAGGTAGTTGGAACTTTGTTTGTCATTCTGATGAGATTTTAATAAACTAATGGATATTTATTATTTTTGTGACTATATTATGTTGCAGCTGTCATATGTATTTGTGCCATAGGTAATTCTTATCGCAAATTAAAATGTGGTTAAAAATTAAAGCAACTTTAATTTAACAACACTAAATAGATAGGTAGGTAGGTATTATAAACTGTTGTCTATACTATCCAACTTGTGTATAATTATTTGTTTATATAATTAAGAGGTTATTCATAATTATGAATAGCAAATAAAGATAATTTTTACAACTTAAATTCTTATCATTGTTTCGAGGAACTTTTCTTTTGTTCGTGTTTATTATTTTTGAGATTATAAATTAATAAATAACATAGAAACATAGAAATATATAAGCATAAATAAAATAATCACATTAATAACAAAAAACAAGTTTTTAGAAAAACATAACTTTTTGTTCTAAATATACATTTAAATAAAGATATATTATGTTTTTTTTTTTAATTTTTTAATGAGATTTTAATTTATACATTATTTTTTTTTTTTTTTTTTATTTAAATAAGGCTTCAACTCCTGAGGTTATTAGCCTGTAGTAAATACAAAATACAAAATAGTAGTCATAGAGTATTGATCTTAAAGCTATGGGGACACATTATGTTTAACAATAGAGGGAATTTGTAGAATATATTATGTACATTCAATTATTTTTCTAAATTAATTTTGCTAAGCCTATGTTTTTGAAAAAATTGTATATGTTTTTGGAGTTATCTTCGCCAAGTGCTTGTTGCATTGTTAATGGGTTCCCGAGGATTTGTCTGGAGTTGGTGAACTTGGGGCATTCTAGTGTGATGTGTTTGATTTTCAGCGCTTTGTCACAGAGTTCGCAGGTCGGGCTGTCTTCTTTTGTTATGAGGTGCAGGTGTGTTAGGCGGGAGTGTCCAATCCGGGTTCTTGTGGTAACTACTTCTTCGTGCCTGGATGAGGATGGGGGAGTTTTACATGGGTCGATTGATGGTTTAATTTTTTATACATTATTATATCTCAAAAATTACAAAAAGAAACAAAAAATGTATAATATCATATATAAAAGTGATAAGGTAAATCGGAAAAGGATATTATGGAGTGAACGAAATGGGAAGTGTAATTTTGTTAATAATTAGGGAAGTTAGAGCCAATAGAAGAGGGTATATATTATGTTTATAAAAATTATATCGTGATGTATTTAATTGTTTTATACAATATATTATGACGTATAATACGATCAAATACAATTATTTACGTCACTTGACATATTCTGCATAAACGCATAATGTTATATAGATTTCCTCTGGGAATGCCTTAATCAATTCAATAACAACATAATATTATGTATTATAATATATGCCTACTAGATGTACCATATTATAATATGTACCTACCAATGTCACCACCGAATAATAACTATAGTTATATACCTTGTATTATACCTGCATCCATGCTTACCTACTCTAAAATTTAAATAAAATCCAGATCATAATATATTATGCTACACATATTGTAGCAACACGACACCGGAATAAGACGTTCTGACTGTAGCTACCAACACGGACAAACGACCCACATATTATTATGATTGTAACGGGAACTCTTTATAATAATATGATATCACACAAACGCACACAACAATCCCATCAGAAAATGAATAATAAAGGGCGAGTTACAGGATTCGGGTGGTGGGCCACTGGGGCGGGTGCTTTTCGACATATGAAAACAGCGTGATAAATCGTCGAGTTCGAAAAACTATGGTTCTGACCGGAGCTCGGTTTCTGTTTAACGACGGGCGTGCCGTTATTCTCGAAAACGGCTGAGAAATTTGAAAAAAAATTATATCACTATTATACTAATGTACGAAATCTAAAACGTAATATTATATTATACCAACGCAGTCCGTGTCGCACACGAATGCTGGCGCTTTGCTCGTTAAAAAAGGTTTATCCAGGTTTATCGCTCCACTATTTAAAATCTCAACAATTACATTCATTTCAGACACATTATTGATGTTGTAATAGCCATATCATATTGTAACGAATATTATATACTATTATGTTTATTATAATATTGTATTCATATGAAACTAACGGTTATTTTCGTTGATGAATATTTGATAAGGTTCCTATGTCTATATCGAAGTATAGAAGTCGAAATGTACACAACTATTGAGCAGCAGTAGCCTGCAGTTAGTAGGTAGCATAATAATATGATTCATATCATTATAATTATTATTATATAATATATGAAATAATATAACAATAATATATTATTATTGTTTCGGTTAGCAGCAGCTGTCACTGATCGCATAAATAATTTTTAAATGGATTTCACTGTCCGTTTTTATCTATCCCGTAATGGGTTGAATAATTTACGAGTCGTTTTTAACTACTTTTTCGATTTGTGATTATACGCCTATACCTATTGTGCGGTATGATGTCGAAAAAATTGTAATATTTAAAAGTGTGAGAGTCGAGTATCGAAAACGAAACTTCGATAGCGATCGCGTAGGAGGTAAAAAAAAAAAATAGTATGCTTTACGACGTACGGCGGACTACCGCGAATAAAAAATAGGTGTACACGTATCCACAGCCTATACTTATACTGACCGCGATAAAATCGATATACATATAGTTTTGTGTAGGCATCGTAGGTACGATATATATTATAATATGTATCTATACAATATACACAATAATACGCACTATATAATTATGCCTAGGAGAGTCGGACATGATAGGTGGACTTGGAATATATTATGCGAGTTTAATAACGCGTACGCAGGTAATAACAATATTGCTCATACATATAGGTAATCGCGTATCGGCTATATATGAAACGTTTCGTGATTTCGTACACAATAATATATATTATTATTTTTTTTATCGACGTGTAAAATACAATTTCAGATACGCGAGTCCCATTCTCAAATAAGCCACACGATAATATTATTATTATATATGTACAGATACGCGAGCATAATATACTGTCTTGACGTTTAAATTAAATTATAATATTATTATACGAATAAAAAAAGAGCCATGCTAATACGTCTTATTGGCTTATTTACATAACTATACCTCGTCTGGTACTTCAGTCGTACCTATCTATATATTATAATACGTAGGTAATATAGGTACTCGTATGTTATAATCATGACAGTAATAAATATTGGCGGGAGCGCATGGCTCTATACATTTTAATACGAGCGTCGAGTTGTAAATATTAGCGAACGCATAATAATATAATAATTTAATATTATATCATAATAATAATATATGTGTACAACCGCAGCAGTGTCTCGGAAGAAAAAGAACGACCATTTATTATAATATCGCGCGTGTGCCGTAGATATAATAATAATAATATAATATCGTTATATTATAATATGTATATGTCGGAAAAATGTCTGCGAACTCGGACGATTATAATATTTTTCTCTCCCGCAAGATGAGGGTAGGTAGATAGGTAGGTCGTGCACACACACACACACACACACACACATATATTATAAATATGATAAATACGGACACAATATTACTGCTGCAGCCTACGCTAATTATTAAGCTCGAACGAGTATACATTATATACATTATTTGTTCGTCTGTGTTTACTTAAAAATTTAATAATTCGTTGCGCAAAAAACGCATTTCAGCGAATGAAAAGGATCAGTGGGATAATATATTACACGTCGTGATGATGTATAATATGCTTATATGCGACGCATAAAAAATCATGAAATTGTCGCGATCGATCCGTGCTGGCGCTACAGCGTGTGGGTTGTTGACTTAACCTATATGACAATGCGATTTGTACACTGCAGGAAGTTGCTATTTGTATGTCTCGAGTATAGATATAGATTGATTTAAGGAGTAAACGAAACGCCTGGAAAACTGCAGGAAATATAATAATTATATATAGGTGCTCTTAAGCACGCCCCTGTACATATAGGCTTAGAATGATTAATTTATATAGGAGGGTTATTAAAGCCTATTATGTTTCTGGTATACAAAATAAATTCTAAAAATGAAACTAAAAAATTGTACGGGGTGGGGACTACACGAAATTCCAGGGGGGTGAAATAGACAATCTAGACGCCCCCCATTCTACTCCTATGACCCTGCGCGGCGAAAACGAATCCCGTATCCACGCGAGCATCACAAGGGCAGTTTCTTTTTTTTTTTTGAAGGCCGACTTTCCAAGTGTCTATTAAAGTCTCAGGACGTATTCCCGGGGAAGTGTTCTTCGCATCTCCAGTACGTTTCCTGAAATCCTCCGCCCCGTGCACAACTATATACCTACTCATCTACCTTGACACGAGTGTATAGTCGTGTACGCATATTAAATTACCTATTCATTATGTAACTGCACTTTATAGCCGGGGCGCAGTGTGTAGATCCGACTCTGGTAAATATATAATATACTATTACCTATATAATGGCACGCCGAAAACGGTTTATCGGCCCTCTCTAGACATCGTGTTTTATATATAAGTACGCGATCTGCGCACATTGTACACTATACTCGCGTTTGTTTCGCACAGCCGCCGGGCTGCAAAAGCCACAGCGACCATAAAGTCAATTCGGACGATGGCATTTTGACGGTCTGGTACACACACACACACACACACACACGGCGTTGGCGACAGGAACTGCAACGGCAGCAGTGACAACGTCGCACGGCGGGTACACAAGACGACACCTCTGGGACTCGTTTCCGGTCGTCGGCTGTGTGCAGTGTTATGGGCTATAATATTGGTCGGCGGTCCGCGAAGAGGCGGTGATGTATACAATAATAATATGTTGTGCGTATAAACTCGCTCTCACAAATCGGACTGCAGTCGGGTTTTATTGGCCTTTTACGACGGGGCAATCGGGTTTTCGCCGCCCGCCCGATCACCTATATACGCGTGTATAAATATATATACATATGTATATGTGTGTGAGTAGGACTGCAGTGTAGTCGAAAACGACGATTTTCGAAACCCGAAAATTGCAATTATCTAATATATCATTCGATGCAATAAAAATCGAGTGCGGGAAATAAAGACGTCACGGAAAAACGATGTGTGCAGTACACACGAACGCGCCTGTACGGTAATTTATATAATGTATTATTTAGTTGTATACACCTACAACTGCTGACGTATAGGCAGTGTATATGTCAGTGACTGTGTGGATACATACTGCAGGGCGCGACAGCTCGATGGCGTAAATTATTTATTATATTACTGGTGTAAAATATATATAGACGTGATGTAGGTTACCTACCTATGACTAGTATGTAGCTTGAGAAATGTTAAATTTGTTCGGGAAAATGTCGTGACGAAAATATTACCTGCAGTTATTTCATGATTTGCTATTCGTATGCTACATAAGTTATTGACTGTTAAAAGGTATATTATATATATTTGAAAGAGCTGCAAGTGCAGAAAAACATCAATATTATTGAACGTTTCTGAATCTTTTGAATCTTTGAATCCCTTCAATCGCAGGTGAAATAAATGTGTACCTATACCTATTATAGATGTATATTATAAGGGAGGCATAAGTTCTACGTTCGAGGACCCCAAAAATCCTAGGTATGACTTTGACTTTACAATTTTTTCCATTCAAATACCAATGGTGCCTATATGTATAATAAAGGTGAACGATCAGGGCGACACAATGCGTGTGTGTATAATGTAAGTCTTTCGTGGGAACCACATCGCTCACACACACACACACACACACACACACACACACACACAAGAATATACACCTATAATATATAATATGTATATTCCCGACAACCATATTATATTATATATACACATGTATATTATGTGGTACCTATCTCGGAGTATTGGAATATATATTATATATATATAATATCATTGTTACTGCGGTACAGCATGATGTCAAGCCTTCGTGTTACGAGTATATATACCTACAATAATATATGTAACGATAACGTACGCGAATTATGATAATATAATTTGCCCAGGAGCAGACTTCGCATAGTATATAATATGTTATGTCATAATTAATGAATGTCAGTTGAAAATTGAAATATTTCAACATGCTTCCAGTTATTGTTTTATAAGTTTTGTTCTAAGCAATAAAATAATAATTTTGTTTTAGGTAAAATGGCTCCAGGTAAATAATAGTTGTTAAATACAATGAATATTAAATCTGGTACAAAAATCAAGATGGTTGGTTCAAATTTCAAAAGAAGAAGAAGACTATTGCAAACGATATAGTATGTATTTAGCTTAAAGAGAAAAATACAAACAGTTTAAAAACTAATGGACAAAGAGTCACTTCTTGCATTTTACTGCGTATTTATATGAAATTGCTTTCATTGATGCTTTTTATAAAATGAACCTAGTCCGTCAGAATCTGAATAGATATTGTGAAATACCAATTTAACCATTGTTAAAATGTTTGCTCTTGGGTTACGACCATCATGAGGGCGGCAAGGCCGGAAGCGGAAGCGACGAGACGTTTGACGACTAGCTACTAGTGCGCGATGTCGTGCGCTACGACGCGACGATGTGCAAGTGCTGAAGACGACTGTTGTATCGACGTTAACGGTGACCAAAAACACTGAGCGAGCGAAGACTGCTATTGATGCTCTGGAGTCGGACCTAACCTAACAGGAGTCACGACTCGACCTGCGGGATTACCATATTATACTGGACAAAAAAAGGAGAGAATCGGCGGGTATACATTTTTGATTTGTTGCATTAGTTGATTGACGACGTCTATGATACTGATGTTAAAATATTCGGTGGTATCTATTTCGTTGGCCGTGACTTGCTCTATAGGTATAGTGCTTGCTTATACTCGGAATTGCAAATGAACACAATTGCAATATCGTATAGTCGACACGATACCTTAAACAATGATTAGTAGAAACGATAATTCATAGGTTGGACACTCTTTAACATTCTTCGAGACTCATCGAGGGTGTTAGATTTGTACAGCTGAGTCTTGTATCTATGTTCTGAAGAATAATATTTTTTAGTTATGGTAATCATTAGCTCAAGATAGAGATAGATGGAGGGAGGCAAGTGGTTGTTGAGGTAATGGACCTAAATGGCCCATCTAAAAGCCTACGAAGAAGAAGAAGAATCATTAGTGGTTCAAATATCTGTAAAATATAGTATAGGTTCCCTAGTTGATAGGTACTATCGATTTTGGCCGTTATTGATTATCATAATGTACGAATCTACGATTGATATTTCAGAAATGATATAAAAAGAATTAAGATTACTAGTTTCACATATTATTTTTAATTTTTGTAATTCTCGTGATAATACGGTCGACAACATAATAATATTATTTATTACGTATTATCATATATTATTACGGATACCTGCGACTGAGAACATTATATTAGTATGTGCCAATACAAGCGCCCTGTCGTCATTATACACAATATTATTGGAATACATTAGATCGTAACGAGTTTATTAGATAATATATTTTATAGGTATTATATTGATATTATTATAACGTACAAAGAAACGCGTGGAAAACGAATCTGCAGGACATCGAGTTGGACACCCAACAAAAAATATCGGATGTGCCAATAATAACGCTCTCGTCTATATTGTATATTTAGCTATATCATATACCTACGCCCTCGCGAGTAACACTGCACACAGCACACGTATCTAACTATATTATTAATATAACCTGACTGACAGAGACGTCGTTTTTAGTAAGTATATTACACACAAACATGTGTGCGTGTGTGTGTGTCGGCCGGAAAACGGTACGATAATATAATATATTATACTATAACATGTTGCACCGTGTGGTTCGAGGAATATTATATTATATATTATAAGAGAGATACACGTATAAATAACACGGTTTAAATTACTGCAGTCGCCGCAAGTTCAAAGGATCGGAGCCGCCATCGATGCGGCAGGACGACGGCCGATAATATTATGCAGTTTAGAAGTCGTTGCGCATTCGATGACTTTTCACCGTCGATAATAATATTATTTACAACGCACATTACGCTGAAATACAATAATAATATTATTATGATTTAGGTACTCGCGCGTGTACGTATGCACACAATATTATATCATGAACGTTTCTGTACAGGTTTTCATTTGCGCTGTGTTCCGGACTACACGGCGAACCATGTCGCAACGATTTTTCTCTATTTTCACTCGGGTCCTAAATGTTTGACACCGAAAGAGGCAACCATATGATATTATAATTCGACGTCGGCAAGACAAATTCGAAAATATTCTATAATTTGATTAACTGCAATTTGGGTCGTCTGATTTGGTTCGAACTTTTCACCACAAATCCGGTTCGTCCTATAATACTGACAGACACACACCGCGGCAGGTATATTTTCTTTATACGCAGTTCGACTCAACAAGACAACAAATAACATTATTTTTCCAATTATTTAAAAAAAATAATGTATATAAACCTATAAGAACCCGAGACATCTTCCAATCAGAGTGCATATAGTTTAAAAAGTGAAATTACTAATTTTCTTCGAATATTCTCATATGGTTGTGTGAGATCTAAATTATTATCGGTCGGATTATGTTATATACCTACTATAAGGACTGTACCCGAGAATAACACAGGCGTGCGGTGATAATATTGTGGCACACTGTGAAATCTGAAATTTCGCATATTTATCATTGTATCTTCATCATAAATATAATGAAACACATTATTTAATATCAAATAAAAATATCGATTATTCGCACGTCAAATTTCGTAATCAAACCACACGATTCTGATACGTGTGATGCGTAATGCCTAAATATAAGTTCTCGTTTGGAGGTCGATTTGGTATCGGTCCGTTTAGGAAAACGCTCGTGGAAATTTCGCGAGAGCTTAATAATATATTAATATGACCGCGTTTTCAGTCTAGAGGGAATTCTCGGCTCGCTGACAACCGGACTTAAATACACATATGCAAGTGTATATAATATTATATATTGTATTATTATTATACGTCCCAGAGAGTATTGCGAGTGCGCTTATAATTGAACTTAATCCTCGGCGATATATAGTTATTTATCTGCCAGATATATATATACGAGAACCCCAATATGCGGAAAGACCGAACGTCCTTATTTTAATCCGATTGGACCGTCGTCGCCCAGTTATTCCGCGGGACAGCCGGTCTGCAGCGCCGTACCTAACCGCACGCGACACTCGTATCATTATAGTCTTTGGTTTATAATAATATGATAAAATATGCATAATAATAATAATAGTATGTATCGTCTTTATTTCTCCGACGGTGGTCGTGTTTGACAAACGCTCGATATACGAGCTTACATTATTATTTTATCAGTGGTCCTCAACCGGTATTACTGTGATGTGTGTCGCCAAAAAAAAATTGTTTACTTGTATTATATACTTGTTCAAACTTTCAGAGTGTAATATTATTATATGGCATAATTATTATGGCGTTATGGCCTGATGGTAAAAGCGATAAAAAATCCCAGATAAAAAAAAACAACTCTGAAGATAGTCTCACTCCTAATTATTTACATACCTATAGGTTTATAAATATTGTTACTTTATTAAAAATACATTAATCATTTTAAGTCTGTCCCAATTTGTATGAGTCTCAATTAAAATGTCGTCCTAAAAAATAGGTTGAGAAGCACTATGTATTATATTATACTCTGGCAGAGCTTTCTCAGCAAGCGATCGGTTCGCGTCAAACGCCGACATGATATATTTTTTTTTATCGTCAACTCCAGTTGACCATTGTTTTTTTGTTCATAATTACGAGCGATAATCCCAAAGCGATAAGCGTACTATTCAAGATTTCCGTATAGCCTGGACTCAGCGGTTATCATATGCAGTAGGTATATTGTTTGTGTATTTTAATTTTATGAAGTATATGATATATAATAATAATACTGGACATTATAGGTATGTATTCCGATGCCGAAGCTGGAATACCTTCGTGTTTACGCCGCTCGGAGGTCGTAGATCAAGTCGTCTATTCGTGGAAAAACAGCGCCTTACACGCACCGACACTAATATCATAATTTATAATATGATTACTCAATCGACCGCCTAGCCGTTTATATATATATATAGATAGATAGGTACCTACGCCGAATATTATAACGAAATTACCAAAATTCCATTGTCGCACCGCAACGTGGTCTCCTCAACCACATAACCGGTTACCACAGGATAATATACTATACATAATGTATATAATATTATATACTACTTATATATTATACATTGCGCATTGTGTACCTTAAAAAAAATAAATAATATAATAAATCCACGCACGTTCGAGCCGCGTGCGAAATAGGCTATGGTATATATAAATAATAATAATACGTATAAAGATACTGTGATTCGATCGGCATACGGATAGTCCTACATTTTACACTAGCGAACGTCTCTAAAAAATTCGCGTGGGATACCTTCGCAGCTATACATATTATGCGTGTTAAAGCTTCGTCCGACGACGTGATCTATTGCTTTGGTTCTCTCTCGCGTTCCTCTCAATCCAGCGTCAGTGGTTTTACTGGTTTCCGACCGGTATATACCTATAATAATAATAATATAATGTCGTCGTCGTTGCCGCGGTATATAATGTTATACACCGGTGGTACCCGGTATGTACCACGCGATTTACCATATGAAACAATGGACTCGGCAACGGTTTTCTCGGCAAAAGCTATATAATGCTCGCGTACAATATAATATCATATAATAACTATACGCATAGTCAAAGAGATTAGGCAGTCGAGAATCGAATATTAATGTAAACCACGATAGGTAATATTATTGTAAAGATGTCGACTTAATCATAGCGGATTTGGTGTTAGCTCATATTTTTAAACCGTTTTTATTTATATTTTAAGCGATGTACTTATTTTTATTGAAACTATACGCATTCGAGTTTCAGTCGTAGGCATATGATAATTATACGCTTTTTAAAATTTTTTTTTTGTTTTTAAGCGTATTTCTACTTATACTTACATATTTTATCCATTGGCCATCGGTGGAGTAAAATGTCTCTACAATTATTTTCGATTGAATAATTTTCCCGACCTCTTGATAAAAATAACTCAAATTTTATAATATTACAATTATGAGCATGATGGATATCCATATACAGCTGTGCTCGAATTGGGAAAAATTAAGTATAGAGGAGCTCAATCTAACGATTTAAAAACTGTGTTCCAAGGGTGCAATATTCATTACAGACCATACAAAAAATAGTAGGGGTAAGTGAAAAAAAAATAAAAATAGTATGGGAGCTCCTCCCTCCTGCGCACCCCCCCTAATTCGAGCACTGTTCATATCCATAATATCGTCCCGAAAAATTCTTGATCGTTGTATGACGTAGTATATAATATACACTAATATGCTTTGCCTCGGCCCATTATTGTCGGCATTGTTGCGTCAACTCGTTATAATATTCGACACACGCGGGTTTATATTATTATTATTTTATAAATAATTATAATATGCGTACACATCTAACGTTTATGTAGAAGCAAGGAATATAATATTATACACGTACTCTATATAAATGTTCGTTTTAATACATAATTATAATTTAAACAAATATATAATATACGTATTGCGTATAGCAATTATTTTTTACATGTTTACCTGCTCGATATATCAATTTCGAGCGTTCAATTAACTTTGAATTTACACGATAATTGTTCGTGTGTTGTACACATAATATTATACTATGCAGCTCATTTTACAATCTATAAGACGTCCGAGTCATGTTATATACGTTTATATATATATCATATCCATGCGATCCCGGGGTATTATGCTAATAAATGTTTGAATATAATAATTTCGGAGGCATAAAAAAAATACACGTACGTATAATAAGCATATCATCAAATAATATATAATATTTATAATATACTCGGGGAACCGCTTGCGTCATTATCCGAAACGTTTGGCTGGAGATAATTTCGTTTTGGAACTCGTATTTTACGACGTCCGTCCGGTTGTAGCGATAAATAAATATATATATATTATATTAAAATCGGACACGGTATATAATATAATATTATACATATATATAGGTATAATACCAATGTGCCCATGGTTTACTCACGGAGTACATTATGTATATAAGAATTATTCAGTGAGGTCGCATTCACGTGCGGGGGTCGCCTGTGAACGACTCGGACGGACCATATATTATATCGGTATACACAAATATAGCATGATATATTATATTATTATTATTATTATAAACTCGCTCGGATATACGCGTCGTCGTCCGAAAAAGGTCTTCGTTTTACGTCGTGTAGAGAATTACAATATAATATATACTATATTATTATAGTGTACATATTACACACACACATATATATGTATCGAAATAACCGTTTTGTTGGGACGTTTGTTCGGACGCCATTAATCTAAATACCCTAATCCGTCAATACTGTCTCACCCTCATGCTGTATATTATAACATAATATTATACACATATCGATATATCACAAATACGACTGAAACTTCCTTTTTTTTTTACTCATACTATACAAACACTTGCCGTATGTGTGCGTATAGGAAATACTACAGCAGTGTATCAAATACGTTAAAACTCCATTACATGCCGTCGTCGTTGAAATAAAACATACGCGTACGATGATTTATGTAACGATGTTTGATCGTGAACGGTTGCTTTAAAATATCGAATTACACGCGATTCCGGCAAACAAATACAATTTATTATGTCCTATCTCTGCAGCGTCCCCTGAGCTAAGACTCGGCACCCCGGAGCTGCCTTCGCTGGGAATGCAATTGCGATCGAATTCACGAGTGCTGTTGTACACGACGGCGTTCTAAGAGTCATCTTATAAATAATTTAATCTAAAAAAATTGGAGATCACACACTACAGGTGTTCTATGAATTACCTAATTATATACTTAAAAAAATACCACTTATTGAATTCCTTTTTTTCTGGGAGGGGGAAACTTCAGCGACATTTGTTACAGTTTATATAGTCTATACTGTATAGTATATAGTAAATATAAAAACAAATTTGTAATTATTTTATTTTTTAATGATGCCACTGTGTCTGTAATGGCTCTAGTTGGTGATATAACACCCAGATCACCCCCATAAATACGACACTGCCGTGGTGGTATACTTGGCGAGCGCTCACAATTTTCAAGTACTTGCAACGATCACCATGTATCTCTATTTTAAAAATTTAAATTCAGCTTAAGGGTGCAGTGTGGTGTATGACAATAACTATTATACTCAGAATAGTACAAACTACCAAAACGTTACAATACCCACAACAGAATATATATCTATTCACCAAATACAATCTATATCTATATATATAAAAATGGAGACAAAAAATTCGAAATTGCATCAGTTGAGAAATTTTTTTTAAGATGTTCGTAATTGCCAGGAGAAGGTTTGTAAGAAATAAAATTTCAGGAAAATCCATCGGAATGGTAGGAAATCTGGATGTAAAAAGTACAACAGTGGCGCAACAGTGTATTATATTATATTGGTTGCTATTGGTTAATCGGGCATGTTTGTTGATTTGTATTATTATTTTTGTCAATATATATATATACATATATTATATACATTTAAATTAATGTTTGTGTGTATACCTATTAGACCTCTGGGAGAAGATAGGCTAATTTAAAAATGGTTAAATTTGGTTTTTTTTATTTACCTATCTGATTTTAGTAGTTACGGTTAGGTTGGGTTAGGATTTTGTATTAATTGATTATATTAATCCATCATAGGTGGAATACGACAAACTTGGTATAACTTTGATACTTTAGAGTTAAATCACACACTTACGTACAAACAGCATGGGGTCCGTGATCTACCACATTTAGATTGCCTACCTGACAATATACTGCTGCAAATCAGAATTTTTATTCCGGGCAACGGAAAAGTTAAGATACATTTTGAACACCATACCCCGAATATTAAATAACGAATTGATTAAAATTTACGTCATATAGAGTTGGTACATTTAACAAGCAACGAAGTGCACGGGATCAGCTAGTATATTATATATTATATTGTAATAATGTAAAATATAATCATGTTCCATTTCCACTATTAATCATTTTTGACCATAGATACATGTTTTTATTGACTGCAGTAGGTATAGTTACTGTATATTGTACACATTTTCTATTCAATATTTACTTAACAAAATTGTTTATACATTGTATTATACTTAAAAAGTGTGGTGATGACGTTCAAATGTCTGAATATTCCCCCCCCCAAGCCTCACCATAAATATGCTATGTGATTATGTGACTCTGCACGAAAAAAATGTTGAGTTGGAAAATCAGTAGATAGGTAAGTGATTACCCTATAATCTAACAAAACCTAAACGACACCTCTGTCCTCGATGAACGTAAAAATATATCTGTGTTTTGTATGGTGTAAAAAAAATTACATCATTATTTAGGTAAGAAACTTTTAGGTTTGCAGATGAACAAGTGTTCTATCTCAGAGAACTTGAGAATGTATTAATTACTTGCCCAAGTACAAAAAAACTACCTACCATTATTATGATGATTATGTTTCTTCCTGCTAATGTTGGATATTTGGTTTGAGTTTCCGAAGTCTATAATAATAGTGGTCAATAGAGACCCGAGTACCCGAGTGGTCAGCCAATAGTTTGTTTGTTACCACAGCGATCGGCAATTGATAGTAAATTATAATTATTAATAACCAATTGTACACACTTAGGTCTAAGAAACAAAAGTGGAACTTTGTCACAAACGTATACGCTCTAAAAACCGAATTTCCCGTTTGTCTGAAACTATAGTTTTATTAATTTAAACGTTGTTTCAGACGAAACTATATTATTGTCATTATGCGGACGTCATAGTTTAGCATGCAGCAATAACTAATTTTATAGTTACGGCAATAAAAATAATTAATCTCGAAATCGTTAATTTTTATTCAATTGCTTAAGATGAAATTCAAATTTTTGATATCATCCAAAATCCATATCGATTTGTTGATGATGTGATTGTGTAATATTCGAAAACTTGTGAGTTGTAAGTACAAACAGATACATTAAATATATGTAGTGGATACACCTACTCGTATTAATAATTTAAAATAACGTTTAAAACGACGTAAATCGGTATTTAAAATTGTAAAATAAGCAATTTAAAACTAATCGTGTGGGTCTTTTACGCATCGTAAATAACACAACACATTTTACTGGAAAAATTAGAAAACGTCTGGAAATAATGAAATGTTTGTTGAACGTCGGTAACTTGTGGGTATGTATATATAATATTATGTTTAGCTATATTTAAAACTTACTTCGGCATAACAGCATGGTAATGTAATCGTTTTGTTTATCAAAAAAATTGTTTTGTAAAGCAAATAATAATAATTATACCTATTGATCTTGTTCATTAAAATATTTTTATGTAGCTCCACGATAGGTTTCATTTTTTCTTCGAGATTATTTGTTGTGTCACATTTTTTCTCTGCTTTTATTTTACACGCGTATATATTTAATAGGAACAACAATTTAAATTTTAAGTACCAATCTATTAGTTTTGATCGTATATATTTTCGTTTATTGGTTCACGTCTATATATTACATTATGCTATCATCTAGTTGGTTTTTTTATACGCATATTAAAAAATTACTCAATACAGGTCATTCGATGAATCATTCACACCGAAAGCCGGTGTACACGGTACAATATAATGGTATGTATAACTATTTTAATCGATTCCGACGACCAAACTGGATAATAATAATATTATAATATACCTATTATAATATTCGTTGTGCAGCCGCCTCTATTCGATGGTTTCCAATTTTATTTAACTCGATCGTTTAAAACGAAAATATTAAACAAACAACAATCAACTGAAGTCCTATTATTATTCGTGTTGCGTGACATCCGTGTGACGATATTCACAATGCACATAATATATTATAATATTGTACATAGGTAAGCTATATGGCGTTTATGTGTACAATTATACAATGTTCCGCAAAGTAAGACAATACTGTTGTTTTTTATCCGTTTTACAATTTCAACATTATAATATATTAATATTACACACTTATAATTCAGACGCGTCCTCTGAAAAAGCCGAAATCGTTTGCTCAGCTAAATACATTTAGCTGGTTTAATATTTTAATAGATATTAAAATGTAATCAAAAATCATTCGCGTATATAGATATTACAAGTATCATGGTACTCTATAGGTTTGCTCTGCAAGGAAAATTGAGGAATCATGGATATTTCTTTGAGTATAAGTGCAGTGGAAAAATATCTAAAGTACTATGCTACATTTTGTCAGGAATTTTTCGACATTATTTTTTTTTTTACTGTTGATTTGCGTTTCCCTATATAATAAACAAAATGTTAGGAAAATTGGAAAATCGGTAAGAAAAAAATGTTGTAGGTACCCAGCCAAAAACTTAACTTTGTTGAAAAAAAAAAACGGTCGCTTAAATAGAGAAAAAATTTTGATACTTGTGTTTAGGAATATAATATGAATTATGATACACTAGAAAATAGCACTTGTAAATTATAATACATTTTATATAGGTCCCCCAATTACTCTAATAACAGTTATGCATAGTTACCTATCGTTGATTATAAATTATTTATAACCAATTATGGCATAACTAATGATGGAATACTGACATTTATTATAACATGCTACTTTGTATTTTAAACCACATGTTGCGACTAATCGAGATACAAATACGACTACGGTGTAAACATATCATCAAAAATCACATGAATTTATGTAATGATCGTTGTCCATCAGACTCGCGATGTACGCCACGGCCGTGGCAATAAAAATAACAGACGTTGCATTATTACTCATTAATACTCATTATAAAAAGTGAACGGATAATAAATATGACAAATCACAACAGCTCTTAAGTAGGTATACACCGCGCGGGTATCGTTAAAATTTATCGAATCAACGCAATAATAATAATATTATACTTCACACGTAGGTACATCACCTGTTGTACGCACGTGCAGTAAACGTTTTAACGCCGATGATTCGTTTTGTCCGAAAATCACATTACGCGCCTACACACATAAAACGTATAATATACACAGGTATAGGTACCACGACTGCGGTTATTATATACATCTTGCGACTTGCGATAATATACGACTTAAGTAATGATAATAATAATAATAATATACAACGTGGTCGTCGCTCCTCCCGCCGTCGCAGCAGCAGCAGCAGCATATACGACGACGTCTGTCCAGAGGCTACCGCGGCGAGCGCTGGCAAAGTGGGAGTGCTCGACGACGGCCGCGGCGACGGCGATGGGCAATAGAGCCATTATGGCGGTGGTTATATATTTTTTATTTTTATTTAATTTTTTCTACCTTACTTTCCGAGCAATTTGATTAAGATATTACCGGTTGTTCCCGCGACGAGGTCTCTGCGCGGCCGGGTCCGCTGCGCGCAGCCTCGCACCGGAACCCGCCTATTAACCGACCCCCGGGGCCTTTTCGTGTTTTAATGGCCGTTTTTAATTATAAAATAATATATATGTGCGTGCGTGTGTGTAATACGCCGACGAAGAAACCATAATACGTAATATAGCCCGTCTGCGCCGAGTGCGCAGTCACGGCGGCGAGGCGAAGATGGAAATTTATTTTCAACATGTTATAATAGTAATAATATTTATAAAGATATTATAATAATATTATTATAATATAGTATACGTACGAATATTACAATATATCGTGCGAGCTGGGACGTTGGTGAATTTCGTGTGTGCGTGTTTGTCCGAGAGACACGACCGGCCGCTCGGAAATAATAATATTATATCGATTGTCCGCTAGCACGCGTCGGATCGCTGCCTCGTAATAATATTAATATTATTATAATGTAGGTAGGTATATAAAATAATAATAATAATAATAATTTATATTACGATATAAATCAGTGCCCGAAACGCAATAAGTTTTGTGCGCGACCGGCTGCAGACAGCTATGGACGCGATCCGCCGCGGTGAATCACAAACGATATCAAAATTATTGTAGAAAATATTATTGTTTTATGTGCAGTGAGTGTTGGTTTGAATATACACCGTGTGTCCACTAGAACAGGGTACACTTTATATATAACTCGGTTACTTGCTCACTAGTTCATTACCCTATACGTGTTTTTGAATTCTTTTATTGCGGGACACGAGACAAAACAATTATTATTGAATCCTATAATGACTAACGATTTTTTAACACTCGTGTTTTGCGCTTGCGCGACAACTTCACTTTTTCTGTGAGATTATCTACCAGGTTTTCGAGGGCACACGGTATATGAGTACCTACACACTCGTATTTTACCAGCTAGCCTCATGAGTTCTTCCCTCTTGGGTTTTAAATAATTATTATTATGTTCGAGCCGTTCGCTCTCAAAGGCGTATAATATATTAGTCAAATAGTCAGGCAATAATTTCACAATTATTCAAAATAATATTTTACATTTCGGAAACTCGTCGACCTGCAAAAAAAGTACGTGGTATGTTATGAAAACACTGATCTGCGTACGGAGTTGCAGGTTTTAACAATAGGTGTAATATTATGATCGTGAACTTTATCAAACAAACAAAAATCGAGGTATTATATAATATACATGGCTGTAACCATTCGTGGGGTCTTTTTTTCACTCCAATGACCAGTACGCGCATATCATAACATCATAATAATTGTAATTTTTATTCCACACTATTGTCGTCGTCTATTAATTAGAAATTGCATTTAAAAATAATTATGGGTCTCCTCGACAATTTAATGATTTTCCTTCACGCACGTATAATATCGATGGTACACCGTTTATTATCTATCATGTCACGGAAATACAGTTGCTAATTATTGCTATGGAATAACACCTACATAAGGCCAAGATCCTTTTGTAATTAATATACAGACGTTATCTGATGGCTCGCGTATTATGCGTGAGAAGTAAATAAACACAAGTGCTATAATCACTCAATTCTAATCGAAATTTCTAATCGATTATCAATGGTGTGTGTTACCGCAAGTACCTACCGCAGGTCAGGGACAGAAAAAGGGTAATATTCGATAATGAAAAAGTGGAAAGAAGACTGTAAGGAATCACGCAACTAGATGACCTGAAATACATGTAAATTATTTCTAGATATACTGCATTTATCTCAAGCCGCGAAGGCCAAACTTACCAGGGAGTTTATAGGCACCTGTGTCGCAGTATAATTAATAATTTATGATATCGATGTGATTGATTATATATTTTAATACATGTTGTGAATAGAGGATTTAGATACACCTTAAATGTATAGGTGTGAAATGTGCAACGTCGTTGCCACCATCAGTCTACGATTTAAAAATACTAACGAGTAGTTTATGAGTTGTAAGTACTTAAAGTTTGGACAAGCGTAGTAGTGGACAAACATTTTGTTGGGTAACCCCGTACCACTCCACTCCGCCTATACAAACTTTAAATCAGGGCTAAGCACCCAAATCATTTATTCGTATTTTGGGATTCGGGTGTTCAAAAGTTTACAGGAATAAAAAGTTTAAAGAAACATTCGGGTTTTCAAAACCAGTATTATTCGGGTTAATATTGATTATTACGGGTGTTGAGTAGTTTGGAAAAAACATGGATTTTGTTGACCCCCCCCCCAAAAAAAAAAAAAAAAGAATAAAAGGTTTATGCTTTGTTCAGTTTTTTTGAGACCATATCTATATTTTATATTGCTACTGGCTATATTTGGACTTATTTTATAAACCCATGGTAGGTATAGTCTATTACTTACTCTATACTCCGGCCCACGAGAGTCCATATGTCCAAACGCGTCTGCATGTTGCCGAATAGTGGAAATGACATCATGGTGGGAGAAAACAGACGTCGCGTATTACTATATCGATGCGCGGTTTACGTATGGACTCTCGTGCGCCGGAGTATAGGTATAGTAATAAACCCATGGAACGGAAAACACCGGCTACAGTGAATCCGTGGAGCATAAAATTTAAACAGCGGAGTTATCAAAGACGTAATAAATACTTATAGCTCGCAAATTGTAATATCCTATATTTAAATACTATGGTTACAGAACCGTTGGTTTGTATTTTTATTATTTAACTACACACACGTACAACCTATACTGGTGGTTAAATATTTAATTAAACACACAACCTACAAAACGGTTTTCATATTTTTTTTGATTTTTTGTTCACGTTATTTTTCTTATAAATACCAAACAGGTTATATTGTTAATATAACATAATAATGGTGAAACGATGTGTGATCTACGAAAACGTGGATTGGGACAATAACGTTTCGGTGCACAGGTATTTACAATTTTACAATTTCACCCAACACAACAACAATGTAACATGTAATTTCATCCTCAGATTCCCAACTGACGTACTTCGTATTCAGTGGATGGAATTTGTGGTGTACCAAGGTTTTCTCGTATACCTCAACTCTAAGTTGTATTTGAGACATTTTGTCCCTCGTCTTGACTACAACGAAATGGATGTCCGATATACGACGCCTTCGTCGGGTAAATTCTGCAGTGCTGTAACGATTGTCGTCATCAACATAGTACATTACTCCCTACGTTTAGAACGGCTAATATTCTGAGAGTTAGTAATGGCAAATGTGAATATATGTATGAAATATATATTATGCTGACGCGATGTTTAGCTCACATCGTGTTAATAACCGACCGGGACTCCTGGCAGTAAATAGTGATAGTCGGTAGAGGGAGTCTATAGTCGGCAGTTGATAGTTTTAAAGTCTATAGAGAGTCGGCAGTCAATAGTCATGGTCGATAGTGGAAGTCGATGGGTGACAATGACCTGAAGAGGACCTGTGGAGGACTAGCTCAGCCCACATTTGGACATCGGCACCCACGACACACCATGGTCCGAATGGTAACCCTGAATTATAATTTATAAGTATTACCTAATAATATAATACATTCGTGTTTAATAATAGATACATTTATATATATTTTTAAGTTGAGTACTTTACTTCACATAAGGTAACCCTGATAAAATTAATGTAGATTTACTTTCTGTCTTTCTACTTTTCTTAATTTATTTCAGTAAGAGAAATTTATAAGGAACCTTGTATTAACTTTTTAAGTTTTTTGGAAGAGCATAAACATTTCAATCAACAAATATAGAAAAAAATTATTAAAATTTAGCAAAATTAGGTCTTATATCACGATCGGGTAATCATATTGCAACCATGTCTCACATCACCACTGGATAATCATCACCATATCACCACTACAGCATCACCACCTGGTATTTATATCACCGTCGTTAAATCGTCATTATATCACCACTATCATCACCACATCATTATTAAATATCTCACCACCAGGTAATCATCGCCATCAGGTCTATTCACCATATCACCATCGGGTAATCATTGATTGATTCGCCACTACCAAAAAAGTAGAAAAAACTATGAATTCATAGACAACAACTTTAAACAAAAAAATCATAATTGTTGAATTGTGGCTTTATAGTATGTACAATACTATAAAGCCACAATTCAACAATTATGATGTACTGACAGTGCGATATTAATATTATTAAATGAAAAATCTTACAATAGACGTATAACGAAGGTACTTCTATTGTATTTAGGCATTTAGCATACTTAGTAGTTGTTCAATATTATTAATTAAAACATTAATTTAAAGACGAATAAATATTAAATACGAATTTACGACGTTTATTCTGTCAATGTGATAAATTAGGTTATTTAATAATAATGTTGTTAAATAGGTTACACCTATCCTACCTAGTATACTAAGATTTTATTGGATTTTATTTTCAAGAAAATAATAATTGAATTTACCTGTGATTGATTGTAAGAATGTTCCTATTAGTTTATTATTATTATTAAACAACTAACTACAGAATCGAACTTGAATTATATATCAAAAGAAGGTTTTGTAAACAAAATTATTTGGGTTTTGGGTTAACCTGAATGACTTATTCCAGTTTTGGTTAATACGGGTGTTTTTTAAACAGAATCATTCGTGTTGTATAAGCTTCTGGTGTTTAATTTTTTAAGGGTGTTTATGGGTGTTAAGGGTTTGGGTTAATTCGGGTGCAAAGCTCTGCTTTAAATACTTATAAGTTAATAGTTATAACTCATAAACTACTCGCCATAAATTTAATGTTTATGAATCAAAATAATTAGAAAAAAAACCGCTTTGGAATATGAAATTAAAACTCTGTGTTTTCATTCAAAAAATTAAAAAAACTTAAAAAAATAACCAGGATAAAAAATATTTAAAAAAATAATTGTTTAATAAAAACGTTGTTTTTTAAAAACTTAAAACTATGTAAATAAATATTTTCAAAAACATTAATACTTTTTAAAATAATGAGTGTTTCATGATAAAAGAAACACCCTTTACCTATACATATTATAATATTATTATACACCATAGATAATATAAAAATATGTAAGCCACCAGAATGTATACGCAAGAATTAACATTTTGACGTTTTTAGGTTTCGATGGGGTCTTATCAATTATATAACAAATACAATTATAATGATCAACCCCTTGTCGCAACAGAGAGAGCACTATGGTGATATAGCAGTATATCTCTCATCCACATTCCGGACCACGGAAGCCTATCCATTCTTATATTATCTATGTTATACACACACACACCCACACACCCACACACCCACACGCACGCACATATATAGTACCTATCTATTCAATGTTTTGGAATGGGCGCCACTGATTATCATATATACGTCTGTATGTAAGATGATTCTAAACACGAATATGTATATACAACGACGGACACGCTTGAAACAATGGACATTGGCGCAAACGAGCACACGTGGCGTCTAACTTACTTATAATAATAATAATCACTATTATTATCGTACACATATGGAGTTCACGGCGGAATACGTTCGCGCATACGGAATATAATTGTTTGATTTCGAGTATAACTTCAATCAGTAATAATATTATCAATACCGTTATCATACAGTCCATATTTCTTTATGTTGTTCGTAGTGTGCTCGAAAGCAAATGCGCTCATTAAAAATGTATTCACTTAAGTAAAATAAAAGTTTTCGAGTAAAGTAAATTCTGTAGTTTTCATTTTAAATATACTTTATTCCTGCCTACGGTTTTCAACCGTAAAACATTGCGAAAGATAACATGGTCCGTTCGAGCCGGATGCGTTCCGCGTATTAAGTTGAAAACACGTGTTCACACATTTCGCGGAGTGCGTTTTTTTTTTCTTTTTTTTCTTTTCAAATTAATAATATAAAGGTCGAATAAAGTATTTATCGTAAAAGCTAATCGTTAACCTGTGAATCTTAATTACAAATAGTGCGTTGTTTACAACCGATCGTGCATAAAAGAAATTTAAAGAAAGAAATTAATCGTATGTCATGGACTCGTTTTGGTTTATGTCAAATAAAATATATTTCATTTCGTTTTCGTGAATAAGTCGTTTGTGCGAACCGCCACGCGTCGTGGCATCTATATCGTAATTCGTAAGTTTATCCTGTATTTCGATCACGGCCATATTTGGTTTCTCGTTAAAAAAAATCGTTTTTAATTCGTAAATCGTTATTCGTTATAGCGAAATTCGTACAAGCGTTGAATCGGTGTAACGTTGTCATAGTAGTCGTACCGTCGCCGCGTACAAGTGTCGCGTCGTATATTGATAAATCATATCGTGTATAGTTGTTTACATCGAATATCTGATATCGCATAATCACATCACACGTTGTGTTTATAATATTGATACATGCGTGTTATTCATCTGAATTCAGCTGTAAAATTGAAGCAATTGCGGGCAGTTCCACCAGACGATTTTTAGTTCATTCTGTCGGTCAGTGAGAAATTGAATTGTCCATGGTTATCAACTCAACGCAGATCAAACGTCGATTAAAGGTCAGAGATTTAATTCTAATTACCTTAGGCAAACTCCTCGAATAGATACAACAGTGTTCCTTTTCTATGCTTTAGTCGTTACAATTCAACTGAATTTGCGTTACCTTACCGAAGTAGTCTATTTAAATCTGAATAATTAATTATTATTTACTATGGGTGAACCGGCAGTGCTTGTAAATCGCCGCGGAGTATTAAAGGGCCAAATGACGCGTATTTTAAGTTACACGCTAGGGGAACGGGGTAACCTCGAAGTTAATCAAATAAAAAGTCGAAAAGATCGTTTAAAAGAATTGTTTGATGCTTTTGAGGAAGTTCAGTCGTCGATTGAAGAAGAAAGTGGTGTATCGGAGGACAGTGAAAATTACCGCGTTGAAGTCGAAAACGTGTATTATAAAGCTATGGCGAATTGCGAAAAAATAATAAAAGAAGAAGAACTAGAGCACAGCATCAGTTATCCGCGCGCAAATAGTGAAATTCAAAGCAACAGTCAGAGCAATAATAATGCGAGTGGTAGCCAAGTAACACCCGTAAAATTAGCTGCGTTGCAAATACCAAAATTTACGGGCTTATATTCAGAGTGGGCAACCTTTTATGACATTTTCACAGCATTTGTGCATAACAATAAGGACATATCGGAAATACAAAAATTTTTCTATTTGCGTGAGGCACTCGAAGGTGATGCCGAAAAATGCTTGCAATGTTTAGGAACAACCGCCGAAAATTATAGAATTGCATGGCAAACCTTAGTATCGCGTTACAACAATAAAAAGGTGTTAATTCAAAATCACACGAAGGCGTTGTATGGATTACCAGCTGTCACGTCGGAATCGTCATTTCAATTGCGTCAATTAATCGATGGGCTAAACGGTCATATTAATGCTCTTCAAATGTTAGGCCAGCAGCCTAAATTATGGGGCTCGTTGCTAATTCATTTAATTACGATTAAACTCGACAAAGAATGCCTGCGCGAATGGGAGACAGTATCGGAAAAGAATGAAATTTCTACGGCAGAAAAGTTATTAGAATTTTTGCAAAATAGATTCCTTGTGTTAGAAGCAATCGAGTCCTCAAATAGTGATATTGTACAACAAGTAAGCAGTACTGTAACCAAAAGATGGCCAAACAAGTCAACTGCACATGTTTCAACGAATGAAATAAAATGTTTTAATTGCGCTGGTGCACATACAATTTATCGTTGTCCGTCATTTTTAGCCTTGTCTGTAAATGATCGCATAAAGAAAATCGATGCTCTTAAATTGTGCAAAATTTGTTTACGCTCTCATCCTAATATTAAATGTCAATCACGTCGTTGTGCTAAATGTTCGCGCCCACACAATAGTTTATTACATCTAATGAAAGCAGACAATCTTAAAAAGAAAAATTTCGCAACTACGACCAGCGAGTCCAGTACAAATAATACGTTGACTGAAAAATCAAATGTAAATGTAACGGAAACCGCGTCCATAAGTGTTCACGCATCAAAGGTAGATACGTGCGCCACCGTTTTGCTAGCTACAGCTATAGTAAAGGTATATAACAAAGACGGAAAGGCGATGAAGTGTCGCGTATTGTTAGATACTGGGTCTCAAAATAATTTTATGAGTGAGGAAGTATGTCAAATATTAAAACTACGACGTTCGAAAATATCATGTGCTATTGTCGGTATAGGTCAGTCTCAACAAGAATCGTCATCTGCGGTGTGCGCTACAATAGAATCGCTAGGTTCTAATTATAAATCAACCTTTGAGTTTTTGGTGTTACCTAAGTTAACAAATAATATACCGTTAATGTATATAGATACATCCAACATGAATGTTCCAAAAAATATTCAGCTGGCTGATCCACAATATTATAAGCCGCAAAAAATCGATATTATTTTAGGTGCTTCAGTATTTTTTGAAGTATTAGGAACTGATCGTATCCAGCCAGTGAAAAATGGAGTATTCTTTCAAGAAACACATTTCGGTTATATTATAAGTGGTCAAGTACCCAGTGCAAAAAACAATCCGTCCACATCAATTATGTCGTTTGTCGCGTGCACCGACATGCTAAGATTGGAAGAAAAAGTTTCAAGATTTTGGCAATCGGAAGAGATCTCGCCAGAAAAATCGTATTCGCTAGAAGAAAAATTATGCCGACAGCACTTTGATAGTACAGTAAGAAGACAAGAAGACGGAAGATTTATAGTTTGTCTGCCATTTCGCGAGTCGGTGACAAAATTAGGCGAGTCACTAGATATAGCTTTGCGAAGGTTTCTGGCATTAGAACGAAAATTAAATGCAAATGAGTCCTTAAAAAAGGATTATGTGAAATTCATGGAAGAGTATCAAAGTTTAGGTCACATGTCACCTGTGGATTTATATGACACGAAAAAGCATTATTTTTTGCCACACCATGCCGTAATAAAAACCGATAGCGCCACCACTAAATTACGTGTCGTTTTTGACGGCACGTGCCGAACTACTTCGAACCTAAGCCTAAACGACGTATTATTGAAAGGTCCCGTAATACAGGAGGAGCTCGTTACCTTGTTGGCGCGATTCCGTACCCATAAATACGTCATAACAGCTGATATCAAGCAAATGTACCGTCAAGTCCTGATCGAAGAAAAGCATCGAGATTATCAACTGATATTGTGGCGTCCTAGCACTAATGAAAAAATACAAATATATCGTTTAAATACCATAACGTATGGCACCGTTCCGGCCTCGTTTTTAGCGACAGGCTGTCTACACAAGTTGGCAGAAGAAGAATTGATAAACCATCCAGGTGCCTCCGAAATCATTCAAAATGATTTCTATATGGATGATCTGCTGTCGGGAGCAAATACAATTCAAGATACTATACGTATAAGAGACGACGTTATAAATATTTTACGTAAAGGTGGTTTTGAGTTACGTAAGTGGGCTGCAAATGATCCTATCTTACTGGAAGGTATACTCGGATCAAATAGTAATGAAAAGAACTTAATCATGGAATTGGACAACGGTCCTACAAAAATTTTGGGTCTTATTTGGAATCCAAAGGAAGACCTATTGCAATATAAAGTCACACCATACGAAAGTGGTTCCGTTATTAACAAAAGAAAAATACTGTCAGACATCGCATCCATTTATGATCCACTTGGTCTTATAGGTCCTATTATAACTCGGGCAAAATTGTTTTTGAGAACACTTTTTTGCAAGAAATATGATTGGGACGAATCGCTTCCAGAAGCAATAAAAGACGAATGGATTACATATAGGACTAATCTATACTCCTTAAGACAAGTAAATATTCCGCGAAGTCTTATAATCGATGATGGTATCAAAGAAATACAGGTACATGGATTTTCGGATGCGTCTATTGAAGCCTATGGGGCCTGTTTATATTTAAGGGTAACTTATTCAACAGGAGAGGTCGAAGTACGATTGATCGCCGCCAAGTCACGAGTAGCGCCTTTGAAAGCATTGTCCATCCCACGTCTAGAGCTATGTGCCGCCGTACTATTATGCAGATTGTCTAACAAAATAGTTAAAAAATTAAAATTAAACATAAGTCGTTGTTATTGGTGGACCGATTCGACAATAGTGATAGCTTGGATTTCATCACCTTCAGCAAACTGGAATGTGTTTGTCTCTCATCGAGTAGGTGAAATTCAAGAGTTGACATCCGCTCATGAGTGGCGTCATGTGAAAAGTGATGATAATCCCGCTGACGTTATTTCCCGCGGTAGAGATCCTTCTCTGATACGAAACGAAAAAATCTGGTGGGAAGGTCCCACATGGCTCAAGAAAGTTGAAAACCATTGGCCACCAATGTCCGAGGTTGATAAGAAAGGCGAAGTTCCTGAAATGCGAAAAACAACCAACCTTTTGTCAACAGTTAGCAACGATTGGTCGGTTATAGAACGTAGTTCATCATGGATGAGATTGTTGCGTATTATTGCGTATTGTCTACGCTTACGTTGTTTGAAAGTAAAAAACACCGGACCAATACAAACCGATGAAATAACTAAGGCAACGCAATGCATAGTGAAAGCCGTGCAAGTGCAGTATTGGTCAGAAGAAATTGTCGATTTGAAAACAAAGGGCCAAGTGTCTACAAAAAGCAAAATATTCCGTTTATGTGCATTCTTAGATCAAAATCAAATTCTCAGAGTTGGTGGCAGATTAAAAAACGCCGATGCACTTGACTCGTTTCAACGACATCCTATGCTTATTCCACAATCGTGTCATATCTCTAAGTTAATATTTCGTGATGCGCATGAAAAAACAATGCATGGTGGTCCAGCTGCAATGCTTGCTTATGTTCGAGAACGTTTTTGGCCTATACATGGACGCAACATGGCTAAAAAGGTATTCTATGAATGCGTAAGTTGCTTTAGAACAAAACCTGTTACCGTTCAACCAATAATGGGTGATCTGCCAAAACAAAGGATAGAACCAAGTCGACCATTCTCCGTATGTGGTATAGATTTTGCTGGACCTTTCATGATTAAAGGAAGTTTACGTCGAAATGCACCAATTACAAAGGGATATTTATGTGTTTTCATATGTTTTGCCACAAAGGCAATACATCTCGAATTAGTGTGTGATTTATCGACGCAAGCATTCTTAAACGCACTTAAACGTTTCACCAGCCGAAGAGGACTCTGTTCAGACCTATACTCCGATAACGCAACAAATTTCGTTGGGGCTAATCGAAAATTATCCGAGTTAAAAAATTTATTTCATAATGAAGACAGTATGGAAACCCTCCAAGGACATTTTACCAAATTGGGAATCCGCTGGCATTTCATACCCCCTCGATCCCCTCATTTCGGGGGCCTATGGGAAGCTGCGGTAAAGTCGATAAAGACTCATTTATACAGAACGGTAGGTAACGCAAATATGACTTATGAGGAATTGAACACTGTTGTAATTCAAGTAGAGGCCTGTCTAAATTCCCGCCCTTTGTGCCCGTTGTCCTCCGACCCGTCCGACTTAAAGGCTTTAACCCCGGGACATTTCCTAACTGGAGACTCTTTAGTTGCTATACCTGAGCCCGACGTTACCACCACACCTATAAATAGACTAAATAGGTGGCGAAGAGTAACACAGGCTTTCCAACAAATATGGTCTCGATGGCAAAAGGAGTATTTGGCTCAGTTGCAGCAGCGTGGTAAATGGGGAAGCGAAAAGGGGCCAAGGGTGAAGATTGGTACAGTGGTATTGATGAAAGAAGATAACATACCTCCTTTACAATGGAAATTAGGCAAGGTAGTTCAATTGCATACTGGTCCAGACAAAGTCGTAAGAGTAGTCACATTGCTTTCTGCCAAGGGTCAATTTACGCGAGCTATTCGGATGGTGTGTCCATTGCCTTTTGAAGGAAATCAAGCTGTTTAAAAAAATATATAATGCCATACCAAACATTAATTTTGCCTATGTTAATATTTGTTTATAATTATTATTCTTTTGTTTTTAGATTTTACGTATTTGATTTAGGTACGTTGTTATTTTTTTTTTTGTTTCTTTGTACTTATTATTAGCGATATACATTTGAATTATATACAAAGTTCTTGAAACATTTTCGAGTTGTACAATGTTTATTATTATGTTTATTTTACAATGTTTCAAGGCGGGCGGTATGTTTGATTTCGAGTATAACTTCAATCAGTAATAATATTATCAATACCGTTATCATACAGTCCATATTTCTTTATGTTGTTCGTAGTGTGCTCGAAAGCAAATGCGCTCATTAAAAATGTATTCACTTAAGTAAAATAAAAGTTTTCGAGTAAAGTAAATTCTGTAGTTTTCATTTTAAATATACTTTATTCCTGCCTACGGTTTTCAACCGTAAAACATTGCGAAAGATAACAATAATATTATATTATATAGGCACCTGTTACCGCGATCGTGTCGCGTACATTGTATATACTACAGCAGCAACAGCAGAGGCAGCGGCATTTATAATGCAGGTATCTACCAGCTACCTATAGGCTATAACATAATATATGCGAATTGATTGGTAATTTATTTATCTCGTAAACGGATACAGTAGGTAACGCAATAAAAATCCTATTAAAATGTGATAAAAATAAAATATTGAATACTAAATTATACATTAGATTATGCATTTGATGTGTACCTACTTTCATAATGTGTAATATACGAGAGAGTGGTACACACGCACAGTAGTAGATGACTATCATAATTATCATTACTATTATACATTGCGTATCGTATTATTAGTGTAATAATATTATGGCCATTGGGTAATATATTTCGTCGACAAGACTGCAGCGCGGCCATCAGAGTTCGTTTCGTTTTCGAATCGAGATCAATTATTATATATATATATATATATGTATAAAAATATGTACACAGACGTGTTATTATATAAAACCGCTTTAATACGCTTATAAAAAACGTCTGGCACGCACAAGCGATGACGACCTTCATCTTTGTGTGTCCGAACTGGCCGCCATACCAAGTCACGAGACTATTTTAATGCGAATTTAATATAGGTACCTATAATATTATATAATTATTTATAGTATAACATCGGATTTACGACGTTATGTTGCGGACAACGGCAATACGGACATCATCATTATTGTCAAAATATTGCATTTTAGATTGAGTGGGTTGCAAATTTGGTCGGTATGATAATAGTACCAATATAGCTTTTTAAACCATTTTATTTTTCAACATTATTTGTGATTTTTGTTTGTATAAAATTTGTGTTAGTGTATAGCTATGGTATTCCTCCTGCGACCACGTTGAAACTTTAATTTAATTTATTTATACTAACTCAATACTTAATATACTTTATTATAATATTTTGTTCGTAGTCATACTATTTTTTATTCGCTTATAGAAGTTTGTAAATAGAATTATTCTCCGAGTTTCGGCGGTGTGATAGAACTGCAGCTATATGCGTACAACGGTTCTTAACGATGCTCTTATTGTTTTTGTTTTTCTAACTTTGTGTACTTAAATATAATTTTTTTATAGTACAAAAATAAGGAATCAAAAATGTATAAATAAAGGAAATAACAAATGGAAATAAAAATAAAACATACCCCCATAATAAATGTGTGAAAACTAAAAATTGTAGACAATTTAATTATCACAAACATATTACATTCTAATTTCATAATCATTTGCATCTCTTAATTTCGGTCCAACAAACTTTAAAATACACAACGCATACTACAATTTAGTTCATTGTTTATACTAAATTTTAGTTAATAATCACGCGTAGGTAATATACGCACCTACATAATGGGTATATTATACTTATTACTTATACATATTTTAAATGAACTTGAATGTATGTAAACATGTAATAAACAGAACATTTTATTAAGCGATTTTGATGTTATATTACTATTATTATTATTATTATTATTATTACTGTGACAATTTATTTATTGCTGAATTTATTTATGTCTGAGATGTGAAATATTGTATTTTAGATTTTGAACGGGCGACGGAACAATTGATTTTATACAATGATGATGTGTTTTTTGTTAGGAAATCACTTTTTGGGGCAGTAAAAGGAACTTCAAAAGTTTTATGAAACCATATAAATGTATATATTTATATTTTAAATTGAATACAGATGGTACTTTGGAGAGTTTATTTTTGAAAGTTTCCATCTGCAGTTTTCTAGAAAATTGCAAAAACTTTTTTTTACTATTGCTTTTAAATTTACAATAATAAAACATAATATATACAAACTGTATTATGGCTAAAATATATTTTATGTTGAATGTTCGGCTTTACTATTTACATACATAATACTCGTCATACATACAAATCAATCATAAATGAATATCTTTATTTTATTTAATAGACATTAGAGGTTTTATATTAAAAGTTAAAATGTCGTATTAAATAGTTGAATTACAAGTTGAAATCGTATAATGCTCGGATAAGGTTATCTGATTATATTGTTTTAAGTTGGAGGAAAAAATACTCTGTGTCTATCATATTAAACGATATACCAATATTACCTACCTAATACTGATAAGTTATAAGTTATACTTTAGCACTCTAAATATAAGGTCAGAAACATATTCATTGATCGCGTATCCAGCACAAAAATATACTTATGTTAAATTAACAAAAATATTTAGAATATTTAGTAGGTGTAGTTAAATAATATAGGTATGACGTTTTAGAAGAACCATGTAAGTATTTCAAAAATGAATATAGTTGCCAAAAATGTGTGTATAAAATTATTATCAAATGTTGTATATGAGTAACCGATAAAAATTTAGTCTCCGATAAAAAAAAAGTAAATTTTGTACGCTTTCATAACAAAAGCATCGCCGTACTTCCCACCTCATACAACGTCTTGCAGGTCTATAGACGAAATCATTTTGGTTCACTCGTGAGTCGTATAATATCTGATGCGCAGCCTTCAGCCGCCTCAGAGGTGTGGTTAGTGGAGGAGTTTATATTTCTATACAAATTAAAAGCCAGACAATTTAAAACGATGCGTTAATATTGCCTTGAGCGACCACCGGCCGTTGGCATTATGTACCTTCAATAAATTATAAAAGTGCTATCAATACTATAATTTGGTATAGTAATATATAAGGTTTTATACTTTGACAACCAAACAACTATTGTATTAATAGTATTCAAAATGTTGACGAATATTCGAAATATTTTTATTGTTTTTCTCAATTATTTTAAAAAGTACTGGGCATTTTCAATTTCAACATCCCAAAAGTAGAAAAATATAGTTTTATAGAACCAATTTCCTATCAGAAACCTCCCTCAAAATTAGTGATCAGAGCATTTTATGTACAACATTTAAAAAATTTGTATAAGAATTTTGTATAAGTTACCAACACTTCTTAATGGCATATGAATCATCACTCAAGGCGTAGGTATACAATATAATATTATCATAGTCTTCGTATGAATTGGCTTCGAACGATCGAAACGTGTTATTATAGCTGCTGCGGCAGTGATATGAAAGGAAACGGAAGAAGCCGAAGAAAGAGAAAGAAAAAAATTGGACGGAAAATCTCCGACAACGTTTCCACAGGTCGGCGGTTTATTTATTTATTTTTGTTTCTTTTTTTTCGCCATCTACGCCGTCGTCCAATCCTGAGCGCCGTTATAATTAAGAGCTTTGTGTGTGCGCGCGCACTGTAAATAGTAAATATACACTTATATACATATATACAGTGAAAAGTCTGCTTTATTGCTCTCGGCCTATTCGGACGGCGGCGATAAATTATTCCGTCGGTGGAGTTAAAAAAAAAAAAAAATAATAAACCACCCAGAGATTTTGAGCTTTTGAATTCGACGAGACCGAACCGGAGCGCCCGGCGGTGATTTTTCGCGCGGAAAATGCGCGAGCTGTGGGCGAAACGAATGGGAAAAAAATCCGCCGCTTTCGGGTTAATGCGGTTCGCCGACGGATATTCACGCGTCGGGTCTATTATAATGACGGCGGCGCCACGCCACGTCTGCTGCACAGAACGTTGCGCACGCAAAAATAGTGCTGGGTAGGCAGGGTAGGTGTGAGGGAGAAGGAGTGGAAAGAGAGGAAACTAAAATAAAAATAAAACATGAAAGATCACGTCGCATTTATAATTCATCCCCGGCCCGATATACAGCGTAATGGGCTCTAATGGTTTCGGACCCGAGAAAATTCGAGTAGCGAGAGAGCGCACTTTTGGGATTTTCCACCACTCCGCCCCCGAATTCTCGAAAGCTCCCGTCAATCCTTTGTTCACTCATTCTTTCTCCATCTCTCGATATTCTACTCGTCTCGTCGTCTGTAGCTTCATATACCTACAACAGTATTACTACAGCTTACGTCGAATATTCGGATTGCGCTTGCTCGAAAACAGATTTTAAGTACGTTAGTGTGGAGCGCGGCTATTGTTTTCATGCAGCAAACAAATTTACAACAAGATTTTTTCCTGCAACTCATTTATATTAAAAAAACAATTAAAATTGTTCTACAGCGTTAACAATAAATATAATATAATAATATAGGTAATATATACAAATCACGCATACACTGAGTTTACGTGAGTATTGGACTCCAAAAGTACTCAACCAATTATTATGAGATTATGCTGATCATGCAATATGTGCAACTTAAAATATAGCCAATATAGGACAGTATTGATATCTCGACAAGTTGCCCTTTTATGGGGGTTCCAGCGTATCATGTTTTAAGGAATAATATTTAGGCGATTCACATGCGTTGGACATTTGGGCTATGTCTAGGTGTGACTGTGTGAGTAGTAAATGAACATTATTATAGTGTGTGTTTCCGATAATTGATGTGATGCGGGCAACCGCTTCTGAAAATAATTCTCGAAAAATTAAATTTTTTTTTTTTCCATAACTATAAAAACTACTAAAAGCCGTAGAAAATTAAATATTATACTTCCTGAAGTATGATTGTCATTTTGAAAAAATGATTGAATTTATAAGCTTCTAGACTATTTTATTGGCTATATTTTGTCTTCAGGATTCACTTTTTTGATTTAAAATCAGATGTGTCCAAAATAAAATATACAAACATAATGCTATTATTTCATGGGATATTTTAAATAAAATATTAATTTTCTTTTAAAATTGAAAATTGATAATCGACTTTCTAGAAAGCCTAGTTATTTTGTCAAAGATTTCATACATGTACAAAAAATTTAAATTTGTAATTTACCACCGGTTATTGGTCCAAAACTTATGAAAAATAAGTGTGCTGCGATCTCCTTAGTTTTTTTTTTATTTGACATTTAAGAAAATATTTTAATATATTATAGGTACCTTATACGATTGAAATCTTGGTTTATAAAATATTGCTATTGGTTACAGCTTACAGTATTACTCTAATTAATTGTTTTAAAATATTTATAATGCATTGTCATTTTTAACGAAGTCAGCTAGTATTGTAGCTATATGTATATTGTATACGTATCCTGCAGGATATGCTCAAACATTTTTCAATTTAATATTATACTAATTACTGCGTTAAAATAAAACTAAAGAAATTGAATGAGATTTAGATTTTCCTTAACTATTTTAGAAACAAATTTCCAAAAAAATATTATAATTATTAATTACTAATACATATTACATGCGTATTTTGATCACTTTTGGACGAGTCAATCTAGGTACAGAATTTATTGATTTTTTCCAAATTATAATTTTTTTTTTTTAGCTTTAAATCAGTGACTACCTATAAGGGCTCAACAGTTATTTTAAATAGAACCCAATTATGACAGTAACAATACAAATAAAAATATTAAAATATAACAAAACTAGTTCCCAATATGAATACAATTATTTTTATGATAATCACTTCAGATTTAATGCTGAGAATAGAAAAGAGGTTGGGGGAAATGTGAAGAGATTGCAGGTAACTGAGCAAAATATATATGCGTTTGGTATGCAATGATGATTGAGGGAAAGTCAAAGAGTAAGTGTGAAAGATCGCAGACGCTTTTGGTGAAGTACGCAGTGTGCAAAGAGAGAGATTCTTTAATCCAAGTTTTCCAATAGACGTGATCGGGTAGTAGAAGTGATTTACCCACGCGGGGTTGGTTGAATTAGACAATAATAGATCTTGGTAAATATAAGTTATTGGACCTAGTTTTTTTTTCATTAGGGATATTATAGAAAATGTATTTTGGTATTTGGTCTCCAAGTCGATTGTGTGATGACGTACCTACTTGGTAATTGAGCAAATAAAGGTAAAACTGTGTTATAGGTTGATTTGGATAGCCAGCCAGCAACTCAGTTGTCATGTATACCGATTGGCTAACGATCCATTTATGTTGAATTAACTGGTTTGGCTGATTAAGGTAATTTATAATTATATGGTTTAATATGAGAACGAGAGGAAGTAAAATTATTTAGAGTTCAAGGAATTCGATTAAAGGGTTTGTACTCAAGACATTTATTCGGAGGCTAGTAAATATTTATTATTATTATTAATATTTATTTATTATTATTATTATTATTAGGGGCTAAATTTGAGACAAACAATAGTGCTGCTTAGAAATTAGAAATACATAGTTGTTATATTGAGATCTAATTAACACCTATAATGCGGCATCGGGCACGGGGCAACTCAATAACTAAATCGAGATAAAAATATTTTAATAATAAATGCAAACAATTACAAAATGCTAATTTCACAGGACAGGTTATTATTATATGAGTTTTTTTTCTCAACAACGAAATACGAGTATAGATATAGCCATGTAGATACCAATATAATATATTATAGTACCTATTATATTTTTTAGTATTTGTACACCTGCATAATCGATTCAAGATCACCGCGGTTGACAGGCGTATAGTATTAAATAATTATTAATAATTCTATCGTCACGTGTTCGTCGGCAAAACGATTTTCTCGTAAATTTAGTCCTGCCCTGCCACCACCGCTCGACTGCTGCAGCAGGATCCGTGTAACAGCGGTTAAGTTTCAATATTCGAATCCATCGGGTCCCAGCGTGCTCAACACGGCGGCGGCGTCATAACGGCGGTACACAAACACACAATATGTATTATATTTTATATAAGCTATGTATATAAGTATATACAATGCATATATATATATATATATATATATATACATAAATATATAAGTATGCGCGTATATCAAAAATCGTTTTCCCATTCGCGGCGGGCACAAATTGCGACGAAACACTCAGCCAGCAGAGCACTTGCCTCGCGGAGCAGGAAACTTTGCCGGATAAGACGGAAACCCTCGCCCCCGAACGTCGAATCATATTAGGGCCATTCGCCATATGGCGCTCGGAGACATTACGCAGAAGGCCACACCAATATCCTTCTGTGTGTGTGGAAATATTATATGTATATATACGGCGTATATAATAGTCAAAACCGCAACGTCGTCGTCTTTTGTTATTTATTTTGTTTTTTCCTCTCGGGGTTTTTTTTTTTTTTTTGGATACTTTGAGGGAAACCGCGTAGCGGTTGCTGTGTATTTTTTAATTTCGTCTGGTAAGCGAAACGACGTTCGTGCGTCACATGGTGGCGGCGGCGGTCTGAGCTAATAAAATCGGTCCGTCGGCGGAAGAGGAAGGAAACGCCGTCGCTGCGAAAGAACCGGAAACTCGAGTGGAGGGCACTACTATCACACACACACACAAACCGACGAGTGCCGACGAGCGCGTAAGTAAACTAATATAAAAGCGTATAATTACGATTTATATTAACGTCGTCGTGGGGCGAAAAAAGCTACAACATTGAAAATACCCGCGGGATTACGAGCTGACTAACTTTGCGAGCATCCAGTGATCTAATATATATTATAAATATATATTTATATACTCGTATTTTAGACAAATTGCGTGATTAATATATTTTTAATTTTCTTTTTCTTTTTCTTTTTATTTCGTTTTTCTCCTCGTTTTTTGTTGGGCCCTTAATTAATAAATATTTCGGGGTTATCGGTATATCGGATGATTACACTATCGTTCATTCGTTTTTAAATATTATTTTAGTTGCGCCAAATTGTGTTAACTCTGCTGCCCCAAATACACTAAAGCCCACAAGATTCTCAATAACCCTCTCACACTTCAACAAGCTATCCATGAAGACAACACCGTCACAATCAGTACATTTTCCTACAATACAAACCTAAGCCATAAATTGTAAATAACATATCAATATGTTGTATTGATATACAATGTATAATGTATAATAAGATCGTTTTTTATTTATAAATATAAAGTTAAAGCAGGCTACAAACCTCTTAAGTTGAAGCCTTTAACTAAATATATAGTAAAAAAAATATTATATATTTATGTATGGTGATACTATATTGATGTTAATTATGATGATAATAATTATTGTTTTCGCCATTTTTTCAATTAGGAATTTATTCCTCACCGATGATTACAATTTTTTTTTTACCCATTTGGCCATTTAGGTAACCGAATCGAACAATGCACACACAAATATATTTTGTTTTTATTTTGCATACGCATGTCATATTTGCAGTTTGTATTCCGTCGTTTTTATTACGTGTACAATATGATAGTTTTTGACATTTGTACGACCGAAAAAACGTATTAATAACCGTGCGTACGCCGGTTGACATTTTCCGGGTAAAAAAAAATGTACACCTAAAATGTCAAGTGGCGAGGAAATCGGCCGGCTTTCACTTATATATAGTCATTGTAGTCGTTGTCGTGTTTTTGGGTGATGTATTTTACGTTGTCATTTTAACAACCGCAGAATAAAACTCCAAATTTTTTCCCTAGTACACGTATACGTATACACCAGTAGGTAATCCAATATTTTTATTTACGGTTTACAGTATACTATAAAATGTGAATAGAATTATAATAGTTTCTATAGACTGTTGAAAACTAGGAGATTTTATAAATCGATATATTGTAAATTATCCACATGACACGAAAATAAAAATATTTAGTACCTATATTGATATGATACTATACATAATAAAGAGTTGTGTGCACTTAATGTCAATCGGATAAGGAATATGTATACCTATATATTATATTATTATGAACGGGCTGGAATATAAAATAAAACTTCGTCGTATCACCGAATCGATAAGTAACTCGAATAAAATATTAAAATGGCTCCTCGCGGATAAACGTCAGAGACCTTTCTATAATATATCTAGACTTTCGCACGCTCTTTGTTCCGTTCCCATAAGTTATTATATTATCATTGATGTATAATACAATGCTATCGACGTTATGTCAAAAATAACTTAGATCGTAGCGTTTTTCAAATAATGGTAAAGTCTTATGCACGTTTATGATTTATCACTGCAGGTTTATACTTACTTATTTTTTAAAGCTGGCCTCGAGGTAGTTTGATTATGTTTTATATTATATTGTGTGAAATAAAAAAATGATGTCATATTTTTTTAAATTCCCTACGATATACAATGAACATAATTCGAACACAGACATTACCTATATACCTATGAACGATATGGGCTTCATAGCAGTATCATAAAAGTAACTCTTTGGATGTTGCTGCGATAATCTATATATTTAATTCCATTGAATACTATAATTTATATTTTACTGAAGACACCTAAAACTTATTGCACTTCTGTGTTCTTTTTTTCCTTTTTCAGCCTACGAAATGCAGCCTACATAATAGAAAGTGTCCAGGGCCTGACCGATCAACGTAGAGCCTTAGAAGCACAGCCTAAAATGTTCATGGTATCTCAGTATCACAATGATGGTGTTACAAGAGAGGATATTCCAAAATTCGCATTTTAAAAAGGTGCTCACACAAGGGTTTGGAGCCATGGAAGGATTGTTAAAGGACTGATTCAAGATGGGAAACGAAAACATTTTTTTTTTTTATATTCATTATAATTACAGATTATAATAGTAGTAATAGTATAAATCAGTGTTTTTATATATATTATGTACCTACCTAAATGGTTGCCATTAGTCATTCGGACAGATGAGATAAAAGCAAGTATCAGTCATCGTTTACACGACATAGGTTAAATAAACTATGTCTTACAACAAAATATTTATGTTTGTAGTTTATAATTCAAAACCATTAAAATAATTTTGACGAATATATCAGAGATCGTTCTACATCTAAAATATATCGGAAAAGTGTAGAAAGTAGTTTAAACCACGGTAAAAATATTATACCAAGTTCAAAATCCAATATTTGAGTTAGGGATGCCCATTGAATTATTTCACACAGCGATAGGAATATCGATGCCGATTCGCCCTTGAACTTAGGTACCTACCTAAACCAAACCCGACAAACACCACACACCTATAATAATATATCACTGTATTTTATTTATTTTGTTCATTTTTTACCGGGTGAAGTCTGGTTATACTATATATTATATGTATCAACAAAGTGAAATTTGCTCGCAGACACATCAACAGCTCTCTTAATTTTTGAAATATATACCAACACACATTATATTTTTATAACATGAAAACATTTTATATCGTCTTGAAAGGTTTGGGCATCGTCGCCGTCGTCGTTGCCGTCTACGAAACAAAAGCACAGGCACGTGCACCCATTTTTTTAATATTATTATTATGTCATTTATAACATACGCACTTGGTTTAATATATATATATATATATATAAATAGACAGATGTCCTATATGCTCATATTTTTAAATCGTTTCCGGTGGCGAATAAACGCCGTCGCATCACTATGCAGTTATAATATCATTATACTATCATACTGCAGCACCATAGGCGCAATTTGGGTTGAACTTATGGGGGTGCTAGATTTATATCAAAATAAATGGGGGTTTGCCCCACACATCTCCTTCCATTCGTACAACTTTATTTTATACACCTTCTCATTAATCTTAATACAAATAAATACACTTTTACCTATATTATTATTCTAATACCTATGTATCATTATTCATTATTATTATGAATAGGTGTCTTAGAAATAATTGTATCCAATATCCAAATACCTATGGCATAATTGACAATAAAAATTCGATGATGCTATCAAAAATTTGGGGGTGCTAATATAATTTTTGGGGGTGCTAAGCACCCCCAAGCACCCCCCAAATTGCGCCTATGTGCAGCACGCGCGTAACAATACATAATATACATTACATTGTGTTCATATATACAATATACATAATATTATGTACGTCGAGCGTCGACATTTATATTTTTTAAATTTATTTTCGGGCAGGGCAATTTAAAACTTCGATCCAATCTGGCGGCGTGATAAACAAAACGCGAGCGCGACAACGTTATAATCCGTCGCAGAGTTATACACACACACACACACACACACACACATATATATATATATGATATCATATGTATACTGCAGCAGCACACTGCAATATAATATGCGATGAGAGTGTGTGAGGGGGTGCACTAACAAAAAAATAAAAATAAATACGTCCGCCGTACGTACATATATATAGACCTATAAATTCCGTTTTAGGGGTGCCGTACAGTACGTATGTATACTTGTCTGTGTGTGCATATGTATATAATATGAAATGGAGATGTACACGCGAACAAAGTGCGTCGCATATGTATTGTGCGCGATAAACAATCGAGTATAAATGTAGGACATATATATATAAACACATAGTAATTCACGGGACTCTCGCCCGCGCCTGTGTGCCGATGATAATTAACTCCAACGAGGGACGTACAATATATGAACACACATATATATATATATACATAAGTATAATGTATATATTATATTTTAAACACAGCGCGTGTGTATATAGGCAACGCATATACACTCTGTCACCGCGTGCAGCAGAAATGGCCATTTCCCTCCCCCCTCACACTATCGTCGTGACGGTTTGTCTCGATTTTTATGATTTTTTTATTGGCCACCATTTAAAACTTCAGGCCGGAAAATTCACCACAACAGTGCAACTGCAGCGCAGTCGTCATCGGGTGTGTGTGCAATTACGCAGACAATAAATTGTATTATAATATTATCATCGTCTGCGCACACACTATATACTTTATGTTAGGTACTTCGTCGTGCGGCAGGGGAGATAACGTCGTTACGTGTTTTTTTCTCCTTGTTATCATTATCATAATATTATACATAGAATGTGAAAGAGGAGAGAATAAAAATTAAAACGCATTTTTCTTTTTTTTTTTAGTATAGAATTTCACTTTTATCTTTTATTTCTATTTATTCACTAACAGTAGGTATATTCAAATTATTATTATTATTACATATTTCAGTAAATATATAATATATAAATTATATATATATATATATTTTGGTTTCACAAAAAAAAAAAAAAAAAATTGAAAAATAAATAGGTATTATTATTAATTATATTTATTATTAAATTTCGTATTATTACACACTCGCTATAAATAATATTATCAATATAATATAATATATAATATAATGTATTAAAGTTATTATTAAATAGATTTTTACACGTTGATGCTAAATGTAGGTACACACTTATATATATATATATATATATATTTATATATTATATATATTGTATATACAATATTACATGTATATTAAATTGTTTTATATAATATGTATATATTATATATTATATATATATTATAGTCTATTTTTATTGAGGATCATTCGAGGGGTACAAAAATAATAATAAAATTAAAAATAAAACAAAATATACTAATGTTTTCCTTAAGAAAATAACCTATAACAAAACCATATAAAAAAAAAAAAATTATATATAAAAAAAAAACAAATAAATAATAATATTATCTCTTTGATCTACAACACAGAGGGAATACTTTTCCGAGTCTCGGTGTGCTCGTTCACGAATGAATGTGTGGTGTGAGTGTGTGCGGTTATCGATTTGACCTGAAACAGGGTGCCATACTATGTTTTAGTAAAAACAAAAAAACAAAAAACACAATAAATCATATTATACGAAATAAAAAACAAAAATAATATAACATGCACATGCTCAAAATAAATCAATATATTATATTATAATTATGTAAAGAGCTGGTTATGTGTGAAGGAGTCGGCCGTCCCGTTTCGTTTATTCAGCATGTTTGGGTATGTCATTATTATTATTATTAACATATTTTTATGCGAAATAATATGTAGGGAATTAGTATGGCCATAAGTCAAACGCGTACCTATCAAGTATATTATGTAGGTACCTAAATACATTTCAGTAATTATAAGTATAGTTACTTCGGGGTGTAACATGAATAGGTGACGATTAATGTATAATCAACCAACTCTGCGTATAATAATACTTTTGTGAATATAATATATTATCAAACGTATATAATATAATTATTCCATCTCGTTTTATAATAACATTATCTATTCAAGGTTCTGATATTAAAATAATAACAATACTCTGTAATACGAACTTATTGCCAATAATATACTACCTATACACCTATATTCGAGGTGGCCCATCTCTGCAGCAAACCGTACGGCGTGAGCCCCGAAAAAACATATTTAAATTAAAACCCACCAGTCATTTTACACGCCTCGTGGTATGATGATAATAATAATATGGTGGTGGTGCGATTCGGCTGTATACGATATTATTATTATTATTGCTGTAATGTTTTTTTTCGCGTTTTTTCCTCTGAGCGGGATCGTCGCCGTGCACGTATAACATAATATACAAACGACATTCTGCCGTGTATACTCAAGCGCGTTACAAGGGTCACATTCGCGGGGGCACAAACAATGGTGTGCGTAGAGAGAGAAAAGTAGAGAGACGTGGGGAGAAAGATAGAGAGATGGGAGAGAAAGAGAGAAATAGAAAGATAGAGTGAGTGAGATATATAGAGAAGAGTATAGAGAAAAAGATAGAGATATAGAGAGAGTTGAGGGGAGAGAGTATTATATTATATGTACGCGCTCATAACATGTCCCGGCGGCATAACTCTCGAGTACACGACAATTGCAGTGGATATGTGTGTGTGTGTGTATTTTTCGATTTTTTTTTTTTACGATCCGATAGCTTCTGAATGAAGTCGTTCCGAAACTATATACATATAGATATATATGTATATGTAAATACGCGTATATATATCGAGTCAACAGTGCTGGTGACGGTGGTGGTACGGCTTACATATATATATGTTATAATATTTATGCGGTGTCTCTACAACCGCATATATATGGGAAAACGTATATATATTTAATGTATAGACTATACATCGAATACAATTAGAATCGGATATTATAATACATATATTATATTGATTAACATGTTTGACGGAACGTGTTTATCGCCGGCGTAAGACTGAAGGTATATGCGGTATATATGCCAACCAATAATATAATATGCGTGAACAAATAATAAAATACGATAATTTGTCCGGTGGCGTTTTATGTATTATATTATATGAGCTTCTATATCGACAACGACGACTAAACCACTATAGTATATATATGCCATTTATTATTGTGTGCGACCGGCTGGACGGTCGTAAAAACTCAATGCACGCCAATAATGTATAGAGAAAAAAAATCGCAAAAATCAAAACCCGACGAGGCTGAATACGAAAACTCGTACCCGCGGCTACCGGAGTGATGTCGCGCACTATCGTATGGTTATCATTATTATTAGTATTATTGTGCAGTAATAATAATATATTATGTTGTAAAATATGAGTATCCCACTTTTTCGATTTATATCCATTCATAATAAAATATTACGTGCCGCGTTTGTTATATTATTATATATAGGTACGCGCGCCGCCTGACGAGTATGACATCTAAATGCGTGTCCTGCTATGTATATATTATTATGATATATAATATTTGTTTTATTCGATATTATAATAGTATATAGATTTTCGACCAGTGATTATTTTGATGCTCTTTTTTTATTAATTTTCAAAACGATAATTTTTTGAACAGCTGTAGACACGGGTATTTATTATACGTTGTTTTTTTTATTCGCACGCCATTTTGATGAAATATATTTATAATACCTATATAGACAAATTTTTCGTAACCGTTATTAACAATATTGCATTTATCTAAATATTATATTGTAGCCAATCTGTATAATTTTTTCCCCTTCGCAGGTCATAATATTATATTATGTTTATGGTTTATCGCTTCGAATGCCGTCGACTTTATATATAGGTCAAGATATTTAGAGCGATTCTCCTGCTGCTGCAATATATATTAAATATATAATGACGGTTGCAGCAAGATTATTATATAATACTCGCGTTTATTTTGCAGTCACCGAAAACGTGAAATATATATTATAGAAGAAAAAAATTACACTCGCTCAAATACTATATAATATACACCGACAAGGACGGTACCAAATTTGGCGTTTCTGGTTTATTTTTATGTAAAAAAAAAATAATAATAATAATAATAATAATAATAGTAATAATATAATAACGCGGGAGCCCCCCGGGCGCACGGGAAGTCGTCTGCCGTGTATATGCAGTGACTAGTTTTTGTGGACAAATTGAAACGCTCGAGCCGAAGACTCCATAAGGTCGCGACGGCTGACGATTTTTTTTTTTCGCCGCCGCCGCCGCCGCTCTCTCGCGAACACGTGTACGCTATAGCCAAGCCGTCACTGATCAATTATTCCGACAACGCTGCAGCATGTGAAGCGGCAGCGGCAGGAGCGTCGCCCGAAACAAAAGAACAAAATTCTCGAAATGTCATGATGACGGTGAGGGTTCGCGGGGTGGAAAAAAACTCTACATAATATATATATAAATACACCGTCCGTGTAGTATACATACACGTGTATATGATATACTCTTTAGGTATAAATATATATATAGATGTTCTATATTGTAGCTATACAGATAGCTTATATACCATATAACGTATTGTAATAAATATAAATTTAAAAATGCGGTCGTCCTCTTACCTGGTGATCGTGATCCGAAGGATTCGTATGTATAGGCATATACGAGCGCGTGTGCGCACTGCATTCCGGCAATCCTTTCTGCGGCAGCAGCTATAGTGGTCTTGTCTCGGCGGCGGCGGCGGTGGCGGCGACGGCGAAGGTGACGTCTTCTTTTCGCGATGCGCGTTTCGTGGCCGTCGTATTTGCATCACGTGACGAGCTCGGACGCTCGGTTTCTCTTCGGGGCGATTCTGCAGGGCGACGAGCAGTTGGTGGCCGCGGGGTGGGGGGGATGGGGGATGGGGAAGGGGTTGGTGATTTAACACACTTATTACGTATATAGATTTCGTATTTACATTTACAGTATTATATTTATAAATATATTATATATAATGAAAAAAGCGACATAATCCTTATGAAATACATTATTTATATAATAATATAGGGGATAATATACAATATTATATATTGAACACAACTAGAAACAAACACGACGGTCGCGCGCGCGACAATAGTATATAATACAATAATATAAGGGCATAAAAAAAAAAACGAAAATTACAAATTTATGTACAAAAATAAAAACGTTAAAAAAAATATGGCGACGAAGGGGGTAAAAAATAAAAAATAATAAAACGATAAGGAAAATTAATGATAACTCGTATATAATAGGTCGGGGGTGGTTGATTAAAAAAAAATGTTATCCGTTTTTTTCTTTTAGCGATCACCGGCGGCCTGAGCGGCTGCCAGCACGGCGGCCTTCTGCGCCTGCGCCTGTTCTCTCTGTTCGTTCAGCTCCTTAATGGCCTGTATCTCTTTTTTCAGCTTCATCCGCCTGTTTTGGAACCAAATCTTTATCTGCCTTTCGGTGAGGCACAGCGCATGGGCCATCTCTATCCGCCGCCGGCGAGTCAGGTAGTGGTTGGTGTGGAACTCTTTTTCCAGCTCGAGGGTCTGGTATCTGGTGTACGTCTGTCGACCACGGCGTCTGAGTCCGTTTGCTCCTGGAACAGTAACATTAACGAGATTTAACCAATTGGTTTTATTACATTATATATGTACAGTGTAAAATATACTAAATAAATAAATTGTAAGTGGTTGGGTCAGGTACGATTACATTGTAATATATTTATTTATAACCTTAAAACGATATTGCATATTTTATTATAATATATTGTTTTGACCCACGCCATAATTGAGTTGTAACGTGTTGACCGAATTCTGTATGGAAATGTGTTGATTTGTATCATAATATATGGGTATAAGTTTATTTATTTATATGTAGTAGAGCATTATCTGTATTCATTTTTGTGCATTAATTTATCGAGTTTGTACCTATAATAAACATCGAATGGTTTTATATATATGCACGTACATTTGTCAATAAATATTTTAACGGTTGAAAGTCTGCAGCTATACAGCCAACTGCAATAGGTATTATTCTACAGCTGATGATTTATTGGGATTATAGATTGAGTTGTAAATATTTCTAACACTTTTATATATTACACGATAAATACTTTATATATTAAGTTTATATAGGATCAATCTATATAGGATCAATAGCGCTTGCCTGCTGTATGCAGGGTATATGATATAAATGTTAATATCATAAAAATTATTATTCGTGTTCGGTCGTAGATAATAATAATTTTATGGTAACATATATTTTTTTTACAATCAGTCCACGAATAAATTATTTTTTAATTTTAAAATCGCGTTAACTCAATCTCGCCGTACATATTATATATGTATATAGGTGCATATCATGCGCACCCTGCGAAGCATACAACAATTTAAGTCGTAAATCTTCGTGCACAATCTTGTAAAGTATAAATGAAATTAAACGATATAATACGCGCAACCGCATTAATATAATTACAAATCAATATTAAACACTTAATAACAAAGTCTGTATAATATATTATATGACACGAGTTGTATACATATATATTGTAACGAACGCTGTAGCCTTTAACCGCGGTTTTTCCTATGAAACAACAGGTTTATGCATAATGGTTATAAACACCGGGTTCAATAAATACGTATATACTTTTCCGACACGCGTCTCATCATCGTTTCAGATTCGTTACCTATATTGGCTATATTATTATTATTATTATTCATTAGAAGGCGGTATATAATATGCAGTGGTCAGAGATATACATATAATATAGGTACTATAGAGAGATAAAAATATATTCATGAAATAAAGATATATGCCAAGATATCTATGGGAGTATACAAAGATATTTACAGGGATGCGAGTTTGATGCAGACGCAACTTTTTAACTTCTCCGTAAAATTAACTATAATATGGATGGGTATTAAACTCTTTTTGGATACTATTTTCTTTTCAGTACTTAATGACATATATAGTGTTCTAGCACGATCTCTCCACGCCGATCGTGATTGGCCTTTAGGATTTTTATTTTTTTGAACAACTGAATGGCCTACATTTTAACATTGCAGGGACCTATACCGCGATGCTATTATTACAATAATATTGAATCGAAGCAACGATATATGAGCAACTTCGGAGGAGGAAAAACAAAATATCTATATATTATTCACTGACTGCACCGTCTTTATATGCAGCGGGATGCATTATGGTGCACCACTAATGGCGATCATACAACACATTCATATTATATAAATATATATATATATATATAATGTGTACATATATTTTTATACTGTCAGTGGGGATTCTGCGCCAATTGGATATACCTATTGGACGACTCTGGCGGCGGCGTGAACGCGGGCGGGCGGCCATGCGTGCGATTGATTTACGGCGTCGGACCGGTGAGTTACGGCCATGTTGGGGACTGCTCGTGACGTCACAAGGTATCCGAAAATAAAAAAACCCAGACGGTGGTGCAGCCATGTGATATCAGCTGCAGCGTCAAAGTGGTGGTTAAGGCTGCATTTGTAATTCGTATAACTCGTGCACGCACATTGCCTACAGATAAATGAATATTATACAAGCTAATGTATATCAAATAGCATTGTCTGTTTAACATAATTATATGCGATATTACTCATTATACTTCCTGCAACATTAGATATATATTTTTAGCGTGGCTGCGAGGTGGATTTCTACATATCATTGGTACTTCTATATTAGCTGACCGGAGTAGATGGTTCGGCAGAGCGTTATAAACTGTACGCCACCGCTTGGAAACGGAGAAAAATCTTGGCATTTGGACACGTTCCACGGGCCAAAGTAAATAATTGAATTTGTGGACAAACGCTCTATGGTGTGTGTGTGTGTTGCGTAAGTGGGATGAACCCATTTCTATACTTAAATATATATATATACCTTATAGGTATATTGGGCGGCGGTGGATGCGATTAACAAAGATTATAGAAGACGGTGGCGGCGGCGGCGTTTGAACGGGGAGGAGCTAGCTGCAGAAGTGAGTGGTCGGGGCGAGACGCCTTCCGTTTAATTCGCGCTCGCTATAAAAGTCGTATAGGTATATAATGGTATATATAATATAATCCGATTACGAACCCTAGGTCGGTGTCTATATATACCTGTATACATGTGAGTATACGTAAACGCGTATATATATAAAGGAGTGTGCTGCCGCGAGATTTAACCTTTTCGGCCCCAATCATCGATAAATTTCGTCCGGCGGTCCCCCCCTCATATAATATATACCCATACGACCGGATGTCGTCCGCTCGCGATCAGTCGCCGTGTTATAAGTTTTCGGTTCACGTATATACATATATAATATATATATATAAACACTGTACAGGTACAAAGTATATAAGTACGAAGTATATACTTATTCCGCCCGTATATACTATAGAGGTATTGTCACTGCGGGAGGCGGTACAATAATAACACTTAAGAAACTTTTACACCAACAGCCTTTTTTGTTAATTGGACGCGCTCGTTTAATACATATTATATATATATATATATATATATATATATATATATGTATGAATGTAATACAGATTAACGATATAAAACGGCGATCGGATCCATTTGCAGACCACCGAGCGCATTACTATACCGTCGATTTCGGACTCCGTACTTACAACACTTAAGTGTAGGGATCTATATGTGTGTATACCGCTGCAGATGTCTCCAACCGAATTTATTATAACTAAATGTACATGGGTATAATGGGCACGTGTGAATATAATGGCGGCGGCGGTAATACCGTAATATACCTAATATAGTTATTTCGAGAAATTGATTTAAAGTATAAATCGCGTATATATCGTGCGAGTAGCGGAACCACCGTTTACCCGCGGTATACACGAGGTAGCTATAATATGTAGGTATATAAAATGTTACAGTTTGATAGGTAGGTATTATTATTATGCAGGTACCGATCTCGTCTCGGCCATGGGGCAGTGGAGAGAAAGAGAGAAGAGACGATATTATATTTTTTGCCTGGCTGCAGCATGTCGGTATATATATACTATAGCGAGGGAAGAGCGCCTACGCGAGGTACCTATATACGACGATAATAATATATATATACCTACATAATATTATAAACCACGGTCGGGCGTTTAAATCATAATAATGTATTCATTTGCGGTCGCAATAAAAAAAAATAATATTGTTATTATAATATTATACACGCCCGTCCGCCGCCGTCTATATATTACGTGCACGTATATTGGGTGTCGAACGATTGGACGTCTTATTAAACGCGCTTAGATTATTTACAGCGAACAGGTATACGCCCGTTATATTATTATATACCTATAGTAATACAGGTAAATTATAATAAACATTGCCGAGACCGCCGTTTGGCGATGAAAACGATATTATAGTAATAATATTATATTTTACGCGTTATTACTCCATTTATACATATTTATACAACGCACCTATGTAGAGTATACGGCGGCGCGCGAGCAACACCTGTACATATTTTTAGCGGCGTTGAATTCTGAACGGAATAAAAGCAAGAAAAAGGTTATAATAATGATATGTCCTGAACACTATCGTCTATGTATAACGGTACATATTCGTGACGGTGGGTCCGCATTATTATTGTACATTGTCCCAGAGACCGTCGCTGCAGCGGGAATCCTTCGGCCCAACAAACACGTTTACGATATCATTATATTATATACCATTTTACTATAGATATTATTATATATATACTGTACATAACATACGCAAAGAATAAGAAGGAAAAAAATAACCCGAACGGCGGTGTGCACTCCTATACTGGGATATAATGCATATACATATAAATGTGTTAAGAATGTTATTATATGCATGACGTCTGATTTAGGGTGCCTACTGCGTATATCTGTCTTTACCTTGTTGAAAATCGGATTTTTGATCGTAAACGGTCCCTCCAGTTCTCTCAAAACTCGGTATCCAGTCGGGAGCGGCTAAAATAGTATATTATACAGAGATTCGGAGAAACGGCGTACGCAACACGCGGCAAGCCCTGTATACACTTAATGTTCAATATATAAGTATTATAATAAGTTTATATACCTATACGAATTATTATTATTATATATAATATGGAATGTAGTCTGCGCAGGGATGCAATATCATTTGTGTATTATATTACGTGTAAACGGTGTTCATTTATACCGTCATTTCTCGAAAGTCTGTCGTACAAACATCACGATGATATATTATCGACGGGTTATAATATTATATATATTAGACGGCCCTACTACAGCCATGTAGGTAAAATATAAATGCCACAAGCGCCTCAAGCGAACATATAAAACACGGATAAGACGTTATATTATTATACACATATCATATAGCGAAGGGTAAATCGCTGGTCGCAGTTCGTACCTATATACATGTATTATGTATATGTATAATATTCGCGATATGAGCTGAGAATTTGCATAATTGAACGCGAGCAAGAAATGCAGCACAGAAACGAGATGTGTATATACTCTTGCAGCATATAGGTGCATGCGCACGTATATGTATATATATACACACGATTTAAATAAAATAACTCGTACAACTATATACGCGGGGTTGATTTACGGCCAAGAGGGGTTTAGCTCACCGGCGGCGGTGTATTATTATTCAGACTTCTGGCAGGCTACACACACACACGCACACACACACACACACTCACTAGTATAAATACGTTTTATACCAACAAATTGGATGTTGGAGTCGCTTGTATGTGTGTGAGTGCGTGTATAAAGAATGAGAGTAGAGGGCCCGCGACGACGACGACGACGAAGACCATGGAGGACGAGCTAGCTGAGTAGACCGGGGAAATCGGCCAGACATTGTGCTCCCGAACCAATTAAAGTAACGGCATAAATTTCCAGCTCTCGCGACAACCCAAGAAGTATATATACTTCACGGTGTGTGTGTGTGTGTATAATATATATATATATTCGCTGCAATTCGCGTGCGATTCGGAGGAGGAATTTCGCCGAAGGGGTCCCGCACTGCTCGAGGGATGGTTTATGTACGCGCCTCCCCGCCCGTCCCGCGCCCAGCATCCAGCGAGGGCGGTGGAGAGCGCGACCCAGGGGAAAAGAATTAAATTACCCCTCTGCCACCCCGTTACCTCATGGTTAAATATATATATATATACGTGGTATAAGACGTGATGAACGGACGACTGCGATAGTGGTGGCGGAGGGTTGTGGAATCGGAGAAACAAACCGGATATTCGAGGTGTCGTTCTACGACCGGAGAGGGTGCGGCTTTTTTTATATATACATTTTTTTTTCCTTATACTTCCAAGTTTGTCGTTCCGGAACGTAAATACGGTGGCGAATTCTCCCGCGAAAAGGTGGCGGCGGCTGCGTGACGTGACTTATATTCATTTGTTTCGACGGGTCGTACGTTTATATAAAATAAGATACACACCTATATACATCTATTTAAGGTATTTATTTTTGTAAATGCAGGATAACTGCTGGGGGACATAAACCGTGAGACATCGTTATGTAGCGTATACTTGCGTCGATTCGATTGTACCCATAATACCCAAATATACGTATAATATTATTATACAGTAATATTATGACCAATATCGTTTGTGATGTATATATTATAAATTATAATATATCCCTCGATAGTGGGTTTACCGGGTGGCTTTGGAATAATTTCTCTGCAGTATAAAGAGCTAAAAAAAACCCCACGTACACGAAAACCCAGAAGTGTCGTGGGAGCATAATATGTAAGTATATGCCAAACTTACATATTGTATAATATATTATAATGGTATACGTGTGTGTTTTTTTCTTTACCGGAAAACTCAAGGTTTATTATGATATTTTCTCAAACTTTGAAACGTAATATTGTATATACCTATTAAGACTTTTACTTAAAAACAAGTTTATTTTATTAATATTAAGCAATAACGAAGACAATTTGATTTTCGGGAAAATTAATATAATTTTAGCGAAACACGGTCCGATTAATGTTACATAAAAAACTTGTGTTGTACAACGGGAAACTTTAATTAGTTTCAAAACTTTGAGAACGCTCGCTTTTCGTCCGTATATTAAAATATAATACATACGAGACGTATCCCTGATATTATATTATTATAGTACATTGTTGAACTCAAAAAGTGAAAATCATAATTTTAACCACTTTCCTCGGCCTGACTCGTTAATACGCAATATTTGTAACGAAATCGTAGGTATAGTAGCTGGTTGGTACATGGTATTTTGATACCGAGGACACAGACGCATATTATACGTTATTATAGCAGTTTAATAACATTATTGTAAATTTTAATTACATACACTTGGCTGCAATTAATACATATTAGTATATAATATATAATATTATAATTTTACGAACGAGTTTCCTTCTCAAAATCTGGCAAATTATTTATTTATAGTTGTGTGCATATGCATATTATTATAATAAATACTTAATTCTGGTTAAAGTCAAATTATTTAGCAGGTTATATACGAGGAAACATCACACACGAACGAGCACCTATAATTATTATTATCACGCGATACTTTATATATAGATACATATATAATATATATATATTGATGTATCGAGATAATATACGCGTACGTTATTATTTAATAGGTGCATTGTCGAACAATATAATATTATAATTTTAATTTTAAAATAATATAATTATGCAAACTCATGTGTATGGCCGGTGCGCGCTTATTATGTGAAAAATCGTAATTAATCAAAAAAATCAAAATAAAAAATACAATCTGATCGTAAACCATAACTCAAAACACTTGCCCAGCACACTTGTATTATTATACCTATATATAATATACAACGTAGGTATATATTATTATTATGTACTCGGGTAAAACGTTTTGCGTATATATATAATATATTATTATATATTGTGATGTGTGTAGAGGGGAAGAAGTCGGGGGAGAGCGGATTTGCCGTGAGCCGGAGGTCTGTGCGTGTGTGTATGCCTTTGGAAAAACTAGTTTTACGACCGTCGCCATGTTATAAAACAGTTTATCATATTATAAGCGTCGTCGTCGAAGTCGTCGTCTCGGCAATGGTGTGCGGCGGCTGAAGGGAAACCGGTCCTGCCGCATAGGTACAACGACGACGACGACGACGACTAGACGCTGCCAGCTAACCCGTCGTCGCCAAGGCACCGTAGAGTATAAGTAATAATAATAATATGATAAAAAACGTATAGGTAAGTATTAATGATATTATTAGATATTATATTGTCGCCGGAAAGCTGTTCGCGGGGTAAACGAAAAAGTATTTAAAGGGAAACTTCAGTTCAGTTGGCCTTTGAACAGTCATGTGCTCGGACGATGAACTAGTCCAAGACTCTTAGAATATTGTCGGGGGCGGTCCGTTGGGGGCGGCCCTGTATAACGACACTTTATATGGGCACCGGTGAGATATTCACACGGCGGACGGTGGACTCGGACGATGTTTGGCTGGGTGAAGACGATTTGAGAGAGCATTTTGTTTCTTTGAACTTAATATTTTTCCTTTGGTAAAAACTCAAGCGTTGTCTTTTATCCTCTACCGAATTCAAAGAAGTATATAAAATATATTGTCTGAGATATATTATGTATAACATTAAAGTACAATGATTATATTATTGGTGATATGGCGGTGGCCGTAAACCTCCAAGTCTATTGAATAGTATTTAAATCTAATATATAAGGTTATTCTGGTTGTAGGTGTTCATTCAAAAAAGGGAGAACTAGTGTATTAAACTTGGTTGGAATTTTATCAAAAAACGGTTGGTTTAAAAAAAAAGTATCATCGTGCTGATGATATATATCTTCCATATAAATTCTCTTATCGCTCTTATAATATTATGATACTGGTGTTTAGAATTTAGGCTGATACAAACTTTAGTAGGTATAGTATCTAAATATTTAAATACTTTCCCGATAAAACGCCCTCACGAAGTTTGTTAAACCGGTGAGTAACGGAAGAGATAAATTAAAGGGCCAACAACGACAAAATAATTACAGTCTGGTGCAGTAGATTGTGTCACGTGTAAGACTGTCGGAGAAATTTAACTTTTATTTTATTACTCCCGGAGTTTGCATAATATAAAAATATAGTCGTTATAGTTGTATTACATTAAATCGTTGTGATGTATATATTATTTCTAATATTATAATATCTCCATCGCGTACTTATATTACCTTATTATGTATTTATATATTATATTTGGAGCAACAAAACAAAGTAAAACATACAATTATCCGTTTTAGATTAAATAAAACAAAATATAATCACGACAATATAATTATAATAATGAGGTGTTCGGGTGCAGACGATATAATAAATGTAATTTTGTTTTTTTCCCCGCCGAAATGTTTATGTGACAGAATCTGGAAGCTATATGTATAATATATAATATAAATATATATATACATACACTTTATATAGTTCTCGAAGTGAACTCACAGCGATTCTCAATAATTAGCATTTATGGGTTATACTGTATAATAATATATAAACGGCCGGTTGCAGTGGCGATGGATAAAATGTATTTACCGATTGCATGGTCGCGTTCGGCGGTCTAATGAACGCCTCTAGAGATGTCTCATTTACACCGCCGCTGCCTCCACGCATATACATAGATATAAATAGGTATGTGGGTAGGTATAGGTATATAGAATGCAAATATATATATGCGAGTGGTAACCCGAACCAGAGTTTTGTACTTTCAGGCCACACTGCAATGCAGCAGACGATTTATGTGCGGCCCCCGTCAATATCCGATAAATTATATTCGGACTGGCGCAAAGCATAATATAGGTATACGCGTATAATGTATACGTGAAAAGAAAAATCTTCGACCATAAATAATATTATAATACATATTTGCCGATAATTTAATGCCGCGATATTATAATATATGTTTGTAAATCGTCTTATATAGATGTATAATATAATATATATTATATAATACGCCTTGCTGCAGCCACAGTGTGTGCGTTGGGTTCTGCGAGCGAATAATAACATTATTGTCCCCACCATCCTAAAGTGAGCATGATGTGTTTGTATTAATTTTTTTTTCGCTACGGATTTAAAGGTCTAGTTTAAGAACGAGCCTCGCCACCGCCGCGATTTATGAGCAGAGGCGGCGAGGCGAGTTTCGGTGCACAACCTCGTCGTAATTTATTTACGAAAATTATAATAAGCAAATTGGTTATATCTGATGGCAATAAACTACGAAGGACTTGCATACTAAATAGCAGGACAGGGGGATCGTCGCCGCCGCGCACTCGGAGACCGCGAATTCGTGTTATTAGCGAATCGCATCTTATTTGCGCCGTTCGGGGCTTTCTATATATTAAGCCACCGAGGGGGGTTGTCCGGCAACAGTAAGACGTTATATTGTTATACACGAGGAACTTAATCTGGTGCGACATGAGTGCCGAAACAAAGGGGTTAAGACGTTATACTGCTGCATCCGCATGATTGCGACGATAAATATTGTACAATGTGTTTTTAAATACGTAGGTACGTCACGAACTATATGTACACTGTATATTATAATATTATATTATGCAAAAACGAAAATGATCGATTGTGCGTAATTACTGCGGCAGCAGCCGCCGTGTTTCGAGACCTTAGGTATTTTAATAATAATCGGTTTCAATATAATAATATTAATACTACCTAACTAGTGTATTGTGCGTGTAAAAGGCACACTAGCACTGCAGGTTATAATATGTAATATGTTATAATATACTTATATACCTAATAATATTTGCAAAAAGGCTACTCAATAATAATAAAACATTTTAATATACCTACGACGTCTTATCGTTTGCCGTATACGTGCAGTTTTAATGTTATATACTGCACTGTATTATTATGTGAATTACGCGGTCGTTTTCATTCGAGTATAAAATACTAATATATATAATAATACTTCAAAATTTAAAATAGTAGGTTATTTTTTTTACGCAAGCTGACTTATAATAGTAGAGTAATACATAATATAATATGTAGGTATAATGTGCGTTAAATGAACACTCCTTTGGATTTCCTCATCGTCATTACCATCCCGATGACTCGATATGAAATACTATAAGAACATTGAGTTATCATCGCACTTGTATATTTTGTGTATTTTGCTCTGTAGTTGTTTTTTCTTATATTTGAAACTCCGTTAAGAAAACTTAGTTGTATGCTAACGTATAATATTAAATATGCATAGTATTTAACGTCGAATTTTGTTTGAAACACGCGAGTTATGATGCGATAAATATTACATACTCGCTGTCTTGAGGTGGATTACTGTAATGTTTATATTAATATAATATTATTATGTTATATTATGTATCAATGTTGAATGCGTTATAATATAATATTATATACATGTACAGGCTATAATATAATGTACGGGAAAACACGGAGCGTGCCACGTGAAAGATATCTTATACTGTATTTGCGGTATTATTATACAGAACAGTATATTATTATAGCAAGGTACATCGGTCGGAAACGAGACAATAACGTTATTGTTCCGGGACGAAAATGTCAAGTGGCGAAATCGTCGCACGACCGACGGGGGCGAAGGTTATGTTATAGGTTGTATTATAGGTACACGAGCCGAGTGTAGATGTGTGCGTGAGGGAGGGAGGGTACCCCCTTAGAACGCTCCGCCAACGCTGCCGCTGTTTCGTGAAGCTCCGTGCCGTTTCTACCTTGAGTTTATCTCTCTCAAAAAAGCTTTTTCGCTCTGCACACACACACTGCAGAGACAGAGGTATGAATAGCTATAATAAGGTTAGAGGCGCGATATGTCCTATTATACCTGGACGCGGAAAAACGACAGATTTTGATGCACAAAACTTTATATATTTTGGTATATTATTATTATTATTATTATTATTATTATTACGTATTTGGTACTAACTATATGCGTAGTATAAAAATACAAAACGCTGGCGGGGAAAAGTTTCGCGGTGCGAGCGGTGCTCGTTTTTTCGTTACGCACGCGCCGGTACGCGAACAATTATATATACGCTTTTCTTATTATAGGTATTATATAATAATATATAGGTATAGGCGGTATATACTTGTACACGCATAGGTATACCAACTACATTAAGCCGACGTAAAGGACTAATGGTGTTATGTCACGCGGCCGAATCTTAATATAAGTCGTTTATCGAAAACTAACTGTATACTAGGTACGTGTGGTTTCATCGCATAACCGCGTTTATATATATTATATAGGTATATTTAGGTATACCTGGTAAAATATAATGACAATGTGTATAGACGACCGCGTTATTTTTATTCAATCGAAAACCGTTCGCATTTATACTCCCGCGGTGAACGGCGGTCAGGGAATACAATATATCATATAATAATAATAGCTATGAACGTCTTATTAACTGCCCTGCGGCCTTCTTTTCGTGGATAAATGTTTTCGTTTCAAATTTAAAACCCCCCTCATAAATTATACCACTACAATCCAATATTCTTGTTAACCAGATAAAAACCAAATTACTGTTGTCCCATATACTTAAATCTTATACACTAACACTCGTCATTAAAAATATTGTAATATTATTATTCCTGCCAATTATTTTTTGAACTGTTAATTAATTTCATATTTTATTTATTTATTTCTAGTTACAAGAAATTACAATACATAATATAACAATATAGAGAATTATTAATAGAAGTTACGGCACATTAAGGTAAACCTTGTGGCGTTTAAACGATGGCAGCAGATGAGTAGTATACTGTTCACACAAAACCTTCTCTGCTGACGGTTATACAGGAAAAAAAAATAATAACCTCATGTTGTAGAGTAAGAGTACTTATTTTTATTAACAATAAAGAAGAGAAAAAAAATAATAGTTATAATAAGAAAACCAAACAGTGTTTAGCTTAAAATTGTTAAATATAATAAGACATTTTAAAATGTATGAGTACTACAATATATGTTTAAAGATTATTGTAAAACCAAATTTTTAATTAGGTTAGTAGGTGAGGATAAACGGCATTATTATTAATCAAAATGTACATTTTATATAGGTACTTTGATACAAGTAATTATACATTAATTATAGTAAGATGTTATAAAGGAGCATTTTACAGGAACAGAAGCTGTACATGAAATTGACGGTTCAAAGTAATTTACGCGTTGTCGAAAAAACTCGCAGCACTCTAATCTCTTTTGCGGTCGTTTAGAAAGTTAATTTAATTTTTATTTAGGGGGATACACTACAATTGCACGCGTGCCGAGTATACACTAAAGCACCGAGTATATAAGCGTATATATATACGGAATCAACTGGACGGATCGAAGGGGTTCTAAGTTTTATGAACACTGCCACAGTTTCTTAGAATTGAATTAGAGTAGGTACTTTTATCCAAAGGTCATCACTGGATTTGCGGGAGGGACAAAACTGTATATATGTATATATATATACCTACAGCGTATAGATATGGCTATACAATAGTACGCGAGCGCGTTCCGGAGCATTTGAACCGTGCAGCTAGGAAACTTTTAAGCAAACTTCTCAGACGCCCAGGACTTTGGGTCGAACTCCCGCGCTAATTTACTCAGACTCACACCTATGTGTGTGTAACCAGTGTGCGAGTGTTATCAATTTCACCACGAACGGTGTGAATACAACAAAAACAAATATTCGCGGAAATGTTTTTATTTTGCTGCAGTAAATTTCCAGCAGCTAGTGACAATATATAAACGAGACGAGCATAATACAATTTAATAATAAGCCTTTATACCGGGGCGGATTTATCCTAAAATGACTACTGCAAGCCTATTTTGCGATGTGATTATGTGATTGAACATATATAATATATTATTATTATATTATAGTCACATGGCTACCACTGCGCAAAAATGCAGAATCGAGCGGGGGGAGAGAAAAAATACGAACCTGCGTAAGTACGTTTGACATATATTATATATAGGTAGGTATATATATATAATATAATTTATACGCGCGGTGGTGCGTTGGCAAATCTAAATATACGAATCCGGCGCAATAATTCCAGTTGATTTATTCACACCTCGTAAACGAGTTTTTGGCAAAACGAATAATGCGTGCCGAGCTGAGGGCGGGCGAGGTGCGCCTTATCGGCCGGGTCCCGGTAAACCACCCACCGCCGACGCACTTGCGGGTGACTTTATGCGCAAGCGCGTGGTTGAGCTCTTTCACCCTCTCTCACTCTGCCTCATGTCTCTCGTACCCGCCACCGCCATCCACTCAAAATCCAATTAAACTTGACCGATAAATCAACCGGCCGCGATAGTTAATAATGTTGTGCGACGGCGGCGGCAGAGCTAGTGCGGGAAAGGCCCGCTGCCGCCGCGGTACAAGGGACAAAGAATATATATATATACTGCAGTAGCGGGTCGTGACAAAAATAAAAGCTCGGGAGGTGTGTATTGTGTATATATATGTATCTATATGGTTTTGTGTGTAAATGCAGTACACCTTTATGTATATATATTCTAAAAACGTGACAAAAATTATGTGAAACACGTTTTAAATTAACGGGCGGGTGGTGGTGCGCATTTATACCTATATATATATATATACGCATGTATAGGAAACTGCGGCGACGGTGGGGAGGAAAAGGCAAAGCGCGAAACGAAGAGGAAAAAATCGTGGGGACTGTACAGCTGAAAGAGAAACAGATAGTGGAGAGCGCGCGCGCGAGCTCCCGATCGAGCTCTGAAGACCGCGGGGGTGCGGAGGAGAGATAATGCGCGCAGGGCCAATAAACATAACGAGCCACCCCCGTCGCTCGTCCGCCCTTCCACTACGGCAGCGTGCCACGTCTTATTTTTAATTGGCTTTGTGTACAAACCTCAATGGAAAAATAAAGAGAACTCGCGCCGCCTGGCACTGTTGCAGTATAAATTCCGTTGGAGGTTTTTATTTTTGCATTTCTTTTTTTTTTAATCTCGAAGACACTAATAATATATATAGTGATATTAAAAGGATAGCGCGCGCGCGAATAATAATATCGTTACGGAGTATATAGATTAGCAGCCCTTGCCGCCGGGGAGGGTATTATATGTAAATTCGAGTGGGATCGGTGAACTATGGCGATAAAAAAATTATGCGCTTTTAAAAAACGCACGCGCGCGCAACGTGTGCAATGTATACGGCGCGCGATATGGGTCCCCCGGGTCTGGTGACGGTCGGGTAGTCTTTTGGCGCGCCGTTTTCTTTTCCAAACGACGCGTTTACGAATGAATAAATGCGCGCGTTGAAAAAAAAGATAAACGCGACATAAAAAACGACACGCCCGGAAAATTATTATTTACATTCAAGTGCAATAATCGTGTATATACTGTACCTATATAATATATACATGTGCATTGTATATACAATATATGCTATGTAATTTATTTATTTTATATATTATTATTCTCACGAGCTTTCGTCTTTAATTCGTCCCCACCGACACCGCGACGAGTGAGTATATTTTTTTTTTTTTTTTTTATATATATATAGTTAGAATCCTGTACAAAAACTTTGCAGGCTTATAAAAAAAATGTCACGGTCGCTCTTTATGAGTTAGTCAAATAATTATTGAAAGATTTCTAAATAGCATTAGATGTACCCCATATAATATTATCAAATAAATAAAAAATTATTTTTAATAAAACGTTTTTTCGCTAAATGTTATAATTATTACCGAAGCACATTTTTGCCAGGCTGCCCCTTATTGTTTGAAAATTGAAATGCATGATGGGCAAAAAACTCACAAAGGTCACATCGAATATAACATGTGAATACCTCAGTACAATGTCTTGTTATTAATAATTGTGGTGTTGCAGGAGATTTTTATAGGACGATTTCGTCGCAGAAACAGCAATTTTGTTTTGTGTTATTGTAATGTTTTTTGCGACCGATATGAATGTAATGAGCGAGATATCGTCATCAATCACGTCACCGGCGACGCCATTACGGCGGCGGCCCCCGCTGCAGTTGGTCGGACGCCCTCCACTGCCGCCGCCGCAACGGATTATAACGCACAGACAGACACTCACACAAGCTTAGAGTTACATAGAGACGTGGCCGCGTAACGAGACGGCGGCGGCCGTAAACGTCGTGTGTGTGTGAGTATTTATATATATATATATTATATTATGTATATGTATTTTTTATGACTTAATCGCCGTCACTGATACCCTATAATTTACATAGTGCGCTGGTTGCCCTCTATATATAATCAACGGGGTAGTCTCGGTCGACATCGTATATTATACATCATGTACCTACACGTCATATATAATATAATATAATATACCTTCACGTATTTATGTTTTTTATTTTTTTCGGGCTGTATAGTTGCCGGGTCTCGCAAACGGGTCGCAAATACTATATTGTATATTATACGAGCGCACATACTCTTAAACTTATATAGTTATATAATATATACACACACGAACGGTATGTACATACTTGATAATTATAACTTAAATAATATGTGCGTATATAGGTATAGTAATAATATGTCTTATATATAGGTACTATAATATCGTCGCTGCTGCTGAACTCACGAACGTTGAAAATAACATAATTAAACAAAACGGTAAACATGTGAGAGCACGATTATTAAATTTAACGAGATGACCGAAAATCCAATTCGTATATATTATATTATTATTACCTATTATACGTTTCGAAATCAATCCACCGCGGACGAATAATGTAAGTTTATACAGCGCAGTATAAAGCTGTTATTCGACCGGAAATCTTCGGCCGCCGACATGATAATATTATACGAGCGCTGCAGACTGCATATTGGGGGCTATTCGTCGAAAATTATATAGAGCCGAATATAAATAACATCACAATAGTATATATTATTATTATTATTATGTACTGTTCTATAGATTACACGCTACATTAATATTTTAACCGATAAACTATATATTATGTACCCGCACACGACGACTTAATTTCCTGCAGGACACACACACGCACTAGGCCTACGATAGATCAGCTACTACACGACGCGTATAATTACAGGCATGCACATATATTTATCGGTAGGTATTATAGGTAGGTACGAGACGTACGACCTACGTCGTGGCGTTTTCCACTTTTGTGTGCCATTCAATATAATATATATTACATTATACACGGCTTTAGTTCTTGTGCTATGTGCCTCGCCTAATTTATTTAAATCGCTAGTCAAAGTGTTTTTAGCTAATACATAGTATCATAATATTATATATACACATACTATGCCTCCAGCTGAATAATGCAATATATACGATGCGTGTTGTCAACGGTAACTCTAACAAAAATATTGTATACTAATTTGTTATTTATACTCTATTATTGTACATAATGACAGGCTCACGCGCAGTAAGCACCTATTCTATATCGATTGACTAACCAAAAAAATAGGCGTTCATATATTATATTTAAGTGCGTGTCTTAAATACACAATAATAATATTATATAACATTGATGCGAAAATTGTAGTATATAGTACCTATACGTATACAGGTTCCGAGTGTTAGGACTGATCAATTCAATGTTATTAATTTGACAGATTGATTTGTTCGTATATGGTGAAGCGAGGGATGATGGCTTGAGATCATATAGTATAATAATATGTTAACGACGTGAGGTTACCTACTGTGGAACGAGAAAAAATATGTTTTAATTACGTCAGCAGTGCACAAAGTAGAAGCCAATTACGAAATCTTAAATTGTTTTTAATCCTGTTGATGACAATACATTCTAATGATATCGCAGTATATCACCATTGTAGTTTTGTGTACATATATATACACACTGTTTTTAATTTTTATTCAACGCGTATACACTATGGAGCATTTTATAATAATATAGTCCTTGAATAGATGTATTCACGGTACAATGTCATCGCCTCGCATTGCACAATCGAGCGAGTCCATAGATGATGTAGGTGGACACATCACAATAATTAAATGAAATATTAATTGAAATTTTCGGCTCGCAATATTGAAGAAGATCGTGGGCACCTATTACAGAATTGAGAAACGATTGCGTGCGGAGTAAAATATTATATACGTCATAAATCATAATAGTATGATTTATTATACATTACGAGAACGTCGTTGGTTATGCAGTTATGTATAAAGCATATTGCACAGCTCATGTAGATGCAAAGGTTTACAAATATAGATTTCGATCGATGTACGCACACGATTTATATTAGGTGCGTATATATACACAACGGCCATCGATTTGTATAATCTAAATTTTTCTGAGAGAATTTCGGAATTTTGTTTATGTCGTGCATCAACACTCGACCGAATAAAAATAATCCTCGATCAACGCCCTATTTAATATATTATATTGTATATATAAGAGCCGTGGCGCATTTACCGTCTCGGTAAACATTTGCGTGTAACCCGTCGTAAACAAGTATGCGAAAATAACGTACGTATATAGGTTAGGTTACCTCTTATTCGATGTATGTACATAATATACACGAGGCAGTGCCTACCTTTTCGAGGCAATGTGTTTACAAAATGAATCTGTTTCGTCAGTCGTTGGATGTATTATATATACGTTTTTCCGCCAGACCATTAGCGATACATATATGTTTTATTTATTCGATTGGTTAAATCTCGAAAAATATTTAAAAGTGTTTTTTGTCTGAGTACCTATATACTACCACCGCACTTGAATGTATACATCATTGTAAAATATTATATTTGATTAATGGACAAGGCCTCGCGCGCATTACCATATTATTATTACTATTAAAATGTTGTACACATGCGGTTGTTGAACGTATAGTTGCACGCGGCGGTTCACACATTCTAAAAAACTTTTAAAATGTCTAACTGTATACATATAATATATTATAGATATGTATATACACTCGTCACTCGCATATGTTACTCGAAACTACGTGTTATAATATTCAGTTGGAATACTGCACAGTGGTGGCGATATTTATTGTATACGCGCGTTCTTCCGCACGAATACCTATATGTATATTATTATATATACGCGGGAAAGTAATATATTGTGCGTATGAGTGTGTGTGTGTATATAGGAATAAAAATGGATCGCATCATTTATACGCACAACTCGTAAAGTAAAAAAAGTGTTGACTAGTTTTATTCCTAAAACGATCGTAAATAATAAAAATAAAAATAATAAAACTTTGTACGAAACTAGTTGGCCTAGAAGTAAATAAATAATACAGAAAAAATAAAAATACGCGTTTAAACTCGAAATACAGTTGTATACTTGTATGTTATGTACCTACCCGTACTGTAACAACAACAATAATCGTACACGGGCGGCGGAAAGAAAATATAATATCGACGACGCTTCAGCGCACTCGATGTCTGGTTTATGGCGTTTTCATGACCGTAAAAAATAAAATATAGCTGGAGTTCTCGGCAAACATACGCTTACGCAGTCGAACTTCGAACGTGCCACACCAGTGGTGTTACCTGTGCCTACGTGTAGGCATAGTGTTATTATTATTATATTATTATGATATTCTATAATAGAGACGGTTTTGTTTCAGTGGTATTATATACTGTTCTGCTGCACCGCCACATCATCGCGAATACTGCAAATCGTATAATATGTCATATCGTGGATGTGTTTTCAGGTGTAGGTACGGTGGGCAAAAACTGTCTCGAGGAGGAGAAGAATATACCACCCCCACACAAAAAAATGTGTAATAAAACGATTTTCGTCGGATTATTACGACCATAATATATTTCGTAGATTTTATATAAATATCATCGAGCTTCCTTCAATCTCGTAGACTTTAAAACGCTCGAATAGTACAATTGGCCGGCGATCGTGGGAGGAAACGAATGCGCTCGCGTAATTAAAACAACAAGGGAGCCGATTACCGGAGGCATTTTAGCGGTGGCGGCGGCGGTGTGCGCAGTAGTCATCCAATTAAAAGCGGTTCCGAACAAATCAAAAGAAAAACCTAACCGGTACCTCTATACGTGTACGCGCACATGTATCGCGTACGAACGTCGAAGACGAATTAAAAAATATAAGAAAAAAATCCAACTGAAACGGAAAGAAATCCCAAACGCACCGGGAATGAAAAAACCAGAGAGACCGTCGTCGTCGTCATCAGCTCTTTGCCCCCGAGTGTGTGCATATTTCTCTCAGTACCTATGCGAGTATATCTCTACACGTCTCACAGATCGAATTTTAATGATCAGTTTTTAATGGTCTGCCGATGTTCTGGTTTGTGTTTTTTTTCCTTCTTCTTCTTTTCATTCTACTACTACAGCTGCTGCGGCTGCTGCTGCTGCTGTTGTCGCTGCTGCTGCTGCTGCTGTTGCTGCCGCTGCTCCTTTCCTCTCCGCCGCCGACGACGACGTGCACTCTTTTTTTCGTTCATCTCTATTATTTTTTCATCGTTCAGACGCCATATCTCGGCCGCCGGATCGGGTTATGTTTTATTTATCGACGTTTTGCACGGCGCAGTTTCCTTTGTTTTTTCCCGTATACGCGTCCCGCCCCCTCCCCTGTCTTTTACGCGCTCACGACGGCGGCGGCGGCGGCGCGTATATTATATAAATACGCTCCGAGAATTATCATGTGCTGCAAAAAAACGCAGCCAATTAGGTCGTGCGCGGAGTCCTGGAATTCCTCCGCCGCCGCCGTTCTTTTCCAGTTATCATTTTCAACAAGTCACAGATCAGGTTTTATGCGTTGCCACGCCGTACATGGATCATAATATACCGGCTCCGATTTGGACTCGGAGACAGACTACGAATATTATTCGAGAAAAACGTGAAAAAGCTAACGGCAGCAGAGGCTTCGTATATATAAAATAATATATAATAATAACACAGACCTGCAGAAGGAAAAAATAACAACGCTCGAGATATATAATATGTATGCAAACTGTCGCGCACTATCGTGATGCAGTGAGCGTGCACGCGGAATACTCAAGTGTATAATATGACTTACCTATACGTAGGTATTACCTATGCACCGTACGAAACATCGGTTCATATAATAATAATTACATGTAGGCTCCGTGTAGCATGCAGTACTGATCGATTTCTAGCTCTCTTCTATCCGCATATAGGTATAATAATTGTATCATAATATTATTTTTTTTTTATTTTATTACCTTCCGGATCTGAGACGAAGCTTTTTTTTCTTCGATATGTATAATAAATAACTATATATACTTTAAAAAGTCGGTCCAGCCGTTTTTCTATACATATACGTCGTATACACATCGGATAGCGCGGTGATCGTTATTATTACCTCCACGGTGCATCGCATAATATAATATCATATCGATCGATGGTCACGTGCACGCGTTATTTTGTCGACAGCGCGCGCGGATATAGGAAACGCCGTAGTGGCGCCTGTCCGCTCGGCCATGCTGCAGTGTCGAACATGCGCGCGACGAATATTATACGTGACCACCGCATAGCTCATACACCTAAGGAGTACGTGTGCGTTGAAGGTGGATGTGGTCGACGGAAACGCGTATTATTCGTCAGTCTTGCGTGCTTGTAATTATATTATATTCTATTCCGTATCGTGTTAGGATTCACTAGACGATTTTCTGATCGGTTTCGAAACCTCAAACCGTCGTTTCGTGCCTTAAGTATGATAATATTATATTAGGCGAGTTCTCTTACACAATCATATTAATATTACGTTACACCGATTTCTGCACTTTTGGCCGTGACTTACGACTGACGCAATCATCCTGCACAATCTGCACACCGTATATATACGAACGCAAACACTACAATTGCGACTGTTTTTGTGGAACAGTATCTGCCTATATGTACACAAATAATAAATGATTATATAGGGTGTAAGTAGGATGTGATGCACGTGACTCACGGCCTCTACCAACCTCTACATATTATTATAGATATGTTTAATTATTTTATTTCTTTCTCGCCTCATCGTCGCGCTGCAGTTCTCTATAATTGGCGGTTCTTTTTCTTTTCCATCTCGTCTCCTGATCCCGAAATCTCACACCTCCCCGCCGAGGTTGCCGGGTCGCGGTAACGCGTGGTCGCTTCTCGCGGGAGTGGACAATCGTGTTCGGCCGTCACGAGCATTTGAAAAACGAGCGGCACGCACTGCATCGCGAACAACACGTTGCGAGCGGGAAACGTTTTAATAAAAATACAAATCTCGCTGAGTTCTGCAGAAAACGGGGTGGTGCAGGTGCGGGGTGTGGAGAAATCTCTTATATACCGCCGCACATTATTATATACCACTCTTATAATATGTACATGTAGGTAATATATATATATTATGCTGATGGTATGCATATATATATATCATATATAATATGTTACGATATCGTCCGAAAATGAGGGGCGTACATATTACGCTTAGAATAACGTATATATATATATTTTATAATTTATGTATTATGTAGTAACCACCGCCGCCGAATATATTATTATAATATAATGCGTAGCGCTCGTTTTTCCATTTTAATTCCGCGATTTATAAACTTTGTCCGCCGCGGAGATGTGCAGCGGGACGAACCAATAATGTGCGATCTTCGCATATAATATATACCACGGCGGAGCTCGTATATAACACAATATAATATATATATAAGGCGAGTGCTAGTAACAACAACAACGACGACGATATATATTATCATATACATAATATACGCGTAAGTATAGAGCATCCACGCGATCCGCTCGTTTGTCTGAGCCCGGCCGGCCGGGTAACGGTCTCGTTTATGTTTATTTTATATATATACAATACATATTATTATATACGTACCCATATAATATGTATATATTCGTAGTATTTGTATATATGCGCCGCAGTAGACACTTTCGGGTGCGTATATACAAATATATATATATTATGTGTGCAGTTTTCTTTCGGATTCTTTTTTCTCCCCGCGCGTACGGAAAAACGCGCCCGCATGCATATTTCATCCGGCGGGACGTTGTATAAAACGGTTTAAAGTTTTTCCTTTTTTTTCCGCAGGAATAATATCCATTCTGCTGTCGATTTCTATTCGGCCCTCGCCGCCGCCGTCGTCGTCGTCGTCGTCGCCGGTGGAGGCAGTGCACCAGTGATGGTAGCGGCGCAGCGGCGGCGGCGGCTCGCCCGGTCGTTTCCCAGGGGCTCGATACCGTGCGCAGCTTTTACATTCCTTTCCTTTCCTCCATCACCGCCACACAGTGAACGGTTCTTTCTTTCTTTCTCCTCTTATATATACATATATGTATACACATCCTCTCAGCACCGTGTGCATTAGAGTGTGTGTGTGTGTGTATGTGTGAGTGCCGAGTGGGTGTGTGCACACGGGGAATCACTCGTCGTATATTTTATGTATAAAATACTGACCACGTCGGTATGTATATATTCGTAACAAAGTGGCGAGAGGGGGGAGGGTGCCGAAGGAGAAAAAAAAATGTTTTTGAAATTTAAATGGAAACTCCTATTGTGACCCTTGTTTAACAAAGTTCGCCTGGGCAACGTTTGAATTATGTTAGCCGTGCTCGTTCATTTTTTTCTTTGCTGCAGCTGATATATATATATATATATGCATTATATACGTATTTCGATATCATACTTACTTTCTTCTATTCCACCTCACTAGTCCTCCTCCCCCTTCGCCACCGCCCCAAGCGTGCGTGTATATATATTTGCAGCAATACACACATTAATGATTTACGGTTTACCATCACGGAGCTTTAATATACACAAGAAGCAATATTGCGCATGTCCGATGTATATGTCTCTATTATACACACTTATATATAATATGGTATATGTGCGTCCCAGTAAGGACAAACTCGACCCACGATTCGATTAGGACATTTTTTTTCCATCGCCAATCGTCCGGAAATAACGTTATGTTTTTTTTTATTTCTTCTTCGATCGCTGTTAATCTATATAGGGGTATGTTCGATTTCTTCGGTTATTGCGTTATTCATCATTAGGAGCTTGCAGCATAGGCGATGAATACTATATAAATGTTATAATCAAACACGGCCAAGATAAGAAAAAAAAACCGTTAATTTTAAACATCATACCTTATCGTCGAAATATAAATAAGTTAAAATAGCCCATTTACTGCAGGACGATAATTTTACGAGCTTGAAATAGATTTTCCGTCGGAAAACGACACTGATATAGGATATACCTATATACCTACCTACCTACCTACCTAGCTATATATGGGATCCTCCCCGCGCTCTCCCACGCGTCGAGCGGCCGTTTTCAGTAGCCCCGAACGACCGGAAAAATGCTGAATTGGAACGGTTTCAAAACCGAAAAAAAAAAAAATCAAGAGAAAAAACGCGACGACGTCCGTCCCCATTAATCGTCGTTGGCCAATACGTCGTGTCTCGGCGGCGGCGGTGGCAGTGCGAAGGCACTGGTCCAATTAAAAATCGCCAAAAGAGGCATCGTCGGTGGGGAGGTGGGGAGGTGCAGTCCGGTCGGATTCCAGTAGTTTTTAAATATATAATAATATATATATTGGTGTTACACGGTGGAGGCGGAGGACGAATTCGATGACATACCGGGCGGCGACTCGAGTTTGGGGAATCCGCTAATTGGGTGCCGACCGATGCTATACATGTAATATTATATTTCTGTGTGGCGGTCCATATTATATATTATATTTTATGTTCGTTTATATATAGGCGATTCGGGTGTGTCGTAAAAACGTCACCCGATCGAGATGGTAAAATTGTAATTTCTAAGCGATTAATATCGGTCACGTATCGCATACACAGCACATTATTATAATTATTATTATTATTATATGATAATCGTTGTCGTAGTCGTTGTCGAATACGGATATTGCGAGCTATTTCAATAATAAATAAATCGATGCAGTTGCTGCGGCAGAGCAATAATATAATATAAAATACGCACGCAATATATTATTATATTATATTGTTGTGCGACTATGAACTCGTTGTACGACCTGTGCAATAATATAACGATGATAATAATAATAATAATAGTTATAATAATAATAATAATAATAATAATGTACGCGGTAAATGGCGAACGAATGCTGAGGGAAAAATCTTTTATCGTGCACGGTGACCGCGGCTAACGAACAGACATTGTATCGCATATTATCATATTATATTATAGTATGTGACCAGGCCAGTGGTCAATAACCGATGAGGATCGATCACTATCATCGATATATATAATAATGCGTTCGGAAAATAACGGCAGAGCGGCAAATAAAAATAATAAATTTGATTTAGTTATATGCTATTGATCATTTATATAATATATAATACACACAGGAGTCGCATCGTTAAATTACCAGCATTTCAACTACGTACATATTGTAATATTTATGTTAAAGATTTATACGCGTGCTATCATTATTGGATCACCATATAATGTATTATTATATAATATTATATTATACTCATGTATACCGGGATAACGTGAACTCGTTAAATTCGATTTTTATACAATACAACGTAAGTAGTAAGTACTCGACAATAAAATAATGTATTATGATGTATATGAGCTTTACCTATATACGTTTTGATATAGAATGTAATTTTTATTATTGTATAACTGCAGGCTCGACCCTAATTCACTATCAGAGGACGCGAATCGATATACGACGACGCCGCCGCCTTTAATATCGCAAAACGTTTTCATTTTATTCGGTTTGATTCGAGCATTTTATATTATTATTATTATTATGAATAACGCTTAAACATGGGACTTGCGTATATTATATTTGAACGATTTTTCCAACAACCGATACTGTGGGTAAACGTGTAATATTATTATTTTAATATCTTTGTTCAGAATTCTTCAACAAAACGACTCGGCGACACGCGCACAGCAACACAGCGCTCACGATGATATAATAATAATAATATACGTTATTTTGCGTGGCGGTCATCGCGGCGAATTGCGTATTATATTAAACGAAGACAATAATGATAATAATATACATATAATAATATAATAATGCAGACGCAATAATATATTATAAACGCGAACCCCCGTGCGAGCACGACCACCAGAGACTCTCGACGTTATATTATGTATATTTCATATTAATATTATTGTGTGTCTATACGCACACGCAAACATAACCTAACCCGAAGAAGTTGGACGTTATATTGTGATCGTATTATATTGTCAATAATAATATGCCGTTCGAATGTAGGTACACTGCGGTGGCGGCAGTCGGTTATGATATTAATATATTATAATGTTATATGAAATATATAACGACACGCGTAGGTACAGATATATTATTATAATATAATATGGACATAAAAAAGCTACAAGTATATTATTATATGCTCGTTCGTTTCAGCTACGTCGGCGACACGATGATGGAAAACGTTTATGGATATGTATAATATATTAATTTTTCCGTCTCTGGTGCTGCACTATCGGCGCGACGACGACCTTCGGGGTAGGTCGACGTCGATAGGGGGGAGGGGGGCTGTAGAGCCGAATCCGTGTACATATATATACGCAGTGCGTGTGTACACACGTCGAGGAGACTTTTATAATATTATTATCCTATATTATATGTATGAGGTCTTAAAGTATGTTATGCGCCCGATAGTGCTGCAGTGACGTCTTTATTGTGCACATTTTACGACCGGCACGCCGCTCTGTCGCGCGTGTATATAATACATATATAACAGGTACTTGTGCCGGGTGGACACGACTACGGCAAGCCCACGGGATAAGTCGTTTACAATACGCCCGTGGACGGCTCAATCGCGAGCACGATACATTATATTTATGTATATACGTACTTTTGTTTATGACGTACCTACCTATATATTATACGTGTTAGCGCGGGCATGTCTGCAGCTGCATCGGCGTATGATTTATGAATAATACTCGACTTAAAGTTTATACGCAGGTACACAATATTATATAGTAGAGGAGGAAATAAAACGAAACGGTGATAAAAACGTCGATACGAACGTTTCGCCGACAAAGTTTTCCCGTTTGGAAATTCCTATTTTATCTTCGATGTATATTATATATTATACATATGGCTAGGTACTGCGAGTGCGATCCCTTCGTATAGGTTACCGCGGTGTTATAATGTTATATGGTATATAATCTAATATTTACCTACCACCTAGACCAACGCGAGAGCTGAATAATATTATATTTTTCGAGTAAGTACGCAGTGTGTTGGCCGTGTCGGTGAAAAATATCGCCCGGACATAATATACATGCGTACATGTATATAGTATACTCGTATATCGTCGGTACAACAATAGGTTGATTCCGAACGTTTAGAAAAACCGTACGACCTGCTATAAATAATTTATATACAAACGAAAAGAAAAAAAAAATAACGAAAAAAATACTATATCGTCGAACATCGATGTAAAGTTTTATAGCTTTTTCAGATTATGTGGAAACTTGCGAAAATGGAAACGCTCATATATATATAACACAACGCGTATATATAGTCGGATGGTTAAAACTTTACGTTTATATATAGTTACTGATGTTTAATGTAAAAGTTGTATATTTACTTCAAATAACAATAATAAATCGTACTTTATTAAAGTCATAAAATATAAACGTAAATAAGAAACTTTTTAGTTTTCGGGGAGGAACAATAATAATATAATAATAGTATTGTAAATTTTTATATATACATTGATGGGGACTCGGTAAAACATCCAGTTATATATTATTATATTATATTATACCGTTCAAGTTTTAATTGCACCCGCTATACATTATGAAATAATAATAATACGCTACTATATTAAATAGTTGGGTGTATCGTAAAGATATGAAAACGAAATAAATAAACAAAAAATTTACCAAGTACATTAAACTCGTATAATATATTAATATTTTGTTTCTCGATGAAATATGAATGCGAAAATCATACTTAATTATAAATCCTAATACACGCGTGATCCCTGGCGAAGAGACGTGCATTATTACTGGGCGTCTGCAGCAGTCGTCAAAATCGAGCAAATCGCAAAAGGTTTGTTCGGGTATAATGGTTTTCGAGTACGAGTAGAATGATGTGAGGACAGAAATATTCGTAATCGTCGGACTTGAAGTGGTTACCAAAAAAAAAAAAACGGAAGCTACTGCACGTACGTACATAATATAATAATAATATGATTAATCTTCGTGCACCGGGTAGTCATCGTGTCAATGTTCTTCGAGGCGAGGTGCGCGGGAGATGGTCGTTATAAAAATATGTTATTATTACCATCGTCGTTATTACTAGAAATTGTTGTCCGAGAGCTGCAGCAGCAGACACGAGAAGAGTAAATACGAAAAACGAGAAAAAAAAACACAAACTGTCTTCTTATCATCGTTTAGCCGAGCCGCCAGACCGTATACAATGTGTGCAGCCGCCGCCACTGCAGCTCGTGTATAATATGTTTTACGACCGGCCATTATAGGCGGCAGCGACCGCACGGACTGGTACGAGAGGAACGTTATTATTACAATATATTATATGTGTGTGTGTGAGCATATTGTAAGACTGCCATTGGTCCGCGGGCGCGCGTCGAAACGGCAAACTAGTTAAACTTTTTAAAGCTCGTGAAAATTTCGCAGCAGTCGGCAGAAGTTTTCCCGCGAAAAAATCAAGCTGTTCCATGCTATTATAGAAGGAACAACATTTTTTTTAAAAGTTTAATTTTAAACTAACGAAACGAAAATATTACTCCATATATATTATAGTATGTATATTCAAATGTCCGTCGAGCAAATAAATATAATACATCATACGATAGTGCGGTGGTGGTAACTCGTACCTATATAATATTAATATATTAGAAATTATAATAAAATACGGACAGCGACTGAGCGGATTTAAAATAATATTATATATATCGCACGATGGAAAAACCTGGTCGAACGAAACCGTTCAGCGATGCAGATGCTGCACGACGACTACCTACGATACGTTAGATCTCGCCAAGAGGAGGAGAAGAGACGTTTTGATTGACGTGCTTGGCTGTATATATATAATATATTATTATAAACGGACTGTGCGACGGCGAGCCTCGTTATCTCGGCGCGCGGGCCCTCTCCCGACGTCTTGTACACGTGATTTTTTTTTCACCGTTTTCGATCGTTGAACTCGGGCCGTGGCCACGAGGGTATGATGTACGAAAAAGAAAATAAACAGATAGACACACACATAAGAGAAATACTCCGTATTTATTATCTCATACGACGACTATATACGGCGCGCACGCGCACACCCCCCGCGCTTTCGACATGTATATACCCACGACGGTGGTCACATATACGCGGTATAATATGTTTATACCTAGCCGATGCGAACCTATACGCTATATACGTATACGCAATGTGTATACGCGTATCTCTATATATATATTATATATATATTGTGCCGCAGCAGCAGCAGAAGTTAGCTCGTTACCGCGCGGTGGGTGCTTGTTATTATATATGTATAAGCACCATAGGTATATAATATATAGGTACGCGCGTATATTATTATCATGTGTATTATATGCCGTATACGCACGCGGAAACAAAGAGTACACGAAGTCTCGTTAGCGGGTTCGAGCAATGATAAACGGTCGCGGGCCGCGCATAATCAATATATAGGTATACGTGTATATATTATAATATATACCAATATATACATAGGTATAGGTAAGCAAAGACCTGTACATATAGAGATAGACGTAGATAGAGAGACCGCGGCGTGCGTGCGTATATGCGCGTTATGTACGGACTGTTTATTTTTATGAACCGCGCGATAGACGTTCGCGATGTCGCCAGCTTACGAGGGAGGGAGACGGACTGTAGAAAAGCGCATCCGATCGCCGATACCGATCGCGACGACGATGCGCTGTGACATCTGGGTGCGCGCGTGTGGTCCGTAGTGGCATGGATGGCGAAAAAGTCTTAACGCGGCCGCAGAATCCGGATGCGGTTCGTTACCATTATGGTTGGTACCTATATGGTACCGTTCTTCACGTTCACGACTCGTAAATAGGTACTCGGCGTCTATCGTAAATATGTCGATATACCTATGTACTCATATTATGTTAGCATCGCTTTGGTTTTTGAAATTTTGGAAAACCATCGAATACTTGGTGAATGTATTATAATATATTCAACGCACGAATATAATATAATACCTATATATATATATATATAATTATATTATTATGCGTTGTTATAATTCGTCGACCGAACGATACCTATAACTATATACCTATACCTATGAAAAGGTACTTGCAGGAGTATATAGAATTTGGGAAATATTTTAGATTTTATGTACGTATTTTTCTTGTTCAGAGCGTTATTTATTTATTTTTTTGGTTTTTTTCTACAACAATGTTTACGACCGTCGAGAGCGATAATAAAACGCTCTCCGGCTACACGGTAAATAATTATTTAATCTGTCGCCGCCGTACCGCGTGTGCGTATGCCAAGTGAATATAATAATATTATAGCGTGCTGATTTCCAACCGCACTGGCCCGCTGTTGCCCGCTTGCGTAAGTACCGACTAAAAACTTCCGCCCACGAATCCTAGTCCGAAATAACTCATTGTAATATTATCCACGAGCCGTTTAACTTTGGTCTGAGTTTTAATACAATACGCAAAAAATGTTTGTATTTAAAAAATAAATGGAGAAATGTCGTTCATACATACACACTATGGGTATATATAGTGTAATAGTGTACATGTAAGTATTTTATGTAATTATCATAATATGATGGTAATATTGCGAATCACTCATGGATACACCTACATTCGAATATTATACCTCAGCAATTTTATTTCGAAAATCTAATTACTTACGTCAGCAAGCGATGTTTGTCTTTCGAAGCATTTGTAAAAAATATAATTTGTTATATCGTACATATACATTCGAAATGATATTTACCTGGAACAAAAAAATAAAAAAAAGATTATTAATAAACATCGATGATGATGATAATAATAATATAATAATATGTATAATAGGTAGATATGGTGTTTAAACCATGGCGATATCGTCTGTTATTATAATAAAATAATATAATATACGAAATAATAGTATCGTGCGTGTATACTATTGTGTAATGATAATATAATTCGAAATTACGATTACGCTGTTGGCGCATTACATCGGTGGTTTAGCAGGAAGAGAAGGATTACCACAACTCTTCGCGGTCCTCTCAGCAGACCGTAAAACCAATACCCGGAGACGGTTTTACGGCTTGGCTTTTATTTATACGACGATATTTCTCGAATATCGTGGACGACAAAAAAAAAAATAAATAAACGAATAAATAAATGTGCCGGGGGTGGAAAGGGGGTAAAGAAGAATTCGAACGGCGCGGCAGCCTATGTATAATATGTCGTTGTGTGCGCCTTTGAATTTTCCGCATGTACAACGGGCGAGCAGCACAATACGAAAACGCTTTTTTTTATTCTCTCTCTCCGTCCGCCGCCGCACATCGGATATCGGATTATCGAAAAATCCGAAAACTTCTAAAGCGCAAAAACTTTCCATAAGCCCCGGGACTTTGTGTGCTGCGAAAGTTGTGTGAGCGCCGCGGAAATTTATACGAAAAGCTGCGGCGGCGAAAGAGGAGAAACGGGATGGACGCGCGCGCGGACGGAATATAATGTACGGGCGTTCTGCTACGGGCGGGAGCGGGGAGGAGGAGGCGTCGGGGCCTCATGAAATTCAAAACGACCGATATGACGTCATAAAAATTCTCCTCCGACTCGCCGGGCACGCGCGCGGGCTATACGCATAGAGTCGGGAAAGGGGTGGTCTGAGCCGGCGGCGACGAACACTATGCACTATACACATACATACATATAGCTGTACAGTACGAATAATGCATAAGGGAGCGTGTGGAATACAAAGATGGCAAACTAACGCAAGTAGGGAAATTTATATTCAGTTGACGGTTGTCGGTGAACGTATATATATGTATTATCTCATTTTTTTAACCCTCTAAAATCTCTCGGAAAATCTCCGCAAACCGATTTATATAATATACATTTTATATATAATATATACGAGCGAAAAGACGAAAGCTCAGAGCTGTAGTCGTCGTCGTCGTCATCGTCCTCCTCTATACGCACAACATATAATAATATAACGTTATTATTATGAGGATCGACACGTCATTTTTAGAAATCCCGTCGACGAGAAACGTGCGGTTTGAATTTTTCATTTCTCTCGCCGTTTTAACATTTGAAAAACCTTTAAACCTTCCCTCTATGAATTGTCACGTAGGTAGGTATACCAAATTTTACACGCCTATAATATTATGTTGTATGATAATGAAGGTCCATGAAATCTTTTAAACCGTTTCGATTACGTCGTTTATATGTATACTTTGAATACATTTAGACTTCTCAGACGGTACATAGAAAAAAAAACGGTGCACGTGGCGAAGATAGAAATCGCGGGAAATGTTCAGACACCTTTGGGTTGTAAATTGTTTAAAGCTGCAGTTCCGAGAAATTCTCTCCGTCGGATTGGTGCGTTCAAAAGAGAATGGCGAATTTAAAGTCCATCGAAATTTTAGTGTCACCGTAAACTAACTTGTCCATTCATTCCCCCTCGATTTTCGTGGCGGATGCAGCCCGCTCCCTCTTATTATAGTACACCCCAAAGTGCAATTTGAAAACCTTTGTTTTTATAGATGAATAAACGTGGTATTGGCCCAAAGTGTAACGACTAAACGACCCCTCCCACAAGACGTTTTTATGTAACACTTGGTTGAATACGTATATGACGATAATAACTTTATTCGTTCCTTTTATTCACAAATTAAAATAATTTAACATCTGTTTTTATTTATTTTTTATCGCCGTTTTAACATTATATCGATTTACGTGCTACTGTGGGCATTGAATTGTATTTAGAATTAAAACTGCCTCATCAAAAACGATGTCCGAGGCTACTGGGACGTGTAGGTGAAGGTATATTCCTTTTTAAAGAAAACACTGAAAATCGTCGTTTTAGTTGAAAAACACATAGAGCCTATATAAAAAAAATGCTCACATGGAAAAATAGTGTGTTCCCTGAACGTATATCGTGTTTTATACAACAATACATCTACATACTATTTTTATACGAGTACATAATATTATTATAATGGTATAGTGAACAGTTTTTAACACACATAACAGTATCTACCTATGATTCGGCATTAATCGAATATTTTCACCAACAGTAAGTAAAACGGTCTAGGAATTTTCTTTATATTGTCATAATAGTATTATTTTATTTTTATTTTTCAAAAAAAATATATCAACGACACAAAAACACACATCGGCCGCGACCGCCTCAGACGTGCTGGGGAAAGAGGCTTGTGGAGAACGTGAAACCCATGAATATTATGGGCATCGAGTAGGTATAATGTACATAATATTGTAACATTATGTATGCGTTGTATTATTATATAGGTGCACGTCGGAGGAGGTCGAGCGCGGGGTCCGGATGACCCCGTTGGAAAAGTCCTGGAATTCTGTCGTTAGCCTTCGGCGGCGGATAGGGGAGGTCGCGGTCACCGAGTGATTTATGCGCCCGGTGGTCCTTTATTGTCCTCACCTACATCATATTATATATTATACATATAAGCACGTAATAATAATACGTCGCCCGCCATTATCCAGTTGTTAAGCATCCGACTATGCATATTATAAATAGAGAGTGTAGTCGGCACAATGTATATTGTATATATGATACATATATTTATACATATTCCGAGCGAAGGCCCGGCCGAAGGGACGATATGAGTAATTATACATAGGAAATGTGCGATGTGACAAGGCAATTTATTGACGCGTTTTGTGTCAAATATATGCCTGGAGTAGTATATATAATGAACGTCACGAAAATCAATCGGTTGAAATATCCATCTAATATTAATTAGATTCATATTCATACATCAAAGTATATCTTGTAAAATGTAGGTAGCACAGGTAGGTACACACAATAAAATGTACTGAACAGTAATGACTGTACCTATACATTTTTTTGGGGTGGGGGTAAAACACAAGTAAGTCATCGAGTCTAGAACAAAACTAAGGTCATTTCTTAAGAAAGCGAAGTCAAAAACCAAATTTTAACAGTTAAAATATTGTCGCTTATGTACATTGCAAAAGTGTTACAATAATGTTATAGAAGAAGATGAATAAGGTCGAGCGACATTTATGGCTGCCGCCGCCGGGCTATATTACTATTGTTTTTCGTCCGACAAAAATGCACCTCTCTATTATCCATACAAATATATATATATATATGCATATAAAATATTATATTGCCGCCGCACCGCCGAGTTCGCTCAATTTGGCAATCGCAGCCGGCGACGACCGTTTTTATGCTTTCGGATCATTTAACATGGCGCGGCAATATTATTCCGACAAACTCGACGTTTTCGTTCTGATTAAATCACATTTCTCTCTCGGCTCGCGTTTTATATACAATATATATATACATAGATATGCACTCTATCCGGCGCGCAGAATTCTGCAGTGTATCCATCGCTCGCTCCGAAAGACAGCAAAAGGGTGTGGCGGTGGGTGAAGGAAAAACGCGAATAAATAAATAAATAAATAAATAAAAAAAAACTTTTTCGTTTTCTCGGCCATATAGCTGAGCCCGCGCACCCAAAACGTTTTATCGCGGAAAACTGTGGCTCGAACGAATTCCATTAGATCTAAAAGCTCGATCGGATGATGTGCTATCGTGCGACAAGAGCGGCGCAGTGGTATATATGTATATTATAGTGGCGGTGGTGGAGGAGGATAATGACACAAGTAATGCGCCGATAAATAAAAATCTCGTCTCCCACGACTACTTTTGTATATTGAAACCTTTTACCGACATATACATGTATGTATAATATTATTATACGCGTATATGGGTTTTTATGGTTCTCCGAAACCTACATAATAATAATAATACGGACCCTTTTTCGCGGGGAGTATGTATACTATATTACGCGCCCACGTTATCAGTAAGTTCGGAGTCGACGTCGGCGTCGGTGGCGTTTCGGATTTGCGTATTTTTCCGATCCGTCGATCGGAGGGAAACGAATGGGTGGCGCGGGGGTGCTGCAGCAGTACATTATGTGCGAAAGGTGCGCGACGAGGAGAAGGCTCTCTGTTTATATGCATAAATCACTGAGAGAGAACGAAAGAGAGAGAGAGAGAGACGAAAAAAAATACCGAATGGATTACTCGGTCGTATTTTTTCGGGGAGGGTGCGCTAGCGCCCGGCAAGCGCGGCGGTAAAGGGGAAACTTTTTAATTCGACCGAATTGACTTTGAGAAATTGCTCGCGGCGGCGTGCCCCGGCGTGTTTCACCAAGCGTCAAATAAACCTGGGCACCCGTATATATATATATGTGTTATATGCACAGGATTTCGAATGCGGAGCCAATTTAAAAAACTCCATCGGCCTGGCTTTGTTCCGCACGCGCGAGAAAACGTCGGAGACAGATAGAATATATATATATATTATATATAGGCACGTATTCCCGTATATATAAATAGGGTCTGATGATAGTCTTCCGGACTCTGCGCTATGGTAAGAATAAGCTTTCCGTCGTATATTTCTTATCTAGAATATATATATAACTATTATATAGGTACCTAGCAGAACCGAAGCGGCCAACGCCGGCGCTATCCGCGTGCACATCTCTCTCACATAAAGTTCCGTTTATCCGATCGCCGCCGTGACGGGTACGTCATTTTCTCGAACACTATAATGTATACCATATTATATTTATATATGTATCGCGTGCGGCGATCGTCCCGAGACGGTTCGAATGCGTCCGATACGCGACGAGTTTATTATTTTATATTATATACGAGGAGAAAAAAAATTGTTTAGACGACGTTATACCGCACAGGCCATTACACTCGTAACAGTACTATAAGAACGGCCGTTCGATTCCCATAAGACATATTATACAATATGTGTATATTTACAACGTGGACAGTGGATTTACACACAGTAAATAATATATATATATAATGTCGTAAGCCGCCTGGAAAAAAAAACGGTCACTTCTATAATCTATCGGACTGCCGCACTCGTATATTATATACGAGAATAATGCGCGTGGTATATCGCATGTGAGTCTTATATATTATTATATAATAAGTAATAACGTTTAAGATACATTATTTATCGGTTTTGCTGCGGGAGTTTTGTTAAATATTTAGAACTGCAAATGTCTGCCAGTAGAAAAAGCGGACATTTTAAATGCCGAATAGTGGTTTAAGTTTATCCGGATACTATATAGAGCAATTATACTATATTACGCGACATTTTATTTATACAAACAATGTATATACAATATCAGTAATATCACCCTTGAAATCGTTTTCGCCCACCCTTCGCCATATAACAACTATACATATAATCGCGTTCATGTTGCGAATAAAAACTTCTACCGGAATAGTATAATAATGAAATGTATAATAATGAGATATTATTTTAATATCAGCATTAAGCTAGTCGTTTTGATACATTACGACGATGACTATACGCAGATTTGCTTATGTACATATCATATACCCTTCTTTCTCTCTCACCCTCTATAGCCCTATATCTCTCTTCCTCCATCCCTCTCTCTCACTATATATATAATACTATATAGATATGTGTATTTTCGGCTGGTATACCAATCAATAGCCATTTGTCATGCAGCGCGGGGAGACCCATTGGATCGCCATTATCTCCGGGTCGGGCCCGGTGGCGTATAATTTATGCGCAGCAGTTTCCGAGTAATGCGTCGCAAGTCGTGAGGAGGAGGAGGAGGACCGTTGATAGAGAGAGAGTGGGTGAGAGAGAGAGAGACGCACACGCTGCATAGACAGTGCAGATGGAGCGATGGGCGAGCCTCCGCAAGAGGGGTGGGTGGATAGGTCGGCGGCGGACTTATAGGGATTTCGAATTTATTAAACGTCGGTTTGCCCCGAGTGGTGCATTAGGCTGCGCGTGTGACATAAACATTCGCACCTCATTAATTCAATTAAAACAACGGGCTGGTCAGTACGCATATAAAGCAGGAGTTTATCCTATATACCTGGTATACGGTTATAGTCGTTATAGAGCCCGCGTGCACGCGGTCATCTATGTGAAATATATTATTAACCAGTATAATTAATTGTCGTCTACTGTCTAGACGTGAGTACACATCACGGTGATGCAAGTGCACATAATATCTACTATATCTATAGTAGGTACCTAGTATAATAATCGTGTAGCATAATATAGGTATAGATCGCTGTCAAACCGTTGACTTATATTAATATATTATTGGATAAATTATCACAGTCCAAAGTATTAAAATGTACACGCCCAACCGAAATAAAAATGATAATAATATATAGTATAATAATATCCCTCGGCCGCGACTTATTGACCCAATGTGCGACGACGTTTTATCTCTTACGCGCTGTTTTATTTTTCCGGCACGATCGTTTGTTAGTGCTCGTGCAGTATACATATTATATATATATACGTACGTATAATGTGCGTGTGTACACCACGGCCGAGCCGGCCCACCCGCTCTGGCGAGTGAGCGAGTGCGGTGAAAAGGGCTGCACGCGACGGGGTACCGTGGGTTTCCATGGAAACCGCGGCGGCGGCGGCAAGACGAACTACCCTGCGTGGCTGCGTCGGTATAAATGGCAACTGCCGCCGCCACCGCACCGGCCCGACTAATAAACCACGCGCTGTGCATTATTATATAATAATAATATGATATAAGTAATCGTCCTAACAGTACATCCAGACTTTGGTCGAATCCGACTCTGGTCCACTCTTTTCGAGTTTGTCGCTGTCCATATCGCTTTATGCTACGTCGCTGTGACCGGCGCACGTGTATGTTTTGTTATACTGTTTAACTATATCGAATATACAATGTTCAATATTAAGATATTAGTATTAGTATTCACTTCAAATATTATCTGGCGGGTGTATTTTTTTTTCGTTTCATTTTTGTTTCTTAAAAAATCCTTGAACACTAACATAATAATATATAACCGGACTTTGAGCGCGAGTTTCGATTTATGTATCACCTCCCCGCACCGACTTGCGCCGTAATATTATAATATAGTCACTTCGACCACTGTATAATACGTATATAGAAGATTGCTACCGCACACAATATTTAATGTAGTGCACGCTGTAAGGCATTATATTATCATACATATACGAGTATATTATATTATAACGTACAGCGTGTCGTCCGGCTATATATTATTTTTTAGCTAAAACAAATAAATTAACATGTTCCCTTGAGTGCTTTTTCCACGACTGACAGCTATATAACGTATATATTATTATTTTCTGTAATCTCTGTGTGTGTACCTACGAATAATTAACGAGGACTGCAAGTGATTCCAGCGAATCGGTTTCGCCGATATATAGGTACTGAATTCCTACATACATTATAAATATGCGCGGGAACAATGTGTTCGCTATATACATATATATAGTGTACACTGTGAATCTGCATGACCCGTGGACCGGTCCCGGAGTGTGAAACTCGTTTCGATATACGCATACTATAATATACATTATTATAAATAGTTTGGCGTAAAACGTTAAAATAGCGCAGAAAACGTGCCCGTTTTTTTTATTACCTAAACGCCGCAGTGTTACAATATACGCCGATCATGCCGACGTGCGAAAACGAATCATCTGAGGTCATAAACTTCGGCTTTAAACATACTACCTATACTGTCTTATACATACTGGTGATGGTGCGAGCGATATAACGCGATGTCGTCCACAACCATTCATATTATATTGTATTATTTATATAATATATAATATTATATATTTTAAACGTCGGCGGCGACTCGCATTGTGTTACACAAGTATTATTATATTCGAAACGAAGACACGCCGCGCGTTTACCTTTAAACACTAGAATAATACTTACATACGTATACCTGTACCTGCCCATCAATATATTACATGTACTGCGAAATATATAGGTACCGACACGTCAACCACCCCCGCGAGCATAAATCATGGCTTAGCGAATTCGAAAAGCGTACAACCCGAATCTAGGTCACGAAATCCCTGCCTATATATTTTCGGCGCGTATAACCTTTGTGCGCTGCAAACGCCACCCGCCGAGTTATGCGTACCGGGCGGCCAGGTTAATGAGCCGCCGGTCGCCACAGCCGTGTACAAAATATACGAATACAATGCGAATACACCCCGCAAATGACCCAAAATATAGCGGAATTCCCATTGTCCGGACGAGATCTGCAGGTAGATCTCCAGAGTGCCGTTATGAGTAGGTACACGTCCCCGTACATGAGATATATATATTATATTATATGAAAACCTCATATCGTTTTGGCGGATTTCACACGGCTATAATATATATAACACAGTCGTCGCCACATCACATTCGCCCTAAGACACCGACCGTGTCCCGTGTTCATCGCCGGGTAGTCCTCGTTCTACCGTCAACCGTTACGCGACAAGACTGCTGCTTCGGAAGAACCGGCTGGTAAGACGAAGCCTTAGAACCGACGACTATAAGTTTTGGGGGGGTCGAGTGAAAAAACGAACGCAATACGGTTTTAATATAATAATAATATCTGGGACACCTATCAATAAATTAATGATCTCGGCAATCGGTCATAAATTTTTTTGTTCGACGATCGAGTTGAAAACAGCGAAAACGCTGCAATCAGAGTAAGTAAGTATACGATATATATTATAATCGCACGCTATGTGTACACTAGAGTTCGAGGGTGGTATTTAATTTTTTTGAGGGGGAGGGGGCACACTGAATCCTCGTACATCCGTTATTCATTCGGTTCGGTGGGCACGTTTTTAGCGCGAGAATTAACAAGTGCGGCAGAGCCCTGCTGCCGACTAATTAACTGCACCCGCCGCCACCTACTGCAACAGCAGCAGCAGCGCAGCAGTCGAAGAGGAGGTGCACAACGATGTAATATATGTATGTATATTTCATATGCCATACTATAATTATAATATAATAACGATAAATATACAACATGCGTATAAGCGTATAAGCGTATTTGCAGTGTCGAGAGGAACGAAATCCTGTGCTCTGGGGAAGGGCACGACACGCAGTAGTTATATTATAACTTTGACTCTTTAACGTCTGGATTTGCATTTTATTTCTTTCCACGTCGTCTTACCCTAAGAATTGTTTTAACTCAATTCGAAAATCGTATATTATGTATACAGCCATCGCCTATGCCAGACTGTAAATTTTTTTTAAAACTGTTTCCGCAAACGAACAATATTGTTATATCATTATCATTCGTCTAAAAAAACGTATAATATTCGCCGGAATTGATTGTGATGTCGACATGACATTATATTGTATAATTTTGATTTATGATTATGAGAGTGCCTATTTTTAATTCGCACGCTGTCGCACTATACTTAGGCATGCTTAGGCGACAGATTACCCTGTAAAACGGAATCACGTGATACCTAAGGTCGAGTGGTTTAGCACAAATTATACCATCGCTAACCTCTCCTAGGAAGTTCGCAAAAAAGGTTCTAAATTTCCGCATAAGTTTGTAGGGGAGAGAAAGTCGTTAGGAGTTACTATGGTGTCTACAGTAATCTGTATATAGTGTGCTCATAATAATATACAATGTACGCGCATGTCTTCTTCTTTTGGTTTATCTTTATATTGGTCTAAAAAGAGAAAGTAGCTCACGTGGGGATGTCCGTTTTGTGTAACGCGTACCTAAAATATTGTATTTTATACATTAGATTTCAAAAACAGTACCTATTCGTCACGAATCTTTTCATTTCCGTTTATAAGCTGTAACGTTTTAAATTTAGGACAAGCGATATCTTCTTAATAATAATTTTGTAGTACATTTGATTGTATATACACACAGTAATTAAAAACTATAATAATCACAATGACGTGAAATTTCATTAGTACTTGCATAAAAATATGTACAAGTTAACCACTATCCAAAAACAAATACTTCGATTACGTAACATCCGGTGATAATTTTTAATAAATTGTGATAACCTTTAAAACTTGGTTGAAAAATATTTCTTTGTTTTGTTCGTTCGTTAAATATATTATTGATTTATGTTGCATTTAAATCACTAGTTATTAGTTATTACTTATTAGTTGGTTTATAATAATAATGTTAATGATATTAATTTAATAGGTACTCTATTATGTAATTTGATTGCATTTGTAAAATAATTTAAAATTATGATTTGCGAAAGTATACCTAATTATTAATTAATATTAAATATTATAGTAGGTATACACCAATATATTTTGAATTTGAGATGTGATTAACATAACGATACTTTAAGGACTGATAGGTAACAAATAAGTATAAAAGTCCATATTTATTGAAATGCATTTTGGTGTAGAACATAATAAATATTAGTTTCTGGCTGTTGTATAATATTATTATGACAAAATAAACGAAATATGTTAAAAACACAATATGAATTCTATATATGCTATAAGCATGTGTGTTATTCTATTGTTGCGGACAATGACGTGAAAAATGTTGCTATTGCTTTTTTATTCTTTTAGAAAAATTCGTAATTTGTATTTTGTTTTATTATAAATGGATGACATCACCGCATTTGCGTGTGAGGGGGAAGATGAGGTTTTGAACAAAAATGATTTGTAATAATAAGTTCGTGGGTATTACCCGGGGGAGTGCGAGATAATTGAAAAAAAAATAATAAATCCATTAACCGCGATAGTTTCGGCGGGAAAGAGATAGTCGAATATTGCCATTGGATTATGTAATTTTATTTAAGTCTTCCTGTGTGGCGGTACCATATAAAATATAATTCACTCACGCGATAAACATATAATAATAATAACATAATATTTGTAATCTGTAAAAGTGCCTCTCGACATTGATGAATCGGATCAGAGTGAATTATTTTTATTATTATTATTATTATTAGTAGTATTGTAAATATTCTCGATCGGGCGCGGGGACCGGGGACGGGACTGCAGAACAGAAAAAAAAAGATTTCGCCAAGATGTGGGGGGAAAAAAATAGGAAAGAATGGGTTCGATTTGGCGTGATATAACTGGTGTAGGTAATAAATCTTTAAAATACGCCATCTCTCCCCTTCGGGATCCCGAGCGATAAATTCTCGTTTTGATGCCCCTCCGGCTCCAAAAGAAATAGCCAATCGTTTTTACGGATGGGCTACTGCTGCACAGTCTCCGCTGCGCGCGCACACACTCACACGCATCAATAATATATACGCGCGAGATGTGATATAATCCAGGAAAAAAAAATGATTGTCTTTCTTCTCCGTGTTTTATCTTTTACACACGTAGTTGGGACGAAAAGAATAAAAAAAAAAAACAGAAGAAAAAAATGACTATACATATAGGATTTAGTAAACGTTATTTTTATTGCCCCCGAGGAGCAGTGCAAAAGGAGAACCGCGCGGGACGTATGCACTGCAAACTTTTCGTCCCCTATATATACTCGACGCGAGAACACAACTTCTCCATTTTAATTAGTTTGGGCGTCTAAGTACGGGCCCCTTGTTTTTTTTTTCCACTCGTTGCGTTAAAAAATTATATAGAACTTTTATAAGCAAGGGAATTAAAAAACAACAACTATACTATATAATATACCATATAGCTCTACTGCAACAATGCGCGCGGGACCTTCGAAAGTTAAACATTAAAATTGTATTTATGGAGTTTAATAAAACATTCCGGGTCCATCTATCTACTTAAAAACGTGCGCGAGAGTGTATAACGAGAAGTTACGACCCGTTCCGTAAGTGGTTATGGACTTTAGACGGTGTGCTGCAGGCCTGCAGCACGTCTCCCTATATAATATAATATATATAAATTCTCTCTATATATATACATATATACACTGTAGGGCTCACTGCTTTTCCGTAGTCGGATTTAGATAATATTATAACTCACACACAGGTACGCTTATATGTATATAATAGGTAAATGAAAACCGCAGACGCGTCGGCTAGATTAATTTAGAACTTGTGATGGACACCTTAGTATATTATGTAAGATTATATTTTGATATTTTTATACACACTTTCGGACTAGCGAGTCGTTTTCTGCAACGGTTCGCGGTGTAGTATATTATACTAGGCGAGCTGAAAACCGCTGTTACCGCTTGTAGAGTTAATATAACAATTATATTTTATTATATCCAGGCGCTAAGAACCGCGATTGGAATACGGTCGGGAAAATTACTGCACATAGCTCGCGCGTTTTTGGACTTACAGAACTCCCATTATTGCTTTTCGGAGGCCTTCCCCGTGCAATGAGGTATTTATATAAATGTATATAATATATATTTATATATATGTATACATACATTTATATATATACACATACTATAACTTGGGCGCTTAATTGCACGATATGTATTACACGTTGTATCGTATACGTATATTACGGCGCGCGACGGTACTTGTGTGCTGTTTTCGACGTTAATTTTCTGTTCGGAATTTTAATCGAGAACAAACAAACGAATATTTTAAACGCTATTATACGAACACTGCAGCCGCCGAGACTCTTAAGTCGCGTTATTTATGTGTGGCTTTACGGACTCGCAGCTCGTACGGTATACGTCTTCGTGAAAATTAATAATCAACGACGACGGATGCATGGTCATACTATAATATAATATTATGCTGTGAGCGTATATGTATAACCTCTTGTGTTATATGGAAACAGAGAGAGAGAGAGAGAGTGAGAAAATGTGGCGCGTCCTTAAATTACGATCAACCCTTACTGCAAATTCACTCGGAATCAGAATTTACTGCGTTAGAGGATAATATTATGTATAGGGCATATTATTAATGTTATTATTATTACTATTATGTCTGACTTTATCACTGCCCCTTTGTATTAAACCATCGTCGTCGTCGTCGTCGTCGTAGTAGTAGTCGTTCCTTTCATATTATTATATCTTCTCGCTTATATTATGTGTATATATATATATAGCGGTGAACTTGCGGTCAGTGTAAAATATTAAATAAGATAAAAACACGGCTGCTTCAAAACAATATTTATCGCTATAACTAATAATTATTGTAAGTAATTATGGAATAATAATATTGGAACTTGCCGACGGTTCGAATATACGGTAAAATATTCATTGATGAGAATCGTATCATAACAATGTTACAATAATATAACGCCCATTGGACCCGCGATAACGACTTTATAGCTGTTGTTTCAACATTATACGCTTCCGATTACTAAATATTATAGCCACTATTATAAAACTGTTGTAATTAAACGACGACTGATGTGGTACGAGCATAATATATTATAATACGGCGCTGTATTGACGAAGAGAAAAATCATATTATGAATACATATATTACGAGTTCTGCGTTTTCGAAAATAATCGTTAAAGTTGTCGTGAAAATCGTTTTCCCGTCGTGTTGATAAAATATGAGAAATTGGATGAATACACAAAACTGGGTATAATATTATACTTGCACCGATGTTTGAAAATCCGAAAAAACGTCGCACGTGATAGATTTTCCGTTGAAATAGTAATACGTAATAACAATATACTACCTAGTACCTATATTATACCTTTAAAGACCGGCGCTGGATACTACATATTTTATTATAATATCACCATATTTGTTGCTGTTGTTTAACATCAGCCTTTTCGAATCCGAAGATGATGTGTGTAATGCGCGTATCGCTGAGCACGTTTGCCGGCCAGTGGGAATTGCCATATACACGCGTGTTGTATTATACACCGATCTATAATGTACATATAGGTATCCCATATTATATTACAATATACTGGCGCAAACGTGGAATCTAGGTGAGATTGTTTGGTTCGTGCCAATAAACATCGGAACTGTTTCTGCATACAAAACTATATTTGTTTGTACACAACGACGCATACACATAATATTATATATTTATATAGATACCGAGTTTAATTATCGCGGCGTTAGGACTTGGAGTAGTGCCTAAACAGCCGCGAAATTGACCCCGTATAACGACGTCGATTAGACGCGCGATATGGGCCCGGGTGAGGTAGGTGGGTTGGTTTGCGATCGTGTCGGTGGGGGGGGGATGAGCGGCACGTCTGCGATAACGACAAAGTATACATTATAAACAACGTGCGCGTGGAGACGACGCCGAAGAGAAACCTGAAAGCACTGCTGCAGCCTCGTCGGTGGTTATAGTATAACTAGTAAGTCGTCTGAGCGTGTATATAATAATATATACTACATATATACATATACATTGTTGTATAATCCTCGAGAATCGTTGATATATAAATAAGCACGTAGTATCGGCAGCCGCGAGATAATGAGTGTTATTGGGGATGTCGAATTCGAAATCGAAAGCAAGGGGGAATGGCGAGCAACGATAGTGGGCGGGCGGCGCGGAGGGCGGGATCGAAAAAACCAGAGTCTCATTAAAACTTTTACATTTACATAAGCGTTTTAAAGATTGCGGCGTCAATATTGTGAGGAAATTCATGGCAAAACCTACCCCCGCATGCGGCAAATACACCCCGGCGCAATTATAATTGCCCAAGGTTTTCGGAGGATCGAAACGCGCGTGCTGCAGATATTGTCGCCATATATAGGTATATATATAAAAGTTTCAAACGTTTTTGCTACTGGCGGCTTGGCTGACGTTTATATATATTTTTTTCTATCTTTGTGTATACATGTGCGTATACATATAATAGTACAGTTTGTTTCACGGACAGTGGCTGCAGATGGTAGGAATGCCTCGGGGAGTCGCTGCTGCACTGCATCAGGGGGAAGGGTTGTTCCTCGCCCCCACACGAAAGTCGTTAACTCATATATGTGTGGTCGTGTCCGTGGTGTGTGTTTATTGTCGAAATAGCTGAAGCGTCCGAGCACGTTCGTCCCGAAGGCGTCTCGCGGGGGTGGGTTAGGGAGATCGTGACAAAAAAAAAAAAATGAAAGAAAAAGAAGATATGTCCTCTTATATTAAAAACCAAACGAACGGTCGTAAGTCGCCCGAGCTCCCTCGTGCGGGGGACGATATATAACTGAAGTCATATTAACCATACCCACAACGGACGTGAACGTGTGCGTGACCGTTATTATTGGTTGTTTGGACGCGTGCACGCGATGAAATTCGGTGTATATATATATTATATAATATCGAAAGTCCCGCAAGACTACTATAGACGACTTGTTGGAAAACGGCCGCGGTGGACCTATATAATATTTAAGCGGAAGCGTGGTGGAATACATATATGAATTAGAGGTGGTTTTAGATTTCCGAACCGAAAGTTATGATTTATCGTCGCGCGAAATTGCTTTTCCCGCCCGTGTAGAGGATTTAAATTTCAGACATGAAGCAGAGATGGACGTGATGCTAAACGATTTCAATCGTCCGAGAATGTTCTTTATTGACGTGTCACCACTATGTGGTACCTATATACGGTACACATACATACGCTGTATTATATAGTAGTACAGTACATTATACTCTATAACATTTATTACTCTATATGTATCAATTTTGTACTAGCTTAACTATTTCGGTCTGTCAGTATATATTTTATTATATTCATCCATTCTAGTTGTATGTTGTAAGCAGTATATACCTAAACGCATCGAAACGCTATGCGGTTATCTTTAGGTATACCTAATACCTAATAATATTTATCATACCAAATGTTCCGATAACAAGTTGGTGGTTCGTATTATATACTTATACAGTTTAAAGGGCAAGAAATACGATATTCAGTAGATACGCATTAAAAGCGTTCTCGTGTTACAAACGTCTTTCGTCCGAAAAATAAAATAATATGTCTATACATAATGAATAATGATTGCAGCACAGCAGTCACGTCATGTTGATTTCATATCGTTATAGTTCGAGACGGCGTGTATGATACTAATTATGAAAAATATAATTTCAAAGTAAAACGAAAACCTCGAGAGTTGATCTCGTCGCCGGGTTAATTTACACGGAAATTCATACACATAGGCCAGAAGTATAATATAATATTATGCCAAATATATTATACATACAACGTAATGAGACCACCGCGGCCTACTGTTGACGTTTAGAAAAGGTATAAACACAAAACCGAGTACACTGACTGATTACAATTTCCCTCGCAGAAATTTTTCCGGAAAGCTCGTCGAGCAGCAGCAGCAGTTAACGATTCCAAAACCCTTTCCGGTCGTACTACTCGATGGCCATTGCACGAATATCGCGAATTCGATCATAATATTATACACTGCACATAATATACGCGTTTAGTACATATAGTACTACATGGTACGTTATCATGTGTGCGTATGAGTGCGTGGTCTGCCCTCGTCCGAGGCAGGGTTTCTCGCCAAAGTATATTAAGCCATAACCACCCGATCGCATTCTTTCACGGACCGTAGATATATTTTTTATCTATATACATTACACTTATTATTATTATATAATATTATAGTGCGGCGTACAAGCCGATCTCCGGAATTCGGAAACTGTCAAGCAAATGAGAGTATATTTTTTTTCTCCGCTCGCATGTATAATAATAATATCATGCTTATACTGTCCTTTTGTTTTTAAATTATTATTTCCCCCCCCCCCCCCGGAAAACAACAATTTCGATTGAACTGGTGTGTATAGTGATAGCATATAGCTGTGCTGCAGCTGACCGGTTCGACCTGATGCACAAACATGGCCGGCACGAGTGATAATATACCTACACGTAATAATGCGATTGCTCGGTGACGACACTATATGCTATGCTGCTGCTGCGTGTGCTGCAAATAATATGGATTGCAGTTACCATCGTCGTGAAAAATATTGTAGTGTGGAAACCGCTGTGCGACTGATGTCACGCGAACGTAACTATCTGAGGACTTTCAGTCGAAAAGATTGTTAACCGAAAAAACTCATATGTATTATATTATAAATAAGAGAATATTCGAATAAACGTTTCAAACATTGCATAATATAATACAAACCAATAAACGAATAGTAAACTTATGTTATGTGACGGATGTGATCGATGATAAGACATTTTAATAATAAGATTTATTATAATATAAAGGTAGGTATAGATTTCGGTATTCAATAATACCGATAAATTATTGAATATTCGTACCTTCTCTATTTAAACACAGTCGAATATACTTAATCTCAGAAATATAAAACGATAGATATACGTAAAAAAAAAAATAACATAATATAAAATAATACCTATATGTATCGGAAGTCGGTGGTTCGACGCGAGTTTTCCTTTGATATCGATGGCCTATTGGATAAGAGAGGTCGCGCGGATTGTGACCGTCTAAAAAACAAACAACGCAACGAATATTGCTGTGCGCGCATATATGTTCTTTTTTTTGTTGCTTGTAAATTCTCGTCGAGAAACATACCACGATTGAGTATTTGTGTGTACGCGTGTGCGAGAAAGAGACAGACAGTGATATCATATATATAAATATATAGAGAGTGAGAGAGACGGAGTGATACGGTGCGAGGGAGGAAAACATTAACAATTTCAACCGATGAATATCGAAGAACCATAGGTACGTTAATTGAATATATAATATATATTATTATGGTTGGTACCGCGATATGCAGCAAGTTCTGCAACGATAAATCTCTGGATCGCAAATACGATTATATTATGTACAGTATATACCTACGTGTGTGTATAGAGGGTACCTATATTGCAGTATACTATTATATATAGATCTCATGCACGTTACGTTATATTGTGTATTATATAATGAATGTTTAATAATTGTCTCGGAGAAAAACGCGTGTCGTATCGATGCGAAATGCGTTTTGCACGAGGATAGATTCCGCGTGTATACTATAGTTGTAGGTACACTGCACATGTGGGTACACGACAGCCTCGTTCGACCGCTGCAGCGGGACTTCGTGACCGTGGGCGGGCTACCACTACCTGTGTCGAGTTAACTTGTTGATGATTTTAGAGAGAAGCCGATAGACGAATCGTGCACCGAGGTGTTCTGATTGGCCGCCGACAACGCGAAAACGCTTTCCAGCCAATTACGAGAGCATAATATCATCGGCGCATTATTTAAAAGTAATTGATGTCGATTAAAACGTGATGTGTTTAGGTACAGAAAAGCGCGTTTGCATATTATCTACCTATACAAAATAAATATATATTTGTATAATTACATGTTTAGGTACCCACTACTGGTTTTTCGTCGTCGTCATCGTCAGAAATTTCGTGGAAAATTATACGTTTCCAAACACACCGGCGGCGGCGGTGGCGGGAAACAGTATACATTATATTATATACACAGATTAATTTTCACAACCGGTTCGGAGTTTTTGACTAAACGACCACAATGTACCCCCGAATTATAACAATATAATAGACCTGTTGTGCCTATTACAACGACGCTATTATGATAATCGTGCTGGATTTAAGCAGAAACTCCCCATATCTATATATATATAAATATTCTTAAACTATATTATATCCCTATGCTTCATTCTCCGCGGTATGTATCCATCTACAAGACCGTCGTTTTTATTTTTTTTTAACTCGGTCGCATGTTTCGATAATTAAATAAAAATTATATATTATTATAATTGGACTTTTTTTTATTACACTGCAGTTTATTGTAGTAACCCATATATCGTGCAAAACGCAATCTGATTATCGTATGATTGCGATCCGATGTTAGTGTGAGTGTGTTCACAATTGAAGTAATTATTGTAAAACAGCGTACTGTCTTGTTTATATATAGGTACCTACTACCTAGTATACCAACGGTACTGTAAAAAAAAAAATAATTAAAATAATGAAAAAAAAAATAGAGCCAGACCTGAAACAGGAAACTCTTGATCTCTCGCGGGGCAGCGGTGGTAGGACTGTATTTTTAAACCAAATTATGAAAAACAATGACTAAAAAACCCGTACTAATTTCCCGGCAAACGCAATCATCGAATTAGTGTGTTATAATTTAATATTATACTGTTAAAATACGCAAACAACGACCGCCGTAAATTTCTCGGAGTAAAATTCTCGCGGGATTGCGGTTTACACTCGATCCGACTTGGATGAAATTATATTATAATTACGAAGCACTTATACACTGGATTTGACGAATTTTCAATTGCGAAGAAAACCGTGTCGCCCTCTCCGTTCACCGCGGGCCGTTTGTATTTTATTACAAAACACTATATTATATAATATTATAATTTGATATATTATATTTGTATGCGTATAATAATTTAACATGAATATCATAAGGTATTTATTACGATGCATGGCAATTATTATTAAAATTAATTCTCGACACGTTTTCCAGGCGATTATACAAATACGATTTTCGGTCGGATTTCGATGACGCGGCTGTTTAATTAATGTCAACGCGTGTTGTTTACCCGACCATAATACGCGCATCATATGCGTATTATATATCAGATTTAACGACCAATTCGTGTCCCGTTAAAACGTGTAGCATCACATGACTTGCTCTCGTAGTCTCGTAATATATTGACGTTACTATCGTATTACCTCGTGTGCGACTGCGGACCGATCTTAAATGCGCACCATGATACGCATATAATTTGGTTTGCATATAAGCATAATGTGCATAATGCTCATATATATATGCAAAGAACTACCGAAGTATGGCGAAGATGACGAATTTTTCCGAAACATTATTTCCTTCGTATATAATAATAACAATATGACGTATTCAATGTACGCATGTTGTACAGTTTACCTGATTAATCGAATTATAAATATTATTATAGTTCCCATATGTAATTTATACCAATACGGTTGGGCTCGGATTGGTGCCGATGATATGTTTTGGCAGTCAAACGGTCAAACCTCATACGACGTGAAATATATAATATATAATATGTACCTATTGTTATGTGATATTGGTCGATCTGGAGTTGAAACTCAGTATAATATAATAACATGTATACTTATATCACTGCTATATAGAACTATATACACATTAAAAGTATGTCCTGCATTTAAAAGATGAAAAACTTAATCTCAGCCCCTCGACGACGTGCGCTCGCGAATATTCTCTGCACGGCTAATATTATTATGTGTTTAGGTTTCATATAACTTACCCGCTCTCTCCACCACCTCTTTCTCTCTCACTACGGTAGACGTTAATGATGTGTATACTTGCAATATGTCTGCCGAATGTGCACACACACACACACACACACACAGTATCTATATTATTACCGTATATACACACTCAGCAGCGGCGTATAATACATGTATTATATGTATATGTGTATATATATGGCCAACTGTTATAATTGATAACCCAACGGCGGCGTCGTATTATTAGTATTAACACTACGTCTGGGAGTAATATAGCGCGCGCCGTGTCGGGGCTATAAGTTTCCGGCGGAGAATTTCCCCGAGGGTTGGAGGCGGAGGAGGCGGCTGCCCGCAAGACACGGACAACTTTATTCGCGAGCCGGTGTATATTATGTTATTATATATATATATAATAATGTGTGCTCGCAGACCTGCACGTATATATTATATTAAGCTAAGACTCGACGGATATCGCGTCGTTTACCTACCTACGCCAGCTATATCATATATACCTCCTATATTATATATTACGTGCATTTCGTTGTTAATTAAACGGCTTCGAAACCGCACGGCCGTAGAAACTTATACATTATTATTATTATTATATACTCACGCGGGCTGTTATATTTCGAGCGTCTCAGCACCCTCCCCCCCCTGCCACCAACCCGTACACGATGCGCACTGCTATATATTGCGATATTCATTCGATACTATATTATAATAATAATAACTATTATCTTATATACCTATACATAACGCGATATTTGTCCGTGCCAATAGTATTGTGTGCATACACAAGTACCGCCAAAATATAGGTATCCATAATAATATACTCCTGAAATAAATTATTATTATATATTTTTACTAAAAGTCCACAGCGGGCTCGAGTGAAAAGCTAATTTATTTTTTATCGTCGAGGGGATGATGGTGCGCGGTGGATCAACGGGCGAAAGAAATCAGGAAATGTCGGACATCCCTCTCCGGACAATCTGCACCCGGCCCCGGGTTAATAATCGTCTGCGTGCGGTCGTGTATATTATTATCGCTAGGCGTGTTCGAAAATAATGGGAAATAAAACGATTTATTATTTTTGCGGACCGAGAGAGACGCGTATTATTTATATTATATAATGTGTGTTTACGCCGACCGATTCGATTCGGTGGTAGTTTTGTGTATGTGTGTCGGAGACCGCACGAAAAAGGACGCAAACCACCAATATTATGTGCTGCAGTGCGATGTGTGTGTATACATTAGCCGACAGCACGGCGGGACGTCCACGCCAAATATTTTGGCAGTTTTTGCCGCTGCAGACGAAAATAAAAACTTTCTCTTTCCTTTCTTCGCAAGTAAATTCATTTCACGCAGTCCCTTTCGCCGTGGCGGCGGTACCCCGCCGACCCGTTCTCGCCACCGACCACGACAACCCGCGAGGACGGATACTAATATTTTGTCGGAAATTCGGCACGGCTCGCGATAAGCACGAATAAATCTTACAATATACCTATAAGATATGGATGAGGCGATGCCCCGCCAAACAAGGCGATATTATATTATTATAACTCCTCTGAATATTGTTATAATAATATCGTATATATAGGTACCTATAACGATTTAAACGAAAATTCGGGACAAACCTTCACCGGCTGCGTATTTAATATAAAATACCACGTTTTCACTTTCTTCGGTCTTTTTGTTCCCACTCCCAACCCCCAATTTCACAATACTGCAAGGGAATGACGCGATTCCTTCGCGGAGCTCGGTCGTTTATGCATCCATCGTGTGTGTGTGTGTGTATAAACATTATAGCATTATATAATGGTATTATGTTCAGCCGCAGCTCAGGTATAATAACACTCGAGTTTTTCACTGTGAAATGTCTCATTACCTTATAATACAATGTAATAGGGAATTCGATGTCGAAATGGTATTAGAATTATTTACATTAAAATATATATATATTAATTATATAGGTACTTGGTACATTATGTTTATATACAAGACTTTTACAAAGGTATTTAACGTTTTAGCTGTCACCGTGACCTCATCGTGCATTGCATATAACGAGTAACGACTGTATGTAAATAACGAAACTGCACTCCAAAGGGCACTGCTCACAAGAAAATAATTATAGGTGATCTAAAAATATAATTATACACTATATTCATCATAGACCGTAGTACGGCCAACATTATATTATCGCTGTTGCTCGGATGCGTTTATGTATAAAAACTATTTAAACAGTAATTAAATTAGTTAACGGACACCGTTCTTAACATAATGATATGATAATAATAATGAAAGAAAACGCTGTAGAAATCTGCGTGACTGCGTACCAACGTATACAAAGAGTCCGCACTGTTAGGCTGCTGCGAAGTTTTTGTAAAATTTATCGTACCGTATACGTTGCAATTAAGAACCGTGTAAACAACATATAGTACATTAAATAATATTCGTATATAAGCGTATCTATGTGTGTGTGTGTGTGTGTGTATAATAACGCTCAGTTATTTATTTTCACAATAAGCGCCTGTGTATGTATGTAGGTAGGATGGTCGGTATAAGTATCACATTAACGATCTGCAGCTCTCGTTTACGGGCGTATAACACAAAACGGAGTTTATTTTGTATTGTGCGATGTATAAATCCACCTCTGTTCGTTCGTTAGCCGCGTTCGTATATTATAATAGGTAGGTAGGTGGGCGGAGGTATGCGCGAAACGGTGCGACGTTGTTAATACGGTTTTAGGCGAATAAGTTCAAAACGTGCGGGTCAACACATGCGAGGACGTGGACTGTGATGAGGGGAGCGGACGAGTGGACGAGCGGAGGCCGACGACGGGACCCCCGAAAGAATATCATTACCCGCGGATGCCCTTTTGCGTTGTATACGACCCGGCAGAGAGGTAACGGCAAAGTCCGTGTTAGTCGGGCGAAAAAACAAATGTAAAATTGTAATAGTAATAACAATATCGCACAAAGGCGCCCCGAATTATAATATTAACATTTTAATATATTTTCATTTATTTTCCCGCATACACGGCGGTCACCGCGTGAAAATACGAGCTGCGTGAAACGACCATACACGCGCAATGACCGGAAAAACGAAACATTCACATGGTGCGTCCGTCATCTGCAGTGGAAAAATCATCTGTGTTCACAAAATATTTGAAAACCGAATTCCGCCCCACGATCTAACATGAGCTGGATGAAGGTAATGATGGGCGAGAACGCTAGTTTTCACCATTCGGTCGCACCATACGTGTAGTCAAAAGATTTTCGGCCATGTTCCTTGTCGGCGACGTATGCGGACGGCCATCCACCTCGGTCGTGTGCACCCCACTCTGTCTCTCTCACTCACTCTCTCTGCCCCTCTCTCACTCACTCTCTTACTCACGCGAGAGCATACGCACGATCCGTGTGTATTATATATTATTATAATGATTCACGGCCGACCGTTGGTTGATTTACGACCGCGCCCGGCCACCGGACACCAAATATAAATTAAGTAATTATTCAAATTCCTCGACAGTCGACGGAATTCTTGTTTGTACACACACGCGCGGGCGCGAGCGCTCCGACCGGACTCTCCTCCCTTTCGCCACCGCCGCCACAGCCGCCGCCGCCACTGTCTCGTACTTACCTCTCGTACCGAAGTCCTCCTCTTTCTCCTTATCCTCTTTTTCCTATTTCTCGTAACTCTCGCCACACGCCACTGAAACGATAATATTATATACTTGCGCACGCATCACAATAATATATCGTATTCTATATACAAGCTATATCCCCATCCACCAGCCCGCAAATCATCCTTTCGTAATGTGTCACCGCAAAACAAATAGGCGTAATATATTATGTACGGGTTTGGCGCAATAAAAAGTCTTAACGCGTTCAAATATTGTATTTATTTTTCAAATATTCGGAGGTCCACTGCACACTGCATACGCGCGTTATATATGAATAACGTTTAATGTTTATATTAACTGCCGCGTTTCTCCCTGCCAAATGCCATTTTGAATTTTTACACGCCTAAAAAACTATATTATATACGATCGAAAAAATATGCAATAAGACGTTTACATATATTATAATATATTTAAATGTACGAGCATCGTGACAATCCGCACATACTGGTATTTCGATATAAAAATAGTGATAACTCTGGGTGTGCATAGGATATTCAAATTATTATCATAACAATATAATCGTAATTTATAGCATTCCGCTATAAGCTGCCCATCGGTTGTCGAGCATTGAGGAATAATACGACGACAACTATCATGGAGGTGGCGAACGATTCGCCGAAACGGAATGGGCGCACCGAGAACACACAACGAGCGGCATTTCCTTTATACTCAGTGTTGCCTTCCCCTTTAATGGTTGTATGATTATATAAAATCAAATCGAGTTGGCAGAACGAGATATTATTATGTTATTACGAAAACAAAAATAAGTACAATATTGTTATATTATCTATAATACGAAAGAGACTATCGCACTATGGTACGATAGAACACTAACAGCCTGGTTGATGTTTGTACTGCAGTTTAATCACAGGATCGACGATTTCAACGCCATAATATATCACCTGATAATAATAATAAATAATAATGCAACAAATAATAATAATAATGGAACAACTGTAAGCCACCAAACCTTCTGGACGAACCGCACTTCAGAGATGCAATACGTATTTACTACGCAGGTGAAACGAAAAGTATATATTGTTTCGACGCCTCCAGCCGAGGTATGATATTATTGTTATTATAGGCGGAGGAGTCTATCACGTCCTTCTCAGACGTAATTTACAATAATATTTTAAAGCGGGAGTGCGTGCGCGAGTTCATATATACCAACAACATACCCACCTCTGCAGGAACCCTTTTATTATTGTCGTGTGGCGTATAAATATATATATAAGAGCGCGCAGTTTATTGGTAGGTACAGCTCGAGCATTCGGGGTTAGAGACGTATAATTTCCTTACCATTACACGATTTAAATGCACATGTATCGGTATTGCAGGCGGGCGTATATTATTTTATACGTGAAAAACAACGCACCTCTTCACACAAAAGCCACCATTCGGTTTGAGTTGTTCGACGGATTCGGTTTGTGGTCGTTGCGATTGATATAATGGTGATGGTGATATAATATTACGCACGGACCTCTCGCGACTTTAACTCCGCACACACTGGTGCAGCAGCCCACGGAAACACCGCGACGACCCTGGATCGAGGGTTGCAGTCGCCGTTTGTTGATCATAATAAAAAAAAAAACATTTTTACGCGCGTGTTTGTGTGTATCGGACAATAGACTTTTGTCACGGACAAGAGTGTAAGGCATCTGCACAAAAATGGCGTCGTATATATTATGTAATATTATTATTAATAATAATAATAATAATAAAAATAATATTTTTTTGAATCGTTCCTGCAGTACGCGAGTGATTGTGCGTTTGTATACAACTACAGTTGACACCTAGAAAAGAACGGAAGACGACGACGTCGGTGACGGTCTAAATAGATTGTGCAGTCCTACGTATAACATTCAAGTGCATTATATACGGCGTGCGCATCGTGGCGGCTCGTCGAAAGGGTAAGTCGTTTAAATGTATACCGTTGAAGCGTTTACGGCCGGAGGGGGTAAGACAGTTTCGAGGGTGAAAACACTTTCGATATCTTCCTATTGACTATAATATAGTCGAAACCCCGTCGAGCGTATCTGACAAAAATCTGAAAGGGACACGTTTTCGATCTCATCCGATAACCTTTTACGCCACTGACGGATGTAATATCGAATATCATAGTATAATAAAAAAAAACATTTATCGAAGCGTTTAGTAGGTAGCCTACAACATAACCACTTTGGATCTGCATGTCACGATCGTATATTATACCGTTCCATAAACAGCATTGGACATTTTACTTTAACTATTTGTTTTATACAGATAGGTTAATTTAAAATTTTGTCGTCCAAACAATAGTACATTATGTATACAATGATATTGTGGTCGATAGTAACAACTGAATCGTCAATATAATATCGAATATCACTGATATGTGTGTATAGAACGTGTGTCCGAAATTTTGGGTTCAGTATATACTATATTATGCTCCGGTTTATCGGATTTTGACCTCGTATAATAAACGAAGGGTGACCCGCTTTCGTAAAGTATTGGCTCCATCCAACTATACTGCGAAATGCTATCTATAAACTATAATCACATTCATTATTTTCTTAATTCGGTTTTGTTTTTCAACGGTTTGGATTTCGCACGGATAACGAATTCCATTGCGTATAAAACTGTGATGAGACCGACGTTATCAACTGTTCCTTTTTTTGTCTCTCTTTCTTTCTTGTCCTCTCTATTTTCTTTCTCCTTCGTTTTCTTCTATATTTAATGATACTTTAAACTAATGCACTGTGCCACTGTCGTCTGTCACGAAACACCAGAAAACCAACCGCTCTCGACGTTCTCGGAAATCGATAAGCCTTCTACTCCGACATAAAATATAACGCGGGTGGGCTGGCAGACGTGTAGGGAGGTCAATTTGGGTGGGTGTGTGTGTGTATATGTATAATGAACGTACTCTGACGACAGATTTATTGGAGCGGAGAACCACGTGCGGTGCGTAAGCGCGTACTAACGAAAGAAAAAAAAGCGCTGGCGGTGCAGAAGTATACGTCGTCGTCGTCACGAAGCTTTTGCTCTTTCGATCGGACGGATACGAAACAGAAACGTGGCCGACGACATATTTAAAATGTGTCCGAACCGATAAATAACGATTCGGGTTGGCGAAAATAAACGCGTTATAATCCCGTCGTCGTCAGACGTCATCGCGTGGCCCCTTGTTTTCGATATATTTTAATTATACTATATATATATATATATATGATTATCGTTATAAAGACATTATTTTTAGACGAGGACTAGCTGGCTGAGCGTATTATGACACACGATCGTGGGTGTACACTTACACAAGATAAAACGTAGTGGTTTTTAACCAACCTAATAATTCGATGAAAATCACAGAAACATTGCACCTATAGACGTCTGAACAGTCGTAATGTTTGCAAAGGACTACCTACGTGACAAGGGAGACCAACTATATTATTATAAGTTATAACGAATAATAATTCGCGGACTCTGACGGTTTTCGGGCGAAGAGGTATAACATATAACAATAACACGCACCTCTCTCGACTCACTGTGTGTATATTATATACACTTGGCAACACGTATATATACATATTATACGTATGTGTGTGTGTGTGTGTGTGTGTGTGCACAAAGTGCGTATACGTCCGCGGCGGGTGGAGGATTCGCGTGCGAGGCGGGTCCGGGGGGCCGTGATCAATAAAAATGCCGGAACACGAGGCATACATAAAGGTGCGCGTCCTACACACCGACGCACGCACACTCGTACACTCCGACACACACACACTCGCGTGCGCGCGACGCCGCGCCCGGGCGGTGGTGTATTGTCGAGGGGCCGGCGCAACGCTCGCGTATACATCATCCCCCGGCAGCCCCGGCCAAGCCCACCCCTCCTAGCGCGCAGAGACCCTGCAGGCCGCGCGTTCCCCGCTCCGCCCTCGCCGTGACAAGATTGATCACCGGCAATCGTCTTCGACCCTTCCCGCCACCACCGCAGCCGCCGACCGGGCATTATTTCCACCCTGCCGCGGCGGCCGCCTGTACAATATAATATATTATGTGTGTGTGTGTGTGTGGGTTGCAGTATACTACTCTCTCTGTACAGCTTCCTCGAGGGTTTTATATTTTTTTTTTGTTTTTTCCATGTCCTCAGTCCGGGCCCGGGGCCTAATGGATTTTATATTTAGAAAAATCTGTAGTCTTAAAAACGATGACGATACACCCGAAAACCGCCATCATCGTGTTTTATAATATTTTAATGGGTATATTATTATAAAATATATATAAGACACAAGGCGCGGGGCCAAGGGAAAACGTCGTTTTCTTTCTGTGCCACTCCTCGACGACTTTGTTATACTATCATGATAATTTGGAATTATTGGAACAAGTACATAATATGTTCGGTGTGCGTACGGTAGGTACATAATATGCGTTTATTTAATTTTTGTTTGTATATTATATTATTATATAGACCAAAATAATATATCGCGTAATTTTTTAGAGGCTACTTAGACAAGGCATCGAGTTACAGAGAACTTGCGACTTGCAAATTTCGAAACGCGTCCGAATGAATTATACTATAATCATAGGCGCAATTTGGGCTAAATTTATGGGGGTGCTAGATTTATGTGGACCAAAGTAACCCGTGGGGGCTTCGCCCCCCCACCCCCCTCATAACACCATTCATGCATTCATAATACTACCGGATTAATCAATAATTATTAATATTGAAAAATAAATATATAATACAGGTAAATACGTTTTTTATTTTCATTTGAATATTATAATAAAGATATATGCCTTTGAGACATAGCAAAATTATTTATTATTTAATTTAATAAATATCAAAACTTACTTCTTGGTGTTTATCATTATCATTTTTTGACTTTTTTTCAAAATTTAAAATACTAAAAATATTTTTAGTATTTTCCAGAATAAAATTTAAAAACAATAACAACTTGAGTAGGTAATTAAAATAAAATTAAATATAATTTAAATTAAATTAAATATAGGAAGTTAATGAGGATAAACAATAAAACACGTTACATGTACGTCGCACAGTCGCACAGACTTAACGATTCGAAAAATACGAGTGAAATATTATTATTATTATATAAGTCAAATCTTAGAAATTAATTTATCCTGTTGTCTATGACATAATACGTGTATAACCAATAACAATTAAATGATGCTGTTGATAATTTGGAGGTGCTAATATGAATTTTGGGGGTGCTAAGCACCCCCAAGCACCCTCCAAATTGCGCCTATGACTATAATTATAGCTAGAAAAATGCCCTCGTGCGGTGTTTTCTATATGAATGTACAAATGGCCATCATATCTGTATACGCGAGTCCTCAGTTACAACACATTTATAAATACCATACTCAGGTATAATAGTATAATACAAATATAATGTATGGTATCTATACAAAAGGATTGCGTGACGTGTGCGAAGTCGATCGTATATCTTTTATGCGATTTACTATCGTTTTTCTTTTTTTCAAAAACCTGAGTTCACACTTTATGTCTGTTGTTGCCCAGATTGGTTTAAAATTGTTTATTTATTTATTTTTTTTTTTTTTGGGGTACTCGTTATCACGATCTCTGTATATCAAGCTGAGGAACAATGGGAATAAGTTTTTGTATTTAAATTTATTATGGTTTTAGAACGAGCCAGTTTTGAATCGAACAAAATATTCACAATACCTACCTACTATACGAAAACCGTAAAAATATTTATTTTTTTTTTTTGAATAACAGACTTGATAAATTCTTATATTTTTACGATATTATTATGTATATAATATTATTAAAAAGTCGCTATTTATATTAATTAATGATAACTATTGATAACCATATTATGGGTGTATGTGTAAAATGTAATATTCAGTGCCCATAGAAATTACTTTTAATAATAGTAAAAGCCTTTTACACAGATATTATATAAGTGTATGTTAGAGTATCCCGATATGACGTTTTTAATAATATTTTTAGAAGGTATCTGTTTAATGTGATGGGGAATTTTATCGTTACCTTCGAATATATTGTACAGCCAGATGTAACCTATTTACCTTAGATATTACCCGTTTGCGTTGCAGTTCGGTATAATGAAACCGTCGAAAAGGATAACGAAAACACGTAAACGCCCGCTAGATACGTATATATATAATATATTAAAGCCGAAAATGCTGCGTGTTCACACACATAAATTATTGATACCGGCAGAATACTTTTTATTCCGAAACGGTGTGGTTATAAATTACAAACCTATATATGTAAATACGAGGTCGAAAAAAAAAAGATTCGCATATAGGAGAGAGCCGGCAGACAAACGCAAAAAGGACCCGATATTTATTGCGAAAAAAAATCCCTGCATTAATAGCGCCGCGCTCGCCGTATATATACATATTATTTGCGTATATGTGGAGTACACGGAAAGGGCAGGCCGGAGGCGACTGGCGCGATGGCGGCAGTGCAGGATATAGACTTTACCGCAGAGCTAAGGAGATGAATAATAAAAAATAAAAAAAAAGGAAAAAAGAGGAAAACGGTTCATGGGCGAGTGCGATTGTAATTTTTCGGAAAAAGAAATGAGCGTATTGTGCGCGATTGTATATGCGTGCGTATATATCATACGTATATATATATAGATGTATAACATAATAGGTGTATAGATCCGCATAAACGTGCTAGGCGGAAACGTCCTGAAGGGGGATGGGGGTGGAAATCCCATGGGGAACGGCCCATAAATCTAGTCGGATCTTATGCGCTCGTATATACATATTAAATAGTACTTTTGAATATTATACGTGTATATAATAATACATAGGTGGGTGTAGGTACGCGTCGTATATATTACGCGTGGAGGTAGGCGCGGAGACTCGTGGTAGGTATATACCTCTATATACCGGTGGAGGATATATATTTATAATATATATCATATATATTAGCGAGGGAAAGAATAATAATATATTATAGACGGCGTGCGTACGCGGCGGCGACGGAAGAGCGAGTGAGACAGAGCTCACGAAAGGACCGTAAATCGCAGAGCCGCCGAGGTGATTTCGACTGTGCGCGCATATATTATATTATAGTATAGCACAGCGACGTGACAATTTCGTCGATTTCCATATATTATAATAATAATATATTATATAATACGCGTATTCGTATAATAATATTATACTATGACGTACGCGGGGGAGGCCATCACTATATATATATACGAGCACGACCCCATCATGTATCGGGTCCGAGCCGTATATTCGAGTTAAGTATATTATGCGCATCGATCGGGTTATGTGATTATATATATATACGTCTATAATATTACACAGCCATTACTATTTTACAATGTATTATTATTATCATAACACGAGCCGCGAAATATTTAATTTAGTACGTGCGATATTATAATCTATTATTCTGTACGCGCTTACATAATATATTATAATATAAGAATAACACCCGTTTACATTGTTATAGGAGTTTATAAACATCGTATAATAATCGTGTGCATATTACATATTATTATTATTATCGTGTGCATATTAGGTATTGTTAATTTTGGCCCCGGCGTGTATACACATATTATATTATATAGATACATAATATTTAATTAGTCGCCGTCGTATGGGGTAATTTCGAATTTATTCGTTAACAGGTCTGCGTGCGTGTAATTAATAATAAAATTAATATTCATTCGATTATTTTTCGTGCCATGTATAATATTATGGTTTAACGACCACTCGAATACGGCGTCCGAAAATGTCGATTATCAAAACACCCCCTCGCAGTTGATGCAGTCCCCGCGAATTATCGAACGAACTATATAATGTACATTTTTTTCATATATAATATGATGTACAATACAGCAACCGGAGTTCTGCAGAAGGTTAGGGTGTAACGGTACTCGGGCTTCAAACTGCACTCAGGACCCTATCCCGTTATTACAAACGTTTTTATGTTTTTATGAAATGTAATTTTCGTTTTTATGACAAAATAAATGTTTTTTAAAGAGTATCTAACCCATTATCGTAAAATTCTCTTTCAGATTATTCAAAGATCTAAAAAGTTCAGTTTAACGTCAGGTTTACCCGAATACGGAATTCAGTGATTATATTATTTCGTGGAAAAATGACTTGGCGGAGACTCGGGAAAGGTTATCCAAATTGAAATACTTAGGTAGGTACTTAGGTAATATTATGATAATAACAGTTGTAACCCACGCGAGTGCAATGAAAAACGAACCGTTCACTCGAATCTGCCTGTCCTACACCAACTCATAATATAATGCAAATATCACTGTACAGGAATAGTCGAAATTTTCGCGTGTTATAATAATAATATCGCATATTATTATAACACTATATGCACATATCGAACACGGCTCGCATGCAGCTAGTAGAAGACTATATCGGAGAAAACGTCGGCGGCGCGGCGGTCGTCTGCCTATATACTAATATACTATTATATAATAATATATACATCGCACACCACACGAATGTATAATAAATATATATACAGATACTATATGTGCAATGATACATAGGCGACGTTGTGGCGCACGAGAGGAATAACGTTTAAAACGGGTCGGCCTTTGGATCGGTTTCAACCATATCATAGCAGGATATATATATATATATGTTTGTGTGTGTGTACATAACGTCCAAGAAATATAGAGCGATCTTCATCGCCGCTCCTCACCACCCCCCGACAGTCGTCGACCGCCCCCGCACTATATAGTCACCGTCAACCATAAAACGATAGCCCTCTCGCCGCGGAGAACGTACAGAATTGGCACGAATGCTTACAGTTATATTATATATGCGACATTATCATTTGGGTCGAGTTTAATAACGTATATATATATATATATGTGTGTGTGTGTGCTTGTGTGAGAGTGTAAAGACGCTAATCGAACAAACGCGGCGGACGTCGATGGTAAATAGTGTTCAGCGGCCATTTGTTTTCCTTATATATATATGCGATATTAGATACGCGAAAACGTACCCAGTTTTTTTTTCGTCTCTTTCGTTTTACGATAATATTATATTGTGTGCAAAAGCCGTTTCGCCAGTCGTCACGGAGGCGATACACTTCATAACGACCAGTGCGACGGCAGTGGTGGCGGGGTGACACGGTGGGGCGTTATTTGCACTGCTGCACCCCGGAACGACTAATTTTTATGGTCCGGAATCGCTCGTGAAATGGCCAAGTCGAAATTATTATATTATTATTATACGTCTCACGACGCCTTTATCTATATTATAATACTCGCCCACCGTTCACTCGAAGTATACCTATACTCTAAAACGTTGGCATGCTACATGCACCTATATATATATAACAAAATATACGATAATGCCTATATCGACGTGATAAGCGCTCCTCAGTTATAGTATAACGCTTGGCGAAATGTATATATTATACTTAAATGCTTTAATTATTAGTCTATAGGTAGCTATATATATATATATATATATAGGAGATTTTGAATATAATATTATATATATACAGCTTTATATAGGAGATACCTTGAGTTTTGATTTTTAATCACGCCTCCATGCACGTTTAACTGTCGAAGTCAAAAGCACAAGTGTACCGTGTCTTAGCTAGGGGTTCGGTGTTGTAATTAGGTCCACGATGATAATTATTATATGTAATATTACGACGGGACGAACCGGATACCGGAGCGGAACAGAAAAATAACAACAGACCTCGTTAAGTATACCGGCCAATTATATAGCTTTGATTAGCGATACGCGAGGGACGATTTTTTAATAACTCCTGCCTATTATATGAGTAGATAATAAATATACGCTGATATGGTGCGAGTCTATAAAAACAACCTAATTACGACGAAGATTCCGAGCAATTTATGCGGATAAACCTAATAATATAGTATAATGCTATGGATATGTACTAAATTATTGTTACTGTTGTTGCGGTAATAAAGAGAGTCCTTGTAAACAACGCGAGACGGGAAAAAAACTTGCGAAAAATAATGACAAGTTGACGCTAAGAATATAATATATTATATTATATATATACTGCCGAATGCGACGTTATTCCTTGTCTCGTTGTTCGATTATTGCGCGTGTTCTGAAGTTATTATAATATATTATATATATATTATGTAAAAGAGCTATAAATCGCCAGAGAACACTAATACAAAATCATTCCGGTCGAACCGATACGACGACGGCAGCGGCAAATTGTAAAATAAAAGTAGTCGGCGCTTTGTATTATTACTATTATTATTATTATTGTTGTTGTTGTTATATGTACACGGACAGTAATCGGGACCACGTGAAATCGTTTACGGCGGCGTGACTGAATACTGCTATATTGTAATGGCCACCGTCAAGTGCGACTACTTTAACAATAATAATATCATCAAAGACTATACTATTATGAGATTACACTATTTCATACAGAGTCCGTGATAACAGTATACTACTCAAAGACGTCAGTGTCGTTATGGACATGAAAATAAATAATATTATGTAAACGTCGTTCGGATTGCGGTAACTACTATATTTATTTTTTCCAACGAATCACGAGATGTTCTCGAGGTGTCTACGATACCTGTTTAAAATATATTTCACACGTCGCGGCTATGTCGATTCGTTATTTCCTGCAATTGTGCTCGGACGCACTCGATTGTTATTCTCCAAACGTCTGTCGATTTTTTTTTTCATTTTCCGAATGCCATATAACACCGTAAGGGGTTGTTGACTACCCGACAGCGGTGACAACACGCAATATAAAATTATAACAAATTATGGAACTAAAATATATCGTCGTTATATATATAATATATATACATACATACATACATACATACATACATACATACATACAAGGCTCGCCACAAGATACGAAATCGTTACATCATATTTTTTAATTTACGTCAATTTGTCCGGTAGTCGATTCATTATATTTTACCAAAGCACGTACCACACACACAATATGGTAGTGAAATAGATTATATTATTATAGTGATTTAGAGTTTAGACGAGTACAATAATAATTGGGCTCCGCCGTTCTTCGCCGCCTAGTTATCGTCGTCGACGTCGATAACAACTTTAAGTCGACAAGTTACAAACGAATATCGACAGTTCGAATGATGGAGATGCGATATTATTATTAACAAAATCATTAAATGCTTGAAAAATAAAAACAACTAAATTTTATTATATAATCTCATCTAATTTATTTGTTTAGTTTTTACTTTGGTCTAAAAATGTATAAATAGAAATTTATATCTTTCTGTTATGAATAATGTAAGCCATTAGCCCAATAACCTTAGTGATTGAGGCTCAAATAAATATTGAAAAAGAATAATAAACATACATGTTATTATTATGGAACCGTCGCATATGTATAATATAATAATATCATCGCCAGCACTAGCGCTATTGTCTTAAAATCAATCGAAACAAAATAAAACCACGCCCCGACCAGACTGCGCTTTATTTGTGAAGCTTAAATTATTTATAACAATATTTACATAATATAATCGATATTTATCCATAATGTTATACTATAGTTGTATGAATGCGTGGTGGGATTTATTCATGTGGACTTTATTCTGAACGAATTATTCTATTCCGATTTCTGTGGAATGCCGGAAGTCCCGCTGCAGTACCGGAGACTAGCAATAACGCGTTATACTTGTTTTTATTTTTTCCGCGTAAAATATTGCTGCGTTCGTTAAAATTGTTTATTTCTTTCGTTTGTAAAACGCGTTTACAGTAGTAAGTTCTCGTGGACATTGTTTTCGTGTCGTAAGAAAATATAAAGGCGGAAGATTTAATATATTATTATAGTTCACAGTCTTAGTTGTCGCAGTAGGTATACATTTTTGTACCATACACGACAGATAATAATAATAATATACTAATAATGCAATTCAATCATTACATTTGAAAAGTTTCTCTACTCGCGTCCACCCAATTATTATTCATATTTAATTACCCCTTGTATCATATTTTACTCGACGTGCATTATGGTTTATTGTATACCTACGGCTTGTAAGTTTAAAAAAAAATAATAAACAATTTTACTAATTTAAATTATACGATGACTGCCGATCACGCACGAGATATAATAATAATAATATAATCCAAGGGCAAATTTTATGGGGTTGGCGCATTATACACAGGTGTACACTTCCGGGCCCGATTCGAAAACTAACCTTTTCACTACATTGTTATGTATTACACTACTATTACTGTAGTTCGAAACACGCTATATATAAACACGAATAATAAAAATGTATGCGAGTTTGGCAAATTATATAATTAAGTGATTGTAAATTGTTTTATACGTTGTTTATATAAATAGGTACATCGATCGTCATGTCCGTTCAAATATAATAATATAAATTTGTTGCCGTTTTGTGACACGTCTTATGAGTTATATTATACATAGACTACTGCGAGTATACATATAACTCCCTCCCTCCCGTCGATTTAAATATTAGTTTTGAGATAGTTTAACGCGTTTATTTATATACGATGGTAAGAAAAAACACATTACCGGATCTAGCTTGTCAGGGGTGAGGGAAGGTCATTGAAATTAATTCGTTATTTTGTGTGTGCATATATAATTACGTCTTGATGTTTAGGTGACACAATAATGTATTAATTTTGAGTCTGTCGGGTATACGTGGAATGATGAATATTGTAATAAATGAAATAACCAATTATTAATGTTATACATAGGAGAGCTGGATTGTCGTTACCGCCAAAAGACATTACCTGTGCGTAATTGCGTTCGAATTTTTTATTTTCTTTATATTATTCTGTCAATAAATTACCATTCATATTTTTTGTGTCCGTACGATTATTGTCGGCTAAATTGAATAGTCGTGTACGATATATTATATTAGCTATTTTAATATAGGTATATTGAATTTTTTAACAATTTTTTTTTTCAATTCCGACGTTCTTTGTTCGATCTCTCGCACTTAACAGAGGTTTAATAATATCATACATTATTATATTATAGTATGTGCAATGTGCATGTTTAGGTACGCTGCACGACGGGTCGACGGATATACGACCTGCTGCCTAGGGGCGTTTATTAAGAATAAAATACGGCTGCGGTAGGTGCCTTATTAATTAAAATAAAAAATAAGCGTTACTTTTTGCACTCGGCCAAACGCTCATTATAAATCACAACTGCCAGTTTCTCCACAACCTCGCCGCCGCACCACCACCCTGCGTTTATTTCAGCTATCGTCTTATATATATTTTTTTTTCTCTCCCCGTGCAAATACATATTATTATACAAATACCTCGGTGTTAATTAAATATATACACATGCACGGCGTAACCTACAGTGCGAAGAGCTGTACATACTATATACTTTGATATATATAATATATATGTATATTTTATATATACCTACGTATATAGTCACAGTGCAGCTACCCAGACGGTTCGGGTCACTGAGCCCTATACAACAGAGAGTCGTATATTATATTGTGAGCGTGTTTTATAAAATTTTCTAAATTTCTGTGATGCGATGCGGATCCTCTGTAGCACCAACCCTCGCAAAAATTTCACCGATATCGTGACTATATTATTATTATTATTATTATTATTGCAATCCGCGAGATAAATATATTATTTTATAAAAACGATATATAAATATATAATAATATAATATAGGTATCTGTATATACATATATATATATATACACATAGCGGTAATAATAACAATAATAATAATAATACTCACGTAAAATTCCAAAAAACTGGTAATCTGAACCGGTTGCAGGTTTTTTTCCCACCACCACCCGTCATCGCACCACCCTCGGTAGGTATATATATACCTTTATTTTTTTCCTATCGAGAAAAAAAATCTCCCACTTCGCTCCCACGGCACTGCGTCTCTCACTCCCACCATCGGTCTCGACCACGGCGTCCTCTTTACGTATACGAACGATTTACGCGCGGCAACCGATTATTTATTATAGGTACGTCGCCGTCCGCCGCCGAGGTCCATGTTATTATTATTATTATTTAATGCCAGCGAAAAGATCCGGTTCTGGTTCGTACTCGAAGGTCCACCCTCCTCATGGCTGTGCGTGTCCGTAACGCGTGTGAACGAGTCCAAAGTTATGCCTAAAAAGTAAATAATATATCCTTCCCCGTCTGACCAATGCGTCTGCTATGTGTATCGCAGTGCAGATATTATGTGTCATCAATCATAATATAATTAGACTAATAGCACTGCATGTCTGTAGATGTATGTCTTCGCGGTGCTACGGAAAGTTGCCAAGAAATTACTTTGAGAGTAGCTACAAAATATATTAAGTAGTTGATCGAAAATTATACTTCTGTATAATATTATAATATTATTGTGAAATAGTGAAATAATTGAATGACTGATCATTTTTATGAACAATTAATGCGATGGTATAATATTGAATTTAGTCTTTATTTGTACGGGACGCTTTTATCGGTCTTTATAATATTTTTGAGCATGTTTAATTTGAATAAATCAGTATTTATTTTATGAATATACGTAACCAAGAAATCGGTATAGGTAATATTAATTATTTTTCAATGCAAAATCACTGAAATAGTGATATTTTTATCGATACAATCATACAACTATATACAAGGCTATATAACATAAGACTCATAGATTTCCTAGTGGCGCAATAGAAGGATTCCTAAATAATTTAGACATTATTGACACGAATTGACAAGATAAAACGTTTAACTAATAATTTTACTTAATGTTGTTATAACGTCTATAATTATAGGTATAGGTACCAGGTAAAACGTTCCTATAATACCTATCCGGTTTATTTTATGCTTCAGATTTAGAATATTATATACATTATACAAACTATTATTTTCGTATGATATAGGTAATATGACGTTTAAATTAAACATTTGTTTAATATTAAGATTGAACTCAAGCCCCCCTCCTCCAAGGTTTATGGGATATTTGCGCCACTGCTATGATAGTTGAATAAATTATAATGATATAATAAAACTGTCAACGACGCCGTCTCTGCACATTATACGCAAATACTAACAGCAATAATTTTGCATTAGTATAAATAGTAGCTTGACTGAATATAGACGACGGACATCGGGCATTGGCGTCTTCTCAGTGTAATAGCAGCTTATATATTTTAACATCTAAAAAACATTTAAAACGACAATATCTCCGCCCAGAATTGATCTAGAGACCATGAGTCGAGCACAATTTATAATTTAATTTTTGTCCATCCGATATTATGTTGAGTATTGTGATGTTCGTACTATAATAATAAATATGATAATATATTAAAAAGTATAGCTTCGATATATGCAGCCGAATAATAGCATAATATACGATATTGAAATTATGGTTACTAATCAAAATGTATTGAATACCTATATACGTATTTATTTATGTGATACGCTAATTCACTGGTTATCTTTAAACTAATTTCACTTAAATATAATATACTACAGTACCAATATCGGGCTCGGAGTAGGTCAACACATTGTCAGCCAAAAAAATTGAGGATTAAAAACCTAACCAAATATTATATATTATGTTTCCTTTATTATTTGAATTAAAAGTCTAATAATCTATAGATAAATTATAGTAAATTCATGTCTTCAATATGAATTATGCACAAAAAGTATTTTAAAAATAATGGAAACATCATCGTATAATGATATCAACGCAGTTTATTATTTAATATTCAACCACTTCAATGATGTGAATTTGTGATCTCTTTAACACAACATAACTAATAATAGCTTAACACAGTGGAGCAATGTATAGAATATATTATATGCCCTAGGACTTAGACAGCAGTCAGAAACGAATGAAATATCTTTTCAGTATGCATAAACTGCGATAAAATAGAGAATTCAATAATTTTTATAAAATTACTATTATTTATTATATGAACGATTATAATTTTTAAACGAGTTAGTCATACCATGCGTATGATATAAATACCCACGATAACACAATATATGTTTTGCACATTATATCTTATGTAAATCAATTAATCGGAGTTTTCATCCTTCGGATATTTTATGTGATCGGTCCGAGAGTTTGACTTTGACGCCTTAATTTGTTTTTTTTTTTTTAATTTATAATACGACAGAGGTCGGACACTACAGATTTCTGCGAATCACCCGTTATTTTTAATGTGTGAAAAAATTACACCACGCGATTTTAGTAATAATATTGTACATTAGTCGTCTCCCTATGCCACAGACTGGACTGTTCGCTCGCGGGATTATCGGCTCTACACAACATTCCGTCGCAGACGCAATCATTCACTACCCCCCCCCCCAAACCTCGTGGTGGAGATATTACCAACTTGGAACTCGGCCCAGTCGTATATATAAATATATATATATATATGTATATTTATATCGGAACTGCCCTGTGCGCGTCGTCCCGTCCTTTTTTATTTCTGTTGTGTATTTTATTTTTTCGCCTATTTTCGTATCGCGCCGCTTTGTTTCGCCCCTCGGCCACTCGAAATGCGTCTGTGGCAATTATTGTCGTCGCTAAATAATGCGACTTTCATGCGCGAACGATGCCGTCGGGTGTGACACTCTTAAATAATATATAATATCATATATTATACGCAAACGTACATTTCGTACATAACACATACGCATATTATTATTATAATATCGTCCGGACGGCGGCGGGTGCCAAGAAAATGCCTACACATCGTATGATATATATTTATATGTAAATCCGTTGACGGTAATAATTTTTCAATACTTACCAGTGGACCGCGCACGAGCCGGTCGTCGACAAGACGTACAATTATCGCACGTACTCAATGTCTCGTAGTATATATAATATAATATGTATTATATTATATAAGTATAATTTAATATTACACGTAACGTTCGCTTACCTAAAACAAAATAAAAACAAAAAGTGATCATTAGTCAGTGTTGCTTGATTCGATCGATCGATCGGTGCGTACGCATATGTATTTATGGAGTTGAGAACAAAATGTTATTCGTATTATTATAATATTATAGAGCAAGTTTATGGGCGACATTACGAACATATAATATATGTATAATAACACCCATTATGTATATAGGTACAAACTATAATGCTGTTATAGGTGTTATAGGATTCATATGGACAACTATGTAGCTATAACTACTGTATGTGTATCCGGCGTTTTATAATTTGATTGTACCCAAAGTTTGCAGCCAGCACTGTATGGAGAAGGTGGTGTATATGAGGTATATTTATAGATGCGCGTGCGGTGTATCAGTGGGAACGACTGTTTTAGAAACAAAGCGAGTTCATAAAAGGACAAGTCACCGTGATGCAGAAGGAAAAGGTCCCTTTATTCCAAGGGTTGCTGCAGCTCGCGACACCCCTCGGAGAGAAATTGTACTCATAAATCTCGAGCTCGGTTAGACTAAAACCTTAGTACCTATATTTATATATATATATATAAGTGTGCGTGTTGTGGAGAAAATGAAAAGTAGAGGAAAAAAGCGTGGGATGCATAAAAAAAAAAAAGGAACGGATGTCTCGGAGACACTCCCAGATGTCATTGTTATTTATCCAGTCGCTCGCGCGAGCGTATTATAACAGTATCCTCTCAATACATCTCTGTCGAGTCTTACAAGGAAAAATGCACCCATACGATATAATAATAATATATTATATTATAATTTATAGAATGATATTATTTACTATACAAATGATGTACCGTACCGAGTGTGTGTGAGCGTGATTCGCTGCATCGATATTGCCACACGATATATTATATTATATACGTTCCCACATTATATGATAATATTATGTTATAATATTGAAATAACGAGCGGTTTGGACCGAATACGCGTTTACCAGACCGTCGGCGGCGTTATGCGCGTTCGTGACGTACTACGATTTTTATGTTTATATAAATAATTTTAAATCTGTTTTGTCGAGTACGACGACGGTTTTGTTCGCGCGCGACACTATTATAATATTATGTTCATATATATCTATATCTATATATATGCGCGCGGTTTCGGATGTTTTACAAGGCCGTTAAGGATCGTTAGAGGCGTGTCCTGGCACGATGCGTATATACGCGCGACACCATTAAAAAGCGCTCTGCTCGCGTAAATAAATAAATATATATATATATATATATATATATATATATGTGTGTGTATATAATATAATAATAATAATTAATTAAATCTATCGGGTCGTTTTAGCTGCGTTCGGGCTATTAAGTCGTCTAGAGCAGGCGAACCGCCGCCGCGTGTACACTTGGCGAATTGGTGATATGCCCATATTATTATTGCGCGCGCACACACACACACACACACCGCCGTGCACAGTAGTCGCTCGCGTTTCTCGTACGAGGGGGAAACGACTCGTCGGTCCGGCCATAAAAGAGTACATTCTCTGCGTATTATTCTCTGGATATTATTCTCTTCCTCTCTACATATGCGTTTATACGTATACACGTCCGCGTATGTATAAATATATATTACACACATACTGCACGGACCAGCAGTATACAATATATATGTATATCTCGGAGAATATTCCGGTGACATTTCTCTAGTCGAGGACTCGCGTTTAAAATTTATATTATCTCTCTCTCTCTCTCTCCGTAAATACGAAGTATGTAGTGTGTGTTTTTTTGCACCACCGCCCCCCTCCCCTCTCTTGCAGTCGTGTGCATCCGCAGCAGTTGGCCATGTTCTCCGGCTCCCGAGAGGAAACGCGATTTTCAGCTATATTTCCGAGGCGCCAATGGACTTCCGATGGGATCGAGATAATATAACGGCCCGACGATGTTTATATGCACTCGCGATATAAACGTCACGACGCGTTTAGGAAGCGCCGCCGGAGAGATACGACGGTTTTCGTCGTGACGCCACGGAAGTACATTATGTACAAGTGTGTGTGTGTACACGTGTGTTGTATGGATATTGCTTGTCGCTACACGACGGCGACGTTCAGATATACAAAGAGTTTTTGTCGTTACACATAAAATATATCGTTTCTGTAAACATACATACATAAATAGACTGCACACACATTGGTTGTATTCACATAATATAAAGTTGCAGTGCATTCCTCCTCCTACTAAAAATTTCATCCACTCGACGACTTAATTCGTGCGTTAATAATGCGAAAAATTCAAATGGTGAAAAACGCTTATAGAATTGCTGCATTCCGATCGCTTGAATTGATTTGGCGTTTTCCAGAAGGAACTCGACAGCAGTATAATAATAATAGAATAAAACCAGACAGCGGTGAAATTTGACTTTGTGTCCACGAGACTCTACTTATGAGTATAATATTATACGACTCGACGAAGAGATTATATTGTGTATTTTTATAAAAAAAAAAAATTAGTTGATGAGCTCGAACGTTGAGTTAAAAAAAAGTCAACTCGAAAAACCCCCGCGACCCCGTTAATCGTATACATAATACGCTATATCGTCGTACATAAATATATTACATTATAATTTATATTTTATTATATTTCATACTCGTTTTTTTTTAATAAGCATCGTCCCGGACGTCTTTCGTGCGTATTTCCGACAGATATACATTACATACGGTATTATAAATGCACGAGGTAAAAAATATAATTTCTCGTTTCCTCCTATAATACCGTGTATATGCGAAGTCGTCGGGATATATTATAAAAGTAGGCACTCGGTGTACGGACAAAATGTCGTTATTTACGGGGGCCGCGTGTAAACGATTAAGGAAGCTCCTTATTCTTAAGTCCGAGGCGCACATAACGACCTATACATTTTATATTATACGTGAGCAAGTACGCATATTGTGTATACGTTTTGAGTGATTTACGGCGCACATAAATCTCGGGACGGCGAGTCATTAAACCGTCGTTTACCATATTAAAAATACGATTTATATACAAGCCTAGAAGCAGCGGTGCAGCGTCGTTTCTACGGGAGTGACCGAAAGGATTCAAGCTCAGGATTTTCCTAAACGCCCGCGGGAGTGATGAGAGACTTAACCCACCCTCCCTTAAAGCAACGACTCGCCACGTCTGAAATAATATAATAACTAATTTACTAATAAGCGACCAATAACCAAGTTACAAAATAATATAATATTTAAATAGAAGTGTTATTCGTAATATTAGTATATTATTATTACCTATTATATCGTTTATTATACGTCATCGATTGTATGATATATATATAATATATTCTGGAAAATATATATAGGTACAGCGCATTTCGTTATAACCGGGACACGCCTAGGCCTCGACGATATAATCGTTTAAAACGATTACGATTGTTGTTAATATTATGCCCCACTTGTATAAAAGTCCACTCTAATCTATTAGGCCGAGGTTCACGCCGAAAAACTACGATAGCTCTATCCCATAGCCGTCGGGAAATAATATTATAATATTATGAACATTCCGCCGCCGACCGACCACTCCGGTCGTATATGTATGATAATAATAATCATAATAATAATAATAATACTATATAATATGCGATTACCGAAAATCCATATATACTCACTGCACACGCACACACACACCATCTGCACGAAGTTATAATAATTTATGATATTATATAGTACATGGATCCGTCATATATTATACCTGTAGGAGTAGGAGTGTGTTTGGAAGTAGGATAAATTGGTAAATCACGTTCGCGCGCGTATTTGGTACCCACCACCGTACACGGAAATTAATAATATTTGAAATAAAAAAAAAACTTAATTAGTGAGCAGCGCGTCGGCGATCGCGCGTGAGACGAAATCAATTTTTTTTTTTTATCCTTACGATTCCAGTACGGATACGAGTAGTACGACTCTCGCGTATTAGGTACCCCGACCATACATAGTAGGTACGTGTATCACGCCTCCGAGGAGAAAAATACCTATACATACGCCTGTTCGTTGCCGCCGGTCGGCACGGACTCTTGATTTTTAAAAGATACAACGACGACGTTTGTACGATCATACGTGATTTGTACGACCACGAGTCATCAAACCGCCGATTAATAACGGAACGTCGACTCGTACCTATTATTCGATAAAAAAAAAAAAAGCCACCCACCTAGAAGGCATATTATACTGCAATAATAATAATAATATAATATATCGGAATATAACAACAATGAATGTATACTGCTGCGGAGATCCGTGTCGAGACGTTACGCGCCGTTTGCGGGAATGAATTATTATTATGAGAGTCCGTCGTTATGTCGAATGGAAACTCCTCGGGTGTTTGTAGCACATGAATCAAAACGATTAAATCGTTTGTTAATTTGTCGGCGAAAAAAATCATCTCCCCGCAGACCGCCGCCGTCGACGCGGAAGACTTATGCGTATTACATAATAGTACAATATTATAATATAGCTTTAGCAATATAATAGGTAGGTACGGTCTCGTTCGTTTTTCGGAATTAATAAAATATCTATGCGCGCGCGTTATAATAATTATGATCGTGGCATTCGGGTGGTCTGGCGATGTCGTCACGGACTCTGCAATTTACGTTATTAAATGTATTAAACGTTTATTATCGTCACTGCTGCAACGCACTATATAAGTACTGTTTTAGTTATTTGGCGAATTCGCGGTACAAATGCGTATACGTGTGGACATGCGGTCACGATGTATATGGAAGCGGTAACGCCACTGCAGCAATAACGCGTCCATCCCCGGTCGGAGGGTCGTCGTCGTCGGGTCGGGGGTGTATTGCTGCGACTTTGGCCACCGCCGTGGCAAAAACGGCCGTTGCAGCCCCCGTAAATTCGGGTCCGAGTTTAATTTCGCTAATAGACCGCCTCCTCGAAGACGTCTTTCCCCCCCCCTACCATTTTGAATATATATTGCGCAGTACGATATTATACACGCGACTATAGCATATAAGACTCGTTTATCTCGGGCCCGGGCTGTTTGGGGCATACCCTACGTCTAATATACGCGTAGTCATATCGGGAGATGGGATTTACGACATGCGAAATTCCCGCGACGTCCCCGCGATATATAATAATATTACGTCTGACCCCTCGTCCGGTTGAGTTACTGTTTTTAATATGCCGGCAAGTGCAGCAGCAACACCAATACACGCGTATATAATGTGCGAATAAGAACTTCATCGCCGCTGAGCAGCAGCACATTATATAATGCACGTAAAGTCGTAGACGTTAATACATTATATCTGTGCGTACGAAGTGCATAATAACATATCTAATAGAGGCCACCACCTCGTTCTTAATCAAGTCGGAATTTCGACGTCGAGAAACGGCCAGGTCAGCTGATCTCGACGCGACGCTGCACAGCCCAGATAAAATCTGTCTCGACTATACTTCCCATTCTCCGCCCCGCGACCATAATATTATACCATATCGTATCAAAATACGTCCCAGAGGTGTCTCGCGTTATCCACATTTAAAAATATGAGACCACTTCTGGTGCGAAAATTGCACTAAAAAATAAATATCAAATTTCCTATGATACCTAATTGGTTACACAATTCTAATTTAAACATGGAATAATTTTATTTGAATTAGTAACACGTCATGTACCTCTAATAACTATGAATTTAAAACATGTAAGACAAATCTTGCTAAGCCAATGCAATTGTCACATCAATGTTTTTTCACTTTACTTATACATAAATCATATTATATATTATTTATATCGCATTTAGAAGATATTGTCACAAGTACAAATATGAGTTGTAACTACAATTGTTCCTATATTAAACATACAAGATTGTCGCAAGCGTAGGTACGAGCGGCGCCGTGGCACACAATAATGACGTGATTAACAGTCTGACTTATAGTCAAATTATGTAAATGTTTTATGCGCATAATTTTACGTTAATCTATATAATATGTAGGTTGGTAGGTAGGGTTAGGTAGGTATACCTACGCCGTGGGCACAAAGCGATACGAGAGCCCTTCAATGAAACGATAATATTGTGTGCGGCCGTATTAAAAAAAACAGACAACGATAAAAAATTAGATTGTAAAACAATTAAACAAATTTCAGCGGGTACTAACTATATAAATATGTAATATGTATTAGGCCACGGTAAAACGCTTAAACACTGACAAACAAATCCCGCGGAGTGGGCACAATAAGCCTAATGGTATATAGGAGGTGCAGTATCGTAGGGCCGATATAATATGGGTGATATAATATTATTAAATACATATACCGACTAGTGACTACCATTGATTATAAATACTAGTATTTATAATCAATGCTACAACCTAGGACGACTATTAACACATCGCCTTCGCAGTGTTTTCGACGTTATTGTGTAACATAAAGAAAATAATTAAAATGGTCCGCGGATGCCCGACCTGGTCTCGATCGCGACGTCGTGGTACATAATATTATATTCGGTTATACTAATTGGTATTTAAAACGTGTAATAAATTCATTCCGAACACACGTGTCCGAAACGTCCTCGGATAGTCAACGCTCGGTTTAAAAACAATATCGTTTAATAATATAATATACGTATCTATATATAGTTGGCGCATCGAAAAATAATCAAAATACCTATACGAGTTTTATTTATTGCTCGAGTCAAAAAATGGGGCACATTATAGGTTATAATTCATATTATATTGAATTTAAATGTGATTTAGAGTCGGTCACTCACGAACTATATAGATTTTCGTACAAGTATTATATACTATTATTATCAAGTGTGATTGAGTGTGCGTGTTTGTTGATGAATAAAAAAATAAATAAACATATATTATATTATGTATTTGGTGAATAATAGTTAAAAAAACAAACATAACTCTTCGTTTATGATTGTGCAATGAATTAGATACACAACAATAATATTATAATAGTACAGCGAATGTATGTGTTGAGTTTGTAGGTATAGAATGTGTAGATAATAATATTACGTACACGTTTTAGTTTTCGTGTTTCCTTGGTGGTGGTCTACCCGATTTTCATCTGTACAGTCCGCGCACGAACGACTCGAAGATAAACGCTATACGTCCGTTTTCAACACGTTTATATTAATATAATATACCTATGCTTTCAGTGTGTAATATTTATTCATGATCGTAATGATTGTTATAAAAACGACGCCGCCGCGAACGTATAATTGAAAAATATGTTCGAGCCAAAAAACACGTTCGATCGTCCATATATAATATTATATTATACACCATGAGTAGCATTGATTTATAGCGATAGGTAAATCGTAGGTATGCATAGGTATAGGTACCTGCCAATGCAGAATTTCGCTGAAAAAACTAGTTAACGTATTCAGATGTATAAAATATGCGCAAAATACCTATTATGCGTATTGGTTAAATTGTACCTATATACGTTGAATATATTAGTAGAGGTACCCATATATACCTATAATAAGTTATCGAAGTGATGATATAAAGTGGAATTATCAGCTGTACCCACGCTCGAATCATCAAAAGGAGAAACTCATAGATATCGAACACGCGTGTAATGCAAGTGCGGTAATCGTAAAAACTGGTTTAAAAACGATCGTAAAAATGAATTAAAAAAATTGTTAAACTGCCAACATTTTACTAGTCCATGATTGTAATAACATGATGTATTGAGACTTAATATAGGTGTCAGCTGTTCACCGAGTTCCTGCAGGTTATTAGTGGTACCTATACTGTATAGGCGCCAAAGTTTCAGAAAAAAGCTCATTTTACTTTACACTTTTTATATTATCTTAACACCTATATATATTGTGGTAGTAGTCGAACACGATGACTGTTCGATAGTATAATGCACTGAGCAGCTGCAGTGTGTATCGTCGTCTCTCGCGGCATCGCTGCCTACTCGACATATCGTATCGCGCGTACTTGTATAATACTACAAAATTATCATTATTATGCGTTATACGCAGAGAATATTATTACTTGATCCGACGCGATTTTCTCTTAGGTTTTCGAGATCGGACATTAAGCAGACAATGTACATCTGTGCGACGAGCGCTCGGGATGGATAACATTAACATAGGTGCCTCCTATATGTGTATATACTGCACCGATACGAGTCGGTACGGTTGAGACGACGATCGAGCGCGGTCGATTGTCGGTCGGTCGGCCACTTAAAAAATCGTTCAAGTGGTTGAAAAATGTATTTTTTCGAAAAACACACACGGCAGTGTACAGATATGCACACGCACACACACACACACACACAAACACACACACACATAAACACACTTATATATAGGAGACTCGCGCGCGTATAATAATATCTACAATGTAACCTTGGAGACCCGGCAACTCCGACACGTTGCCTGTTTGCCGTCGCCGCCGCCGCGCTGCATAGATGTATATATACGATAAAAATAAAGACCAATGTCTGCGCCGGCCCGGAGAGAACTCGGAATGAAATTTGTATAGGCGGGATGGGCGGGTTATAAGCTAGTGAGATCGGGTTTGTATGTTATATTTATATATATATATGTGTGTGTGTGTGTGTGAGAGAGAGAGAGACAGTGCGTGTGTGCGTGTTTGTGTGTGTATGAGTGCGCGTTTCCCTCTCTCAAGGTTTCTTTTACTTATTTTCGTTTTTTTTTATTATTTATTTTTTTTTTATTAAATGTCACGGGCTATAAAACGTAATAAATCAACGGCCGATGTGACAACGGTTATAACGTATTGCCGTGGAAACACACAAGTACACCAACTCTAACATACACATATATATAATATGTTATATACCTATGCATGCATACATACATACATAAAATATATAAACATAATATATATCCTCTTTACTTATATATTATAATATATGAACAGTATAGGCGACCAAATTTATATGTTTTACGTACGCATTATGTACGGCGTGGAAGTATAAGCGCGGATATCGTGGTAGGTACCTACCTATATGTGTGCATTATAGAAAGCCCGGAGGTGGATGTGGGGAACGGGCACGAGAAAAGGACATAATTCAATGGTAAAATTTGTTCTTTTTTCTTTTTTTTTAATAAATGTAAAATTATTCTCCACGTTCTATACCAAGTAGCCAGTGCCCACGTGCGAAGACATATATATTCGTGTACACGTATTTTATCCTATTCCTATATAATAATATGACACATACTATAGGTTCGTATTGTAATATAGTATGTACATACATTATGCGTATATTTCAAAGTCGACATTCTCGATGTCTTACCACGTTTGTGATATTATTATATGCCTCACCCGAACGGTAACACATTTGCAAAGCCGTTGAAACAATTTTATTTGAATAACATTCCTATTATTTTTTGTTTCTTGTAAGTATATAATATATATTATTTAGTACACAGAACGCTAACGTTAAAAACACTTGTATTTGTATACTCTACCAACTACGACTCTTGTATAATATACGTTTGATATTATTTTTTTTACACATTTTTGATACCCATTTATATGTATACGGGTATAGATATAATATATTAGATAGTATTAGTATACGCAAATGCCTTTGAGACCCTAGAGTCGCGCCCACCAGGTTGAAAAACACTATCTTATAGACAATAGTTATTTTATACGCACCTTAAGACATATTGGTACCATTATATTACTAAGAGCCGTTCTAACAATGTCCGGTTAAAGTTAACCGACACTTAACCGGCCGAATTCTGCCGGTAATAAAATCTGTTATCAGTCGGTTAGCGTTAACCGACACTTTACCGGACATTGTAAGAACGGCCCTAAGACGTGTTTCAAAATTAGAAATAATGACATAATATTACAATATAATCATTAGAAATTAGAAATTAATCTATTAAAAAAAAACATATACAGAAATATATAAAAAATTGCCAACATATAAGTATAAGTTATATCTTATATGCGCTTGCAGTGAAAGCAGAACTGTTTTCCCTCAGCTCATATTCAAAGGTGGTCGTAGAATTAACAGTAGGAATGATTGGAATGATTTATCTTTGCAGCGGTAACATATAATATGCACCTATACCTAACCAAAATTCTGAAAACATTATATTCGGTTATGCGCTCGGCTAACCGTATTGGTAGGTACTAACTATATACTTACACGATATATTATATTATATTTTATATGCTATTATGTGAAACGTGCTAACAATTTTTATACTTTTGGGGTTTTTTTTTTTGTGTTTCAAAAACACTAAAACAACACGAAATATACGGCCTACCTATCACTTTTCGGTAGGATATATTATATAAGACCACGCGCGCGCGTTGATATGTAGCGGACCCGAAAATAGGCTGTATATAGGTCCTAAATGTGCGTGCGAGCTCGTATATATATATCACGTCGCGGTCTAATCCAGAATACGTGTTAAGTGCGTGGTTTACGATCCGGTTGAAAGGGGGCGCTTTCTCCCCTTTTCCACATATTATGTATATACCTACGTACACGCACACGCACACGCACAACTACAAATAACTGTATTATACGTTATTTATGTGTGTGTGTGTGTGTGTGTTATGCCCGCACGTATATCATTATATTACTATATATTATGACGTGTATAATTTAGGATTCCGGAGGACTTTGCTGCCGCAGGACCACCACGCGTGAGAAGGATGCGCAAGGACGTAACATCGAGAGCGCGACGCGCGCCGGGACCTGCAGGACCTGCGTGCCTATATACATACGTGCAGGGGGACGAGGGACCGGCGCAGGCAGCCGGATCCAATAACGCAGCCGTTATTTACGATCAAATTGCTCAATTCCTCAATTTCGGGATCCCGCAGGAGCGGCTTACGTGGGAGCGCACGCACCCCGGGGCCGACCGCGCCGGGGGACCAGTAAAACACATATATAAAATACGCTCGCACTCGGTCCCGGTGCACTGTTGCTGCAGCATCGTTGCAACGAGCCTGCAAACCTCGCAAGCGCGAGACAGGAAGACGGTTGTAATCTTCCGGGCCCATAAATCCGGTATATAAACGCACATTAATACCGGTTACTATACATAGGTACTATAATATACATAACATATTATATAGGTATGTATATTATGTATTTGATATCATATATTTAGAAGCAGGGCCGCAGCTTCCTGCTTATATATATATTATATTTTTTTAGTGTGAAGCCTTTTATTAGTCGTATGGCAGCGTGCAGTGGTTTTGCTTTTAAATATAGTTTTTTTCATCATATTATATTATGTATATGATTTTTGTCTTAAAATTTTTTTTTAAAATCCACTCAATCGTCAACCCGTCACGTGTGATACGAATCCTATATATGCATATACCGATCCTGTACGTTATTTTCTCACAAAATGTGTGCTCGTTTATTTATATATATAATATTAAATATATACCTATATCATGTACCGCCGCCGCGATGGAACATTATTACTATACACATATACATACTGGTATACCTACTCGGTGGAAAAAACACTGCAACCATGCCGAGAGAGTTTAAACGAGAAGAATATTAATAACGCGACCGACGAAAAATACACGTTCGTTTTAACGCACATTAAAAAGAGAAAAAACCCTAAACAAAAAATAATAATAATATAATGACGATATTATTATGATGTCAGCCGGGATATTACATGAAGACTATGTACGTATAATTATAAGTTTAACCGAGATCGTACCTACATAATGTCATCATTTGTTACCGGGGTTTAAGTGTATACTTAAATATATTTTTTAAGCATTGCAGGATACTAGGTATAATGATTCTATTTCGTCTTGTTTACGTTCCCATATTGAATAAACTATTATATTATATACCTAAGACAATAATTATTGTTATTAAACATATTATATATTATGCGTGTGCCCGTACTGCCGAGGCGTATGGTCAACCAGCTATACGGCTGTATAATTATTATTTATTATCACGAATCGTCGAAAAGCTATCGCTATTTAAAAGTCGATGTAAATAGTTATAACAACACGAATATAATGTACCTACTGCAGGAAATAATTTTAGATGGATTTTTTTAAAATTATGCATGATATATTATTCTTTGGGAACCCTTCGTATATTTTTAAGTGGGTGCCGCGTAACGCGTGCAGCAGTACATCTATAATCATTTCGGGATAACCGATTGAAAACATTTTCGTATTTTTCGATCGTGACCACCTGTATACAAGTCACACACATAATATCATTTATAACATTGTATATTTGTTTATTTGTATTCGACGTGCGGACTACGAAAACTACGATTTTTGTGTTCCGTTCAAGTGAGGTCGACCGGCCACCCGCCGTAGATGTATAATATTATAATATATGTATAATATACCACACCACAGTGCCTACTATAAAAATATAATGTATGGGCACGGACGAAACTGCAGCTATCTAACACAATGTACCTACTTCAAACTCGTCACGATTGTATTCTGTTATTAGATAATATAATATGTGTTATGGTATTCAACTTTATATTTTATAATCGAGAGACCAAACCCTCGAAATTTGTCTTCAAAACTCGAGTGTATATTATTTACTGTTTAAGTACCTAAAGATAGGTACCATACGTACGTATATTATTCAATTTCTTTAATTAAATAGATAGACACCGAGCGATCGTAATGATTTTAAATATTGTCCTTAAACATGTTGATGCGAGAAATAGTACTATATCAGTATATTATTAAAGGTACGTGCAAATTTAAATTTTAAAAGACTGACGGTATTCGTACGGGTTTTGTTCACCGATTTAAAATTGTAGGTACGTCTTCATAGAAAGATAATATTATATTTGGGATAATTTAATAGTAGGTACTTTAGTAGCCTATACTTATGCGTATATTATATAGGTACCTCCTACACACATAATATTATCTTGTTATTGTTTTTGTTGTTGTTGGTGTTGTTGTTTTACCTATATGGCTATATTATACTATGTAGTGTGTATACAGTGGTCGTATATAGTCGGCGCGTGAATCGAACTCGCGCGTGGTTGACAGAGTTATGCGACAGACTATTCCCTTTCCCATTCGAAAACACGAGCACTGCACCCGCACACAACAATAGGCGTGCAACCCTTCTCCCTCAGTGCCTTGTCCAGTATTATGTAAAATAAATCCGCCGACCACGCTGATATAATAATATGCCATATCTATATGCACAACGCGCTTCGGATAGTGCAGCGCAGTATAACATATTTATGTAGGTATATATTATTATCCACCAGCACGAACGTCTTTATTTTTCATCTCCTCCAACTCCAGAAATAACTGTATACACACATAATAATATATATATAAATATAGGTACTGCAACAGCGCAGAGTACCTATACGCTAGTTGTTTTTATTTCCCCCGTCCTCGTCTCGCATATAGGTACATATTATTAAACAGTATAAATTATTATAATAATAATACAATATATTGTGTACACGCGTAACGTCGTGCGGTCATAATATAGAGTTATAGACGCATCGCGGGTCGCCGGCAGTTCTTTTTTGCGTTCATATACAATACAAAAACGCTGTATAAAGTATATAAATGAAGGGTACAGGGGAAAAACGGTATAACAGTCCATTTTTGTAAATTTTTCGGGACAGCAAAAACAGAGTTTATTGAGAGCCTTGCACTCATCTAATAATTAAACAAGAAATAAGCTTATTTATTTTAACTATTATTTTGGTAAAATTTATTTATTTTGAAAAGTAATTGAAATAAATTAAAAACTGTATAACGATTATTATGAAGAAAGAAAGTACATCAAAACAAAAAGTTAGGACTTAAATCTTTTTTCTTTTATTTTAAAAAATAAAGAAATATTTTGGTGTTGGGACTTCAGTATACGCTTATATGTCTATGTGCTTATAATACACATTATAAAATATAATTTTTATACCGTAACTCGGTACATACCATAGACGATAGACCTTATACCTATATACCTACTGATGTAGACAGAACATGACAGTTGGTGGGGTAGAGTGGTACGACCGAGAGAATTAATATAGTGTTAATATTAGATAATATATAAAAGTAATGATAACAGCAATCGTATATCGTGTGCCCTGTTGCTTCGTGAATCGCTACCTGTACTGGTATGAACCATCACTCGTTCCGTCTACGCAGGTATAAGGTCTGTGGTATAACATATTATAATATTATAATAATATATATCTACTTACGATAATAATAAAATGTATCAATAAACACCACCGCAGATATCGCCGAAAAACGGCAGCGGACGCCGCGAGGCGGCGGCGGACGACGATGACGACGGTGCAGTCGTCGTTTATTATTATTATTTCGTTTTGGTGGATAAAAAAAAAAAGGTCTCCGTTCGGCCATGATGGAATATATGCAGTCGCGCGCAGCCGGGGACCCGCGTCGTGCCGCCAGATGGCGAGGCCATTTTGATTTATGGCCGGCTTTATCGTCATGGCATCCTCTCTCCCCCCCGTTCCCGCCGGCCCCGTCGCCCGCGACTATTTTTTTATGTTCATTTAAAAGGCGATATAATTGTGTGTGTGCGCGCGCGCGTGTACCTATATGTATTATATACATACGTGCAACGTTATGTGTACATAGGTAGGTATATACCACGCCGTGCCGTCTTATACCGCAGGGTCATAATGCGTATAATATATTATGGTCTGATGCGTAAACCGTGTTTTATTGCGTGTCTCCGCGTATCACACAATATGTTTGTATACGCGTTTGCTGCCATTAAAAAAAAAAATAATAATAATAATCGTCTGTCCATAGGTACCTGTGCACCACGGTCGCGGTTAGGTTATAGGTGTATATAGGTAATATAAATACCTATACAGGTGTATATGCGCTGCGATATCAACGGGCGATTATTAAAAAGAGATTATAATATATTATATTATATTCGACGACAATAACGGCCGCGCGAATGGTTTACGACCAGCAGCACGACGTAATAATGAATAATAAAAATGCAATTAACTACTACATAGGTACCTACCACTACTATATATATATATAGAGAATATATGTTACATAATATCACGCGTGTATATATACCGTCCGCCCCGCAGTTATAGTAGCACTTTTCGTGTGTGTGTTTAAATGTGTGAATAGGAGTACCTATATATTTATATGAATATATATTACGGCCATTTACAGGTATACCCTCCCCCACCTGCGGTAGGTACTAAAGTAAACACTCCGTGGTCACGAGCACACACATTATACGAGGCCCGATTTACGGGATTAGTGTTTAGGTTTTTTTTTTCATATTCCTCTTAACACCCCATAACAACGAAGCAAGAAGACCACCCCTACCTACATATATATAGCTCCTGACCGAATAAAAATATAATATACGTTCACTATAGACTATAGTTATATTTGTATAATAATATGTAGGAACACCGTCTTAACCGTTTTATTGGGACACGAAATGAATAAATTGTTATGGCCACGATAAATTAAATATATTTATACATGCAATATATTGTATGTTATTATAAAGGTATAGCGATTTGCTTGTCAATAACTGAATTGAAAATGATTACCTTTAAAAATATTTTTTTATACAGACTACCGTTACAGACAGATGTATATTTATAACTGTGAAGTGTGTTCATTTCTATGAACGACATGCGCGATAAGTAGGCATAATATACAGGTAATATATGGTAATGAATATTTTTTAAATACATTCTCCCGCACAATTGTTGTATCACAACGATGTCGTACTGTATATTTTAACAGAGTACCTAATTCAGTTGTTACGTACGCGGAGCCGGAGACACGTGTTTCGAGATTCGCTTTATCTATATATACCATTATAATGTATATAAGGTATAACAGAATGAGAATAAAAATTAAATAAATAAAAAAAAAACTAGTTTTGTTCCGTCGGCCACGTGTTACCAATAAGAAACAATAAACGGCCAGTGCATTTTTCAATACGCTTGTAATCATCGACAAAACAGGTTAAACAATGGTTCCTTTCGACTGGTCGCCGACGACGAGCGTTGCTGCAGATGTAACTTTATAATAATATTATATAATTGGAAAGCCATTCGCTGGTCTAAATATTTAATTTTCTAACCGGTTTTCCGGATTTCTTACAGTTATCTCCTATATACAGCGTGCTGGTGTCACGGACTTGGGATTTTTGATTTCCTGAGGAGCTTCAGTCAAATACAATTGTTCGTGACCCGAGTGTTGCGTGAGTATAGGTATAGCAATTATAAGTAACTTGGCCAAACATAAATCGTTAAACTGAAGAATGAAGCTTAATAGACAAATTTGGAGGGGTTGGGAGCCCTCCGTTATTCCTCCCAATCACAGTTTATGGATATAATATTATTATAGATCACTCCGCCTAGTGCGCTGTGACGTGCCGATCAGCTCGAACGATTCTTACACTACAGAAAACAAATCGTCAACAAAATCGAAACGAAATTGATTGGGAAATAAAATGCTCACATGAGTAGAAAACGAATGATAAACCTTTGACGGGCTCTCCCGTCCGACTGCACCGCGATGATAATATCCGCGGGTACATGTCCATACTATTGCCTATACAACGCGCCGTCGTCGCGACAGCATAACCATCACGATAATAATAATAATAATAATAATAACGACGACGACGACGACGGTGATAATAACATAACGATGAGAATAATGATAACATTAGATACCGGTCTGGGCGGCGGCGGTGGTGTACGCGACACAATATATCGTGTTTTATTGCTTACTTCCGAGCGAGGACGAATACAAACGAAAACAAATAAATAAATAAATAGTAATAAAAAGAACCTCTTGACGACGACGACGAAAACGAGTTGCGTATTTTCCTGTTTGTCGGTCGTTGTACACGGGAAACGATCGGACGGGAAAAATAATAATAACAATAATGAAAATAAAAATAAAACGAAACGACAACTCTCGACGTTATCGGCCGTTCCGTTTTCCGCATTCATTCGTCCCCCTCCCCACCCGCGACCCCGGTGACAAGACACCCGAGAGACGCGCCATCTGCACCGACCCGTTCCTTCGTCGCTGGTCGGTTGTCCACCAGATGGCGGCACCAGGTCGGCTCTAGGCTCTCGTCGTCCACACACTTTTCAGGCGAGCGTCGGACGCGGATGACATACCTATTAATATTATGAGTAAAACACAACATCATATAATTATACATTTATACGACCGAAATAAAAACCCGCAAACACCCGGACGTCGTACGTCATTGATTTACGACGATTTTTCGTCTGTCTCGTCGCCGAACTTTACACCTTCCCGAGTATTATTAGTCTTATATATATATCGTATTGCACGCGATCGCCGAAGATTTTTCGCTTCAGTCAAGCTAGGGCCAGAGATGAGAGGACCACATACGAGACCACGATAGTTGAGGAGAAGTATAGTAGGACTACGGGACAGAAATATATTATTTTATATTACGTCTAAAATATGATTTCGGCTTACGCGCGTGCACGCGGATCGCCCAGGGGTTTACCTGACCCCCCCCCCATAACCCACACCCCCTCCAACAACATCGCCGCGCGGCGATCATCCGATTAATTCCGTCATTAAAATAATAACCGGCCCGCGGTCTCTATACCAATTCGTTTGTGCACACCGTGTATGCATATTATGTGTACTAAACATCGGAATATAGCGACTGGTTTTTATATCGTCTCAGAAGTCGACTTGGATTATATTATATACCATCTATACCAGTGTAAACCGTATCATTATTGTATATTTTTTTTCCACCAATTTTTTAGTGCACGCCGATCACGACCCGCCTGGTTTTATACGACAAACTGTTTATTATATAAAATTAAACGCGTGAAAAATAATTCGAAGCTATTTAATAGTATTATTTCTAAAGTAAATCAAATAATCGAAACATCTGATAAAAATATATGACTACAGTATATTATTTTATTTAGACTTAATTGTTATAAATTGAAATACATAGTTAACACGTTATACTGTCGCGAACCTCTAAACGGGCTGGAATGATATGTATCATAACAGACGGGATCGTAATATTTATACGGGAAAAACACTTTATTACAATAATAATTATTGCCGTAGTCGTATATTATCATCAACGACGTTAATTAAATCCGAACGGCCTTTTGCATCAACCACGCAACTGTATTATTACGATATTATTATTGTATTATGCGGCACAAACAATATGATATCTGCGGACAAGCAAATGTACAACAATACCTTACAATATAATAATATGTCGCAGTAAATAATGATTTCACGAAATCAAATTCTGTGTGAACGCGTGATTTTTTAGCTGCGTTATACATATTGAAAATATTTTTGCGTACAAACAGGATAATATAATATGACGAGGTACACTGTGTAAGTCGTACGTACCTATATATATATTATTATATTAAATAAAAGAGTTTGAAAGTTTTTTCGAGGAGAAAGAAACGGGAAAAGGAAGACAGGATGGAGCACATCTCCGGCGGCCTCGACCTTCGTCCCCGGCGAGGGTCGTTTCCCGTCTTAACGTTATTGCTACTTCGCACAATCCGGGTCGCGTAATAATAATATAATAAACCGAAACGCTCCCATCAGAACGAACCTTACGATCGAAATTGCGAGTTTTCATCCGATCGTGAGGCGCACTAACCGCCTATTTTCAGGGTATATGAACGTATATTGTTAGGCGTTTAGAGTAAGTTTATATATTGGATAGTTCCGGTTCTGGTTACGAGTAGCCGTTGTACCTTTAACGACGGTTAAGAAATCATAACAGCATTTAAAACAATATAAATCCGTGTGTAGCTGATTTTTTTTTGTCAAACACCCAACATAATTTTTAATAATTATTCATGTCGTTATTCATACAAATAATATTAGGTATGTACTTCTATATATCACTCAACCTCCCATTTCCATTCGAATAATAATAACCATACATGTTAATATATTATATCGGTTTAACAACGTTTAAGGAAAACATTTAAAACAGTATAAATCCGAAGCTGGTTTATTTTTGTTAAAACTAAACAAACCATCACATAATTAACGGTAATATTATTGACTTTGTCAATATCACTATAATATTTCACACTTTACGCCACATATCTCTCTATACGACAATAATAATAATATCAACTATAATAATATATCAGGCGGACAATTAATATATTATAATATTGGTACCGGCGTTGCGTAACATAATGATGTAGTGCTATGTACAAAATTAGTCGTGGTTTTGGAAAGTCGTCCTATAGTAAATATTGCAGTGTATACCTCCTATTAATAACATATACCTAACCTAAATACGCGCATATTATATATATGTATATATAGTATAGTTTGAAGAGCCCTCGATTAATAAATGTGAATTATTGCCGTGTCTGCGTTTGTTGGCGGTGGCGCTTGTTTAAGTATATGTTTATAATGTACATATATTATTATAATGTGTGTGTGTATATATTGCATATAGTAGGTACATGTACGAGACAAGCTTACGCACATGTGTGTGAGTGTGTGTAAAATGGATTGCTCGTTCAAAGTTTTGGCCGTCGGTGTATAGGGGACGACGACGCACGGTGACGGTGTCAACGACAATAATAACCAACAATGGGACGAAAAAAAGAGATGGTGTGCTGTGGTCCACGACCGAATTTTCGTCACCTACGCAGCAGTCCAATACGCGGTTAGTGTGGTGATAATTATATAATAATGTATTATATAAAATGCCGATCACGCGCCGCCGATTGGCAAACGGAAATCGGGTAAAAAAACGAAAAATTAGATTAAATTTTGAAGTACGAAAGCCATTATTATTCATGAATAAGATACCATAGTAGGCACCCAAAAGGATGTATAGATGTGCCTGCAGCAATACACATACAATATTATATGAAACGGACGGTGAGCGTAGGAGGTAAAATATACCTACGTGATTATCGATAGAAACCTATGCCTACACCTAAGTTTATAATATTATATACCTTTATGGTCGATATTTCAGGTCGATCGCGGACCGATGAAATAACAAAATATTAGTATCGAAAAATCGAGAGTGTTAAGCAGCGGTTCGCGTGCCAGTGCGCCGTGTCGGGCGGAAGAGGATTATATTCAACCCACCCCTCTACTCTCATTCCCCTCGATCGGTGTACTTTGTCGCTGCACAATTGCCGCGTAAATCATAACACGGGTCGCGCGTTCGCGGCCCCTCTTAATTAGTTCGACACGGGAGAGAGCGTATACAGTATATACCTATATATAATATAATAATATATTTATAGTAGTAATAACAACTATAAAGTATAAATAGTCGGATAGAGCCGCGGTCGTGGGGGGTAGGTTATAGCTGCGTGTGTGTGTGTATATATATAGTGATATTGTCGGTGAGCGGCTAATAGTTTGAAAGGGGTGAAGGGGTAGGTAAAGACAGCGCACGCGGACGTAGGTCGTCGTTAGCGCCGACGATATTCTTAAGCGTTAACCGCGGTCGTCTACATGTAGATTTCATAGCACAGGTATGTTGTATGCGTTTAATATCATAATATTATTTATAGGTATTCTGCTGATGGGGGGGGGGGCACCTACTGTATATTAGGTATTATGAAATCTTTACGTGATTTACGAATTTCCGCCGTCACCGCGATACGTTTTTTGTGTACGGCGACAATAATAATAGCAACATGCGTCGTAAAAAAAAACAACAAACATTATTACAATAATAATAATATAAATACGGCGACGGCGGGATTTTCGTGCGAGCGGTGCACACCGGTGCTGTGCACAGTGCGTGTGTAGGTGAACGAGAGACGGCGGAATACATACAGCGTTTTGATTTAGTGGCCCCGGCCCGGAATTTATTGCCCTCGAATTACAATTACCCGCGGTAAACATATATTATGCACACGCGGCGGCGACGATAACCGACGGCGACGAACCATTATTATTATTATTACGATTATTATTATTACGACGACGAAGATAGGTCGCGCGGTTGCCGAGTGTGACGGCCCTGGACGTTGGTGTCGAAAAATACGTCTCGATGTGTAAATAAGATAAAAACGGCGGAAACACTCTTAACCGAGTAGGTATTGTGAGTTTGAAAACAAAGCTACTGCTGCGCGACCGTCTCCAGTATATTTTAATACGATGATATTATTATCGTTATATTATGACGTATATAAATGTATAATATAGTAATTATACAATTTACTGCACCGCCGTCGCTTGTTTAACGACGATAGAGGTAGAAATTTGAATTACTAATTTCGTGTCCAGCCCACTGTCGCGCGCAAATATAGGAATTTTATTATTTATATACGTTTCGCCTCTTCCTCCTCGCCCGGCGAGAGAGAATGGAAAGTGTCAAGTCGCGTCGTCGTCGCGAGTGCGCGTGTTTTCGATGGTATAATTACACCCGAGCGGTACAGCTGCTATATACCGTACGTCTACGTGGGCGTAACTTATAGGTATATGGTATGGCTGGTATGATGTATAAATGTTTCACCGGAGACCTGCGAAATCTGGTCGACCAAAATATAGTCCACGATAATTATATAAATCATTTTAGAACTATACGAAAATAATTTTTTCTTCAAATTACGCGTCATATTATATATTATATTATTAAACGAGGTAGGTTAGGTATAGGATATAGGTATAAGAAATACGAACGCGGTTACCGGTAGCTGGCAGCCGGCACACATTATAACATAGTCGAATAGCATATTATATATTATTATTAATATTATGTATATGTTTGTACATCGCGATACGCTTAAATTCTATTTAATGAAAAAAAAAAAATAATAATAATAGTGATAAACCTACTGGGCTGATGAATTACACGGACCCCCGGTGAGAGTGCGATTTTGCATAATATTGACCCAAACAAAACGCACGCGGGGCCAGTTCGATTTGCCGGTTTTCGTTTACAACTTTGCCAAAACGGTGGTCGTAAATTTAGATTCCAATGTGTATATAAGACCGCCGCAGGCGTCGGTATGTATATGCATATACATAAACTATTTAATATATTTATTTATTCTATTATAATTTATAATTTAATTTTTATCGTCCACGCTTTTTTCATGGCTAATCTAAAAACGATTTTCATAGTGCATGTTTATTATTATTATTATTATTAATAGGTACGTATTATTATTACACGACGACAGCTGCCGCGCAGTGACGAGAGAAAACCCGTTTGACAAAATCTCGGAAAAAAAAATTAACTGCTACGGAAATTATTAGATTAATAAAAAACGGCAATAATGCAATAATTTAACGACGTTGCTAAGTAACAACTGGCACGACTCACGGCGTTTTAATGATACGGTGCAGCGCGTACCCCATTATGGAGCATAGATAGATATATTACCGGAATTATTGTTATTGGGTCGTTATTGTTCGATCAAACTTTACAACGTGTCGAGTTTTGAAAACACGTTTGATTTAGGCCCTCAGTCATGGTTTAGATTGTGGAGCATATAGGTACATAATCGGTACATATAGGTATATTGTATATACATAGATACGTAATCGGTACTTATAGGTATACATGGGTAATCGGTACCTAGGTATATATAGGCACATACAATTAACGGACCGTTTTTTTATACACATTTTCGTGACCTCCGAACCATAATATATCGGCTACCCGTTTCAAGTAAGTATAATTCGTCCGCGGAAAAACTAGCGTAAAAGCAAATACGTCATAATAACGACATTATTATTTACTTGCTCAATATTATGTATTTTAAATTTTATAATATTACAGCATTGCCGTAAGCCCTTCCCGCATTCAAAACGAGCTCGCAGACAACCTCGATACCTACGCGCGTTCGACTCTCTTTGATCCTTATCGTCGGTGTTTAAAGTGAAACTGGGCCATGCGTCTATCGTTTCTTTCTGATAAATATGTATGTTATTATTATTATTACTATTATTATTATTATGTTATAGAACGGTATAGTCGCCGCCGGTGTGTGCGCGATATTTTGGCAACGAAAACGGACGTATATGATATTTTATATATACTTAACGTATCGGGCGAGCGCGAAAGGGAGGGAAAAAATTCGACAGTGGGTGTAAAAATTGGCACGAGACTATCCGAAAAAGCACCGAGCGCTGTACGTGGGGATGTACGGTACATTGTTTTTACGCGCACAACAATGGACGACCGCGAGGCCGATGTGCTGCAGGAAGAGTTGGTTTTTAATATATATATATTATAACGTTACACATATACCTGAGATAAAAAAAAGGGGTAGGAAAAAAATCGAAAAATTGCAGGGCGGACTAGATACGCGTTCTGTGCGGTACACGGGATTCGCGTATATGTACTGCTGGTACAGCAGAGGTGTACTACCATGACATGTACAACAAAAAACTCCGGACGATTTAGGGGTGGGCAGACCGTGGTGGGTCTTGGGGGAGGGGGGTTAACGCCGACTTATATGTAAATACCCGTACATAATATGTATATGATGCGTACCTATATATATATCTGTGTGTGTGTGTGTACCTACATACCTATATACAAACCGCGCATATATATTATATATACGAGTAGGTACGGACTGGGCATAAATCAATCGGTGGCACGTCGTCGTACACGCATATATGTAATTTAACGATATATAATATATTATGCTTTGGTATACGATATATCATATAGCTCGAGCGGGGAAACCGAAAAGAATATAATAATGCGGCTTGCGAGGGGGAGGGTGAGGGGAGGAAGGAAAAATTTGAAATTAATTAGGTCCGGTGGCTCGGCCGTTCAGGCCACACCCACGCGTGCGGCCGACGTAGATATACGTATATAATATAAATATATATGTATATGGTATATATACAATGCGCATTTATATTATGTATCGTTAAAACGGACGTGGTACTCGCACAGTACAATATAGGTACATAATATTATTATATTATATACGTGCGCGCTTATATTGTTATATAATGCACATAGACAATAATATAATATTATACTTAGATGTAGATATTATTTGTTCGTTTTAAATGCCAATTACGATGATATATTGTAACACAGTACCAAGTGCAGGATATATTATAATGTGCGCGCGCAATATATTATATTGTACGAGTGAGTGACCCCGCAGCGCACCTCCTACCTGTCCCTATAGGTACGGACTACGATAACTATACCTACCAGTCGGCATGCGCGATACATTGTTATAGTTATAATAATATTATATAGGTACATAATATTATTATTCTTATTATTAGGTATTATTATTTTATCGTATAAAGTAGGTACGTGACGAATGCCGCCGGCCGAGGAAAAGAAGCGAACGCCCTGCGGTCTACGCGGCGGCGACGACGACGACGACGACCTGCAGCCTCCGGTGCAACGGTCGTCGGTCACTATTATAATATGTATACGATAGGAAATTCCTGTTAGGAAATACATACCTACGCGGGTGCAGTGTATACACAATCGAAGCTTGAATTGATGGGACGAGTGTGGAGGTATAGATATATCTAGGGAGGATGGCGGATGCATTAAAAGGTAAGTATATAATACTATATGCAGTTTATATATTATTATATTATATACCTACAACGATGCATTTTTGGGAACTCAAATCTTAATAGATCAGCCCCCATCAAATCATCGACAATAAATATTTTTTACTGATTCGCGTAGAATTGTGAGACTGACGCGTTAACCCAGAATATATAATATTATACACATATATATATATATACAAAACGTCGACAGCGGCGGCCATCGTATTCCAACGCTGCTGCGTCCATATTGCCGCCGCCGCCGATGCACATGTGCACCCGTTAAAACGGCAACGCCGATCATCAGTGCTCGCGCGATGTCCCATAACCATACCTAAGGTTATTATTTTTTTTTCACGAAATGATAGAAACTAGAATCGCCCGACGTGATTATTCTCATATAAATCGTATAGGTATAGGTGGTACTGCTATTACCGAGTAATTAAAAAATGTAAAACAGTGTACAATAAATATATTGTAAACCGCCCCGGAAGTTTATATAAAATATATTATACTCTGTTTTATTCTATTTTATTCTCTGCTCGTAACGTAATAGCTGGTATAATATATAATATCATAGAGGTGCACGCGCCCGATTATCGCGTATACAGAGCATGTACTCACTGCACCGCGGGCTGTAACCATTGTTCGATTGTTGCTGGTGTAAATAAAACATATTATTAGGTCCATAAACATTCGAAGTACGACCGCGACGGTATCCAAATTACTATACGGTGGTATTTTAATTTTATCGAGTCCGCGATGCAGCACCGCAAGCAGGTATTCGAGCAACGATTTGAATCTCGTTCGTTGACGTATAGAGTATATTATTATTTTGGTGACCATTAGATATAAAAAAACTAAGAATCACGGGTACTTGCCTAATTAGTAATAATTGTATTGTATAGTTTTAATCAAATAACATAATATGGAGAGGGGGATCATTATGTTATATGAACCGAATAAAATTAACACTTTTAAAAGTGTTTTACCTTCGCCGATAATCCGATGTGATTTATAATATCGTAGCGTAATTCTCCAAACAGCATATTAACACTAACGCTAGAAATATTAGATATTATCATTTAATGGTCAAAAAAAAATTAAATTAAAATAATACAAGAAGATGATATAGTAAAAATGTTTACGAGTTTACAGAAAATGTAGTAAATCAATATGGGTACCTGCAATTAATTTTAACCACGATCATTTTGAATCATTAGGAAACGCACAGCACAAAAAACAAGGATAAGTGACCTATACAAAAATAAGTAATTAAATATATATTATACTTGCCACGTATATCTACTCCCTCGCTTAGGTTACGCAATCGATTTTATCACCGAAAACGAAACGCGCGCGTATAACGATTAATTTTAACTGAGACGAGAAACAAACAGAATTACACCTCGTTTACTGGCCATTAAAATTAATTCAAACGTTCTCTCTCTCTCTTCTCGAATATAGGTGTATTTAGGCGTCGACGGACAAAATTATGTATCTATCCACAATATAATGCTGTAGAATTTCATAAAATTATATAATTTTTTTAAATATTTTTTATATAATATTGTACAGGCATATATTGGCTATTGCCATAAAATATGTACGAGTATGGTATACTTTTTATTTTTTCAAGAAGAAGCTCGACACCCTCCGAAAATGATTCACGACGTGTATTTTAATCTTATAGATTCAGTTGAATGGCAACATTACAAGTAATTTTGTTTTGTTTTTCAATCGGATAATGTGGGACGGACGCCACTGCGTTGTTGCCGTTCATCGCCCTCCATGGTTTTCGGGGGGAGTGGGGAGAGGGCAAACGACAACGTAGCCGCTCGAACCTCTACCGCACGCACTCAACGTCATCGTTTTGGGGTTTGTACATATAATATTATTATTAATAATTGGACTACACTCACACACACACGAGCATATAAATATATACCTCCACTCGTTACATACTATATAGGTATTTGAGCGGTCGAGTGGTACTGGGAGGGTTGTGTAAGCAGTGGCGCAGATGGGGTGCACCTGCAGAGCAGTGCACGACATTTCGTCAGTCGCAGCGGATAACCATCAGCCGTGCTGGGTAATTAAAACACATTTTACGTGATAAATTTATTCATTATAATTATTATTGGTGGTATAATATAATACAGGGTATTTGTTATTCGGTACGGTCGTATTATACCGCGGTAGCCAATGTGTGTATATTACGCAGTCTTGCAGTACATAATAATATTATGCACTACGATTTGCACGAATCTGCCGCAGCCGAGAATAACGTGATGAGTTTCGGCGAGAATTGATTAAACATGAAAACTAAATGAACTGAGAAAAAAAGCAACGACGAAGAACTAGAAAATAAAATTCGGAAAATCGAAGACGGCAGCCTAAATGCGTATGTATAAAATAATTTATATACGTGTAAAATTATGACGATCATTATCGAGTCTATGTGTAGATAAATTTGCTCGTGTACCGTGTAGACGAAAACACGCGTCATATTATTTAATAATAATAATAACGTTTTAATGGCGATTGCGGGTGTCGAATCAATAAGAAAGTTACGAATGGTTAAATCTCATTTCTCTTATAGGTATATAGTGGTTGCTGCATGAGATGTACAGGGGATGATATATAATAGTATAGATGCAGGATCACATGCGATATAAAACATAATATTATATCCTGTGATCGTACACATAATGGTAATAAGTTCCCGAGTGCCTATTGTGTATTCCTACATGGGTGCATTGCTCAACATACAGGTGTAAATTATTATATGCATATATAGACCAACGATGCTCTCGTTATTATATACATAATATAGGTACCTACGGGCCGGCGGTCGATTATAGTCATCATAATATTATAATATGTATATCATATTATAGCGTACGTATATAGGTACACGATGAGCACAACACGGCTATCCTATGACTATACAACTATTGTATATAATATACACGAACGGTTAATCGCACGGCCGCACGCGATATATTGGCCGTTATATCCCTCTCCCCCCCCCCCCTCACACACGTCACCAAATGAGCTGCGGTTGGGGGGCCAAAAGTTTTCGCCGACGGTCGTCTGCGCTCAGCAAGTATAATACCGCGAGATGTACCTATTATATACATTGCGCTTTTCTCCACCGAAACATTTCGTCGGCGGACGATAAAAATTATTATTATATATCACAATATAAGTGTATATATAGGTAGGTATTATAGGTATTTAATATTTATAATGTATTATTTATCATTAGTATCATTATATGGGTGCGATATGAAAAATAAAGTAATTTGTTATTTCATGGCTGCAGCAGTTGCAGTCCATCTGCAGACCCAGAGGTACGCGTAACGTAATAAATAATAAAAATAAAAATGACGGGTAAAGGTGTTCAAAATGATGGCCGCGGCAATAACGACGTGAAACATATACGGACCGGTGTATATATATATATATATAGGACCTATGGATCGGTGCATATGATGCACTCGTACGACTGCAGCTTAGGGATGCCGTTCGGGGCATAATAATATACTTATCGCAAACTGTACATAATATATTATGTTTATCATCATTTCACTTTCTGCTGGTTTTTTTCTCCGAGCGTTTTCCAACCGGGTACACATATTAAGTGTATATATATATATATATATTAAACCGTTTGTATAAAATATAGTCTCGTATCCCCCCTCCCTCCTCTATATACACGACTCAGACTCAGATTCCGATTGTTACATATATATATATATATATATATATATATATACATTTTAGCACGAAACAAACACACACGGAGTAATGATATATATTATAATGTACTTTTCGCGACGCGCGTATAGACGTCAGACGGGAGTGAAAACGCTCTAGCGGGCTGCTGGCGGCGACGTACGGAGATTTACACACTGCAACGGTGGCGGCGATGGTTTTATTCAAATGACTTCATTTCAGACGTCTAGCCTGGGTGGTGTAAATTTAAATTAGGCGCCTCGGCTGCATCGTGTGGGGGTCTGCGCGACCGTGTACGGCATATATCGTCTTGTGCAACACCGCCGCCGACGTATATCACATAGGACTACTGCACCGCGCGCGTGTACAATAATAATATATAACGCCGACGACGACGATGAGCGAAATTGCTGTGTATACTCGATGGACCCGAGACAGTTATGCGTGCGATTTACGTGCTCACATGAAGTGTAATATAATATGCGCGTACTGCACGCGGTTTTCGGTCGGGGCAAAGTATTTCGAAACGGAATTGCGTTTAACCGAACCCGTCGCCGCCGCACGCACGAAACGCCGAGCGATTACTCTACATTTCAATTTACGGCCGCCCGGACGCATTTCTGCGAGCGGAATGATATCAGCTCGACTAGGCTGACGCGAATGTCGGCGAACCGCTCGGCGGCTATGATAATATAATAATATATTATCGCTCCGTAACGACGACGGATAATATTATATCTTCAGAAAATTTCGGAAAGTCCGCAGAAAAGCCTCTGGTCATCGAGAAAAGGAAGGGGGCAATCGAATCCGAAAAACGAACACCAATAAAATACCACAAGTTTGATTTCTTAACTGCGCCATATATTATGAATTGTTGTTATTCTAGAAATTGTAGTTTGTAGTTGTATAGGACGTGTTCAGCAACGATTCGACGGCGAGCCAAAGAAATGATATTCATTAAAACACGCATATTAATTATTATTATATTATTCAATATACGACGGTTGCCGCGATGTCTCAACGATGTAATATTATTAGGTACGTGTAGTGTGTACCTATACTCACTGCAGGAGCCGAAAAACTTAAATGAAATCGCCAACAGGCCATGATGCCAGAAATGCCGCTGTGATTGATTCTGAATTTCACACGAAAATATTACATATTATATATTATACGCCGATCTCTTAAACACGGTCATTATATATCATATCATCGAGAATACGCATAATATTGAATTTTCTACGGTATGGGCGGAGAATATTTTACTTATATATATGTATGTTTCAAAGCGAAGACGGCGGACAACGAAATTATAATGCAGTAAAAGCCTATATTATGTACACACGTCGTCGTATTATAAAAATCTAAAAACTACCTCTATATATATATGATCTGCCTCCGTTGTTTTAATAATAATAATAGTAATAATATACACGAACTAAACGATTCCGTAGACGATTTGTTTTTTAACACGTTTCATTTTCACTCTCCGGGCAACGCTATTTCGGTCCGCGTAGTTATATATTATAGTAGACAGTATATAATAGACAATTGCCAAGGTAATATTGTAATATCATCGTTGGCCGGCGAAATATCGTGTGCATTCCGACACACTGATGCACCACGGTGAGGGTAATATTATTATACATCACACTGCACCGGCGACCCCCTAATTAAACGTCTGCGGCGGCGACGGTGTTCCGGCCAACACGTTATCTTATTATTATGATATTGTGTGAGCATTAAAAAATATATAAATATATAATATAATTACGGTTCGTAGTTTTCCATAACGCAGAGCGTTCCTCCATATTATGTATATTATAATATTATATAGGTACGCGTCGTAATACATTCTTCTATACGGAATAATATCATACGAATATATTGGTACCACTCTGCAGGTTTATAATATTATAAATACCTCGGCAAAACGGTATTAATTTTTCACGATTATTATTATTATTATTATTATATTATAATATGCATGTCGGACGGTCACAAATTGTCTCGATGACTTATCGTCCGGTCGGGACTAAATCAATTTCGAAGATACTCACACACACACACACGCAGACACGATCCGTCGCTGCAGTTTCTTCTGCTGCATAGCAAGTCGGAAACGCAGTATAATAAATAGACGGTCGTAATGAATGGCGAAAACCGGGAGGTCTTGTCACCGCAAGACCAGTTTTCTACTTTCATAATATTATAAATTACCGGCCGGCAAATGACTTATGGCCTCAAAACGGCCCGCGCGTCTTTGTACCCGACCATATATATAGGTATATCATACACGCGCTTGCACCGGCTTCGCGTGGGCGTTCGAAAAATGTATATCCTACCAGTATTATAAAGAATATAGTATAATATAGGTAACCTACTCGCATGAATAAAACGTCCGCGGTACGTCCGATTATAATACTGTCGCATATATATATCGCACGAAGACGACGGTGTGCGCGAACAACTGCATAATAATAATATCCGAAAATTTTTGGACTTTTGAGTAAGTGTAGTTTACAGTTTGACGTTTTGTAATGATATCGCGTTCATTGGATACCTATAATTTGTATTTGGCATGTAACTATATTATTCAAACGCGTATTTCGTGTACACGGTCACATATATTTTAATATTATATTATGGACTACATTAAACCGCAGAGAGTTTTGAATCTTTGAGTATGCGTTACGCGCTCGCGATAGTTGGTTATCATTATAATCATTCGACCGTGGCGACTCCCATGTTGGCGAGTCGTTATTTATTCACGTCCCATCACATAATATTCTACGCGTACGATATACCACCCAAGCGACGATCAATCTCTCGGACGCGCTCGCGTCACACGTGCAATTTTTTCCAATAGTCCACTAGCCCGGATTTCGAATTTTATTGACAGTCGTTGCGTTATATTACCATTTGATTTCAAGATCGCTGCTGCAGACCGGTACATCACTGCTCATCTACTAATTATTATATTATGTATTACAAAGAGACTGCTGTTCACGGCGCGGACGCACGGTTTGGCCGGGGTCTGGGGTGGCCATTTTCGACGATTGTTAATTAAAACGTTCACCGCATATAGCAGCAGGTATATAGGTACACCAGGTTTGCGATTGATGATTTCGCCAATATCGCCCAAACGAAGTTCCGCATACAGGGTGCGTGGCTGCGAGTGTGCATAATATGTGATGGCGAATTATATAAAGCCGACGCTCGCGAACAACTGCCGAGTAAACGCTGAAATATAATATATTATAAGGCAGGTACGTGTCCAGGTGAAAGAGAGAAAAATATCGTTTTTCGGGTGTTTGCGGAGCGCGCGTATATAGGTGTGCATATTGTGTACGAGTATATTATATATACCAACGAAGAAACCTAGTGCCATTATTATTATTATTGTAAGTTATACACATCGCGCACATATTATATATATATATATATACTATGCGTACAAATAGGGGGACGTGGGCGTGCTGCGTGCCATATGCCGGTCGATCGAGTCCTAAGTAAAATAATAATAATAAATATGTAATGTATGTTGTATTATTATAGTAGTAGTAAAGGTCGTGTGCAGCAGCAGCAGAAGAGCGCTGCGAGACTCGCCGCCGAGTGTAGCCGAAAATTAAGACAAACCCGAGCCTCCGCCACCGCCGACGGACCGGCGTGGGGGGCGGCGGCAGAGGGGGTCCCATCCGCGCTCGTGTAATTTATTTGTTTCCACGTAAATTATTTCGATGTCTTTGGGACGATAAATCTCCGAAAACCATTGTGTGCGCCTGCCCCGACCGCCGACGTATAATTCTATACCGCGTTATATATATATAATAGGTATAGAGTTTATACCTTTTATATACCTATATACCTATGCGAGTGTACCGTCTCAATTACAACGTCGTAATAATATATGTCTATTATTATATTGTTATTATATTATTATTATTGTAATATGCAGGGCCGTGCGATTTTATACGATGTCCTCCGCGAGTGAATCGATCGTCACTGCAGCGAGAGCAGTCGGCGAGATAGTATAATTTTAATAATATGACTTTATCGTAACAACTTTTCGACAATAAAGACCAGCGGTAAACGCATCTAAACTATTATTTGATTGTTCGTATGTGATGGATAGTATAGGCATCGATGATAGTGTTATGTTATACTATACAATTATACTTCGATAATTATAATGATATTCGTTTCGATCTGCAAGTTATATACACACGGCGAAGCGTCGTCGACGTGTTGGAAGCGCAATTTTTTCTATCGAAATTTCGTTCGATGGCCTTATCACCATCCCGCGTCACGTACCAAGGGCGTTATATCGTCGAATCGTCAACTACCTATCGGATTTCGCTCGTCATTCAGAAAACGTACCCGGAATACGCTCAGAGTCCGGGCCACACGCGTTTGCATGATATTAAAGTCTCGACGAGGAAAATGTGTTCCGAATTACGTGAGAATACTCTAAGTAAAATAAAATAAATATGATAGTCGTCGGCGAAATAATTTCCGAAATTAAATCATGTCTGTGTGAACGCGCCTTACGGTAGCCGCCGCCGCCGCCGCCGACTCGTCCCGCCATATTATCTAATATACCTAATACCTATTATGCTTATATACATATACATATACATATATATATACCTACCACACTCGGCTCCCCCTTAATAGACGACGGCGGCCCACGGTTACCGCCACCGCCGCGATGATGATAATATTATTTTACACCGTCTCCTGTGCTGCAGTGTTGTAAAACACGCGTATATTATGATGATGATGATGATGACGACGACGGCGATGTCTCATTTAATAAAAACTAATGCGTTATACATGTCTCGTCGCCGCAATAAGAATAATACGGCCGGGTTTCTCTATATATTCGTATAATATGCGCGTGTATGATAATATTATATATACTTTCGGAACTCTCGTAGATCCTAATGTCTCGTCTCGCATATGATTATATCATGTTTTATCCGGTTTTAGGCTAAATGAAAAACTTCTGTTCACGGCGGAGTGCAGGTCGGCGGTATAAACGTTTTGGCGAAGAAAATCGTCTCGCGGTGCTCGCGGAATGTTCATGAGCTGCTGTAGAAGAAGGAAAAAACCGAAACGAGTACGGGAATGGGAATTAAAACCGACTATATTATATAGTTAATAATTAATATAGGGTAATACGAGATTATATACCTCAGTGGTGAATTGAGTCAATTATACTTTATCGTTATTTTCTATAGTTGAATATTATTTTGGTATTTTTTGTGTATTATTGTTTAGATATTTTTACTATTTTAAATATTATGTTTTTACGGCCAAGTATATTTATATTAATATATTATTAGTAGTCGATGTACCTACATATAACGGTACGTCGCGTGAATGTCCGCGGTGTGGATAGGTACGGAGGATGCGCGTTTGGGATTAGCGTGTGATAATTTGTGTGTTAGATGTCGACTGTCTAAATTTGGCCATTAGGACGAAACTGTAGGTATATAAAAAAAAAATCGTAATCTCCAGAGCAGCGAGGGATAGCTCATCCGTAATTCGACGTTGTCGTCGGCCGCGCGGCGCTGCAGCCATGTTTGATACTGCCTACGGCCGACACTGTTAAGTTATAATATATAATATTATCTCTCTCACTCGCTCCTAAGCCACAGCTGCCTTCGAACATCTCGCACGACTACCGTGTACAGAACGGACGAAAAAAAAAAAATAACGAACACACGGACGTGTAATATTAATCGATTCCGAATTAATTTCCTATACATGACCGCATACAATGCGCTTAAACCGAAACTCGTATAGCCGTGTGTTTATTATTATATATATACATATACAATATTATATTAATTCAGCTCGTACACACGAAACATCAGCTCGATCGGTCGAGCGGTACGTGATTGGTTTATACATGCTGCTGTGTTGGCCGAAATTTTATCGAAAGTCTTGGTCCTGTTATAGATACGTCTCCGAGCGTCTGATTAGGTAAAAAAAAAAATCTCAAGCTCATTCGGAACCGATAGTAGAGGTACAACAACACTCGCTTTTGTTTCAGGTCACTGGTGCTGCGGATTATACGCGTTTTACCCCTTTTTCGATTCGCACACTGCATAATTGTTTAGGTACCTATATATATATTATGCTACACGTATAGATATACGTTTCACTCGCAGTATACGCCGCGGACTACGAACGCGTGTGCCGTCGGTCGCGGCTTTTTTTTTACGTTTCGTTTTAATTTTAATTTTTTTATTATATACGCGCTCAGTGTCTATATGGACCGGCGAATGATATACACGAGTCCGCTCGTAAACTCGTCAATGTTTCGAGTTTTTTTCTATTTTTTTTATTCCTATTTAAAAAAACATATTTTTAATATATACGTGCGCCACGTTCGTGTGTGTGTGTATATGGTCCCACAAAAACCAAGGGCGGGCCCGGCCGCGTGTATATGTACGTCGGGCGTCAGATAAATCATGCGACTCGGACGGATAAATTATTCGGTGGTCGTCCTGCGGCCATCCTCGTGTCTTGCGCGCGCTGTGCGCACATATAATACGCGTTTGGTTTTTTTTTATTTTGGTTTTTGTTTTTTATTTTTTATTCTCAATGACTTCACCATTGCCCCGCCGCTTAATTAAACTCCGTAGATCATGTGTACATATTATATTATTATTATACCGTTTGCCCGATGCACGCACACACTCTAGGTACCTATATACATATTATATTGGTAGGTACCAACATTATACGCTCGTTCTCCTCGATATGTTTTTCGTACCGATCGAAAACGAGTCTCCAATATAAACCCGATATGGGATAATAATATTATTGTACACATATCATATTATACATTATATATGCGACGATCACTAGGTATGACGAGCAGGGGTTCTTCGGTGGGAGGGCGCCTCGCGTAACTCGTAATGTAAATACTTATAATAACCGCGACCAGATCCGAATTGATCGAGATGCACCTATAGCGAACATTACTATAACGTCCCACGTTTAGACGAAAAATTGAGAGCAACGTAATTTCATATGTTGTCATAAGACAGACATATATATATAAATGAGAAATGTATTGTTAATACATATCACATATGTGTGTGTGTTTGTGGACGAATCGCAAATGTAATTTCTGAAAACGTTCGCGTGTTTTATATGCATATTAACGACGTTCTGGTACACCAGTATTAAAGTGCCATTTTTGGCACTCTTCCGGGGGTTTATATTTGACCGAAATTCGGAGACAAAACTCTTCGGGTCTATATATGTGTGTTTATATAATATGTATATATATCTGTATTACTGCTGCTGCTGCCACTGCTCCGAGGTTTCTCGCTTATTATAAACGTGTAACTCTGTGTTTCTCCGTAACACTAAGCGCAAATTTCATACAGCCAGTTTTCTTTTAGCACGCTGCACTGCTATATAATATTATATATATATACCCTGAGGCGAAAATGAATTACGATCCGGAATGCCGGAAAGCGACACGGCGCAAGATTAATGTCGTTTTACCATGTATAGTTATACGGGACGAACGGGCGCGGGTCCCGTCGGAAAAAGCCTGGCCCGCAGCCCGCCTCACCGTCGGTGGGAAGCGAAGTGGAGGCCAGGGGGGGCGGTGGCGTTTAAGGGGAGGGAGGGGGTGGTTGTAATAATTATTTTAACAGTGAACTCCATTAGCGACTATATAAGGTGCTTGGCGGCGGCGGCGCGGGGGCAGTGACGTTTATCATTTGAAAAATAACCTCCCCTGTATACGCGCATATACGCACACATAAATACAATACGCAGAAACGTATATATATGATGTAATACCACTGCTGCTGCTGCTCCTACAGGAACTCTCCTGCACGCCCCCACTATTGCAACGTCCGGGTGGCGACGACCGTCGGCCGGGGCGAAGTACAGGCAATTAAGATCACCGATCTTACAACCACCTTGGAGTTTTTTCCTTCTTCTCCCGCCATCCCGGGCTCGACGATTATATAGCGCGCGCACGCATACTGCTCGTCGTCGACTTATTAAAGGGCCCGTTTGGAAAAAAAGGTCTTCTTATCGTGCGAGCTCGAAAAAAAAACGCGAAATAAAATTAGAAGGAGAGGTGGAGAAAAAATTAAATCGTTTAAAAAAAAAAAAATAAAGTAAAAGCTCCTTTTGTGTACCCGCGATGATTTACCGCACGGTTTTTATCTGGCCGGCAATAAATCGCGGGCTCCCGCGACGGTCGAGGGAGGGTATATGTAGGAAAAAATTGTACGAGCGCGAACCCCCTTCGCCGGGGTGGCGTGTATGTATTGTATGCGTGTGTGTGTGTGCGTACGGTTTTTACACATAGATATTTATTTTTTCGGAGTTATATGCACTCATATTTTCAATGCGCCTATCGCCTCCTTTTGTGAATACTTTGCTCATTATGTATACACACGAATCCATTACCGGGCATCGTGGTTTGTCTTATCACCACTTCGCCGCGTTTATTCAACGTTTTTTCGACAATAACTTTCCGAGACGAACCCGCCGCACATACTTATATATATATTATATATCATTTTATATGCACATAATACGGGCCATGTATATACCTATATAGGTACTGCATCACGTTTCACGACGGTGTTAATTCCAACAAGTATTCCGCACCGTGAGTATATACCTACTGCTGTGGTATATGTGATGTATATATAAAATGTATATAAATAAATAATAATATACCAGGTCGCGACTAAATTACCGTCGTTCTTTTAAATGCACGCGGCGGCACGTGACGATGTCACGTTACGTTTTGGAATTCAAAACTCCGGTGTTTGATCAATTTAATATGTATCATCTAGGTACGAATAATTATGTTCGCAGGGGTAAAGCAGTGTGCACATAACTAACGACGTGGTAAAAATTAGATTTAATTTTAATTAACGACGCTGCTATTAATTATTTTGATATCGTGCCTAAGTGTTTTAGTAAAACGGCACGAGTAATTAAAACGAAAACCGGTTGTCGTAAAATTCGGTATTCCTCGTCGTCATGCATGACCGGCGTATGCATATATAGGTACCTACTTAAAATACATAATAAACAACACGACATAAATTATAGTGACGACTTCTTTATATAATACAACATATTTGCGGGAATGAGCCGCATTTGGTGCATTATTCTATAAGGTCCCTCTGCTGCAGAAATGAGCGCAAATGCTTTATGGATATAATTACCTCACGTTCCACATAAAAATTGCTAGAGATCAAATGGCCCCGCTCAATAACGGGGGAGAGAAATAGCGGTGGTACACGTGTAATAATTATATCGGAACAAACGTATAATAATAATAATAACAATGATGATGATACACAGTGACCGCCGTACAACGTAGGTGGCATAGGTCTACATAATAAATATAGTTTTGTATAAGTATTATACATAACGAGAGAAAACCGGAGGCTGCCGCGCAGGCACCCGACATATACACTCGTCGTGGGTAATATAATACATGTTATGTATACTTATAGGTTTATGCGTATACAGCATGCATTATACCGTGTATAGTCTCCGGAGAGTTGTGGTTGGATTGCCACGAGCACGCTGTATACACTTGCCCCAGCGTATAGGTCCATACATCGTACGAGATGTTATATTGCCGTGTCCGCGAGTGTGTGCCGAACAATTTGGCGTAATCTGGGCACAATACCAAAGGGGTCTCTGTCCGCTCATTCCCTCTCTCGTTCTCTCTCTATATCTCTCCGTCTCTCTCTCTCTCCCTCAAAGTTTCAGTCCATATACAGCGCGAACCGGGACACGAAACGGAGAGAATAAATCACAAGCACCTCGACTTTTCACGTCGCCCGCGAAAAGCATTCCTCGCTCGGTCATATATTTAAGAATCTACTGCACGCGTGTCCGGACGGCTTACGTAAGCGTCATATATGTGTACGTGTTATTACATATACGTAAGACGCGAACGCGAATATAATGTGTGTGTTGTTTTACGATAGGAAACAATTTTAATTTTTCTCCTGCATGTACCTATATATATATATATATTATGCGATCTTTGTTTTTGCGGCAATAATACTTGTATTTTTTTCACCCCAGCCCGGGCTGGCGAGCTTTAAACTTTTTCTTCGTCCTATATTATATATATATAATATATATGTTGTCCGGAGAGAAATTAGTTTCTGCACACGCACACACGCACAAATGGTCGACCGAAGGGCGGGCCGCGAGGCCATGCATCAAACCCTATATATATATATCCACGAGGAGCGGAGACTTTTAACCACGAGCGCCATACACACACACAGACTCACACAACCGTGGTATAGAGTTGCCGGTTACTGTGGTGGCAAGGGAAGAAAAAACGAACGGTTCTCTTTCTTTCTAATTGAGATGTTACCGGTGATGTATTGCCCAAAGTATTTCTACCACCCCCACCGAAGCCGAATAGAACGAAAACGAGTTTGTAATACAAAAACCATTTACCATTCGACTCTAGCGGATAACACCGTTACATTACATTATATTAATATGTTAAAATATTTTCAAATTTGGGAACAGTTGCGACACGAAAGAATAAGCAAAAAAAAACAACAATAACGATAAAATCATTAGCTATCCGACCCACTATATCCTTTTAAACGTTAACACCGCGTGCGCCTAGTCGGTGACTTAAAAATAAACATAACAATAAGTTACCTACCTACTTAAATATAATATGTATACTATAATAACTACTATTAAAATGTAAAGCCCTATGAAAACTTGTGACACGTTTTTCAACCCATATAATATTATGACGACGATCTAATTTGGCCATTCGGGTATTTATGTTTCTGCTTCTAATTATTTTTTTTGTTAAAAAAATCTCACACAGGAAAATAGATTCGGCGAGTATAGAGCATGTAGTACGTGCGCACTATAATAGTAGTGTACAATATTATTATGAAATCCGATTATTCATTACGCGTTCACCTTGCCGCCGGGATCTCCAGATCTCCAAATCCTAATCATTGCATATACCTATATATAAAATGTATTGTAGACTGAGCGGGGCGAGTGCGCATTAATATAAACGAGTATTAATTTAGTGCTCGTTAATTATTATCGCGACCTGACGAATATTATTCTCTCGTGTTTCATATATAATATTATGTAGGCAGTATAGGCGGTCGGCGGTGCCGATATAATACAAACTGTCTCATTAAACGTATAATTTGTAATAGGTAACTATTACATAATTAATGATATATATCGAAATAATTAGTATATATATTTTTTTTATCCGAAAATATTTTGAATATGCCGTAGGAAATATTAACCGTCGTATACATATTATACAATACTATTATATAGGTGAACTCGTTTGTATTAAACTAATAAATAATAGTATAATTTCATGAGCATTCGAAGAACGACTTCTTTATGTTTCAAACACTCGCGACTTCAAAAATAAAAGGGTATAAACGCATATCGGGTGCGGTTAAACATTCGGCACCGTATGCGTTTGTATAATATCACTCACCGGAACCATTTACGAGAGCGGATTGGTTTTCGGGGTGTGCCTTAAAAAAGGTTGTAAAATATAAATTGCGTATCGTTCGCGGGCGAACAAAATAATGTTCACTTGTTATTTTGATTGCAAATGACCGCAGAACGCATAATAAGACGTCCTGCAGCGGCGCGAGCGTGTTAAAAAAATACGAAGTGTGCAAAAAAAGAAAGAAATGAGAACAAAAATGTGTCGAAATATTTGCTACCGGATTTATATTTTTTTTTGTTATAAAACCGATTTCACGCTACTCAAGGTCTAACGTGCACTACTGTTTGGATAGTCGTACGAGTCTCCCGGGCAGCGGCGGCGGCGGCGGCCGTGGAGCGTACAGAATCGAAATGCAGGCATTGTCAACGGGTCCCGAGGTTAGGGGTACGTATGCAAGACCTACCTTTAATACCTACACACGTACATATATATATATGTATATATGATATTACCTATACATATAAATGTGCATACGTGTGCAGCCCGAGTTCGCAATGTAGGCACAGCGCGTATATTATATGCTGCTGCAGGCACCGCGTGCAGTGGCAATGATGGCGGTGTCCCCGGGTGAGGCCTATTGTGAGGACGATACAGTATTATATTATTATATACCTGAGGGTGTCCAAAAGACAAACAAAGGGGATGCCGAAAACGAGTTTCACCTTTGGAAACTTTCACTTTGGGTTATTTATTGCCCCGCGTGCGTGCGTCCGCGTGTATTATTGTACAATAATGCCGATGACAGTGCACGTACCCACACGTGTAAAATATGTGTATGGTACCTAGGCCCCGAGTCGAAATTCGTCGCATTTCGTCGAACGCGTCCGCACTGGAATCATCACCGTCGTTCAACTCCATCGTCGCCGACACCGCAGCCGCCGGTAAGTGCACTTTGTTTTATTAAGTTTTTCAGTAAACCGTTCGCCACCTACCTAGGTATAAAGCTAGCCATCTATATATTAGGTTATGTAATCACATGACGCGTACCTACGATATAAATCTCGGTGGAAGCTTAAAAAAATAATTTTATCGCCCGCGAATCTGTTACTGCCACTATTATTATTATTATTATTATTGCCGCCTCATTAACGGAAAACAAACACGACGCGGTTTAACCTCGGCTGGCCGTAATAGCGAGCACGTTATACATTATTATACATATAATAATATATTTCGCGAGCGACGAGATTTATACATGTATACGTATATAATATATATGTTTATATTATATAAATGTATAGTGTGTGTGTGTGTATTATACATGTTTGTATACACGTTATAAGAGGGTTTCTTATATTGATTTAAACGGGTCTCCTGGGCATGCTAAATATCCGTCCGGCAGCCGCTCGCCGCCGGGCCCTGCCATTTTGCCCCTTAAGGGGGTGACACTGCACGCACACAGACCCGCCCGCACCGTGCCGCGGCGGCGATCCCCGAAAAGCCCCGCCGCCGCCCCCCGCCCACGCCGCCTGCTCGCACATAGGTCATTCGCGTGTAATAATATAAATTTTCGTAAAATATTATACATAATATTACGCGTGTATATATTAGTAACTCCGACACAACATTATAATATTACATGCGTTTCGTTCTACAACAATTATTATCGGTTTTTTTTATTATTATTATTATTATTTTACAATAATATACTTCTTCGTCGTCCGCTTTGCGTTTCGCGCGTCACCGTAAGTAATTTACGCCGAAAATTTACCTCGGTGGACTATGAACTTCAATTTTATCGCGGCCTTTGAGAAGAATCTTTTCACGCCCTAGGGTATAATTCTTAAAAAAAAACGTTCTAAAATATTTTAACTACCACACCGCGGTCGTTGGTTGTTCCCGTGTAACCATCGTCGGCGAACCACCGGTTTCGAATTCTTACACATATATATTATATATTTCCAAATATTGCCACCGATGATGGTAATTTAACGTGTGTTCGCGATAAACCAGAGCGATTCCGCACCGGACTCGATGAAGGCGAACGAGACAATTATATCTAATCCACTGACAATCACTAATTAGTAACGTTATGCGACTAAATTAATTTTTAATAAAAGTTATGTGAAACGCGTGCATTGCGTTGTAATACATCAAACAAAATTCACATATTTTGTTATTGTTTAACGAGATAATGAACTGAAAAAATATTTATCGATGGCGCCTGCACATTTTTGCTCATTAAAACCAGACGATCTACATCCTTATTATAATGGATAATTTGTAGTAGCGATTGCAATGATTACAGTAACGTAATATATTATTGTTATAATAATATTACAATAATTATTATTTTACATCGCATTATTATAAACAGTAAGTTATACGTTATGTATGTTTCGCGTGTTCGATGGATTTAGTAGCCATCTTTATCAACGGAAAACCAATCATATTCCTTTTTAATCCTGTACAAATACCTAATATACTCGTATAAATAAATTGTATGTAATATCTCAGTATGTCACATACTCACATTAATATAATATGGAACGCTGTATATGTGTATGTCCCTATTGTGTCAAGGCAAATCGGATCGTAATTAATATAATAATTATTGTTTATATTGTACTAATTAATGACGATAATATTACACGCTATCCGAAGATAGGATAAATAAAATTATATAACAAATTTTATTTTTAAATGACTTTTACATGTGACGACTATAATAAGTGGATTTATGTCTATATCGTAGTCGAATGAAATATTGTATACTATGTTATGGTTTGGTCTGTAAAACGTGATTCGATTTTAAACAATTACACAGTACCTATATAGGAATTGGAAGACGTCTGATGATCGTACACTAGCTAGTTGTTAGCGAATACTTAAAAAAAAAATTCTATGCTGTTCCACTTAATATAATTTGATTTTTTAAAATGACATTTAAACGGTCGTAAAAATCTCAAAAAAATAAATATTTCAGAAGAATCTCGTATAGTTTTTTTTTTTTTTTATATACAACTCATTAATTTATTGGCTGTTCGATCCCGAGTGATTAACATCATTACTAATGACATCGTTTATACTCAGTTCCGCAGCGATAAAAACGTATTATAGACCACATCATCGTAGCCAACGTATATAACGACCACCTCGATGAACAACTGCAGGAACATGAATTTCGGAAGAACGGGTCACACTGCATATACTTAATAGCCTAACACTCTAATATATCGTATACTATTATATGTTATATTTTAATATACGTACACAAGTCGTATGTTATTGCTAGCGGAAGATTTAGGGCATAGGAAGAGGAAGTGGTTATCGCGTCGTCCGCGCGGCCGTTGTCCACTCTCTTGTGCTGTGATAATAATAGTATATTATGTACCTACTCGTATTATAATATTATATTTATGCGCATATAATATCGTTTTCCTCGGAAGTCCACCGGGCGCGGACGATAAGGCTGTTTGCTCAACACCAAGTGGTCACCCCGCACCGGAGAGACTTACACACACCACATTATACTCTACTGTATACCGGTCAGCCGGAATATAATTTGTCGCTTATAGTAATATATTATTATCTTATATACATTATATTAGTGCGCCGAGGTGTATATACGATCGAGTAAATCCCGTTTTTCTCCCGGTGAGCGCGCGTTCCTCGACCCGAACGACGTTCGCGTTAGAACAAGGATACAATTATTATTATTATCATAATAACGGTCGGAAACTTTTCGACGACCCGATGATAATATTTTCATCCTTGACATCCGCATTAACCCGAAATTCGATGACGAGTAATGCAGTGCAGCTGCAAGTTCTCGGGAAATCCTCATGACATTTTTCGACGTATTTTCTACTGCGTTTATAATGTACCTATACATGTATAAAGTTAGTACCTATTTCATGGCGTAATATCAGCGATATATAATATATTTTAATATATACGTGTTTGTGGCACACACACATCACACTCACGCACACATAAGCACATCGCGCGTATAATTGGGGTCACTTCCTTCCTTCCTTCCTTCCGGTCCTTCGGTCGGAACTCACGCAAGCACATACACACACACACACATACCAGTGGCCCGCACACATGGTCGGAAAAAGGTCCTCGGCCACGGCACGTCACGTCCGCCTACCTATTTAAATACGACGCGTACCGCGACGGGGTAAACTCGCGCGCGCCCGTCGTTTGACCACCGTGGAAGCGGGTGTAGGTACACCACTTGATACATGACCGGATTACGAAAGTTTTACTGCACAAGTTGTAAGCGAAAACAGTACATACAGGACGATTGTTTTATCGTAAACCAGCCGGAAATGTTTTGGAGAAACGATATTATGTGGAATTCTTGAAACAATTATTTATTATTTTTTTTTATGATTTCATAAGAACAAAATATATTATCTACCCACTCTGATCGTCCTATAGGAGACCGTAAAAAAGCAGTTGTTCTCAAAAGTCATTAAACGTACATTTTGAACGCAGTATACCTATGTAATATGTGTTTAGTTGAGACTATAAGGTCTTGCCGAGATATTGTCCGATTTGCATCGATAACGTCATCGCGATCACTCTGTATTGTGAGGGTTTTCCCGAGGCTTTTACCGCTGCACGGAAAACGCTCGGCCGCCGCACACATGTTCGACAGTATCATATATAATATTGTTATTATTGCAATTCGTTATTCGATTCGGCCTGAAACGCCGGGAAAGCGACAAATTTAAATATAATCGCACATAATCCATTGCCGCCGCCCGGCCGTAATAATTATATTATATATATAATATTATAATTAATATACGCATTTGTACGCATATTTTAACGATAACTGTGCCGCGCGCGCTCGTGAATTCGGCCGGAAATCTATTGCGCTCAGAGTCCTTTTGCATACTGCAATTGTAAACCCTTTTGCGGCGCGTAAACCGTATAAATTTCTCGTTTTAAATCGATAATACGCTCGCGGTGTATTATATTAGCTGGAGCACGTATATATATATATATAATAATAATAATAATAATATTATTATAAATTCTAACGCTCGGCGATTATTGCGTTGTTATTATCGTTGTATACGACGTATATATCCATCGTGTTTATTGTAAAATAATTGAACGATTTCACCGGCAGCGTCGCCGGCGCCTTGGAGTTCGGTTTTTTTTTGTTGTTTCTAATAAATATATTCTATCGAAAGCGAAGAAAACTGGTCGACAAGGTATACCCATACGCGTTAAATAGGATATAACATATTATGTTCGGTTATAATAAGCGACGTGCGTATATATTATAATATATTGTGACGATAAAGGCGTAGGATATGTGAGGTATGCGATAGACATTTTGAATCCCATCCTATATATACCTAGGCCAGGTACGTTCTATATACGGTTTACCGTTGAAATAATAATAATAATAATTAGGTACGCGGGAATTACGAACATTATGCCGTGATATAATAAAGCGTAAAAAATAATTTATTAATCATTTAAAACACTATAGGTGTATGCTTTTAATTTATATTGTATATATAATAGGTATATATATATATATATAGTATATACATACATGATTACTAAAAGTGTGATAATGATAACGCCATCGAAAACTAGCAACTGAATTCAATAACACCAAATAACCTATATTTGTTATATCAACGCCCTATATAGAGTAGATTAACCTTAGGTCTTTTAATTCAATATCATTTTTTTTTTTTTTTTTTTATAAGTAATTTAATTATATAAAACCGTTGTCTTTTGCTGCAAGCGATCTACGAACATGCGGCGATATCATAATATTATCGAGTAACTTTGAATGCATGTTCATAAAATATAACATTTGATTTTTTTATCCCAACACTTGAAAATATTGTTATAACAATAAATTCGTCTCTTGGCCCGAACACCTAATTTACCATTATGTTATAAGCAGGTATTATGCTTTTCAATAACATATATTATAATCTATTTTGATACATACATAGCCGTACTATAACCCAACTATATTATTATATATTAAGTATATATAGTATTTGTTGGCCGCGTATTGCAATACATCATTTAATAGTAATCTTATTTAGTTGATTTTCATGTTCCCATCACGAGCGAGTGTATAGGTAGGTACTATATATTATAATATGTTCAGATATAATTTATTATAAGAAAAACACGGATTGTCTCAATCGTATATGTATAATACTCGTAATAATAATGTTAAAATATTCAACTATACACATTATATTATTATACAACTCTAATCGCATTTGTAATATTCGTTTTTGTTTCAGAACATCATATTTTACAATGTGCCCCTTCGATTCAATTGGTTGGATCGCTACGGGTTTTCAGTGCATAATACTGCACGGCGGTCATTATTCCGTACCTATACTCAGTATTATTGTACTTGCTGTACCTACTCGGTTTCAGTAGCCACGCAGTTCGTTATGGAGCTATGTAAGTCGCTATAATAGGTAAGCTGATTTCTGATTAATTAAAAAAATAATAGATTTACTATACAGCAGTATAGTTAACTGTTGATTAATATTTAATGGTCGACGCTAAATTTTAAAATTAAAAAAAAAAAATAAGCGAAAAATTCGAAACTTACTATGACGATTCGTGTTTATCTACGTCCAGGCTGTTGGATAGGATTTTTTCACGAATTCATTATTCGAACGGTTGAGGTCGTTATGATAATATTTATGTATTAAACATGGATACCGGGAAAAATGTCCCGGTTTTTTTATTCTAATTAACAATCAATTTATAACGCGTGTTATTAATTATCAATCGTCGTTATTATACCATAAAGTTTATATACCTAATACATAGTATGTTATAGTAGTGAATAGTAGTATTAATTTCGTGTTGATTCGATAAACAATTAATAGCGCCACATCAAAATCGGCGCGTAAAAAACACATATTATTTATACGAATTAATTATTATGTATACATTATAATATTACACTCGTCGAGTATTTATCGATTTTAATGGCGCGCGCACACGTATATATATTACGACGTTTTAACGACGTAGGTGGGTATATCATATACATTTCATAGGTATATATTAGTTATAACATTATTTACTGCATTAATGCCCATGTTTTAGCACGTATATTCGTACCTGTATCGCACACGTCATATTCTACACGCGTAACGTATTTTAAACGGCTCTTTTTTTTTCGTTAGATACGGTTTTTGTTTTTGTGTTGCCGACTTATCAAAATCGAAACGAAACGTGTCACCGCCATTTCACGTGTCCTCCCTGCAGCGCATACTCGTATAACGATATCGCGTCATGTCACGCACGCGGTATATAATATTAAATATTTATAATAACATCGCCTATGTGTACTGACCAGCGTGTACAGCGTGCTTGCAATAGTCGTAGCGATATGATAACAGAGCTGCTGCAGTGGGTATTAACAACAATCGAACAGCTCGGTCAAAACGATATAAAAACGAAATACGTATAAAGCAAAAACAGTGAACAAAAATATACTACGGGTTCGGTGCACGCAACGAGTCGTGTGCATTTCTCATGCACTTGCAGGGTATAATATACTGCACCAGCTGCATACTATATATATATATAATATTAAAAGTGTACATAGAGGCAACTGCAGCGGTGTCAGAACTCGGTGAAGTCGGCATAACGTATTTGTAAAGTTGCCTATATGTATTAGAATATAATACCTACTCCACAGAGAACTCGCGATGGTTTATTATAACGATGTTCCATTATTTGCACGCCATTTACGAACGTTTAAAACGCCGTTTAATAATATCGGTGTACTTACGCATATATATCATAATAATAATAAGCAATTAACCGAAAGCAATAACATGAAAAATGAGAAAAAAGAAAGAAAACGTGTAATAAATCGTTATAGTCGAGTCGCGAGTTTAATTACTGCAGTTGTTGTTAGTTATTTATTTATTATTAGATGTATACACTTTTTTTTTACATATAAATATTATTTTCCATTTTTTTCCGCTCCGAGTAACATTCCCGCCGTTCGACTGGTTTACACCGCTATGACCGCTACCACCATAACACGTAATAATAATAATAATAATAATAATAATAATATAATAGTATATTAATATACACATATAATATACAGCAACAATCGTAAAGACAAAGTATTTATTTATTATTATTTCTTTTTTTATTCTCTCGTTTCGTATCCTCTCTCGGTACCCCGTCACACGATTTATACTTGACGGACGTTGTGGGAATTTTATTTCCTTTTTTACCCTATTAGCGAGCGTACACCGGCGTCGCGGCTGCTGCCTCCGCCGCCGCCGCCGTCGTGGTTATGGAAACGGATTTATGGCCGGACTCCAAAAGAGGATTGCGGCGATACGCATTGGAAAACTTGCGAAAGCGCATATGTAGGGTATTTATAAACGTGTGAGTGTGTGTATGTGTGTTTGTGGTTTATATTTCGGGAAAGGGTGATCAATAAATCCCACGATTGTATATGTGAACGAACGGGGCGCGCGCGTATGTGGGATCCGTGTATAACACGACCTGTTGGGGATTCGAAACGAGACATTTTTAGGTGCGCCTCGAATATATCGGATACGTATATTATTATGAGTTGTAGTTACGTTATATTTTATCCGTACGGTCTAAGGCCGAGTCGGTATAGTATTGTCAATCGAGTTTTTCCAATACATATATACGATGATGCATGTGGCATACCTATACATATATTATGTAGGTATTAATACTTATAAGAGTCTATAATATGCGAGTGACCCTGTAAAACGAGCCGTTGACGACGACTTCGATTGCGCCCATAACGTGTACGGCTTAGATATATTATATGTGTATATATATACCTTCTCGGCAAGACTAAATTAAAATTTTTAACTATTCGCGTGTTTGTGTAATTGCGTACTCTGCAAGTTTGTGTGCGTGGTGGAGATAGTGAGAGAGTTGAGCGTGTGCGCATGTGTGTATTAAATGCCTATGGCCGCAAACTGAGAGACCGCTTTGTTATTTCGTATATATATATATTATATGTATAGACTCGCGACGGGACGTTCGCCTATAAAACATATCATATATCATAACGTAATATATTGTAAATCGAAAATATCTATTTTACATGGTCCCGCGGCCATCGTCGTGCATGTACCTATGTGTTTTTACCGTAGGTATATTACGAACCGTAAATTATATAGGTACGTCCGAAAAGCGTTTTGTTTCATGAATAGATATCCAACCTGCTATTATTTGAATACGATACAACGATAATGACAAACGGCTTACACGGTATAATGCTATGCAGCTTGTTAAAAAATGATTATACACATTTTTGACAGAGTGCGCTGATACCCGTCCAAAATTATTTAAATTACATTATACACCTTTGCATACAGAATTCGAGTTTCGTGTAAGCTGTTTTAAATGAGCATTAGTACCTACATAATAATATTATTATATTGTGTGGTTTCAGATTTGTCGAGTGAACGAGTTCGAGAATCCTACAGAACAACGAATACATAATAATATGAATAACAGTATTGTGTTATAATAGTATCGTGGTTCGTCGTTTATCTATAACTGGTGCAGAGCCGCCGCAGAGGTAAATTAACAGTTTATGCATAATATGAGTATAATTCATCAAATTCAATTTAATTATTTCCTTAATTATGTTTCAGGTCGTTTATTTATAGTTTTTTGATGACTGACTACTTTGTTAAATTCATTTTTTTTAATCGTATGAATTGTTACGCTCCCGACATATTTGCATAAAACAATGGAATTATTAAAACTAAATTCAAACGTAGCTGTGAACATTATACACATTTAAGCGTAGGTATATATGTATATAATTTAATTCCATAATGTTTTTTAATACAGTTAAAAACAAAAATCGATTAAAAATAATAAATGGACACCATACGTGCAGTGTGTATAAATTTCAAAAAGATATTTTATGCAAATGTATATATTATGAGAAGCCATTAAATCTTTTGACGATCTCGTTTAAACGTGCGATATATTTATTATTTTCCGCTGCGACGGCGTTTGGCGATGATCTGTTGTAAGACTGATGTGCGGTCTATATCGAAAATAAATATGAAATAAAACCGTGTTAGTTCCTATAACCTTAAATTTCTGGCCAGTATTCTTTCCGACGTACAGAAATTGAATATAGTTAAGAAAATTAATGTACACATAAAGCTGAATTCGTGTAGAAATAATTGTTATAGATAAACCACCACAGAAAATTGATTGGGTACCTGTTTAGGTATATCGCCATATCGGGTTAGGTTAGATCTGTGAATCAATTAGTTTTTCATGATCATATTCAGAATTACTTCGTCTGGCGTCTGACATATAATTTATTTTTGTATGTGAAAATAATATTCTAATCGAACCAATAGTTGAATTTAATTTGTTTATTTTATTCAGTACCTAATTGCCTAAAGGTTATATCTTTTGGTATATTATCATTTTTCTATTCTGTGTGCCAATACACCGCATGGCTCTTATATCATATCATATTATAAGAGTGTATTAAGATCAGTGCCAACCTTTTAAAATATCTATAAACGCTGATTTAGATATAAACGAGCACGATACTGTATGTGTCTTGCAGAATATTATTCATTGTCGACTAGTTGGCCGAGTGTGTTGTGTAAAATAAAATTCATTCAAGGTTTCGCTCGTTGAGGAAGGTTGTGTATATTTTTAATGGGGCGTCTGTCGTCGGCGTAATAATAACTATAATAATACAAATAATAGCATAATATGATATCAGGTCGTTTTAAATTAATCTCGCGGCCGCCATATTTCACCGGCTACCTATCATGACTTATATTTTATGGAGGTACACGATGTATCAAAGCTGCTATAATACACCTGTACCGCGATGGTCGCGCGTCGCTGCTCGTCTAAACTATTATTATAATGTATATTATAATATCTTAGGGTATATTATATGCAGACAACGCGAAGTATGTATTTCACACTAACTCGCAAATTTACATATCGTTTTGGGTAGGTACCTATACATAATATATATATACATATAGATATATTATATTTTGTATGCATATAGTCATATAGATACCGTATAATAATAATACTATCGCGGTTCAACTATTATTACTACTACTACAACATCAACAACTATTACGACTACCGAATTACGCGGCTTGTATTATAGTGCTTAGGTATACATTATGTAGGTATATAATATAATATATACATATAAATGCGTCGTTCCGTGACGCGGCGGCCGAGGAGGACGGACTAGTATAATAAAAATAATAAAAATGTCGAATAATGATAATATAAACTTAAAAAATAATAAAATAAAAATTTAAGTAGGTATAGGTAGGCGCTTGTCGAACGATAATCGTCGACCGCCGACACGGGGGCCCCGCCGTTAACAGCTAATAAAAGTCTGCGCGTCGTCGGATTCCGTTTTTATGCTCGCGCGTTAGTCTCTGCCGTCCATAGGTATTAGTATTTTATTGCTGGGACGGGTTTTATTTTTTTTTCCTCAAAATCTGATTTGGTTTTAAATTTATTGTCGGCGGCGTCGGGCTAGCGATCGCGCTATATTATATCGTCACTGCACCGCCATAATAATGTACAGTACCTACCTATTTAGGTTTATAATATTATTATAATATTGTGTGTTGAGATGAGACCGCGACCGCAATGTCCGTAAGTAATACATAAGAATTCATTCTACCCGATCACACGGTGCCGAGCGAAAGCGTCATCTGTCGGACAAAAATCGTGACACTCTCGCGTTTTTCGGTTTTATTCTTTCTCCCCACCCGGTCGTCGGCCATCGCCGATATTATACTATTCCGTTTAATACGTATCACGCATAACACACACACGTATATATATATATATATATTGTAACGCTTGTGGTAAGGGGGTGGTTGAAAACGCGTTACGACCCTCTGGGTAATGGCCCGGCAATTGGGTCAGCCGTTGACCTTGGCATACGTGCACACGCGGCACAGCTGATCGCGCCCACAATGGATGATCGTCATAACATTATCATATTTTTATTACTTTATATCGTCGTCTCTTCGTTTGTACAACATCATTACGAGAGTCAATGTTGATGATCGCAGACCTGCCGGAAGAACTCGCGGAATCACTTCCGGTCGCGTCCCGTCTTTCCATACATCGTTTGGCTGCAAGTGCAAAACGGTTTTCTCCGATAATCTACGTAGGTATATTGCCATAATATTCGAAAATTACCTAATACCACTTGACACCTGTCGTCGTACCCCGTGATTCAAGCAAGAACCCCTGTGCATAGGGATATTTAATTATTTAAATATACTTCAATATAGGACCGAACTCTGTTGTTGTCGTTTTCACTCGATTGTTAAGCTGACCAACACAATAAGGGATTTTAAGTATTATATTTATAATATGTGATTTAAGGGTAAATGTCGTCTCCGTTTGATAACCTAAAGGTTTTGGGGACGCTTGGACGAAATGAGTATAAGGCAAAGGTTATAATTAATATTTATAGGTAGGTACGGTATTACTATATATCGAGATATCACGACGAAAACGTTGGACCTATAAATATTCGTGTCAAACGGTCATTAACGCGTGTACGCTGCGTATTATAATATATTATACTTGTATTATATATTGTTTGAGTCTGCTTATTTTCGTATATCGGTCTAGACTCAATCTCGTCGCGTCGTATAACTATAATTTATAATACCCCTGGAATTATATAGGTATATACAATATACTTACATATATTATACATTATGCACGATAAGTCTGAAAACGTATAATTATATAGCCACGGTGTACACAACCGTAATAAGTAGTTACTTAAAATATTTCATATAAATTTATTGTCTTAAGAATTTTAAACTGTTCAATAATTAATTCATTACGCCATTATTGTATTTAATTTAGGTTCCTACAGTCTAGACATACAGATTATATTAAATATAGGTACCGTGGAAGTATTGTTACATATGTACGGACATTACGAACTCAGAAAAGTATTCATGCATAGAATAAAAGCGAAATCACTAGTAAGTAGGTATATTATCATTAACTTTGTTTAATTTACAAATTTGATATTTCAACATATTACTTTCGCGACAATTTCGTATTCGTACACACTACATATACAGCTTTCTTTGCTATCATGCAAGGTGGTAAAACGAATATTATAGTCGGCCCAATTTTTTAATTTATTATAGCAATACGACACACACACACACCTATGTCTGCAGTATTGTTTGTATTTAAACGTACCCACAACAAACATGTAAATGCATAATATGCGACTTCCTACAATATGTTAAAAATATACTATATAGGTATACAGAAGGACCGGCTTGGCGTATGAGCGTGCTTGTGAGTGTATTTCGTTTATCGCAATATATTAATATAATAATAATATGCGCAATTAATAATGGCGTTTATGAATAATCGCGGAAAGTATTTCACGTAGGTACCTAAGTGAATAATGTTGCTTTTCGCGTACCAACGTCCGAACGTAATAATCTAAACTTTGCACATAGCACTCGTACATAGAATAATAATATAACATAAATGGTTGTAATTTGTAACGTAAATACATATTGCCTAATGCCTATATTGGACAAAGTTCTCACATCCGCGCGGTGTTATTTTAAAATATAAAAACTCGCTAATAATCTATATACATCCGTTCGCAGTAGTTGTTGTATATAATATATTATGAACACGATTTGTATACCTACGAATACGCAATAATTACACGTTTCGGTATTGCATTATAATAAGCATCCATGTCGTTTTTAATATACGTTATATATTAGGTGCAAGTAGGTAGGTAGGTAGGTAGGTAGGTAGGTAGGTACCTATTGAAAATAAATCGTTTTTATATTACAGTATTTAAAATGGTAGATTGTTGTTTATGACGATGGAAAAAAAAAAACTTTTTACAAATCAAATAATTTATATACTAGCCGATTATTGTTTTATATACTTGAGTCAGAGCTGGAAATCGAATTTGTTCGAATTTAATATAATAACATACGTAAACTTCTGTATAAGTTTCAAATTTACCGATCGTACGCGTAAAAATATTGCAAATTCGCTCGAACCGGATGAAAACGTTTCTATTATTGTTATTGGCATAATAAAAAAGGTATGTATACAATAGTGGTAGTACAAAATATGTTGTAGACGAATGCGGTTTTTTTTTTCAAGAGTTGCATAAACGAGCGTGTTAAAATAATAAAAGTAAACCCGTTGTTAAATATTATTATAAAAAAAAAAAAAAACCATTTCAGTTTACATTCTGACCGTGTGTACACCGTCAGGTATGTATACATTCAGTGCTTGTGTTATGGCAGTTTCGCAGTCGTCTGAATCTCAGGGGATGATATTCGAGTATATTATATAATATGTACGTACCTACCCACTTGTGCTTTTTAAAGTATCATTAAAGCATCATGAATACATTTATTTTTTAAGTATTTAAGCGTCGGTATATTATATATAATCATTATTTAGTCATCGTTGCGCGTGGACGTGTTTACGATTTAGGTAATTTTTATAACATAATAGACTGCAATGGTTTAATCATTATTATTATATCTTTATTTTTGTTGTACGTAATTTTTGTCAATGCTTATAGTAAGTTATCATCTAAATTTGTATCCACTTAATAATATTTTAAAGTTATACCTAAAGCAATTATCAACAATTGTTATCATCGATAAACGTATAATAAGTATATTATATCTATTATGTGTAATGATATTTTGGACTTAATCTTGAAATTGTGTAATATTATGTTATGAAACTTTTCCTCTACTGTTTTATTATACTAGTCCATAGGAGAGACATCATCTCTATCTTGTTTTTATTTTGGTTGTATTTCCTGCAGATATCTGTAAGTGATTTGGATGATAATATTGTATACCTGTTGAGGAAGTTCGTGCTCGGGACTTAAGCAACTGTGCGGAACTTCTGATATAAAATCGAGGTATAGCGCATTATATATACATTGTCCCTATATTTAAGTTGGGCTTATTTATAAAGTGATTGTAAATAATATACAAGTATACAAGTAATACAGCTCCTAAAGATAATCGGGACGTATTGATTGAAAGGCTTGTGTTGTTTTGGCATTTGACAGATTGGCAACAGCCCAGATAATTTATTTTTATTTTTTAAAGTAGCACTTAGAGAGAGCAGTGTGGTAAAGCAATTTCCAAACTCTTAAAACCACTCCGCAGTATATATTAAATCTGCAGTTTCAACTTAAATCAGTTACAAACTTTATAAACCTATTATATAAAGACATCGCGCGTCTTAAGCTATATTATGCAGAATTATAATAATAATAATGTAATATTCAGAAAAGATATACCGTTACATGAATTAAAAGCCACATATTGGTGCAGGTAATTATGCCTATTATATAAAACGTATATGAGCAGGAGGGAGAGGATAGCATTTTTTTTTAACACATACCGCCGAGGTTCAAGTCTTCTTCGAGAATCTAATGGAATAAAAAAAAAGTAAGAAAATATTGTAGAAACATTCCGAAATAATTGATGGTCTGCGTCGAAATAAAGATCATCCTGTATACAGCGTACACTGTACACAATATAAACACGTACACGAAATGCGATGATTATCATTATATAACGTCCGTTGACACGACTATAATATAGCTGCGTTACACGTTTTTAACCGAACGATATAATATATTATAATAAATATAGGTAAACAGGACCGCGGGGAAAAGCTCGAGTTTTAATTTGTTGGTAAATCATAATCGTTCCCTAAACGCGTATTCGTATATTTAATACGCGAGCACACACACACACACACACACACTCAATCGCTATATTATATATTATTATATATTATACACGATGTTGACTATTATTTACATAAAGTAGCCGAGGTATATATACATAATATAATAACAGTAATCACCGTGTTGCGCGAATTCGTCACTAATCAAAACGCGTCGTGGTATATACATATATTATGAACTGCAGTGTATATAATAATAATATCCGTATAATAATACCGCGATATAATATTTTATTATAATGGCGTTAACCGCTGTAAATTAACACACACACACACGACGGAATTGCCCGGTAATTTGTTATGAACCGCCATCATAATCAATACATCGTATAATATCAATAATAATAATACCTATGCGTATCTATATAACACATTAAAGTGTACATGCATACGCGTTTATTACCTGCAGGTACTCTACATAAATATATATACTTATATAATGTATCATAACTACGTGTCATACGTACCTATATATTAATATTATAATCGCGGCAGACGGACGAATTGAATCGTATAAACACCTCGGTCATTGTTGTTATATAATACATATTATTGGCGTGTTGTATAATAATAAAATATAATAATAATATAAGAATTACCGCCGGACCATACACTCTCATAAGTCATATACTACTTATATATGTACCCATAGTATATAACTCCGTCCGCATTGTTATGGCGCGTTGTTTTATAATGTTTAAATCAGACGTATGTGCGTCCATACGTCAAGGAATAGAGATAATATGTTTGAAAAAATATAAAATAATATCCAGCACTGCAATCTCATCGATGTAAAATAATATTATAATATGTATGTGAGACCGTACTATGGTAGTCCACGTGCGCCACAGTCGTGATGATGTGTTATGAAGACGCCTTCTGCGTTTTATACCTATACTGCTGCTGCTTCAGTAGCTGGACTCGTATTATCATCAGTGTTATGTAGAGAATTATTATATGGTCTTCAGATCACACCAGCAGTGTTGCAGTACCGGCGATATCGAACTCGGGGACCGGCGTTTGTAGACGTTTGTATTGTTTTTTTTGCGCGAAGTTTAACGTCAATTTTTACGATTATCTGCAATTTATAACGCGGTACGTATCACGTAGGTATGGAACGAAAAAAAAAAGGTTACATCAAATAAACACTTTTTCGCGAATTTATCATTTTGAAATTGGCACTTTGAAATGTCGACGTTCGTTTTAATAATATTTTTATTATTTTTTTTTTATTTTCCTGGGGTTATAGAACTCGTATTATTTAATATAATATCTAGGTATAGTAATATTTTGTTAGATTTATTCAGTAGACACTAATTAAGGTGTATTGTTTCGTTAGTGACTATATTTAATTAAAAATATTTATTTTTAAGTGAGTTTTTTTTCAATTTCAAGGTTAGTCTGTTGCACTTTTTAAAACTTACATCAAGTCAGTGCATTTTCACAATGCAATTTTCTTTATATTAATTGTTTTTGTTTTGTATAATTATTGTTTTATATAAGTACCTATACTTAATAAGTATAGGTACGTATAAGTATTACTTATACAACTATTATTCATATTTTGTATAAATGCAGTTTATCCCAACTATAGGTATGTATATTATACATACATGTTCTCAACTGTTTTCGTTTAATTGAGGACGCTGCACAAGTTCCAGTATAATAATATAATGTATTATTATTATTATTGTTACAAACATTACATACTCGGCACACACGTTAAACGTTTGATGTGCACTGAGCATATGCTTTCACGCGGAACGCACTTATATATTGTTTAGGATGTGTTTCTAAAACTCTGCGAGGAAAAATTCCTATAACCCGTGACCTGAGCACACACACACACACACACAGTTCTATTTTAGATTTTTACCAGTGGAAAATAAAATCATTATATTATTATGTTACAGGAGAGAGGTGATATATTCAACAACCTCATCGCACGTCGTAAATTATTATTCGTTGTTTAGAGATATGGTTTATATACAATGACGAACGCCACCGTTCATTTTCTGTTGTATTGAAAACATAATAACTCTACGAGAAAAGAAATTTGAAAAAAAATTATGATACAGATATGGCTTCAGAGATATATAAGGTCGCTTGAAATGTTATCACGTGACGATATAATTATTCGTTTCTTCGTGTTCATTATAATAATATATTATATTGTAGGCTTAATGTTGCCGTATACTTGTGTTTATTATAATAATATTATAGTTTATTCGTTTGTTTGATGTACAATTAAACAGCCGTGTGGTAGACTTATCAGTGTGGAAATTTAGATAACAAATGTATATAATATTGTTTCGTCAATTTCAATTACGAGCGCGTGCATAGTTATTTGTATTAGTCGTATCGTACACGTCTATATAGGGTGATTATAGAAGTGCTTGGATGAAATAGGGACATTACAATATTTATGAAGTATATCTATATACATGAATACAAAATGTAACGCATGTTGAAGACATCATTATTATATTGTTATATTATAATCAAATCTTAAAAAAAAACTGTCTAAATTCCGTTATCATTACATAACATCGAACATACCATGACACACGGATAATAATAGATATAATATACATTGATGAATTTTATTGAATATTCTTATCTTATACTGTTCATAAGCGCTCTCTGACAAATGTATAGGGTAAAATAATTAGGTAGGTACTATGTCGTAGAGTCCTGCTGTATTATAATATTACTTTTAATTAATAGTTTTTCCACCAAATGAATCGACAACCTAACACTGCTGACTGCAGTATAGAACGTTTATGTAGGTACCGAATTTCTAAATGAAAAAAAAAACATTTTTACTATGCATACCTAAATAAAATCATAACAACAATTCCTATGAAGAAAAGATGTAGTTATTATTAACATTTTACTATCCGCGATATTATTATTGCTGTGAGACGATCATAACGTAACATGAATGTTTATGATATCATTATTATAGAATAGGTACTGCAATAAACGGGATGAAAACTTGTCGGAAAAGTAGGTAGGTATATTACAAAATCAGACCCCCAATAAATTATATTTATATATATATAATAAAATATTAAAATATATGGATAGTGCGGTATATATTATATAGATAGATTGATATGGACATGGCACCGCAATCGATGAAATCTTTTTCTCGCCACTCGTGACTACCGCGGCTCTATATTATACCTGTACGATTGTAATAAAATGTAGTACCTATGATGCGTATATAGGTACGGTATTACACGATGTTATAATATTATTTATTACGGCGTTCTCGTATATATGGGGGCTAAATCGCACATTGATTACACCGTGAACGAATTCCCCCCCATCGCAGTGAGGCGTGTGCCTACGCCACCCGACGATTTAAACACACACTCACACACACTTAAATCAATGACCTTTTAAATAACTGTGCACGCAGCATATAACATTTATATTACGACAATATACACTCGCATTATTATATTGTTGTAACGCGTGTATAAATATAAAGGAGAAAAGTATTCCACCTATATTATAACAATATAATATATATATATAATAATAATAATAATAATAATATCGTGTACACGTATGCCTACTAAATAGGTGTACATCTCGGGCAATTTTTTTTTATTTCTATATAATATGCGTGTTATATACTCAATGCCTATATAGCTACGACATTGTTGCAGGGTCATCTCGCGGATACACACACGACGAAGACGACGACGACTACGTTTTACTCGAGGATCTTTTCCGTCCTGCGTGCGCTCTCGAAACGTGTATATACTTGTATGTATTAAACGCGTGTCTGTATAGGTACATAATATATATATATATATGTATATTTTATTTTATTTTAAAACATCGGCAGCGTTATATATATATATACCTACGTACATGCTTTTAATATCATACAGAACGTACCTGCAGCAGCCTACGCACCGCATACGACTTGGGAGAATACTGCAGCTCAGATTACAATCGCGCGGGTAATCAGCAATCGCGCACTATAACTGTGTTGCTAATAATATATTATACTGTGTATGTACTACATAGGTACACTCATTTATTGTGGTTCACGCGTGTAATTTTTTTTTTTAACGTCTAATTAGCGATTGCATTTTTTTTCAGGCCAAACACTGCACTCGTTGGGCTTATAAAATATGAACATACTCGTCAACATCAACTGGACTAAACGATAATAATTATATGAAATACGATATCAGATATGCACGCCCGAATCAAAAAAAAAAAATAATATAATATATTGTATTATACATCTATTATACCTATGTGTACCCACTTTAATTTACACCAAACGCTTTGTTGTACCGCTTACATCAACATTAATATATATTATATAAATTTACATTTGTATATTGAGTAGAATAATTTATAATACACATCTATCCATATTATGTCTAATTAAAATGTATTTTTTTACATAATTAGTGTATGTATAAGATTACAAGAACGTTGTGTATTTATACACATATTATATTGTATGTATGCTGAAAGAGCAATAATTGAATACATCATCATAGGTACTATAGTGTGGTAAAATTAATTATTTTCCGATTTGCCGTTGAAAGGAAATCGAGCAATCAGTTGTTTATGCATGAATAAGTATATATTATACCTATACCCAAAGCCCGGTTATGTATACTATATTATAATCATCAATCAATATGTTTTAACTCGCCGAATATGTATATCTATAGTAGAGTAAATTATCAATTTATATACTTGTATAGTTTAATGAATTTATAATAAAGACCATCATAATCACATATAAAGATTAAAAATTTACAAAAAATTTAAACTGTATAAATTACTCGTATAATATTTGATCGATGTAAGTATAATGGATGTTTATAATATATTATATGTATAACTCAAAAATTTATATTATGGGCTAGGTATACCTAATATATAAATTATATAGGTAAACGTAATCTAGGTATACATTATTTAATAATTTTGTGGGCTATTTCTTGAATAATTATGTTCGATATAAAAGTATGATTAATTGAGTGTCTATAGAGGTATAAAATATCTTAGAGAGATGTATAACAATTATTTTTAATTGTATTTAGTTTTAATATTTTCTAATGTCATTTTGCACCAGTCAATCAGAACTTTTTTCGTCAATTTTTATAAATATTTAAAAAAATAATTGTAACAAATTTACAGTATATTGTACCTATTTTATAAAATTCTCTGTGTCTCTGGAGCCTATGTAGTTTTTATATTATATGAGTATATGACCAATGATTAATATTAAAAGTTATTCAATTTGTGTTCGGAATTAATATGATAATACTACTCTGGAATGTGTAATTAAATCATTTAATAAATAGTCAGAAAATTAACTATCAAAATAAGCTACGATTTTTGCCACAATCTCGAGACGGATATTGAAGTGCATAAAAAACTAAATCGCCACAGGACATCTTTGGAGCGGCGTTAGTGTGCGGACGTCATAGCCTAATAATAATTGTACCCCGGAGTAAATATATTATTTAAATAAAACAGTTTTTTTATTCTCCTATAGGTACTAGTTTAGTACAACAATATAAGGTTTAGCACATCATTATACAACGATAATGATGTGGTTTTTTTTATTTAATTGTACGGATAAAAAATTTTAAAAAACAGAAGGTCAAAAAAAAATATAGATTGGTACCTATAATAACATTTTGTTCTCTTGGCATGCAATTGGCCATTGTTGGGATATAATAATGACTTGCCATACAATATAATAATATAATCGTATTATGTGTACATGACGATGATATATATATTAATATGACGCATCATTATTATATATACGAAAAAAGCGGGAAGAAAACATAAGCGAGTGAAAGATAATATTTAATTAAAAAATACTCTTTTTCGTGTCTGTACCTAGAGACTGACCTGCAATGGCCATCCACGGGTAGAACGTGTGGTTGTTCTGTTGCTGGTTGAGCTGCAGGGCCTGTTGCTGGTGACCGTTGTTGTTGATGCCGGTGCATGTGTTCCACGAGGCGGACAGCGAGCCGGCCGAGTTGCGTGCCGAGTTCGGGCTGGCGCCGGCGCCGTCCAGGCCGGATACGCTGTTGCCGGACCCGTAGCCGACGCGGGATTCGGGCGTGCATACGTTGGGCCGGAGAAGCGACCCGTTGGCGGCCGCAGACGCCGCGTTGCCAGGCCACACCACGTCTTTGGGCGAAGACGCGTAACCGTTCTGGTGGGCCGCGGCCGCGGCGTCCGATTTACCGACGCACGGCTCGGTCTTCGTGTAGTTTAGCCCGGCCGCGGCCACGGCGGCCGCGGACGACTGATCTCCACCGCCGCCACCCGAGCCACCCCCTCCTCCACCGCCTCCGCCACCACCGACGCCACCGCCGCCACCGCCTCCTCCGCTGGAGCCGTAGAGCTTGCACGCGGCCGCGGCCACGGACGCGTCGTAAGGGCTGTCCTGTGGTGCCCTGGACTGCGATAGCCCGTGATGGTGATGATGTTGCGAAGACGCGTACGGTGACATTCCCAAGCCGATCGGAAACCGGTACGCGGCTGCCACGGCGTTCTGGTCGTGGTGGTGCGCCGACGACGACTGGTGATGGTGATGTCCACCGTAGAAACCGCTCTGCTCGAAGTACGAATTCATCTTAGGCAGTATAGTTATACGGCTCGTCGACTATATAATATAATATTATTATGTCTTGTATAAATACGTGACGGATATATTCGTTTGATTTCCGTCCGCTCACACTCTGTGGCTGCACGTGGGACAGAGGAAAGTCGCGATTTTTTTCGCCGACTCGTCGAGGAAAAAATACGTTTTTCCTATATATATTAGAGCGCTGCAGTCAATGATACATTTACGAAGATAATGCAATACGATTATTTTCGTCAAGATTGCATCGCTTGGTCGGTGCAGGCGTACAAATTGATACTGCACACCGCAGCAACACACACGCACGCTTGCCTCGCGCGCACACACACACATACACACAAACACACACTTTATAAACGAAAACACTTTTTGTCGGCTTTACGAACCGTTTAATTTGTCGTAAAAAGGGTCATCTCGCCGTCGTCGTCGTATATCCGGACGGGTCGTAAAACTCGCGCGCGCCCGCGGTTTTTACGAGCAGAGTATAAAATTTTTAACGACGACCGGCTATATATACAATATATATTATGTACCTATATACACGTCTCGCGAATTGATAGTAAAAACGGAAAAAACCGAACCGTGGTCAGTAAAACACTTGAGAAAAACGAAAAAAAAATTAATTTACGAAATTTCCGAAAAGTACAATAACGCACGATAGCGTTGGTAAGTCGGTATTTTCGGCGCCGTGGAGGGACGGCGGACTTGACGATCCGCGATTTTCGGTTTTAACGATATTACTATATATTATTATTATTGTTATTATTATTATTTTCGTCCGTGTATGCGCTTTAAGTGGTTATGACGACTTAACGACGGGACAATCAGATCGTCACTGGCGCGCACACACGAACGTGCCATGTGACTCGGGCCGCGAGAGCTCGAAAAAGCCCCCACCACCGCGAAGGCCGCCGCCGCGCACACGCCGCCGCCGCGCCGCACGGGGATCTCCCGTTTTCGTCGCCCGTTCGCTTTTTGTTGCGCCATTCGAGAGAAACGGGTTGCAGTGCGGCGGCAAGAGAGCGCGGCGCGCCGACGACGGTGCGGCAGTACGGCTCTTGGGCGGTAGGGTGTTGGGGGGAAGGGAGGGGGAAGAGCGCCGCGGAAAGACCCATTAAAACGGAATCGGCGAGAGCCATCGTCGCGCGGGGCGGGGTGGTGGGAGTCGGGCCAATAGCCGTTCAATTCGTCATGGCCGGCGCGCGCGGTGCCCAGTGGCGCCGAGGCGCGCCGCCGTCGCGTTTCGTCGCCGTATCCGTCCGCCGACGATCCGTTAGCGTACCCGCGCTGACATCTACCGGACGCGCTCGACGGTCCGCCGTCCTGTTAACCGCAGGAACGCTGTCGGGTAATTTTTTCGAAACTCATCGACAATATTAATAATACGATATAATTTATAAAATAATATGACTCTTTTTTCTTATGTCCATTGTGCACGTCATCCACAATATGATATTGAGACACGTAGGTATAGTGTTGTAAAACGATTACGAGCCGTCGAATTGTAAAATATAATACAGAGTGGGCCGTACACGCGATCTTAAGATTGAAATCTTTTTATTTTTAATTCATCAAGTTTATAATCAGATTACTGTAAGAAATCGTAAAATCTCTATACGCGTGAAAAATATATTTAAAATAATGTATTAGATAGGTGCCATAAAAACTTGATATTTCACTAATTTTATATTCATAGTTATTTGTATTCATATTCTACCTATTTATCTGATTATCTATCGCAATAAATCTAATGAGCCTCAAAAAGCGCAATGCAATTTATTGCAACAAAGTTCGAGGTCTATAATTATTATGAGCCTCGATACGAATCGTAACGGAGTAACCACCAATATTTAAGACATAATTGTCAACCACGACAGGGGCAACCACGGAGGTTTGCCACATATAACACGATATTATGATATCGAATTTTACGACACAAACTTTGGTACTAAAAAAAAAAACTTTGAATAAAGTAGTTCGATAAAAATGTAACACTCGAGGGTATTTGCATTATCGTCTGATATCTCAGAGTCGATCTCTACATATAATATACTATATAAATAAATTTGGTCGTTAAATTTTATGGCTTTTTGTGACGTTCTCCCCGCAAAGACCGACGAAATATAGTATTGGGTGTGTAGACTATATATAATATAGGTACCTATATCTACAAGACTGTACAAGAGGTATCCATAAATATATCGCATCGAACTGCAGTATAGTTATATACTGCTCGCACATCAATACATCAGTCGGCAATGATTGTTTTGTTTGATATGAAATATAATGTTTTTGAACATAAGATAATAATTCTATATTGTCAATATTTTAAACCATAGTCATGTTGCAGGAAGGTTCTCATGTATAGTACGTCGACTCAATAACAAAATACGAAACGTACCTACGATTTATCTTAGTTTTTGAACCGTCGTTGAACTGTCGTGTGTACAAGCACGTTCTTAACACGTAACATTTATCTCGGTGTATGAGCCAAAATAATTAAAAATTAAACGAGCGTACATTAACACACATTTTTATACATTAGTTGTGTTCTATACATAATTTATATGATTTTATATTCGAAAACAATATGAGTTGTTATGAATAACTGTTCCTTTTTACTTCTCGCAAACGTTCGTATAATATTATAATATTATCTTTTATAATAAACTCGTTTTAAAAGTTAGCTCAAAGTCCTGCAAAGCTATACCTACGAACGAGTCATTCAGAGCAGTGATAATATGGGTGTACCAATACATTGTTTTTAATTATTTTACTTTTTTGACAAATTTTTTTTCAGACAGGAAGTATGCCGGCTGTAAGATATAATAGTTTCAAATACCTAATACTGAACACTTAAACATAATATACAGCTGCACCTGCATATTTATAAATTGGAAATTGGGTCTGTTTGCTTAGCCAGAAAAAGTAATTTTTGGTTTTATTTCCGTATGCGTTTCCTGAAGCGTGTAAGAAAAAACGAACAGCAAAATTTGTCCTGCGTTAAAGAAATTAATATATATTTAAACAACTATAAAGTAAACGTACTGGAAAATATACTTTTTTGAATTGTGTCACTATTCTTGTGCACCGACTATATGTTAAAATGTACCTCCAATCGGAATAGATTTGCGTCCGACAATAATTTCCGTCATCGCTGTTCGAAAACAATTCCACAACTCGCCATAATTAGGTATATCCGGCCTGCGCCTAGGTGATCGAAGAGCCGATTCGACTCTGCAATCGAGTGATGTCTATATGGTTCTCCGGTATATATATATAAATCTGAGTTCTATTATACCAGTAGAATCCTGTTTTTTTTTTTTCATAATTATTCATTGAACCCAATGTATAATATAACCAGAGTAATATAATATACCTACCTAATAAATTATAATTTAGTGTTTTAGTGCGCAATTGTTATTATTTCAATATTAGGTTTAAACTTTTCCAATAAATCGTGATATTATACGTTATTAATCGTCGTTGGTAGTATATTTATTACGAGAGTAAAAGTGCTCAATACATTTATGTACTCCGAAATAATGTACAGTTATCAGTGAGTATAAAATATATACACAGTATATTATAGTTCCAGGAATAATCGATATAGCCGCGCTGTGCCGAGAATAACAAGTCCAACAATAAAAATAAATAATACCTACTATAATAGCGTATATAAACTACATATTATTATAATAACATAAGTGCAGTACGTATTTGAAAACAGATTCCGTTTAATGATTGTCATAAGATTTATCAAAAAATAATGGGCGTTCTAGTTGGTTATAATAAAATTATAAAATCGATAGTTTTGTCATATACGTCGACAGTTATAAATTTATAATATATAATATTATGTCGGTTTGTACTTCATCCCAAACTCGTCAGCAGTGGTAGTCAATGAACCGGCTGCAGTTATTGCCAATAACAATGTATAGGTACCCATAATTATATTATAATATCAGCTTTGGAGTAATGTTTACGTTTTGACCAGTACGAAAAACATAGGTATATGGACAAGCCAATTTTATTGCAACCAGAACGTTTTTTCTTACATATTTTACAAATATATTTATTTTTTTTTTATTAAAATAGAAACATTTATAATTCGTATGTTTCCATAAATACAATAAGCAAATGATATTAGGTGACGTGAGAGAAGGAAGTGGCCAGTTACAATACTTCAAAGACACGAATTTTTTCCACGAGTCTAGATAAATTATTTATATTACAGGGAACATGAAAATTATCATTGTTTTAGAATTATTAGTTTATAATATTTAATTTTTCCTCAACTGTTAGTTTATGATTCACTCTCGTTATCAAATATTATGAAATACAGTAAAACTCGCTTAAGACGCGTCTTAAGACGCGCTTTCCCGCATAAGACGGTATTTCCCGTCGGTCCCTATATCATCTATATTCCTATTTCATTCTCGCATAAGACGCTTTCCCGCTTATAACGCTGTAGAGAGCTGGTCCCTTAAAGAGCGTCTTAAGTGAGTTTTACTGTATATATAAGGTATATGTATCAAATTCAAATATTATTTTTTATTGTTTTACCTCAGTTGGACAAACAATTTTATTTTATTACAATATTGTAACTTAGATATATCTATATAGGAAAGCAAGCCATATGTGCTTACAATACTCTATCGTTATCGTATATTATATTATGATTTTATATTTTTATCCATAATAAGAGGTTACATTTTACGCTCACCGTTGTCTAAATAGCGTAGAGCGTACTAATTCAAGACACTTTTGTCATTCATCCAGCCTTTACACAATATTATTTACCTATGCACCCGGCTCGGTCGACGACTCGAAAAAGGTTATATTGAAAGTCGTTGTAAATTCACACCTTCACTGAATATTAAAAACAGAAAATATCGCGATTGCCCACGATTCACTGCGAGTAATATATACCGTACCAAGACCGTACCAATAAGACCAAGCTTAAAGCGGTTGCAGGCGAATACAGAGGACTGAAGATTTTAAAATATATACAATAGATTCTCTGACAAACGCTTTCGGAAAGTTAACTGTGATGTTTTTGCCGAAATATAATACATATACTTTATCGGCGACATCCGTTGATGTTCTTAATCCACGTGGTCCGACAGTGGTAGGTTACCTATTATTTGGATGAATACAATATTACAGGGAACAGGTAACCGTGATATTTTCCGTTGGTCGTTTTCAAGTTACACGGTTGTTGCAGCCATTTTTGCGTATCCTGACCCGCCCTTCTCGATTTCATCAATTTCAAGTATTTTTACACTACAATATATAGTGTTGTGTCGGAAACAAGTGTAAACGGTAAGTAAGGGAGTAATTCCTCTCTATAAGCAAATCTTGTCATATGACTTATCATAAATTTGTTACAGCATGTATAGTTATAAGTACTATAAAATTGAAATTACTTAACCTATTACCTATACTTAAACAAAATAATCGGAATACAAAATGATAAAAAAAATATTACAAATATTACAATTTTTTTTAATTTAGTTGTTCTAAATTGGTTTAAATAGTTTTAATTTATATCTTGTAAGCATGCAGTATAATAGAGTTCTGCTGTATTTTTATCAAAATAATTTTTTAAGTCTTTTGGATTCGAAAAAAAACTATTTTAGAATTTTTAGATACAAATTATTAAATTCATGTTAAATAAACGTTAAATGTATAGTAGGTATAAACAAGGAATTTTCAAAAATAAACTGAACATTTTTAATTGTTGGCTTAACACTTATAAACAACGAGCACAAATAAACTAAATACCTATACGATATTAAACTTGAAATTGGCATATTGAATGATTCCAAAATGTTGGGGGAAGAAATTGATAACCATAAAATGTATTTTCATACCATATAGAAGCTACCTAAAACTATTACTTATTAGTGTTATCAGAAAACAATAATTGTTCCTAAATTCGTCTAAAAAATCATTTATATTATTATCATATATATTATATACTAATAATTTAGATATTGTAATATTATAGGCACTTATTGCTCCACTCGTAGATATTATTAACATCATAAAAAATCAAAACCATTGAAATAATATAATATTCTATATTTCAGGGTGAAAACCCCTCAAACTATTGTTTCCACATATAACAAAATCTAACAGCTATCCAAATAATTGTTCAAGTTTCAATAAAAATATTTATATAATGGTACATACGACATACCGTGTACATAAACCTATCTATATAATATTACATGCTGTGCGTATATGTATAATTATTTTAATAGACCCTCAAATATATATACGTATACCAGACGTTTTTTGGATTTGCATTTTAATTTAATTTGCCGCCGGCAGCGCACTGTTGATGTATATTTTCTATAATATAATATATTTTATAAACGTTTTAAAATTTGTATATTATTTAATATATTGCAGTAGGTATATATTATATCTACCTATATGATGTATATGTATGCTTCTCCCATAATATTGTACACTTTGATCGGAGCTAACATCGCATACGACGACCAATAATTATTTTTGTATTATTACTACGATTACCTTTAATATAATATTGTATAATAAATAGAATAGGTATTATTACTAGTTTATATACGTTTCATTAGAAACTCGTGGTATGAATATAGGTATACACGTATATATTATACAATATACATATACCAATAATTATAGAAAAATCACTGTAGGACGAGAAAACCGAGTTTGTGAGCCACTCATTGATAATATTATGTTAAAATATGGACCCGCGGTACAAAATTGGCATTGCAGTGTATATTATATTAATATTATATTATAATGTTATGTCTACATTTTACAACTTTAATGGCCACTATAAAATCGGAAGTCTGGTTTTCACGATACACATCAACATTTTCATCGCTTTATTATGAATTTAATATATCGCGCGTCTATTGTAATTTATATTGTATGAGTATATATGTATATTATACACTTGATGGTTCATAAAATATATAGATATAGGTACATTGCACTTGCACAACACACGATATAATATTGTTTATATAATAATTATGTTAATGGTTTGTACATTAATCTACGTTAGAAGACATCATTGTACGACACGATATTCACTACTATTTTAGATCGAACGTATCTTCCTAATGCACTGCATTATTGTAAGTATAGGTAGTTATTTCCTGCAGGGAAAACAAAATATTTAACGCGCTGTATAAATGTATAATAAACAATAAATGTGCGCTTTGTCTTGCTAGAGTGTAATCTCATCAATTCGAATATTATCAATATATTATAACATAAATATCTATTTCATATTTACATATAAATATATAATTGAAAAACACATTTAGTAGATATCTATTAAATCCTGCCCGGTAATTTTTTTATGAATTACGATGGATAAGTTACAAGATCTATAAAATAACCACTTAGTGTAGCATATTTTTCAGATATTTCAGGCACGATTTGTGATATGGATACCAGCAGGGAGCAGCCTTATAACGATACTCATTGAAAACCCTATAACAAGTGCTACATCTATACCGAAAATATTAGATCTTTAAATGAGCTGCATAAAATGTTTGTTGCAGGAACGTTTTTACTTTCCAAAAAAGTGTCTCATAATATACAAGAAAAAAAAGGTGGGTAAGTGGATGTCGCTCTGCTGTACTGTAGGTTACAAGTGGGTCACTGTATGATGGATGGTATTAAATTTGAATTCAATGATATAATATCATTGTATAAGAAAAACGATTCTGAGCGGAGGCGGTATGTCAGTCTAGGTATAAGACATATTATATACTTATTTATGGTATTAAATTATATGGAATTTATGAATAAATTATTCATTGCCCCTTAAAATATGCACAGTCTTATCATTGAGCATACTTCTTATTCCTTATACTATGGTAGATTGTATGGATAGGCCATAATGTGTTGATTTTTCAGTTTCATATATCCCCGAATAATATTTTTAAATTACAACAAAAACCAAGATCGTTAATATTGATTTTAATATGTAATTTCGTCCAAATTTGAAATTAAAATGTCTGTAAAAATAAGTGTGTTTATATATTTTTTAGATTTTTTGGTTACAGTATGAATTATTTAAGAGAATCTTTGTTTTAAATTTTCAACTCTTAGTTATAAAAACTGAACATTTTATAATTTTTTAATTCCAACGATTGATAATTTTCGAGATTTTGATAAATTTTGTCAAAATTCCAACTTTAAATGCTTATAAAAAAAAATCGTGTTTATGTATTTTTAATATTTTTCAACTGCTATTGTAACAATATACCAGGAGCCTTGTATTAAATTTTCAGACTTTTTGGCCCACCAAATAAAATTTTATTGACAATTATAAAAAAAAAAAACTAAAAAAATTGAAAACTGAAAATGTCCGTAAACAGCTCAAAAAGAGTCAAAATCTTTTCAAAATTGTATGTTGTATAGGAAATGCTAATATAAACATTCAGTGAAATTTTCATGTATCTACAGTTATTCGTTTTTGAATTACAACAAAATAAGGAAATCGCTACATGAGAAATCGAGTGAAAATCCAATGTTGTAAAAATTTGAATTTCAAACGCTCATAAAAATTTAATTTGACTGTCCGGTAGAGATTTTTTTATTGATAAAGGTAGATAATCTTATAAGGAATCTTGTGTTTCATTTTCAAATCTTAGATTTAAAAAGAAAAATTTTTACGAATTCTTAACTCAAAATAATTTGCTAATTTTCGTGATTTTTCCATATTTTGTCAATTTTTGAACTTTAAATGCTTATAAAAAAAAAATTGTGACTAAGGATTTTTAATATTTTTCATCTGCCTTTGAAACAACATATTAGGAGCCTTCTATTAAATTTTCAAGCTTTCGCAACCAACAAATAAAATTTTATTGATATTTCTAGAAAAAAAACTAAAAAAAATGAAAAATGAAAATGTCCCTAAACAGTTCAAAATAAATCAAAATATTTGAAAATGTTATCGTGTATAGAAATGCAAATATAAACAACCAGTGAAAATTTCATGTATCTACGGTCATTTGTTTTAAAGTTACACCAAAAACCAAATTCGATTTTTTGGAAAATCGATTTTGCGTAAAAATTCCCGTTTTTCCTTAATTTTTATGTTGTTTTTCCCGGCGCTTGTGAAAACTACTGGAAAATGTTTACTTTTGACCCCCCAAAGTACCAACTAGATTCACTTTCCTATCAGAAAAGGTACTATTGAAGAAAATCGAAGCACTTTTACTGTCCCAAAACGTGATGACAGACACAAAAATATAAATAAAAATATAAAAAAATATAAATAAAATATAAATAAAAATATAAAAATATAAAAACATACATCATTGTAAAACCAATACTTTCATCGCTCCGCTCAGAATCTAACACTAAAACTAATCTATACTATCTTTATATATATAATTCTACTGTACGTGTGTTTGTAAGCGAACTCCTCTTAAACTTCTGGACCGATTTTGATGAATTTTTTTGTGTGTGCTTTAGTGGGCCCTAGAATGTTTTAGATTCACAATCGGACCCGGTAGGCCCATTCCGTTTAGGTTTTAGTACTGTTAGGTTGGTTAGGTTATTATTTTGTATTAATTGATTATATTAATCCACTATAGGTGGAATTAAGTAAAAACGACAAATATAATATACAGTTTGTAAATTGAACGGGTAACGAAGTGCACGCGGATTAGCTAGTATTATAATATAAAAGACAAAAAATGTTTGCGACTGGCTGTCCTTTATGAGACCGTTATCACAGCTATTGGTCTTATAAGACGAATCGTACTGAATAAAAGTAAAATGTGAAAATATAATGCGAGTAAAAAAAACAATTATCGACGTAATTGCTTTATCTTATCGAATCTAACAACCAACAAGTTGTATACATGTTCCCATATCTTTTCACATAAAATAATACCCACTTAAGTTATTAATAGAATATACTATCATATTGTACCTATCATAGATAAATTGTATCTACATTGTAAGTAAGTAACGCACGCACTCACACACATGTATACGGTAGGTACAGTTTATGAACTATCGATTTTAGTAACACGATACTATCGATTTTAATGATTTTAGAAGATAATATCGATAATAATTATATGGCTGACTTGCGTCCCCAAAACGGGACGCAATTTACCGGTCAAATTTACTACCTGAAAAATATATCTTTTTTGGGACGCAAGTAACATGCAGCCTATCCGATTGCGATGAAATTAGGTACAGAGATAAATTAGATTTCGGGAAAGAAGATAGACAACATTTTGACTCGTATAAAGGTAAATATGAGATCCACTCTGGGAAATACTCAAACAGGGATTTTGGGGTTATTATTTTTATTTTTGTAAAAGGTTGTTATTGGTATTATTTAGTTTTAATAATAATAACTATTATTGTTAATGCGAAAAGCCTGTGTATTTGAGTACAGAATGTATAGAGTTCAAAACACGGTTTCGGTGGACCAATTTTTCGCAATTGTTGATACTTTAGAGTTAGCCTTATACACGTATACGTATACCGCAAGTAGATTGCCTACCTGAGAATATACTACTCACATAATCACAAAAACCTAGCAATAGCAACGCATTGCCGTGTCTGCTATAGTTGGTAATAATTATCAAATCGCAGGGAACCTAAAATATTATATTGTACCTACTTACCTACCATTTTAACAATTGTTTTTTTTAGTAGGTATATGTAAAATGTAAACAATCAGACATCAGTGCGCAAATAAAATACCCAATTCAAATGGTAATAATATTTTATAGTTTTGGAAGAAAACAAGTCGAACGTTGATCTGATAAAGTTTAGTTGACAACTAACTAACATAGTTGTTATATTTGTTTTCTAACTTTAACTATGAATAATAAAACAATATATATTTTTATGTTGCAATTATTTCAATGAAATATATATTTATACATACTCAAACTTGGTAACCACATATTATACATATCATAATACTAATGTAAGTATGATATTGGTGTTTTGTCATAGGGACGGAAAAATCTACGAGGTGCAATAGTTAGATAGATTCCTCATCATGTGAAATGTAAAATATGTAAATATAAGATAAAAACATATAAAATCCATTTTTATTATTGTATCTTGTTCACAGTTTTAAATTCCTTTAAACACATTAAAAAAAACCTTAGAAGTAGTATATAATATAACTGTATGTATTTAAAATGTATATTTTGTATCCTTTTACACAACATTGTCTTATAGTTTATATATTTATAGTTTATGACTGTATTATAAATCTTAACTATTTAACACATTTGTGATATATATGTTTAAATAATCATATACTATCCTTATACATATGACATTCGAAATATTTTGATTGTTTTAATCAATAAACATCTTTGTAGGACACGTTTTGCGCTTTTTGAGTTCTATAGGTTATATTGAACTATTTTAATATTGACAACTTGAAGGAAATGGATTCCAACAAAAATTACAAATATTATATAATATGCACCCAACGAAGTTGCACTTGTGTGAAAAACAGTATTATAGTAATCGTTATTATATAGTACTTATACAAAATCTGACATTTTTAACAAAAAAAATTGAATATACCTACAAATATTTACCGCGATATTGTGACACGAAAACAATCAAACCATATAAAATTACATTTTTTATCTCTACATTTAAAAATATCACATAAACGCTCTTAATAAACAATTTTATAATTATTTAGGTTTATAATTTCTTGTTTTTCACCGTCAACACTCGGAACGGTTTTAAGTTTTTAATTCAATTTATATTATATGAAAATGTTGTAATTATGTTCGTACATATTTATTATTATTATAATATGTTAACAATGAAAACATTGTGTTTAAACATAATACGAATGTAAACCGCACACAAACATATTAAAGTATATTACATAGTACGTATATCATTTATATATATAAATATAATAATATATTCGAATGTTTTCCACTAAAACAAACATCGGCTGGAGAGAAAAATTAGGAATAAAACAAGTTTTCGTTCTCCTTGTGTATTATGTATATTTTGGGCTTATTATATATAATTGATGATCGCTAATAAAGGACTTCCGGTGCGTAACGATATTATTATTTTTAAAATACTCCTTCGAATGAGTTCACGGGAAATTTTGTGGACGCACCGGAGGAAATAGGTTCCTACGTCGAAAATATTGTGCTATAAGAATACATTTCTTAGCATGACGCGTATACATATATGCAAGGGCATATAAGGCTTCACTTATATTCGTAATTAATAATGGCTTGATAATTTGTTCTGGTACATCATTTTTGGTAAAACAAGACACCGCGGACGGGTCCCGATTATAATATATTTTATTCAACAATATAGGTATATAATGGTTATAACAGAAAATAATTTGCATCCCCGAAATTTAATTGCTCATTTGTATGGTTGTATTATTTTTTGATAATATCATCTTGTAACAGGTTTCGTATAACATTTCATTTTCTAATTAAAACAAATTTAATTCTTAATGAAAACCTAATTTGTAATACGTACCCGCTGTGCACGTCCTGCTTTCAGTGTAGGTATATATACAACGTATAATATACGTTATTTTCTCCCACAACACACACAGTACAGCCGTATAGGTATGAAACATATTATGCATAAATATATAATATATGTACGTATTAAAGTGGTATAAATCATAGTTTTAAATTAATGCGTATTTAGAAAAAAAAACCGATAAATCAATCCAAATGGAAAAAACACCATTTTACCTTATCTTATCTATTTATCTAAGACTATTAATCGTATATGTGGTTACACGTCACATATATTACACTATGTTGTGAAATAACAATTAGGTACATATTACCTACACATGAATTATTATTTATTACCTCTGTGTCTTGTAATGGTTGGAATTTGGGCAACCATTTTTGCATGGCACGTAGGTATATAATATAATATCATGACCGGCCCATCAATTTTGAAGGGACGATTATTGTTAGTGTTTTCGTTGTATACATTTTGAAATGAGTTTATAAATTGAAATATTTTATATACCTACCTATACTTATAAATCACTTTAAAGTTGTTTTTTTTTATTGAACTTAAGCCCGGTGACTATGGCCATTAGCTAGTTGTAGGGGTTATGAACTGTGGTTGGTAAGGTTGGTACGGTAAGGTGTTGTTACGGTCTATAAGCAACACGTGTGTAGCAAGGTTTTAACTGACACGAACCCGGGTGGTCACCCATCCGGAAGAGCCGTGACAAGCCACTCTTTAAAGTTTAAGTATATAAAAATAAAATACAGTAAAATCGCTTTGCCATACTTGTAACTGTACATATTCAGTATAATACTTCGTCATTGAGTAATTTGTCGCTATAGTGGATATGTTTAATTACGTCAGACGAAAATATCATTCTGAGCAGAAATACAGTCTGTCATTTCCAAAGAGATAATTCATGTTAACTATATTACTTATACTGCTATTATAGTAAGAGTACCTATTAGTTATAAGTTAGATATTATGCTTGTAACACAGTTAGTGGGTTGAAATATTTTTTGCAATTATATAAAAATAACAAAATTATTTAATATACCTAATGTTACTAGCTGTTATTAATTTATAAATTAACTATATATAAATTAATACAATATTCCAAAATTTTAAGTACTTAAATTTAAAAGCTTAAAATAAGTACCTATATATTTTTGAAAATTTAACTTTACTCATATAGAAAATTATAATTTAAGTAAAAGCGGAATGTTTCAGTTTTATGTAGAAAATCGTATAGGTACGATTATTTTTTTGTTGAATAATAACAAAATAACAAAATCATTATACATGTTTAATCAACCCAATATCGTAAAAATGTACACTTCAATATAATTCAAGTAAATAAATCAAAACTATACATTTACCAACAGCAATGACCGTAAGTAATAGTGTTCGTCAATTTAAACTATGAAGATATAAATATTATACGCTCAAATCCTAATAAGTAATACCTATGTATGTACATGATATGCAAAATAGAATTTTGTATATTATTTATGGTAAATAGTTATTTCATTATATTTTTATAATGATCCAATTAATGTTGTCTTATTATTTTTCAAAAACTGATTACTACGTTATAGGTACGTTAAAGTGTTGTAAAATATAAAAATTTTGTTTGACATCCTCGTATGAGACTTATTTTGATTAAAATAAATATTTTATTAGCATTAAACATATTTCAAAGGCTTAAGGTATCACAAAAACATCCAAGATTCTAATTATTATTGTAATTTTGCCATGTATTAGAGTCTCATAGAATTTATTTGGCCCAGGCATCATAAAAATAAATGCAGATGGCCACGATGTTATATAATTGTAACTTGTAAGAAAAAGCTCACGAATTTTAAATTATATACGTTATTATGTGAACTAAGTTATGTGTACTTTTCGTATGGCTTGGTTTCAAATATTTTTGTAATATGTCATTAAATATAATCGTTATATTTTATAGTTAAAAATTATGTCAACACCGATTTAATGTATTATAATCTAAGAGAATATAATATGCAGCGATTTAATACATTTGAAATATAATTGTAACTTTTAAATAATATGTAGGTATACTATATACAGTATTATTACGAAGCATTTAATATTATGTGTCTATTGTCTAAACTCTACAACTTACAGGCTTAGATTTATAGGTTAGGTCTATAATACAGAAATTAAGTAAAAAAATATTATAAATCAGAATATAATAAAATTATATTAATAGGAAATCGACTACCTAATATGAACATTTTTTTTAGGTTTACAAAATTACGTATGATAGATATTAGGTATAAAACCTAAAATAAAAGTTATGAATGTTGTACTAAGTTAACCATTAAGTTCAATTTGGATCAATTTTTTCAAAAAAATGTTCAATTTGAAATTATATATATCCGTTATAAATATTATAGTATATTATTATACCTGGGGCTTGGGTCAAAAAGGGCCAAACTCACTTTTAATCACTTTATAGTAATCAAGAATAAAACCTCTTTTTTTTTTTTGTAGCAATTTTTTTTTATTGTTCATGTTTTTGTTTTTGTGATCGATGTAAATATAGTTTACCCTACATTTTAGAATATGGTGTGAATTTTTTAGTTAAATATTGAATATTTTCTATTTACATTGGCCCTATAAAATCATAATTAAAAAAAAAAAATCTTGACTTTCAAGTCATAATTTTATTTAAACAAAAGAGGGCCAATGTTCACATAGGTAGGCCCCATAGATTTTTAATTTTCATGACATTGGCTTTCTCGTATCTCGCACTAATGATTATTGAGATACGCCCTTTTACCACTAGAAAAAGCTTATAAAGTTTTATAAGATTGGCCATATAACTTATTTTCGCCAAAAAGTGAGATTGGCCCTTTTTGACCTAATCCCCAGATATTATTTTATACTCGGTATGGGAACGATGGAGTAGGTACAACTTATAACTACTGTTTACTATTTACACTATAATACCTAGGTATACAATAACTTACCTATTATAATGTTATTGTAAATTTGTAAATATAATTATGTATTATTCTATTTTATGTTTTGTTCGAGTGAATATCTTATTTGTAGTTGATAATATATGTACGGTAATAACATAAGTGGTTAAAAAATGAAACATCCTACCGAATAGTTATACTAAATAATATTATGGTTGGAATAAAACATCAGTATAAATTTGAATTATTATTTATTATTTATGACCACCCTCCCGATAGTGCAGTCTGCGCGCACGCTTACGCTATAAATGTATATGGATACCTATACACTGTGCAGGTACTAAACACACAAACAAGAGTGGTTCAATTCAACAACAATATAGAATCAAATGCTTAGGTACCTATTATATACATCACAATGCATGCACTATATGTGTCTATATTCAGTGTATAGTAGATTTAATTATTAATTTAAGTGTAAACTAAATATGTGCCGGCAGTTATGTATAACTGTAGCCATATACCAAATGTACATAAAATAATAAACACGGTGTACACGAAATATATATTAATAGGTACTGTTAAATATTTTAAATCTCGTCCGGTTGAAAGTGATGCACCTACCCATAAACGTCAACTTCTGTTTTACACTGCAGCGCCGTCATAAAATAACCCTAAATCAATTTAATGTACATAATATATAATATATAAAACAACATTTGTATAAGGTATGGCCTCCATATAGTAATAATGGTACCTATATAATATATATGTACAGCACATTATATACCATTAAAAAAAATTACACGTATAATAACGACACATAAAATGTTGTTTATTAATTGGTGGTTAATGCGCCGACTGACTAATTATGATTATTATTTATCTAACATAATTTTTTGCTACTTTATAACGCTATTAAACGCGCGTGATCTATAAAATTATACGACTGCAAACGTCAAAACACGGGAGTACGCAGCAATCAACCGCGGTATCGGTTACCTACGTTATATTATTATCCTATGCAGAACACGAGGGCATTATTAATTAATGTTTTTAACACATGATTATATAAACATTTATACCTATTATAGTATACATAGGAGGTGCTCCTGATTTGTTTCCCAGTGATGTTTTTTTACGTGCAGTCTATATAATTTTCTATATACTATAGGTATTTACCTTCGCTGCAGACTCGTATATTATTAAAATGTCATTGCGTAGGTATATTTGCATATTATGCTATATATTCGACCGCGTCCGAGGTTTTGACACGTAGGTACCTACCCACATTATGTTATAGATATACGTTTAATATATTTTAATAGCCAAGCGAGTATATTTAGACACGTTTTATTTGCATTCGTTGTTCGGATAAGTGTACATTATATTTTATTTATCGTAAGTTTTTTTAAAACATTTTTACCTAAACATTCGTTGCACTTAAAGCGCTTGCAATAATAAAAAAAAAAATTATAGCGTTGATTCGCATATTTTAATAACGTCCATAATTTGCTACCAATCTATTAAAACGAATACGACGGTGCTATACGGGCGACCACTCGTTAAGTATATTTTTTTTCTATTTCTTCAAACCGTTGTGTACCATTCTCGATTGTTATTACGACAATAACCCGTCCTCGGCTGGACATTTTTGTTCGACAGACATTGAGACTGTTTACTGCAGTGAAATCTATTCTGTAGTCCATCCAATTGTATCGTCATCATCAGCATCGTCCCGACGGCGATGGATAAGTCATCGTAACACAATAATATTATATTAAATTTATAACGTAAATGCATTACCGACGGTTTGATCCCGAAATTTGCACGTTTAGGCAACCGAGATTGCACGCACGCATATAAAGAACGGCGCTGCGCCGGAGTTGTCGGCTGGGTCTGTAGCGTGCCATTTTCCATGTGGAGTCTGAGTGTATATTATTCTATTATGTCGATGAAAATATTATCCTCTTTGACTGGAAAACGAAAACGGTACGTTTTTACGTTCTCGAGTAATGTAGGCGATAAATTAATCATTTTCTTCTGTACATACCGTTTGACACCATCACTCGATGGTACGCCTAACCTTCGTCATATATAATTATTATAATGTTAGGTTATAACGCCGGTCTATAATATAAAACTGCGAGCGTACACATTTCTGCATAATACTTAAATTTGAAGAATACTTTGATGCCTATACATCATAGACACTAGTATGAAGATTAGAGGTAGAACACGTGGAAATCACAATCATATTTTGTTTTTTAAACATTTGTGAATGAAAATATAGGAATTCGTATAATATAATAATGGCATTTAGATAGATACCTATATTTTAATAGGGTGTTTTTCGTCAGGACCGTGGGGCGTGGTGTTGTACTTCATAATAGGGGGGAGGAATGAAAACATAACAATAATTTGTAGCTTATGTAGATGTTAATCAAGACGTTATATGATATACAACTGCCGTACCTACCTACCTACTTATATTTTAAAATAACCTGCAGTATATAATATATGTATATATTCTCAATGATATGCGTAGTTATTACCTATAACTTACTACGTATTATATAGTTGTAATGCAAATTACAATAATGCTTCAGCCGGGTGCCACAAACACGCGATTTCGTTCGTCTTTTAATCACAGCGAACCGATTACATAATAATATATATTATGCTTATTATAGGTATATGTATTTTGCTGGTACAATAGGTGCTGCGTGCATGTATGGGAATCTCACGATTTCGTAGGTATATATTATAATACATATTGCTGTGTGGAATTTCCCTCGCAGCTATTGAAATTTGAAACCACTTGGCTATATTTTATATACATAGATATTCTGTATAATATGTGTAATGTTTATGAATTTCAGAAAAGTCTTCCTGTAAATGCACCCTGTATGCGTATGTATATAGCCGATTTTGAAGGAAGTATAATATACACTGTAGCATCACCACCGAGGAAGTCGACGTCCAATCGTGTCTATATAATTATTGAATAATAATTGTATGCAAATATTTGCTGCAAACGATGAGCAACTTTGTTGAATATCAATCAATCGAGTCTCGAGTGCACCTACTTCGAATCGGTTTTCTTTAACATCTATAATATTATAGCACAGAATGCAAAGAAACGCCAACAGAAAAGATTTTAAATATGTTTGAATGCAGGTATATCATCGTAACGAGAAGCTAGAATTAAGGGTATAGCAAGTTTTAACATATTTTATAATATAATTACTTCACACGAGGACATGGATCATACGCCGAATTGAGGGGAATCCCGAATCCCCAATATTGCAGTACTCCTGCATTTTTTTTTATGACCACCACGCGCTTACAATATAATTACCTAATGTCCTAATGTAACAATAATATAATATATAGGTAGGTACGGCGATCACACTGACTATAATCTACACGCTCTCGTGGTATACACAATATGACGTGTAATGTTATGTATGTATATTGTATAAGTAGTATTGCTGTATAGTATACATCGCCTTAGGTTAGTTTGTATATAATAGTGGTATAGGTCAGCGGAGTGTATTCCAGATAGGTACAATGTAAATTTAACGATATATGATGAATGGGTACTTCGTGAGTAAAGCATAATAATAATAGTAATAAATATACATGTACAAATGGTAATAAAATCAATAACGAGACGATCATAAAAACGAAATGGGCCTAAACGAGTGATCGCGCGCGCTTGTGATGCTTAAATATGTGTGCGGTGGTATAGGTACCTACAATGCGCGCACACGCGCGTTACAGACCGTATCGGAATATTTATTGGATCATAAAAAAAAAAAAATAAAAAAATAATAATAATAATGACAATAATAAAAAGAGAAGAAGTAGCCCTTTTTTTTCCAAACACGCTTATGCGCGTTACACACATATAATATGATATTATGTGTGAGTATTATGTGATGTGTATAATGTATATATTAAACAGTGTGTGTTGCGAGGCGTTGTATATAATATAGTAATAATGATAATAATCCCGTGTAATAAACTGTCCATAAATGTTACTGGTAATGGCTAATAAAAACGGCTGCCAACAAGCTACTCAATAATAAAAGGCAAATATTGTTGTTATTGGTCGTCAACCACGACTGCCGCCACCGACGCCGCCGCTCGCACGCTCACGCGCATGCGCGCACCATGCCCGCTCACGAATTTATATTTATTCGTAGTCGGTCGGTTTGCTCTCCGCAGTTTTATTGTCGTACCTAACAACACGTGCACCCGAAATCGACTGGCATTATTATTATTTTTTGTTCTGCCTGCAAGTCCGCCCTTGAAAGTATTTCATTCCCGTCGAAGATCAACCGTGCAGGTCCGATGACGGATTCAGCATTATATTATTTCAGTCGTAAAGTAATAAATTTATAACCACAATGGTACCCACTCGTGCTCAGGTGCTCTAATTAATTTGTTCAATATTTAATTCATCTGATACTATAATATCATCACGACATTGTTTTCTCCGATGTGTGTGATGTACCTGCCTATAAGTAAAATTGTGAGATATAATATTATGTGCACGGTTTTTAGATATTCGACGACGTTTCGACTGAGAATTGTGTTTTTTCTCGATTCTCTTATACCGAGGGGACATCTGTGGGTGGAAGGACGAAACGCGGGCGAGTGTGGGTGGGTGCGCCATCTGTCCGGTTCGACCTAGGGAACGCAGCTGACAGCGCATCCCCTAAGTCGAGAACGTCGTGAGAAGATGGTCAACTTATAATATAAAACCGCAATTTTATTTAACCCAAGGTGTACTATTTTTTAATCTGATTATAATATTATATTATATTATAGAAACGACCGAAAACGTCGATTAGGTCGTCGACATGTATATTGTATACCCATACAGAGCGGTGTTTTTGAAAACTGAAAATCATGCGTATAATGCGTATAATATTATAGTATACGTGTAGAAGTGTAGGTATATACCTAAGTGTCTAATATAGGTATTTAAAAATTACTGCGTGACTACCTATGGGATTCACAATTTTTTAGACGATTCACGATCGACACGAACACAATAATATTATGATAGTTCTGCGAGATATAGTTTAGGGTCAAGAAATATCATTAACAGACAATATATAATACTTCCGAAAGAGTGAGAAACAAAACGCGACTGGTTATAAAATTTGATCTATTGTCGGAAAGAATTCACGGCTCGCGCATGATGGAAGTATTTACCTATAACTATAGAAGTCGAGTATAGGTACTATAATATTATAGGTATATAATAATAATATTATACCTATTTAAAGGAATTTAAAATAGGCAAATAATAACGATCGTGTTTTAATGACACGTGAGAAATATCACGCAAGTATTTTTAAAATTTATATTAAAATATACAAGTGCGTGACGGTCGACTGAGGTGACTATAGACGAGTGAATACAATACAATATTTACGCAGACATAATAACTAATGAGCTTATATCATACACGCATACGCATAATGTTTATATTATAATATTATTTTATCATGGCAATTACAATGTGATATTGATATTATTATTTATTATAGTGATAAAATATTACAATTAAAAAATTAAATATATACCTACTGCTATTTAGGTAGTACCTATATCTACCTAAAATGGTATAGAACAAAGATTTCACAAAAAAACTGTCATTACGTCTTATATTCAATGTAAAATCAGTTTTTTGATAATCTTGAAACACCTATATATATTGACCTATATGTTATATAATAAGTATTTATATACATTGTATATAAGTAGGTAGGTACGCAAATTGTACGCATAAATATATATATATTTTAACGGGCAATAAAGGAATTATTATTATTATATTTGAGGCGCCTATATCTTCAAAACAGCTTAAGACTGCACCAAAGCTTTTATCTTAAGAAAATGTTTGTTGTGTTAGTCTGCAGGTATTGAAAATTGAAATCATTTATTATTCGTGTCTGTGCTGAAACTGCAAACTATGTGTTACCCGCTCATAATATTTCGAAATTTAAAATTTAAATATCATCAGTTTCCAGTTACTTATTAGGGGCCTACTTTCGTTAATATTATTTTACATGTTTTCATATTGTAATCAAAACAAAGGTTTTTGGTGTCGCGTTGTTATTAAGACCAATACAAAAAAAGAGTTTTTTTTCGCGTAAAGCTGTTCTGAGTGTTCTGCCACTGCTACATTAATATACATAAATAGGTATTATAATATATATTGTAGGATATATATAATAATATATTACCTATATTTATTTATTTATTTATAATACATAACACGCGGGTCGCCCCAATTCAAATAGGTTATACACTTATACATCAAAACTGCAGACAAGCTAAAATAACTATAACAATTTAAAACGGAAAAAGTATAAGAACGACATTGGAAATAACAATAACAGTTCAAAATATAGAGAGAAGTGGTGGGTCCTCGTCGGCCAGCTCCATCGTCCCATACCTACATGGATCGTTTTTTCGCGTTGGACAATGATTATAATATCATCTTTCCACCCGCATTAGGTACCATTGCGTATAATGCGGGTGCAACGATCTCGGCCGCTTGACGACGAAACTGGCACCGGCGGTCATCATGGCGGCGGCGGCGACGAGTACGCGACGGACAACACGGTGCGATGGTGCTGTTGCTCGTCGTCGTCGTAGTGGCGGAGTTGGTGGTGGTGCGTGTTGGTGCGTGCGTGTACGTGTGCGTGTGCCCGTGCGATCGATCCGGCGGGAAAAAGGGGGAGGGGATAACGACGCCGCGCCGGCCCGTTTACGCGCGCGTAACGCGTATGCAGTGTGCACACCGCACGCCATTCGTGTCGTCCTCTCCGTCGCGCGCATTCGGTCACCCGCTCTCACTCTCGCTCGCGCGCGGAACGCTCTTTCTGTTTTTTTCCCTTTTTTTTTTACACGTACACGGGTTAAACCCTCGGCCGACTGCTGCCATTAAAAAAGACGCGCAGCCGATACCATTATAATAACCTACACGTCGTGTTGTTATTATTATTATTATTATTTCGATACAATATAATATTATTATTATACCTACCGAATGTTTCTGTTCCTTTTTGTTTACCCCGCGCGCGCGTCGTCCTACGATGTGTTTTTTATTATATTATATTATTTCCTATACGCACGCACGTCGATCATTTCAATATTTCGCGACACGTTTCCCTTTCAAGTCTTTCTCCAGTATTAATATACCTATATTATATAGGTTTATTAAAGGTTTAATATATTATAATAAAGGTTTAATATTATAATAACGGTAAAAAACGTGCCGCGTACCTACAACTTATAGTTGCGAAATTCGGCTCCGGCGAAAAAATAGACACCATAAGCAGTGCCTACCTACTATTATTTTTATATTATTTTTCGGGCCACTCTTTAAAACCATAAAACATTTTTACGGTCCCTATTCGACGCCGCACTCCGTGTATTATATTATATGGTATATATACAATATAATATACATACCTATTTACTACCTATATACTACCTAGATATTATATTATGCACAAAATAGAATGTATAGGTGGAGTAATTTTTATAAAATGGCACACGGGGGCTTAATATACCTAAATCTACTTATTTTTAGCACGTGCAAGTCGAGAATAAGTAATTTTTTACACATATACTTAGACATTGTACACGCTCGTATACTGTAAGTTTATATACGTGTATAGATTCTCTTATGTATAGTTTTACGATGAACCTACATAATATATATAGGTACCTAAGGTGATGTATTATTATTTTGTATTTTTTATACCTATACCTATGCCTAGGTAAACCTAAGTGCATGTATAATGTATATATTTATAGTTTATAATATTTACTTTTAATATGAACCATTTTCCAACCATTTTCAACCATTTCACCATTTAAGTCTTAGTGCAACTTAATATAATATATAAATACTGTAATACTGAATTTATTTTGTTTAAAGAAATACAATTGCGCTAAATTTCCAAAATGAATTGTTTCATTTGAAACTGCAGAATTCCCCATCCTATAAATATAAAAATATTCCATAAAAGAATAGACAATCATTATATGGATATTATGCAAAACATAATATTTTGTAGATAGGTACTTATACCTACTTCAGAATTGTAGCTTTAATAGATAGACTATACCTATATTATAATATACGTACATGAATGATGTAATACAAAATTAATATTAGATTGGAAAAGTTAAATATATTATTTATATACACATACATTATTAAAATATAATATTTTTTTTTACCGAACAGCCAATCTAAAATGTTAGCATTATATTTTCAAATTCCTAGGTATTTACATGTAATATTATACCTACATAGGCACGATATTTCATCGCGTTGTATACAAATATAATTTATTATAGACGTTTTAGATTAGCATAATCGTTTTGAACTACCATTTTACTACTATTATTATTTTAAATCATTTGCCGAATTAGTGTAGTATTTTTAAATATATTGGTACATATAATAGGTGTATAATAATATTGTACATGCCTAAATATATTATGCTTTTTTTAATATGTTTATATAATTATATTTATGTATACATTATATATTATTATGTTTTAAATTGTTCTGCAGAGAGAATTCTAATTACGAGGGTTGTCTCGCTCAGTAATTTAGAGAGTATATAATTTTAATTTTCTCTTGACGTAATTATGTACACAGTAGATAGGCTATAACCTAAACCTAATAGGTTTACTACCTACTGCAGTACCTATATATGTATAAGCATCTTTGATACCTACGACTTTGAAAGCAGCGTCGATGCTCCCGTATACATATCTAAATATATAATACATATATCAAGTATTAAAATGTAATATGTAATAACTAATAATATAACACGGAACCCGCAATCATATTACAATACTTGAATATATTTTCTATAAACCTACTCGTGTTATATTATAATATTAAAATTATACATGAGGAATTTGTCGATGAGAATAATAATAATAACAGATGATTATCTGCTAACGGGGCTGCATTCTATACTTATAAGCGAGTACTGCGCTCTGCAGGTTTAGGCCACCTGGTAAATATTATAATATTAAACGTACGTGTAAATATAATACATAAACATTTTATAAAGCACTAAGGACGACGACGAGGAGACTACGTGGTTTGTTTATCCGCATAATATTGTAGTATATATTTGAGGCAAAACTACCGTATATATATAATCAAAATTAATTCTAAATATAGGTATATAGGTACATAATATAGCAAGTATACTAACGTTGTTATAATAATATGTAATAGTAACACGGAATAATTGATATAATTGTATAGATAACCTAACCTATATAATATAATATATAGGTACCAAAATAATCATAATATAATTTTGGTCCATAACATTTCTAAGTGGTTTTTTTAAACAAAAAATATAAAATCCCATGATTATACATTTAAAAAAAAGAATTCCCGCGCTTTTTTAAAACTCTTCTACAAATTTATAAGTAATACTACCTATATACAATAGTATATAATATATAGGTAGGTACATAATATATTATATATTACCACGTCCGTCGTATACGAGACCGATATTTTACACTCGACTACAATGTATATCTTATAATATTATATAAATAGGAATATATGTAACAATTAATAACTCACGCACATTAGCACCTATATAAACTTCAGGGATTCGTTTATTTCAATATTGTCAGTACCTATATATATATATTTTCATTATGTTATACCTAATATACGTATATATAAGTACTACTCGTATAATACAATGAATATAGTATACTAATATAGATAATAACAAGCAGACCGCGAACGCACTTGACGCGTTTATTTTATAACCTCGTCTCGAGTGCGTGCGTATGTATATAATAGTATCCGACTGACGTAAGGCAGAACTGTTGCAAGTCTCTCGAGCAGCATATAAGACGACGGTATATTATAATATATAATGTATACATTGTTGGCGTTTATAGAGCAGTCGTATATGTAGCCTTTGTTGTACAAAATATTATATAATATACGCGTGTGTGTGTGTAGGTACTCTATATTATGGTTTATATTCTATACATTATAATACTACTACTATATATATATTAATTATAAATTAAAGACAGACGTGTCGTCGACCGTCGTTAAATATTGTCGGGTGGTCGATAGTTTTCATCGTTCATTATTAACACCGGTAATGACAATGGCAATTAGTTACAATTTTTTTGTTAAATTAGCGGTTATACAATTATTTGGTTTCGTTAAGGCCTTTACAATTTGTGCGGTGGTGGTATCCGCGTGAGGTCCGAGTGCTGCATCTAGGGTATTGCGGGTATGTTGAGGCTGCTGCAGTAGTGATCTCTCATGCACTATCGTTTATAAAATGAGTTATTGACGTTGGTAATCAGGACTTTTCGAGGGAGAGGTTTTTGCAGTTCAAAGAAGACGCAAGACGTGATTGTAAATATAAGATTATTTATTAATACCGGTTAAATTTGTGGACAGAGCGAAATGTCTCTGCCATAGAGGACATATTATTTACGTTTTACACAATAAGGAATACCTACTGGAAATGAACTTAAAGAGGCGGCGATGCTGAGGACGAGGCTCAACGACCATAATCTATATAAGTTCTATTTGTCTTGTGATGTAGGAGACTTCTTCTAATTCTACTGTGGTAACAGTCCCGCTTATTTATACATGAATTGCTGAACAGGAATGATAGAAATGTGTTGTTTTAAATATGAGTGGTTAAATTGTTTGATCAATTAATATTTACCCATGATCTCGTTTCTCGAAATCAGCAAAAAGATTGTTGTATGAATAATATTCAGTACCGACATCGATTAATATTATATTTTAATATAATAAACACGTAATTTCCTATTTGGGAATGGATCCCGATTCGGGTGTTGTTATAATGTACAGCATATAATATATAGGTACAATGATATTTATCACATGATAGGAAAGTGACTTCGTTGGTTTACCACTCACTGTTTATAACTCGTCTACGTATTGGAGGAATTCTGTAATAAATTTTTTGGTTGACTGAGACGATAATTTATTATTTTCGAATATAATTATACAATATATTATAATATACCTAATATTATTATGTTTATAAACACAATAGGTACTTTTTATATCACGTATTCGCGTGTGATAATAATCGATTTCAATTTGTATAAAATATAAAAACTACATAATATATCATATAGTACGATAGCAATGAGCGTGGTAGGTCCTATAGATATTATAATATGTAAATATACACGCAGTCATCACATAAATATAGATTGTAATATTATGTTTATATACATAAACCGAAATAATGTGTGTTCGGTCGTGTAGGGTGGTATAAAGTGTAGTACAATGTGTCTTATTATAAATAATAACCAATCAACACCTAAGATATCTATCCACCCTGCACTACACAAACTTTAAAATACGTAATGGAAATAAATATTAATCAAAATGTTAAGAAGTTTATAGATAGATACATAAATTAGTATTATGCATAATTTTATTGGAATGTAATGGACATTTTTAAGAAATAAAAAAATATTAAAATTTTTTTTTTTTTGAGTTTAAATAGATCAAAATGCGTGAGAACTTTTTTACGTTAAACGAGAATAATAATTTGGAATTTAAGTAACTATACCTATATACTATATTTTATAATACACGCACAACTATTATGCACCTACTAACTTTTTACAATCTCAAAAACGAATACATATATATTAATATATAAGGTACCTATACTCTACGTGACTTTAATACGTCCTGCACTTTGACGAGGTGTTTTAGAACCTATTTGTTTCTGATACCGTGTGATTATAATATTATATACTTTATTATAAATCTATAACCATTCTAAACAATCTTGTCTGCGGCGAGTATTTGGGTCGCTGTAAATTGCGTCCCGTTTCAAATTTTTTATGTAAATTGCGGCCCGGGTACATTATATACATACGTAAATTGCGGCCCGGGTATATTATATACATACGTAAATTGCGGCCAATTATATTTGTATATTTTAATATAATATTTGCCTACTTAAATATTTGTCATTGTTATGTAAATTACAAAATCAATATTTTCCTTCCCATTTTTCAGACTTAGGACTGGCAATATAATTGTATTCATATTGGTATGGTTAAAAATATTGGTTTTGCTGTTTTGTTTATAATTAAAAATAAGTAAAAATGTGTATAGTGAAAAAAATAGTATTATGAAAATTCGAATTAATATACTGGTAAAAACTTATAAGATAATTCCCGCACATAGTCTAACTGAGTAATATTTTTTGCTTGCAATTCATACATTTTGTCATGTATAAATGATTCTTTATCAGTCATTTTTTTGCTTTTTGTTCCCTGACTTCTTAATATAATATACGTATCACATTGCATGTTTTTTAAAATTTCAATAAAATTAAATATATTTGGGTGTGACGAATTGAACGAACTATTTAATTTTTTATGAAATGATTCACAATTATTTGTAGTGCGCATCGTTGAGGATACAAATTCAGCCCATATCTGTGGTGGAAACTCCACGTCGTCGGTTATATATGTTTCTAATATGTAGTCGGTAAATTGTACTATCCTATTATCTTGTGGTTGCAATGCCATTATATCAAACGCAAAACAATCTTCAACCACATCACAACTCAAAAAAGGAAGCCCAAAAAATAATTTTAAGAAATTACTTATATCGGTATTATTTCTTTTGTAATCATTACTTAATCCTAGCTGCTGTATTTTCCTGTACCAACTTTGACCAAGGTGAAACCTACACCCTTTTACTTCAATAGAAGGCCAAACATGTCTTGCAGCATTGTGAATAGCCTTTTCAAAATCGGCATATAACCGAATAGGATTAAATTGTAAGTCATTTTTTTTGCACTCTTTAACTAAATGATGAAAAGCTTGTAAATAACACTGTGTAGTCTTCGAAGGTAATAAAATATAAACGAGTGGAACATAAGACTGATTTATTGCACAGTGAACAGTAAATAATTGATGGTATAATTTTGGACAACTTTTGAATGTACCATCTACAAATATAGTATCAGAATCGCATAGCACTTTTAAATTGCTTAATGTAGAGAAACCTACTATATTTGTTTCTTTACTATTTACTAGCAAAAAATTTTCATTTTTGTTTGTTTTGAATTCCATTTTGTCAAAAATATTATGTAATTCCAAAAAAGTGTCTGGTAATTTTGGTAGTATAGAAGCTCGAGCATTGTGTAAATTTCTTTTAATCAATTTTACGTCTTGTGTAGTTAAAGATTCGACATCAGCATTTTTTAACTCAGAATGAATAATTTTCGATGGCCTTGTAAAAATATCATCAACGGCTTTTCTTTTTAAATTATTATTAAGTTTTTGACGATTTATAATTTGTTCCGAAAGTTGTAGATGGTTATGATCTTTAAAGCTATCTATACATATACTATTATTATTAAATTTTAAAAAACACTTACAAGTTTTGACTGTACAACACCAACGTTGAATATCATTCTTCAGAAGTTTTTGAAAACGAAATTTAAAACCATTAACTATTTTCAACGTCTTATTTTTTTCACTTTTCATAACTTCCATTGTTATTAAATTTAAAAAAAAATACAAATACTAAACCAAATACCAAATACTGTAGACCAATGTAAAAACTCGTGCGAAATATTTCGATCAAATGCACACAGCACACTGGCGGCTAGTAATATTATATAGGTAAGTGAGCATCAAGTGATCTTATCGATCAATATTAAAGATAATAATATAACCAGCCGACCGGAAATCGGAATATCCCGGGCCGCAATTTACGTACATTTCAAATATACCCGGCCGCAATTTACGTATGTATATAACTATGACCTTTTTTGCGGGACGCAATTTACCGACTCCGGAGTATTTATGTACACGCTTTACACGATAGATACATATTACCTATATGTACGATGTGGCTTCGGGCTCGCTTTGAGCACTGCGAGATGGCCATCTTGAACGGAACGCGCACATAAATATTATATTATATGTTTATTATCGACTACTGCCTATATAGTATATTATCATTATTACTATTATACACAGTTAACTATTATTTATTTTGTTTTTTAATTTGCTGCGAAGTGCCTATATAGATAATCGGTTGCAGTCCAATAGCAAACACGACATTCAGGTCCGGTTCTGCGCGTACCTAAATGACCCCATACGTCCTGCGTCGCCATAATATACTACCTATTATAAACGTATATTAGGTATAGGTACACCGAATTTAGTTCCCCGGGGCCCCGTGTGTAGACAAAGCACGTATATTATTATGGGAAATAACTGCAGAGCGATTGAAATTTTGTCAAAACGATTATAAGTTATAATTATATTATATTATTATATAGGTGTATCTACTCCGGCGGGATGTTGATACAACACACAATTTTTCGTTAACAATCATTCCTTTCTATAGTATAGATGCCTACACGTTTCAGTTCACGTTTAGAAGCAAAATTATGATTAAACACATAAAATGACGATGGTGATGATGATGATGATGATGATAATAATAATATAAGAAAAGAAACTCCAATCGTTATTATTATTATTATAGATAGAATTTTTTGGACAGAATGGTAACCGCCCATCGGGTAAGTACGCCGTGCTGGGCCTCGGCCACGAACGGTTTTTTAATAGCTGTATAATTATTGATACGATCCAATCAATTTCGAAGGGCAGTGTTCACCACTGCATGTACCGGCGAAAACGGCAAACAACAAAAACTAGTATAGGTACAACGCGTGCACCTATATTATCTCAATCACGATGATGGGTTATATTTTAAAATCAAAACATTTTCCTTTTAGTTTTCGGCGCAGACCGTGGTAACGGTATATGGTAGGTGTATAATATAGATTATATAGAAACGAGAATCGTATGGCGGTGCTTGTCCTCAAAATACGCATTCACTGAAACCTATACATAATATGTATAATGTTAAATGTATAAGCTCCGTCGTATAATAATAGGCGGTACCCTGCAGTTGAGATTGTAATATATTCCTATATGGGTATAATGTACAAGCTGTGGACGATTTCGTGGCTTGTATATTTATGTCCGAAAACGTCGGACAGTCGGTTAATTGAGCACTGGGACCATTGTACGGATAGTGGTCTTCACCACACGAGCATATATATATATATATATATATATATTTACGTATATATATCTACCATATGTGGTACAAACGATATAATATGTTGTAATATAAAGTTTTTTTCTCTTCTATCGGACGACACAAATTGAAACGAGCAGAGGACCTCGTCGATATAGGCATATACGGACAATGGCCCTCCGTGACAAATGGGAGACCCTATCGGGTTGATTTATATTGTTTTGGGTATTTTCGTCCAACGATATAGTTCTTATACACAGCACCATATTAAACCTATATATAATGCGCGTATTGTGCGTGATATAATATATTATATACGTATTATATGAATTCTACTGACCTCTTGGGTTTTCTGTACAGGCAGTTTCCTTCTCCGGATATCTACTACAAATTATGTGTATGTGATATACTGCTGCAGCATATATGTGTGTACCAATTGCGTACCATCGAGTTACAATTATATACGACTGAGAATAACCGCAACTGCACCGCAATCGTCAATCTCGAGTTCTAAACGATTTTCATCTGAAACAAAAAAATCATTATTTATAGTTACTTCGGGTGCATAGCTCGAGTGTCGTGAATATAATATACACACACTCGTCACACCCAACGATAGATACCTATATTATAAGTCAAAGCTTAAGTGTTTTGTTTTTTATACTGCAGGTTGTTTGGTATAATTTTTAAAAACTAAAACCGTGCCTAAATATTTTCAAAACCACGCGAAACGACATTATTGTATATTTATGTTGAATACTCTCTTTTGTTTATTGCCGACGGGGAGAGTACAGTATAATAATTATATAGCAGGTATAAACGTATTGTTTAAATATTATATACAGCTAGCAGATAATATAGCTGCTGCAGCAAGTTGGAAAATTCAAAATTATTGTACCATGGATCATGGTCATCTCACTTAATATTAAACTTTATAAGTACAAAGCCTGAAATACCCGATTTTATGGAAATCGCTGACGACTCGCGACAGCTTTATGCAACAAACGCCGGCGGGTCGAATAATATTCTTCGAGTTACATGCAGTATAGATAGGAATTAATTATTTTTAATATTATGCTAGACCGTCAAAATCAATTAGGTATAGGTAACTGCGTTGACTTTGTATCGCGGTGGGCGCTATGAATAATATAACATTAAATAATATCTGAATAATACGATAATAAATCAATAATCGAGACGAGTGTATCTATGTAGTATGAAGTATGTATTTACATATATTGTACTTAGCATGCGGGTCTGACCCAGGGGTCATATATCCCTGGCCCTTAATTAAGATAGGATTATTTTGCGTTCAAAAAGATTATATACACAATACATAATGATAATAATACTTCAAAGTATATCAAGTTATTATTATAGGTATACGTCATTATTTCTTTAAATCATTTGGTTTTAATAATTTTACAAAATATTAGATAGGTACTTCTACTATTTTCTACCTACTATTTAGTATTTTGGATGTTATAACACTCATTAAATATGTACCCAATATCGTATATTATTCGGGTCAGCAGTCAATTATGACTAACGACCCTTTTAACTTTTAAGTAAAGTTACATAATAGGATATAGAATATGTAAGTACCTAATATATTATATTTACTAAAAAAACAATAATATTATGTCGTTGTATAGTTTATCACGGTGGGTCGGTGTACCTACTTCGGTAAATAATATACACACTGGATAACAACAATAACGATAATAATTACCTTTTTAGAATGTAATGCTTATATGGTAATATTCAATGGGTATTGGCCATTGGGTGCGCTTGACTGGAGTGTTAACTTATGGACCTGTATAATATATAGGTTGGTACCTCAAAAATAATATTCACTCGAGTGCATATATATATATGGTCTAATTGATGTGGCTAATAAAAATAGCGATGGTCGAAGAAAATATTATATTGTATCAAGGCTTGGTGTTTCCAAAATCATTTTGATTTTCAAGCAAATACGAACAACCTGCATAATGCATATATTATATATTATTATAAGATGTAAAACGCCGATAGTGATAATAATAATATTCTCACGGCTAAATAATATCATTATTCATTAATAATAATAATCGAAACTTGCGGTCAACTGGAATTGAAACTGTGTGCGGCGGCGTGAAACAGTGTATATATATATAGGTGTTATATTGTGTGCATAAAAAAGTAGAATTTATCGATGTACACAAATAATACTTATACTTAATATAATAGGTGTCTATATAAAATGATTTCTGAACAGAGTTAGCCGATCAATAATAAAACGTATCGGCTGTACCTATCAGATATTATGATCAGAACATATTATATAAATTACATATTGAAAACTAAGCGTCTATAGAATATACCTATAGGCTCGACGTGATTTTTCCTATTTATTTTTTTGTAATTCGTTTGTTGTCTAAAACTAGATCCGAATTTATGGCTGTGCATATTTTATATAGTATACCTAATTACATAAGATTATAAAAGGTGTAAGTCCTTGACCAGTGATTATTTTTTCGCACCCGTTTAAGTGTTTTAACTGAACAATATACGATGCATAATAATCGTTTGTTCGTAAATAAATATAAATGTATATATTATTATATACGATATGAACATCATAAATAAGTATAAAAACGATATTATATAAATATACTTATATGTGGAGTGTAGATAGGTACACTGTATACATGTATCTGAAGCGTCTGTAAAAATATAAATGCAAATTTCGACAAATTAAAAAGCATCTCCTTAGGCGAAATTCATTACCTATTCCATATTATCTTCTAAACCTATATAGATACGATAGTATATATCCTATACTAGTATACTATAATATTATATGTATACAATAAGTTAAATAATTCAAAAACTACTCGTTCAAGTTTTGATTTATATATACATTGATATTTTCAAAAAATCATCCATACTTATAACAATAATTTAGGTAAAGTGAATAGGTCACAATAGTTCTCATTAATTAGATAATATGATGATTATTATGATAATTATTCTCATATTAATTCTAAAATTAAAAAAAAATTAAGTGGTTACATGACATTCCATAATTGACATAAACAATAATCGAAAAACCTATTTATTTGATAATATTATATATTATATTCTTTTCTTCTTAATAACACACTTGAAAATTACTAAAACAAATACGGGACTTGAATTAACAAAAAGCAATTTATTATAAAATAAAGAAGAGTTATAAACTATATTATAATATAGGTACCTATGAATCATATTAACAGTATACTTATTTTTAGTCCATTATATAATATCGGTGGTATAATTTTAAGCTCAACAGAAAGATGTATACGCATCTGAATATAGGTTCGTTATTTTAAATCTAATTTAACTTCATTATCTTTTAAAAGGTTTGAAATTACGTGCGTTTTAATTATTTTAAAAATTAATTGTTGTTTTTGTTAAAAATATAAGTGTAGGAAACGGATAACCTCAATATGTTAATTAGGGAATAGATTAAGTACAAAACAAAATCTATCTTTAAATAACTAATGTAGTATTTATTAAAAAGTATTTCGTTAAACATTTTGTTTTGAATAAATGATAAAATTCCTTCACCCAATGCGGCTCTTTGTATTTTGACCTGCAGCCGTTTTAGATGTGATAGATCTGAATAATTATGTTTATGATTATTTTCTTTGTATTATAATTTAAAAATAAAAAGTAATATTTGAACGAATAACTCGTTTGCGATATGATAATATTTTGTACGTGATACAGAAACATAGAAATACCTAATCAAAAGTTCATTCAGAAAATAGTGATGCCATTATTATACGATCATCGCCGGATACTCGGATTACAGAATTATTTGAAAGTAAGAATAATTTGCTCTAACAACCGTTATTATGTAACAATATGTTATACTATAGGTTACCTTCTTAAATGAAATATTAAACTCCGCGATGGAAAAATAAATGAGGATAGACATAATTAACAAGAATGTAAGGTGCTATTTACGTATTATATTATACACCTATATTAATATATTATGTATGGTAAAATTTACTGAAAAGCATATATAGGTATAAGTTGGTAGTATTAAAAAATACAACCGATGAACGATGATTGTGTTATTCTTGCATATTTCCATATTTCCGGTAGTTTTAAATGTATAATAATATAATACTCTCGTGAGTTTGCATTATTATGCATACTATATAATATTATAATAGCATACTATACCTATACCTACCTATATTATAAAATAATAGGGTAATTCACCTAGCATAATTATCACAACTTTTTAATTGAACAATGATTAAATATAATTTTTGGAATTTTTAATGATGGAAAGCCGTGAGCTATGCGTCGTTGGCGCATCACCTGTTTACCCTAAGTCAAATCATGGTACATAATTTGAGCATCAGCATGTTATTTTACAACATAACTGGAAGAGATGAAGAACAGATATCCAAAAGTGCTAGTGGTTTATAATAGACGCTCGTAATATTAAATTTCAAAATATTCAGTAGATATTTCTGTTTAAAAATATACCTTAAGGTGGAAATGTTACGAGTAATACAACTGAGGCGTAGTCACCTAGAAGTGACTATCCTAATCACGACCAAACCATAGATTTTTATCACCATACCTATGTATAATTAATGTAAAACAAACTGTCAATTCTAGACTAAATCATCAATTACATCTATATTTCATATAAAACTATTATTATCAGCATTATAGTACCTATATCCTTATCTGAATTTTTTTTATAACCGAAACTTTTAGTTCAAATTTTGATTTTAATACAGTAAAAATATTCAAAAATATTAATTTAAATTTTAAGGATTTTCTGAAATTATGGTGATTCTTATATTTTGAAAAAATATAAATGTCTATATATCGCCAAATAAAATACCCATATCTTAGATGGCAATAAAATATATTATACTATTATACTATATTATATTTGAAGATACGCGTAGGCAAAGAATCTATTCGCGTGACGTGCGCGCTCGTGCGTTTTCCGTGGAATGTTAAATGTTATAAAAATAATAGACAAGTCGTTTGCGGAATTTCTACCGAACGGACGACGACGATGAAAACAAAACGAAAAAAAAAAATTAATACCTACGAATAAAATTAAACGGTATAATAATATTATAGACGCGGCTGGCCTGCAGAAAGCGTCGTCGTCGTGCGGCGATAAAACGCTCGCGGGGAGGTTTGGTCCATTGTTTTTGCCGCTGCAGAGCAGTCTCCCATCGTCGCGCATTCCACAACGGACACGCACGCGAACGACTGCGCGAGGACGTGTGCAGAGAGACATTTTTTTCATCTCCGACCACCAGCGGGAAAGGGTCGAGCAGCGGAGCAATGTCCCTCTTACCCACATGATAATAATATGTAGACGTATATATCGTAATGTATAATACAAGAGCTGATGCATTAACGGTTTACACGCTGCAGTGTACGCAGATAGGTATATCATATAATTTATATTTGCCAATGATAATAATAATATGTATATAGGGGGCAACGGTCCAGATAAATACGTATTATAATATGTACTCGTACTTATTATTGTAGGTACGAACGAATAAAAAACGTATCGCGGACAATAAAACTCGGCGACGTATAATAGGCATGCGTGTGTGATAACGCTCGGCATACAATCGAGCATTTACTATTTATTGCTGGTACCCATATGTCGTGGACACGGTCCCGCTAAACCTATTTACTTATATAATATTGTATTATATGTACCTATATTATACCTATATTAGAACACACGATAAGCGATATGGTACGCAGAGTTTTACTATTTTTTTCTCTGCCGCCCGAGATACACGATATCCTCGTCGAACCGATTTAAAATGTATATATATAAGTACCTACGTACAATTACTATATACATAACTATACGCCTATATTATATATTATGTACACGACATATTATATATTATGTACACGACATATTATATTATATTATTATATTGTATTATTATAATAATAATAATGGTCACCTATGTCGTTTAAATAACTAGGACACGATTCACTGTGGCGCGTAGTATATTTTACGAATTTCTACCCTTTCACTTGTCGTCGCACACACTCCATATATATATATTTCAGTTCAAGTATATATATATCGCATCGTCGGGGGTATTTCGATTTTTTAATTACGTTTCGCAACACTAGGCGCGCGTATATACATACGAATATGCGTACATCATTATATTAATATTATTATGTGCTTGCGATTACAATCCAATTGCATATACATACCAAATATATATAATATTATACAAGCTACACGTATGTATAGGTTTCACCTCTTCCCTTTGATACCATTTACAACGTATATTATACGGACGGAGGAAGGTACCTATATATATATATATGGTACCTACTTACGACCAAATGCGTGCTATTTACGATCCGACATAATAATATATACTAATAATAATAATAGGTATAATGACACGCCGCGCCGTTTCTATATAACACATGCAATTAATGTATACGTCAATATATATTATATATAATTATGTCATTATGTTCATATAATATGTGCGCATATAATACACACTTTTATAATACACTCTTTTGAATAAACGTTGCAAATATTATACTTTTGACTATAGGTAGGTATATATATAATACTATAATAGTAATATATATTAATTTAATTATGACAATGATGTTTTTAATTGTTCAAATAATAGGATACTTGATCATTTTACGATGAATTAAAGTATACGATACGATGTTTAATGAATTAAAAAAAAAAATTATGGTTGAACATAATATTATTATTGTCTATTGATTTTATATTGTTTTCTTTTATATTTTACATTGAACGTAAATCTATACATATATTATACTGTGCGTGGCACCCGGATGTTTATATGAAACATTTTAAACCGTATTTACTGTAGGTGAAACAGCTTATTTTTTGTAACTGTAATTTAATCTTAAGTTATACACCTGAACTGGATAATGTATAGAATGTATAAATAATCAAATAGTTTCGTGTTGGACCTAATACCGTGATACGTATCCTCGTTTTAGCGTATAGTCTTACGACGCACCTACTAAATATTATTAGTCTTTAATCCCTGCAATACTAATAATAATACTAAATATACATAAGTTACAGTAAAGTTAAATATTACTCCAGAACACGTTACCTGTGGGGTCCCTCGTGGCTCGTAGTATAATGATATACGTGTTGTTCATAGAAAGTATTATGTATCGAATACTCTAAGGTATTTACAAAACCTCTTTAACATTCCTAATAGTTTATAATTTATATACTATACCTCTAATACCTGTTATAGAGCTGTAAAAGCTATCTGCAGGAGCTCTTTTTATAATATATACCCTACCGCACGAGTCGATATTGTACATATAGGTATTACAATTTTTTAATACATATACGTCGTATAGTTCTGCGGTCACTAAGTCTACGCAAATATATAATACGCAAAGTGTCGTACCTATATATACACAACGCGAGTCTCCGACCCCTGTTTAAATTGCTTTTTATGAATTATTATAACACATAATAATAATATTATTATTATTATTATATACCACCTCGCGGTAGTTATTTCCGTCCGAGACATCTCGGGTGAGTCCAAGGAGAACTACTACTTCTTTGGCCGGTGCGGTATATAATTGATTTTGTGCCGCGTTCGACCGCCAGTGGCTCGTCTCGTTAAAATCTGATATGGGTGTAAAATCCGCCATTTAAATTACGAGAGTATATATATATATATATTATTACGTTATTTTTTTTACTCCAACCGCCGCCGCAGCTCGTCCGGTCCCGACAACAATCGTACGAAATGATTTATGCGCCTCGTGCACGACTCGCGAGCTATATATATATACAAACTATCGCACGCCATCGTCAGCGGCTGCAGCCACAGCGTGCGAGATCATATTAAAATAATATGACTTGTCTGCGGGTACGACACATATGCGGTGCAGCCGTACCTATATAATATATATACGTGTGTAATATGCCTACAATACTATACGCACATCCGGCGTGAAAACCGGCTGTGCGACAATAAAGCGTCATAAACCGCCGCGCGTCGAGATTTAAATGAAAAAAAAATTTCTTACAAAAATAATGGTTTTCGTATAATAAACAATTAACCATATTATTAAAACGCATGTATCGCGTATCTCGCGGTGTGATGTCCTCCTCAGCTTTAAAAAAAAAAATATGAAAAATAAGTATACAAATATATATACTCTTAGGTACCTATACCAGCGTGCGTTTTATTAATATATAAACGCTGAGCGAGTTCACACTGCGCGGCGAACGCTCTGCTATATAATAATATATTATTATTATTTATTATTATTGTATTATAAGGACTGCTGCGTCTGCTGTTGCACTATACAGTGGTGCGGCGTGTCGCGGTTCGTGATTCGTACGAATAAAAATATAACACGGTAGGTATAGGTATATATTATATGTGGCTGGTACATTATACATCAGGTATAGGTAGGTGGCAGGAGGCACTCTGAAATATACGGCGTCTGAAGACGCGTGTAAATAGTGTTTTAAATTACATTTTTGTTTTACGATTTGTCGTAATGCACCGTAAATTAAAAAAAACAACTTCTAATTTATTATATTATATACTAAACCAAAACCCGCGGATATGTATATATAATATATGCGCTCAAAATTATAAAAAATTAGTTATGAAACTCTTTCCCGTGTATAAAATATTCATAATATAATATTATAATATATTACACTTGTATAGCGTGCAGTCAAAAATAAAACAACAACAATAATAATTATGGAATATTTTATCGTTCGCGCCTTTGTAATAACCTATTAGAGGTATGACTACACCGGGCTACATAGCCACATATTTATAGGTACCTACAATTTCTTCTATTGGTAATATTATACTCTATTTGATATTATATTTTACAATATTGCTAATTAAGTTACTATAGTAGGTAATGTTCACCTATACAACAATAGTGCCAGAAATTATTTTATAGGTTCACTAATTGAAAATCGTGTTGGGAAATGATCAGATGAATAGTATACCAACTATACCAATATTGCAGCTATAATATTATAACATCTTATGATACAGCTGCAGCTAGTGTATTATTCACTTGCGTAATTTACAATTTAATTTATATTTATAATTGAATCTGATGAATTGAACAAAAAGGTTTATAAGTAAAACGGTAGTCAATAGATATTAATTATATATTTTGGTAAATTAATAAAAGTTAATATAAATACATTGCTTCAAAAATATATACTTGGAACTCAAGAAGTGTTATATTGTTATAGACATATTATGATTATACATACCTAGTATACATTATTAAATTAAATATGTCGGACAAATATTATGTTATTATATCCTATATACAGTTAAGAATATACTCAGTTATATTACTTGAGCGTTTCTAAACGACCGTTTATATACAAAGCGTAGCAAATTTAGATCGTTATCAAGCATTCAAACGATTATCCTATTAAATTGCATAAATAAATTTATGAAAATTAAAAATAAATATTTGTTTTAGAATAACACGTATTTCCATAAGAAATATGTACTAAAATGTCATATTTGAGGGATTTTTATACTGAAAAGAATAATATTGTTTTATGGTTATTATCTAATAACAAACATATAAAAATAATGCTTTGCCGTACGTCCGTACTTGTTTACAGGTTTTACGGGTTAAATACATTTTATAATTTGTTTATAATATGATATAGGTATACACCGTAAATAATTGTATTAATGTATAGTTAACTTTTATCAATAAATATTATATAATATTTTTTTGGTTTATTGATTCAAGCACTGCAATAATACCTAGGTATAGCAATAAACAGTAATAAGTAATATAACTAATAATATTAAACAAAGGTATATAAATAATAATATTTTTTTATAATTATTACTTAGAAATTGTTCTATTTGAAAATTTCACAGTACCTAAGGACAATACGTTATATAATATGAAATTATTGGAACTTATAAATTTAAATACTAAGTGTTATAATGCATTCATTTATATAGTGTATATAGGTATAGGTACCTCATAACAGGTAACTGGTTACTCATACATTCAATTAAGTTAACTGGGGATAGTTAAAAATGTTGTTAAATGTTTAAAAATTAATAAATAGTTATAGCTTACAACAAATTAATTAAAATCCAAAATTGCGTTTATATTATTATAATATATATTTTCATTAAATGAATAATAATAATTGAAAAAAATATTTCAAAATAGTTACCTAAACATTTTCTTTTTTTTAAATAATTAAATTCAATTTTACAAAGTGACTGGGTGACCATACATTTTATATAAGTATAATATAGGTACCTATACATAGTTATTAATAAATATAATAGTTAGTTATAATAATTTCATTCCAGCGGTTAATATTTAAGACCTACCGGCTACCACCTACGTATGCTATAATAAAGCATATTTTATTCCCATTGACTATGTATTTAATTTATAGTTTATACGTTGATTTATCTCTAAAAAATAAACTTGTATGCAAATGTGTTATATTAGCTTAATTTTTATTATATAACTATATTTCAATGGTTAATAAGGCATTGTACTTTTTAAATCGCTAACGTAAAATCCGCCCAAATCGATGGCGAGTAACGCTACAGGTTCATTGTTTATAGATTTTTTTTCTAAATATCCTTTTAAAGATTTTTTATTTTGATAGTTCCCGCATGGTTATTTCACTTTGCTCTAAACCCGTATCACGGCCGATCTATTCGGTCAGTATTATTGCGCCGTTAAAATTTCAAACTTGCGGTTTTCGGTAAGCCGAAAAACTAAATATTCGTTGTTGTAGCCTGAAGAGCCGCTAACCGGTTACCTATATAATTTCCGGTAATTATCATCGGTGTGTGCGGGCCATTTATATTTTCATTCCCTCCCCAAATAAAAAAAAATGTCGAAAAAATAATCAGATTTTTAAAATGGTCTAGCGGTTGCGTGAGAATAAGCCAACACTGCAGTGTATTATATATATATATAATTGGTGTATGTACACACCCCACCGAGTCTTGAGGGTATTTAAAACCACATTATACCACAAACACACGGAAAACGGCTTTTTAATTATTCGAGTACGTACTTACCTATATATACCTCTACCTATCTATCTAATAATATATAATTGGACTTGAGCATGAGTTATATTATATTATGTTCTGGAAAAAATATGAATGATAAATTGCAGGGTCTGCGTATAAACTGTTTACCACTCGACTAGAATTATATATTATACAATTGTCCCATAAAGATTGATAAGGACGCGTTATAGATAAAACGAGGGTTGTCCTCGGTCACAACGACGGTGGGGTCATATCATAAAATCGATATATTTTTATATGATATCTCGACTAGGGCCGTTGATTATAATGTCATGAATATTATACATTAAAAATAAAGTATAAATGATGCAGTAATATTCTATTATATATATATATTTGTTTTGTTATTACCTATACTATATAGATAACGTGCGTCACACAATATATGTTTGGATGTAACGTTGATACATTAATTGTATAATAAATAATAATATATATATTTACCTATATACTAAGATAAAAATCATAATATAACATATATGTATCATTATATTCATTAATAATATAATATCATACGCCATATATGCCCGTCTAAAATTATTTAACTTTTTGTTATTTTCTACCTGTAATAATAGTATACCTAATATTAATAGTTTTTTTCATTTCACAACCAACGAAAATTCAATAGGAATAATGTTGAATTTTGTTGTACATACCTATAGTGTTATTGTCCATACTGCATTAATGATATATTATCATTATTTCCATGTGGGGACATTCAAATCGTACACATTACACAAACTTATTAAAATCACATAATATATGCAATATATTGCTGTAAGACTGCTGTAGAGACCTTGCATCATGGGTACACAGGCAGAACCACTTGATTTTTGAACTAAATATATTATAAGCAACGTGTGCACCTAAAATACGTCAACAACGAGTACCTCTATGTATATATTTATACTGCAGGTATATAATATGGTCGTAACTCGTAAGGATAATATAGAATTATAGAATGTATACTATTATAATTTTTAGGACAACGAATATTATATAAAATACGGTGGTTTAAGAGTGATAACCTGACCTAAACATACTCAACATGGCAACTATATTTGCTTACGCGTCTATACATTGTTGTAAGAATTTTTTAAGTACTAATTTGAAATAAAAAATAGTAATAAATTCACTATAGATTGGTACACCGATACACGTACATTTTATGATACAGGTATATCATAGATGTGTGTTTTTAACATTGCATTATGTGGTAGGTACACTGTATTAATATATAGATAATAGGTACATGTATAATAGGTATTATATTCATTATCATTATTATAACATATTTATTTCTTAAAATCGGAAACGATCATTGAACCGTTGTTCTTCGTAACTTCGTAATGTGCACGTTCAGCCACCAATAGTTTTATGAATAATTTACTTATAATATATGATAAATAATATATATAGGTACACGTATATAATATGCATTCCAGAATATTTAAATTGGGTATAATTATAGCAGGTTAACTGCCAAGAAAAACAACACACGAAAAAATAATAAAAGGGTTTGTCCTAAATCCAGAGTACCTATATATATAGTAAAAAAAAAAACCAAAAAGAACTACCGTAGGCCGAATATATGTTAACTTTAGACAAATTATCCCTACCATACCTATTACAGTTATTATACGTCATGTAGGTACACTGTATTTTATATATTATAATATACGCGTTGTTGTGCGACGATTTAAGAGTTGTTTACTATTTATTATTACGATATTATAATACTAGACGTACGGTAATTAATAAATGAACATTTTTTGTTCATCAATTATATTTTGGTAGTGATGTAGCGTACATTAACGTTTAAAATGAAATAATTGTTGTTCAAAAATAAACTACTTAAGTATGTTTTTATAATAAGAGGAATTAAATTTGTTGCTATTAATATGTATATAAGTATAAAACATTTAAGTTGTGGTTAGTCAAATAATAACTTAGGTACACAAAAATTAAAAGAAAATAATTTAACATTTGAATAATATATTATTGTAATATAATATTATATAAGTAGGCATGAAAAATAATGCTACAATTATTTTTTAGTACCTACGTGTAATTATTATTTAAAAAATATAATTATCATAACAATATTATAAAGTATAAACATATATAGGTATAGGTACCTATATATATAATATAGTTCTTGTTACCCAAAATTACGGTTTAATTTATTTTTACCTAGTTCAGGTATATAATTATGGTATCAGTTTTTCAACTGGTACCTAAATGTATACATATTTTAAGTATACATTTAAGAATTTGGCTCTGAGCCTTTGAAGCTATAAAAGTCTAAAAAGGTAAACAAATCAAAACATGGTGACCTAAATAAACTATAAGATTACAAAGAATTAGTGTCGGGCATTTTTATCGATTATTGTACTTTATTAGGTTGGTTACAGGCTAGGAGTATGTTATAAAGGATAAACTATAAACCACTTACAGAAACAGGGCCAATGACAATAAGAACGGTATAGGTGTGCCCCAATTGTCTTGCGATTATTGCGCAATATTTATCAGCTTATAAGACAAATCAACAATTGATTTTTGTAACCAAAATGAATACATTATAAATCAAAATAGTATACCTATACATAATAATTATACTAAACATTTATAAGCAAGAATTAATAATATTTATGCTGTTTCCTTGGCAAATATTTTATCTTGAAATTCAAACTATATTATTTTATTTTATATTTTATTCTCTTTAAGAACAAGTTATTATTCTTAAATAAGGGTATCTTAATAAGGTATCTTTAGGTATATATTGCAGCTAGTCGAAAACATTTTAGGATTTTTAAATATATTTTTTTTTCACATTAAGTCTTAATGCATATTATATGTATGTCAGAAATATATAGTTTTCTCCTTTATTAAATTTCTAATCTCTTTTCTAATATATGTATTAATTTTATATACTGTTCCAATTTTTTCTCCCATTGTTATATATTTATATACATTCTTAATGTTTTTGGATGTTTATTATAAATCTTCTTTATCTCTAAAGACATCTAATGTACTTAATATACAGTTTTTGGAAAAGTATTACTATTAAAACTTGCTCCATTTGTTTTAAGTTCCAAAAATAGTTTACTGGTTTATCATTTACAACAAAATGCCAACTGTATCTACAAAGTTTTTCCATGATTGTTTGAAATATGTTTTTAATTCTTTTTCTATTTCCTTTACTTTTTGGTCTGTTTTTAAAAATGTAACTTCGCCCTACGATGAAACTTGTAAAATTCGACAATTGTCCAAAAGTGGCAAAACATAACTTATAACTTGCTAATTTGCTATACTATTGTGTGAGTTTGATGTCCAAACGTATAAATAATATAATTTGTATTATATATAAATGTTAATATATTATATAGGTAGATAAATATTAGTTGAATATTAAGTTCAATTATATATCACGGAATGCTATAATTAGAGTACCTATATAATTATAATAATAATGATACGAGTATACAATATTATTACAACTATATATATTATTTTCTCTAATTAATATTGCATAAGCACACAATAATACTTATAATATCGACATAATAGGTAATATATTATACTTATAATAGTACCCATAATATTTCATTTAATTTAATATTAAGTTTCTACTTAAAGCTGTGTCCAAATAGGTACAGATCCTATAAATGTTATTTTTAAATCATAATTGTTTATAACGTTCTTAGAATGCGATATAATATTAATATAATTTAATATTATGTAGCATTTATACTTGTAAAAAAATAGTAACTTTATTGCATACGCAAATACCTACCTATATATATCATCTATTGTACATTTGTACATGCAATTACGGACTGCAGTTCGCTTTCAATTTTCATATAAATATACTTCTTTCAGTCACAATTTAACTTAATTTGATCTTGTAAGTACTACCGAGAATAAAATATACCTAAGCTAATAGTAACTAAACAACTAAATAATTTATCTAAATGTTTTTAAGTGAACAAAAGAGAAAACATGAAAATAAATAACTTGTGTTGTGTTGCGCTATATGTACTTAATATAGGAATGGGCATTTATTATTTATATTGAATATGTCACAATAATGTTACACAATAAATAACCGACTAAGAATTAAGTTTTATCTTTAAAAAATATGAATAGGATTTCGTTTTATTATTAAGTAGGTTTGAAATAATGTGGTTGGCCCATTAAAAAAGTGTAAATATATAATTATAACAGGGACGACCAGAGAGAAAAGACTCGTGAGCCATATACTGAAATTAAAAATATGTAAGATCCAAAGAGAAAAAAAATGTTCTAAACTATAGTAAAATACAAAAGTACCTAAATTGCATATATAATTGCAGCAATAATTTGTTATTGGGATAGATTATATATCTTTATCAAATGTTTATAGGTAGGTACAATTCAAATACATATTTTTATATAAATATTTGAAATATTTATTATACTAATGAAAATATTCCTTGCCTCTAATATTCCAGTTAGACGACGAGTCGCATTTTTCCATTTCTATATTCCCTGATATAATAACTTTTACAATTCCTATATCTATCACTATAAGTATAAGGAATAGGTGTATAATGTACTTAATACATATATAAACCTATTGATTTAATTGACATATAATATGTACATTGTAGCATATAGATATTAAGAACCCGGTATATACCTAATATATACTTTATATTTCCTATAGTTCCTATAGGAATAAAATCTGCTAATAGATTTAAGAAACAATATATTATAAACCAATTTAAACAATAAGTCTCATACCAAATGTAGCAATTTGAACAAATATATATGTATAAATATCACAATTTCGTTTCACATTCAATTCATATAGGTACGTGAAAATGCACGAGTCATGCGCATGGTAAGAATTGAACTTTGAAGTTGGTATATTTAGACGTTCATCTTATAGCTGAAGTCACATCAAAAGTCCAACATCCTACACAACTATACATATAGACACTAGACACATAGTAGCATTAGTAGGTATACCTATATATTGTACCTACGACTTGAAAAGTTATAGCTATAGGTACCAACCTATATATATATATATATATATATATACACGGGGCTACACTTATCACATTAGGTAAGAGCGGTATCTAAACCACTTTGTAATTACTAAATATACTAATTAATATAGCTTTTTCTGTACAGAATCTATAGTCTGTTTATATAATATAGGTAGGTATATTTACTTACTAATACGTTTATACATGATATACCTACAACCATATACCTATAATATATAATATACAGTCATATAGCTCAGTGTTATACAGTGTTATACCGACGAGTCGTGTATACCAGGTTAGATTCCTTATATATATATACTAATATTAAGCTATTACTCACCTAACCCATCATCAGTTACCATCGTATACCATGTATACCAATACATATATATACTGCATACCTATTTATCTATAAATATATACTATACCCACCTATATATATATATTATATATACATCGGACTTACCGGACGTGTTTGCAGCGCTGCAGTCGAATCGCGCTCTATAGCAGGCATACCACGGACGACCGGCAAATCGTAGATATGTATACCTATACTAAACTTAAATTTAGACGACCTTTACACCATAGATACTTAGGTACATACATACATACATACCTACAGACAATATAGCCGCGTGGATACGAAACGGTTTTGCGGACAGTAAATATACCTTTATGGACACGTGGCTCGAAAATGAAAAGTGCGTGACGGACGGACGGTCGGACGGACGGATCGCGGACGTGTACGCACGTGTCATCGTATACGTTGCATCGTACAGCAGTACACGACGACGGTGGCGGTGACGACGACGACGATCCACGGCCGGCCCGGACGAAAAAATAATAAAATAATTTGTAGGAGAGAATCGGAGGGCCCCGCCGTATAACAATAATAATAATACGTATATAAAAGACCCGACGACGACGACGAAAGTCGTATTATACGGCCTTTTTTTCCCCGTTCTCGGGTTTTATGGCGACGAGGCTATAAAACCTCCGGTGATCGCGCAGCCATGTTTGAATGCCTCGGCCCGGCTGCGCTTTGTTATTATAGTCACCGCGAACGCGGTATAATCACATATAATACTACCTATACCATATACTCTTTGACTCCGTATACCTTTTCCGTAGCTGATACAATATTTTAATTACGTATTTAACAGTGACGATCCGTATATTATAATAAACGTTTATAGTATATTATTACCATGCGTTTACTATATGGAATACGTCGATTTCTATCATGATTTTTTATACCATATATACATAACGGGTTACGGTTTTCGATCTTGGTTTCGACGTTCGCCAGTTCGTAGCTAGAGATGATCTCATATATTATTTTTTATTCGGTAGATCGGCGTGTTTTCTCGTCCGCCAGAAAGCGCGTGCGGGAAGAATGTTTGCGTCGTGCCGTCGTCTTCGTCGCGCGTCGCCCCGGCCGACCGGTGGCGACGACGCGCGATGGCACACGACGACGACGACGACGAATGCGCCTCGGTGGCCAGTGGTATCGGTCTCCGGCGCCGGCGGGTCGGCGGGGAATCGATCTCCGTACACCGCGCCGCCCGGCTAAGATGGCTTCCAGGCGCGCGCAACCCGGGGGGCGGGGCCCGCGATTGAGTTATTGGACGGGCGTCTGGGGCGGCCATGAATGTGCCTCGGCGGCGGCGGCGACAAAAGGTTCCCCTCCGAGCCGCGACCCGCCGTCCATCATCGGCCGATCGACTCTGCAGCCGTCCGCGCGGAATTTCGTGTGGATATTTTTTTTCGTATTTTTTCAGTTTTTTCTTCGTTTCTCTCGTTATTCGCCTCCCGACTGCCCGCCCAAACGCTTGTCGAACGCTGTGTGTCTATTGTCGAGATATGGCTAAAAATTCTTACGACGACAATATGGTTTTTATATAGATAATAAGAAACGCGATTTTTCTGCGAAATCTTCGGCTCCGTTTGCTTTCGAAAACGTGCGACAAAAAAGAACTCGTCGAGTGGAAAATATAAGATAACTGATGACTCCTATATTTAAGTCTGCGAAAAAAGAAACCAACGGGGTCCGCAACATATGTATACATATATTTACGTTGTATAATATACCTATATAGGTATATCCAAAACTATACATTATACCTATTATGTAGATTCATTATATACGAATAATAACAGATGTGGGTATAGTTTAAGTGGTTTTCAATCCATCTGGAAAACTCGACATCTGACATCGCAATACCTTTCATATATATATATTATTATTATTGTTGAGCCGGGGCGGTGAGTTTAAACCCCGATAATCACTCTTCTGTATGATGATGGAAATTATGTATGAAGAAAGTGTGAGATGCACAAAACGATAATTAATTTTATACTGCAGAAATGTGTTGAATTGTAAAATATTTTGTGTAGGTACCTATAATAATAAATATATAATGTGTATATAACACATAATATAATGATTTATTTCAAACGTCATATATAGGTACCTATATAATAATATATGCGCGTCAATTAAAAAGTCAACGTTTAATATATAATATATATATATTATTTAAATATACCTATATACTATAAAGAAGGTATATACAAGTATAAGGTTTATATACGGTCATGACGCATACCTAATTAATGTAGGTATACAGCATTTAGTTATATATATACTTAAATATAAAAATTTCAAATTTAATAATAAGCATTTAAAATAATTGTGCATAAATAATTAGGCAGTGCATGGAGGTAAATATAAATGCACTTTTAAGTAGATTTAATAAAAACAGTAGGTATATTAAATGTAAAAAGTATAAGTACCTAATAATAAGAGGATAGTTTATTATATAGATAACTATGTGGTAATTATTTAAGTATACGCGGTATGACTATTATATATATAAATCATATTTAATGTACAGTTTGTACCTATATTAATAATAGTATGTATATTATACTATAGAGTACGTCTAATAATATATTTATAGGTAGTTATATACTATATTTACAATCTACAAAATAAATGGTCAGTGCTAAATAATTACCTATATAGTAGGCGGTATATATACGAACATCAAGTTATTAACTTATTATAATTGTTTAAGTACGTCGTTATACATACATAATATATAATAATATTATAATAGGAGTATTGTAATGTATATCCCAATTAACAAATTCGGAAATAAAATTATAGTATTATTACATATTATTAAGTTTATTGTTTATGTATAATAATTAGGTATTCCTTATCATTTTATAGAGTTTCTATTATCTATTATAATATATAGGTAGTGCATTCCGCTTAATGTGGGCACCAGTTAATACGGGCATCCGCTTATCCTTCAAATATAAAACTAATTTTTAATTTTAATTATGTTTTAATGATTTGTAACAAATTATTATTATTATTATAATTGTTATTTATATTACTTTCCGTTATTATTATCATAAAGTATTTATATTCAAGATCTCCAATATTAAAGTGCTGTAGTAGCTAACATATATAGGCACTTGTGTAAAGTATGAATTTAAAGTGTAAAATATAATATGTTGTGCAGATGTTTTATATATAAAATTTAATGAGTAGCTAGTATTAGTATAATACTTGTTATATTATATTATTATTAGCGTATAATAGTGTGAGTGTATTATTATAAACTTATAAAGGTATGTTACACACACTCACGAATGAGATGTTTTAGATTAGTCTATATTTTTGTACATAATCATAATATGGGATATAATACAACAATTTTTAGAGTATTGATATCCGATGGATTCAGAATTTAGGATTGTAGGAATAGTATACCTATGGATATAATATTATATAATATACCTAATATATAATTACTTAAAAAAGTGTTGTGACTAATTAGACTATTAGTATATACCTATAGTACCTATAATATATAGATAGGTATAGGTACTATTGTAAAGTATAATATACAGTCTAAACAATGTGTAACTCCCACTACCCATATTACACACCCCACTATTTTTTAATAACAAAATAATGCCACAGGCACATGTACACATTTATAATTATTTTATGCATTATTGCTATGTTCAGTCGAGAGGCTTAACTGCAGCTGCAGCGGCCGTAAGTTATGATATTAAAGACTAAAGTGCACATGCAATATTTATTTCCGTAAGGATATATTAAACGGTTTTGAGAATACCACGTCATAATATTATAATAGGTAAGCATGCTAGAAATGAATTTACTGCAGCTCGTAAAATGCTAATCATAGCAATATAACGATTTGGATTCGTATCATAACAGCAGAGCCTATATAATAACTGCATGTAAATTTCGTATCCAGTGCATATAAATAAAATGGTGTATATATATACCTTTATATTATTATTATATATGTGCTGTCTACGACCAACCTCAACCCGAGTCAGACGTGCCGTAGGTCGTGGCGATAACGTACATATATCTATACGATAATAATAATAATAATGATAATAATAATATATACCGCGAGACGTCGGCGAGCAATAAAATTGGACATAACATTTTTTTTTATAGCCCGCGCCGTCATTAATGCGTAATAAAAATGACAAGTTTGTATAGGACCTACCTACGTATATAATATAATATATATATGCGCGGCAGCTCGCTATTTGACTGGGCCAGCTTGATCGACGCGAACTATATTATATATCGTATACATATATTATTATATAAACAAATAATATATAAGTAGTTTTATATCGCCGACGGAGTGCGAGGTGATCGCTTAAACGGTCCACGTGTGGTGTAAGAGGGGGTTCGATGGCCGGGGGAACGTATATCGAGAAGTGGCAATTCGGCCCAGATAATAAAAACGTATTTTACGATTATTGCGCTACTCATTTCCTTCACACACACGCAGAGCTTCTTGTGTGCGTTTGTGTGTGTTTATATATATGATATATGCTCATACTATTTATATTTATATGTATATACGTATAGGAGCTATACAAACAATGCTGCAGAGGTGTGTGTGTGCGTCGCAGACTGCTGCTGCTGCTGCAGCGAGTCTGTACACGGAACGACCTGTGGATTTCGTGTCATTATACCAATTAAAAAGCCATACGCATACTGATATAATGTGTCTATAAATTATACAAACTATAATATTATTATACCTATAAAAAGGGGAGAAAAACTCCATCTACGAGATTGACAAGTCCCGCATATTGTTTATTTTATAATATACATATTATAAATAGTACACACTGTATATGTATATAGTTGTAGTACTTTATAGGTACATTATTATTATATACTAATACACAATGCTTTTTTTTACTGTTTTATAAACGTTTTTTTCACATCCAAATTCGTTGGTCCAAACTGGTGTAGAACTATTATCTCTATGTTATTATCACGGTGAGGGATAATGAACCATATGTAAATGATATGGTGCAAATATATCATATGGTGCGTTTTTTTCCATACCGGTTTTGAGCAAGAGAATTTCTAGATTAATACCAGATTTTTTTGTCGTTATACGGTAGGTGGTATTAAATATTATATAAATTATAAATGTTATTTGGGTATAAATGATAAATCGCAAGCTATATAGATACAAGTATTTTACGATTTTCCATCATAGATACGAAAAATAGGTAATTTATTCGTTCAAGACGTAAAATGATATTCACAAAATAACCGGTGGAGATATATAACAATAGGCAAGTGTCTGCTAAATATATGAATATGTTATTCCACACTAAAAGTCTTGTACATGCTAAACGTGAGAAAACATGATGTTAGTTATGTATTATACAATATTATTAGTGGTGGCTAGCTCGTGGTAAACGGAATGAGAAATATGCGAATACAATTATAAAAATAATAATCTGATATGAATACCGTGTACCTACACCTAAAATAATACCTATAGGTAATAACTAATAATATACTTTATAATATAATATACCTATAGAAAATCCAAGTGGTGAGCAATAATTCTTCAGTAGTTTATGAGCATAGCTCAGATATAATGGACGATAAAAAATATACACGCAGCTTTTACACACACCATCAAGTGCATATACTCATACCTGTATATAATGTATAGTAGGTACCTACGTATACAATTGTAAATTATGAGTATCTGCAATGCGTATACTTAAGCGGCTTTAGTACGTACAAACGATTTCTTAAACGATTATAATGTACAGTGTACACCATTATATATACTTAGAAACTATATACTAACATGTATATATTATTTACCTATATATACCTATTAGATACACACTAAACTACATACCTCTATATCTGATTATTGACGATTTGTCTTCGTATTTTCAGTATGCCAGGTTTATATTTAGCTATATAGTTTATGCAGCATATGTGAAAATATTATAATATATGCACCACATGTATACAAATATACCTAACCATACTATACGCTAGGTTTAATGTAAATTATCACAATCTGTATGCGAGATATTATAAAAAAAATCACTTACCCGCGTACATATGACCGTCGTATGCCAGCTGTATTGTACATTACTGACTGCAGCATATAGGTACAGTATAGCAGCCACATCTGAGGTCCGTCCTTCGAGTGATTTTGACTCTACGCTGAAAAGGATGTAGTGCGTGTCATATTATTGTGTCTGCTGCAGGGTGACCGAACAAAATTTAAACACGGGTGTGGCGGCGGCAGTCCGGGTCGTACGCGTACCTACCCAATATTGTTGTATATATTCGTGCGGTTGAAAAATAATAAATCGAAATAAAATAAATGTACCGTTACGGGTTTATTATTTTTTTTTTGGTATAACTAACGTGCCGATGATTTATGAGCGGGCCCAGTCGTAAATCAAAAGGTTCCGCCGAAGACGAATGCGGCGGCCTCTTCGACCGCAAAGGCCTTTACCCGTGTATCTAGGTCATCCGTGCCCATTGTCGTCCTCACGTCCAAACAAACGCAATGTTGTCTGTACACAAAGTGAACGAAGCGGCACAACGGTGTTTGGGTTCAATATTTATCATTTATATAATACACGTTAGATCGACCGATATATTATTACCATTATATATTTTATACCCTCCGCCGACCGGACAGTGTAGCGTGTAACAAATTGTTCACAAAATTGCGGTCCGGACCAACGACTTAGACCCACAGCAAAGTGTATAATATAATATTATATAATGGGACGTTATATCGACATAATATAAACGTATAACACTATACTTATATTATTATACTTATATATTTTATAAAATATTATAAATTACCAAGGGCACAATCCTTCGGCTTCGTCACGCATCTCTGTATGTTATAGGTACATTCACAATAAATATATAAGACATAAGTACTGCAGTCGTGTACATGCACGCCTGTGTTGCAGTTGTACTCGCGTGGTTGCAGTGGATTTTCGATACGAAAACGTTTTCAATATGCAAGTCGGACGACCCATCAGAGATCCAATCAAACCTGTGGTGCCCCAACTAGTGCACTCTATATCGTAAACATATTATGCACCTACGTAATAATATGTACTCTGTGTAGGTAAGTATCATCGAAAACGAGATGACATTTTTGGTTTAATGAGATCCAATACTCAAGCCATGACGTCGAACTATGGATGTATTCTATAATATTAAACTCGGGGAATCCCGAGACAAACAAAAGTTACAGGGAAAAAAAATATTTACACACTTTTTTGAGTTCTTGTTTATCACGGGTATTTTTAAGGAAAATTCGAACTATCTATCTAATTAATTATTGTAGCTAATCCATAAAATAATTCATAAAAAATTATGAACATTACACCATGGTTTTTAATATTAATACCCACCTATAAAGTACCTACATTCTGTTAATCTATATAATATTTTAAAATTATAACTTAAACAATCATTAAAATAATGTTTGTATACGATTTTATTTTTTTTATCATGAATATAATTGAGATTTTAGTCATTGTTATTACATTCACTTAAGATTTTCACCAATTACCAAAGCAACGGGGTTTTTTTAGTTGAATAATATTTTTTTAAAACTTTTATTTGAATATAACGCCTTTACACAAAATATATAATATGGCAATAACTAAATATGACCAAGAGTAATAACAGTTATAGTAGTTCGGTATATTGTATTAACTTCGACGCCTCGCCAACGAACTGCAGCTGCAGGACTTTGACGTGCTGCGTATATGATACTATAATGTCCCATAATATCGATGCGTTCGTACAAACAACTATTAATACATTTATAGCCTTTTATACATATATAAAAGTGTGCGAGTGTGTGAGCAGTGCACCAGTGCCCACGCAAATCCGTATAAAATATATATAGTGAACGTCTTGTGCGACCGTAAGACATATATTATTCAGAAGCCTCCATATTATAATTGCTTTTCTCTCGTCTCTCCCGGCCGCCGAGTGCGAGTCGTCGAATAAATCGTACGGGGCGAAATTATATATATCCACGGGGGTTATAACATAGCGTGTGCTGTTGCTGAAGCAGAAGGGTGCAGAATGCGCGGGGTGGCAGCAGAGGGGCACACCACGTGCAGCAGCTCTTCGCCACTCCTCGTCTCGATGCCACGCGCGTTTCTAATAATAGTGATTCCGGCTATATACGTATATTATGTACACACAAATATATTATATTCAGAGGGAAAAGCGCTCGTCTTGTATATTGTACACGCACGCACACTCCGTTGTTTATATATATATATATAATGGGTGTGTGATCATTATACTTGCTTCCGTACGGGAAAGTTTCTTGGCGGCGCGAACGTTGAAACAACATCGTTACTCAGCTGCCGGTGGAAGTGGTGCGGTCCCTCGTCGTAGGGGCGGGTGGAGGAGTAGGTGTAGAGGTTGATATAGGAAGACGTCTCTTCCCGAGGGTTCGGCAGCCGCCGGCCATATTTCTTTTTTAATCGCCCGAATAACTCGGGTTGCCGCCTCGAGAAAACCTATATATATATATGTACGATATTCCCGCCGCGGCAGCTGCAGCGTCCGCTCGTATATAAGTATATAAAGTATATAACATATAATATTATATAGGTATAGTCGTACAATATATTATATACACGGCGCTCATCGTCATCATCGTTCCTCTTCCGATATACGCTCTCAAACTGGCACACACACTTCACTATATCGATGTTATATATGTATCGAACAACATTCGAGTACGATTGATATATGCACACCTCGCCCGCAGTGTTATATAGCGGACGTATGAGCGTTTTATATGAATCTTATTATATACTTTGCATAAATCGTCGTCATCGTCTGTATAATATATTCGTGAGTGTGGCTCCTGACGTTTATAATTTATTATACCCTATATAGCGGCCTATAACACTTTCCCTAACTAGGATCGGTAAAATAATATCGCGAAAAGGCGTACGGCGATGGCTGATTATCCAAATTTATATTTCATTTCTTTTACTCCGAGAGAACAAAGTGCGTTTGCTCTGCAGCAGTTAATACGTATACCTATTTGAATATTGTATTTTAATTACCTCTTTCTTCGAATCGTAGCTTGAATAACTTTTGTAAGTATTTATTTTTTTTACAACACGTCGTACGTGTACTGCAATGTCCCTTTATAATTTATATCGTTGTTATTACTGCATATAATATAGGTAGGTACCTATATTGTGCAGCACACACACGCGAGCGCGGGGTACACACATGCAGCAGCACAGCTCGCCCTTTCGTATAAACGTAGGTCGTATATAATATACCCGCGGCTGGTAATATATAATAATACTTACCACGATCACGATGTATGTATATTATTCTTTATGTAAATCGCCGTCTCGAGTATATTTGTGAGTGCAGTCTCGGATGTATAAATATCCTACTACGTGTAGATCGTGTATATTATACTGCAGTATATAAACGTACATGAATCAAACGAGGAAATAGCGTTAGCGCGATAAATTTACCCAAATGCCGTGTACAGCCGTAATCTACGTATATACTTAAATGCGTGTGTGTGTGTGTGTGTGTGTGTGTGTGTGTGTGTGTGTGTGTGTGTGTGTGTGTGTGTGTAAAATGGGCGACGTGTGTGTTTTACGGGCCACAGAACGTAATCGAACTGTCGCGTTGTCGACGCGTACAAGTTTTTCCAATTTCAGAGTCCATTATAATATAATATGTACGACACGTATAGGTACCTATATTATTATTATTATACTTGTATAAACTTTATTGTATGTATACCGACGTATCGCTATATATGATATCTCTGCGTTTTTTTCGGTCTCCAAGGGACGACACACTTTCATTCCGTCGACTTATAGGCACCTATACGCGTATATAATAATAATATAATCTATAAACAAATACGATATTATAATAAAAATATATACATATTATACCAGCTATGTATTGTAATAGTATGCTCCACTGACGGAGCGGTGTACCTATATATATTTTCTATAATACGTTACGCAGTGTTTTCGGGCAAGTTGGGTATATTATAATATAATGCTAATTCAAAAGTCAAATAAAATCGTTTTAACCGCTCGTATATTCGAATGGGCAACGATAAAAAAAAATGTGTACGACGAGACGCAAAACGCGAACGAGAGTAAACATAATACGAGGACATTTGCAGTTTAAAACTACTTTAATTAACTTTTTAATGTTGAATTAGTACGACACGGACCATTTGCAGTAGTTTTATTTACATAAAAAAAATATATCTACATTTATTTTTTTTTAAATTTGAATTGAACTCACAGATATCAGTTATTTTTTTTCAGATTAACAATGTTTTATGTGGATACGACTACAAAGCGAGGTACCTCCGTGTCCACTTCCCCGTATCTGCTATAAAAACTGATTTTTGAAAATGATCCCTATAATATACTTAATGTTTATTTTTTTTTCGTTTGTCAAAATAAAATATACTCCTTTTCAAAATCGTGAGGCCGATTTTTTCAATAAACTATTACTTTCTTGCTTTCTATATTAAGCGAGTATTCGTATGGAGCTACGCATTTTTCAACTTCAAACGTAATTCCGTTGAATACATTATTATATATAATGAACAGAATCAAACATTCAGCTAGGGCACCCTATTGCTATTTATTTAGGTATACAAGGTAATAGCGTACGGAGTGTATAATATACTCGAAATGTTATGTATTATACATTATATTTTATGTTTGAGGCTAAAATTGCATGTAATTGTTATTCTCGGGAAACAATAATTATTACCTACTTAAAGCGACCGTTGGCAAGATTAATAGATACATATATATACAATAAATTGTATACCTAGTTCATTTAATTATAAACGTCAGTTGTGCAGTGTAACCGCGTGCAGTTAGGCACGTTATAAATTATATCTAAAATGGAATCGTTTCGGAACTACACGCAATAAATCGTGAGCACGGTTCAAATAGTATACAAATTATACATTATATAATTTATAGGATGAATAATAACGTGCTATGATTCAGTGCGAGTAATATTGCAGCTTAACCTGATAACTACCGCAGTTTGTATACAAGTTAGTAGTAACCGTTTAGGTGATAATAGCGTAACCACTATTAAGGTTAGCGGTTACTCAGTTTATAAAGTTAGCGGGTGAACTAATATCTGTATATATAGGTAATTCGCGGTCTCCAAAATCAAACGCTTTATTTATTTTATCAAAAATTGAATATTATAAAAGCCCGAGTCATCGTAATTTAATAATATTCAAATATTGTACCATCATATTTCTATATATATATTTTTTTTTTCATTGATCTCAAAAGATAAAACCGAGAAATAGTACGACATTAACGGTAAGCAGTAGGGTGACATTATTATAAAGCTATAAATCTAATTGTAACTTAGAGCTAGTGATATAGGCTTACAATTTTTTATATTGAGCTGCACAAGTTGTGAAGGCCGGTGTTGCCCTCGGTTTCTGGTCCCAGTTCAGTGTCAAGGACCGGATCTATTCTGATATTTTGTCAATCTCACTCACATTATTTGAGGTTCGATCATAATAAGTTTCACAGTCAGTTTAACACCTGAGGATTCATTCACATGTTGGACTTTTTCTTTGGTCATCAGGTACCCTTCAGGTCACCAAAACCGAACGTTTTATTTATTCGATCAAAAACCGAATACATAGTACCTATAGAAGCCCAATAGTTATCGTAGTATAATAATATTGTAACACAGGTCATACTTTAAATTATTATTAGATATATACATATATAATATTACGGGTATGTTGATATGCATATAGGTACCTCCGATTGAAATACCCGAGCGTGTCCGTCAGCCGTCTGCAGCTTAATATATTCTTCCGGACGGGCCATTATTTCCTGTTACATCCATCATTATACACGTGACTCCACGTACGAGTATAATTCATGTATATACTCGTATGTATATACTACGGGATCCGGTTTCACTTACCTATTATATATCATGGTGAATTACAGCCGAAATATAATACATAATACATTATAATAACCTACGGTGTTCCTTAACATTTTTAATTATACGTATCACATACCGCACCGTACCGCGATGAATCAACGATTCGTCGCGTATAATAAAGATCATTATTTTTTATAGCCACACATTATGTTATAATATGTACCTATTTTATATAATATAATATAATATCTGAGCACTGCACATGTATAATAAGATATAGGCTAACAATTATATACATATATTACTTGATCATAAAGATATGTTATTATATTTATTAAAAATAATTTTTGTACGTATATGTTTAACACGTTGACGGACATGGCTGCTAATGCAGTTATGCAAATTACTGTAATTTGGTAGTCACTCTGATTGGGCATAATCCATAGATTTTTATATATTTTTTAGAATATTTGATTTTTTTTTTGCCCGAATTGTTAGTAAGTCACAATAGGACACTAGATAATTTCCAATACGAAGCGCAACTCCTCTAGCAATCATGCCATTTTACGACTTTTAACATAAAACTGCTATGCCAGTCATGGTCATATTACGACTTAGATCAGTATATCTATAGCAGTTACTGTCCGTCAACGTGTTAACTATAAATATATATTTTTTTACGATGATAATGTGTGTTAATTTTTTCAAATGTGATTTACAGGCTATCTTACTATATATTACTATATAAAAATGTATTAAAGATGCCAATTTTAAAATTTTCTAATATTCAATTATTTTAAACGATAAGATTGTACGAATAGGTCGGCTATTCAATATTATAATATATTAAAATACCAAAAATTCGAACTCACATTTATCCCCGCAGGACTTTTTTATTTTTGATACAAAATGTAAATTATACAACTTTGTTCATGTTTGATATAGGTTAAACATCAAACAATAAATTAAATTTCCTATACCACGATTTGACCGTAAATATATTATACATCTTAACATATTGATATTTTATAAGAATTCAGGTACCTATACATTATACTTTTTGTCAATAGATACTGTGTGTCCAATAGAATAATTTGTTAATAATTATAAACCATTTTTTCTAGAATATTTAATAATTGTTTGGAGTGTAATGCTTACATTGAAATTTAATTAAAAAGTAAATGCTCAAAATGTCGATCAAATCGTCTAAAATATATGCATATCAATTTGAAAAAAGCGATAATATTATTCTAAATTCAATGATTAACCACTTTGGTGGAATAAACAATAAATTTAAACACATGGATGCATAAAACATAATATAATGGTTCTACACAACTACACGAATATACAAGTTTTTATACGAATTATTTGTGTAATATATTATCTATAATAGATTCTATATAATATATAAAAATGGAGCGTGAAAATGTCGTTATACCTCATCAATCGAGAACGGCTGATCCGATTTGGCTCAAATTTTTTTTAAGATGTACGTAATTCCCAGGAGAAGGTTTTACGAAAGAAAATTTTAGGAAAATTCACCGGAAAAGTAGGATATCTGGATGTAAAAAATACAACAGTGGCTCAATAGTGTACTGTACTATATATTGGTTGCTATTGGTTAATCGGGCATGTTTGTTGATTTGTATTATTATTTTTGTCAATATAATAGATATATATATTTTGTATATATAAATAAATATGTGTGTGTATTAGACCTCTGGGAAGAAGACTGCAGGCTAATTTAAAAATGGTTAGATTTGGTTTTTGTTTATTCATCTGATATTAGTACGGTTAGTTTAGGATTTTGTATTAAATAATTGATTATATTGGTGGAATAAGACAAACTTGGTATAACTTTGATACTTTAGAGACTTAAATCATACACTTACATACAAACAGCACGAGGTCCGTGATATACCGCAGGTAGATTGCCTACCTGATAATATACTGCTGCAAATCAACATTTTTATTCCGGGAAACGGAAAAGTTAAGATACATTTTAAACACCATTCGCTAAAAATTAAATAACGAATTTAACAAAGTTTGAGTCATATAGAGTTGGTTCATTTAACGAGCAACGAAGTGCACGGGATCAGCTAGTTTTAGCATAAAATTAAAAAAAAATAAATGAACATTTCCTAACATGTTGAAACATAGTTTGAATTTATTGCCTCCTGAAATGTTGAAGTGATATACACATTTCCGAATTCCTATTGTGTAATCTATATAACCACCGAAAACTATAGTTCTATTTTAATAGTGCAATTAATTTACCTAATGTTGCCATAACACAATGGTTGTATAACTTCAGTACATCAACAAATTATGTAGTAATAAAGTATGATAACTATAAAAGCATGCATATCGCTTACAATGAGTATGTAAAATGTGTCTAAAAAATAACTTTAATTTAATTTAAATTAATAATACTTTATCTTCAATTTAAATAAAAGTACAAATAATTAAGTACTGTTATTGTTTATATATAGGTATCATATTATTATACTAATTAGTAATTAGTAGTAAGTATGATACACATATATAGGCCTAAACTAAATCGTATCATCATAATACCTAACATTGTTAGATAAACATAATATTATTATTCTAATAGTAGTAAATTAAAACTTACACATCGTAGTCAATTTATTTTTAAGGTATTCACTATAGTGTTGTCTTGATTAATGATTACATTAAATTAAGCCATGTGTTTTTAGCCTTTAAAGGCCTTCTAGTCAATGTTTGACGTAGGCCTAAGAACTTTATATCCGTGATACCTATATGAACGGATCCGCGGTTTAAACTACGGTTACTATATACTGTATTTTCTTTATTAATGTACCAGGTACCTATAGTATGTATATTGCCTGTTAATACTTAAATTGTATAGAGTTATAAATAATTGATTCGAGAATGGACTCCCTGGAGGTATCATTATTATTTATTACCTATACTATAGGTTCTATAGTATACTGAAAGTCAGCTAATAATACTAAATATTAGACTATAGTACATTAATTAAAATTATTGAAAAGTATAGGTATATTGAAAACTGATTTTTAAAACTACGTTTACGGTTTTTGTTGAATGTAACAAAATGTATAAGACAAATTACAATTATAGGTACAACCAATATTCTCAATTCATCATTAGTTTTTAGATACCTAATATAGATAAATAAAAATGTAATAGTTCATTAATTTTCACTGGCTTCGATCCAAAAATATATTATACCTACCTATACAGACTTGCAGGGTAGAAGATACTTTTAATCGTATTTTGAATAAATACTCGAATACTTCATACGAAATACTATAAATTATTCCAAATACTTTTAATATATGATTTGTTTTAAATATTATAAAAATTTAATTTGTTTTCGGTATGATTTTTATTTATAGCCAATATAAAAATATATTTTATTTGTACATTATATATTATATAACTAGTATTAAGTTGTAATGTACATTGTACATCCATATATTTGAATTTAAATATTAAGATAATGCAGGCTAAATACCAGCTATGTCGTTGAAGCCTTTTACCAATTAAAACAAAATATATATGACTGTGACAATTTCTGGTTTACAACATAAAAATATATTATAAATTTTAACATAAAAAATGTATTTTGATACTTAAAAAGTTTTCTGAATAAAGTATTTGAAATACTCTGGGAAGCAGAATTATTCTAAAATTATTCCAAACACTATACCGTGTGTCCCAAAAATCAGGGGCCACTTTACTACTCATTACCATGTAAATATTTTTCAATTCTGTTTGCGGGACATTAAACTAGAGTAATGGATCGTACATTTCTTTGACTCACAATGTTTTTAACTCATGTATCTTGCGCATGCGCAATAAAACTTACATTTTTTTAAATGGCAACCCGTAATTTTAATATCATATTCAGGTTCATCGATTTTTTCCAAGTCATTTTGATGTATCAACTTATGTCCTAAACCCAAAATTGACTAAACTAGAGCTAAGTAGAATTTAAATAATTAAAAAATTCAATTTAATTTTTTTTTTTTCTAACTGTAAATTTTTTCGTAATTTTTTTCTTCTAAACACCATGAAACAAACAAACAAACAAACAAACAATCAAAATTATTATTATTAAACTGATTACCTAACTATTTACTATTTATGAATTATTATCTTATTTTATTATTACACATTATAAAATAACATAGTTTAAACATGTATTTTCAAGAAACAACATTTCTATTTTATTTTTTTTACCATTACTATACATTTTTATTTACAATTTAATTTACAGAAATTACAGACATAAACTATTCAATAAACTGTTCGAAAGTCCCTCTATCGTGTAAAGTGCATGCCTCAAATCGACGTAAACATTCACGATTAGTTGCTGCCAGTATTTGGTTTTCGTTTAGGAGGTAACATGCGTGTGTAATTTTATTCTTTAAATCTTGGATGCTGATTGGAGGATCAGCATACACAACATTTTTCAAGTGTCCCCACAAAAAAAAATCTAACGGTGTTAGATCTGGTGACCTTGGGGGCCACTCTACTGGTTCATGTGTTGCAATAAATTTTTCGCCAAATCTTACTCTCAAAAAATAGTAAATAGTTAATTAGTTTAATAATAATAATTTTGATTGTTTGTTTCACCGTGCTTAGAAGAAAAAAATAAGTAGGTACAGTTAGAAAAAAAAATTAATTAAATTGAATTTTTAAATTATTTAAATTCTACTTAGCTTTAGTTTAGTAAATTTTGGGTTTAGGACATAAGTTGATACATCAAAATGGCTTGAAAAAAATCGATGAACCCGAATATGATATTAAAATTACGGGTTGCCTTTAAAAAAATGTAAGTTTTATTGCGCATGCGCAAGATACATGAGTTAAAAACATTGTGAGTCAAAGAAATTTACGTTCCATTAGTCTAGTTTAATGTCCCGCAAACAGAATTGAAAAATATTTACATGGTAATGAGTAGTAAAGTGGCCCCTGATTTTTGGGACACACGGTATATTAAAAAATCAAAATACTACCCAATAATCTGCCTATCTATCTCTATAGTATATATTAATATATATAGGAACTGCAGGTAATATTGTAGTCGACAGTCGTAAATTCGTAGTAATCAATATGAAAAAAATGAATAATAGTCATATCATAAAAAAAGTTCAATCATGTATCTATAGTATGCGTATTAGTAGTAGTATCATTACTGTCCATTAGTTATTAAATTATATTAGAGAAAATAAAACTTGAAATTTGTACAAGATTTCATTTTATAGTATCTTATTCATTGTATAGATATTTATATCCATATGCAGGTACGCGCACACTTATCTATAAGCTCACGTATGTGTATTTAAATTTATGAACCTCGTATTATAATGCAATATATAGGTATAATATAGGTATATAGATTGATATTATATGAGCACATTTATATTTGGTTTTGGTATACCATATCATATTATAATATGTTACCGAACTTCAACTGTATATGGAATAATAATTATACTGCCCGGTTAGACTATATTAGCACCTTTTAAATTTTAATTAGATTTTTAATCGCATCGTTATTTATTATTATTATATTATTATCATTTTTTTTTATCAGCTTCGCATACGACCACTCTGACCAACCGGGCCGTAATTTTTCGTCCGCTATCGGTCTTCTGCAGTGGCAGCAGCAGCGTCGGACGATGCAGGCGCGACATACGAGCTATATATTTTCGCCTGTACATAGGTAGATTTTCGGGTAAAGTTTCACGTTTTGATATTTACGACATCGATTAAGCACGGTGTAACACGCACCCGGTTAATTACTGCGGCGTGCGTATATCCCAAGGCGTTAATTAAAAACAACAGAAACATCAAGGCCAGATACGGATTTATATTTTACGATTATTATTCGTCCGTACAACGCACATTTTATCAAATATATATTATTTTAAACACCTCTTGCATGTACCAATATATATATATATTGTACATACACCCGGCGAACACGACCTGCCGGCACTTTTTTAATTTATACGAACTACGCTCGCGTTGTTATTGCTGGCCGTCGTATAATATAATAAACATACCTGTTCTCGTAATTTTTTTATTTAATTTTAGATTCTGAGCGGAGCGATGAATGTATTGGTTTTACAATGATGTATGTTTTTATATTTTTATATTTTTATTTATATTTTTATTTATATTTTTATTTATATTTTTGTGTCTGTCATCACGTTTTGGGACAGTAAAAGTGCTTCGATTTTCTTCAATAGTACCTTTTCTGATAGGAAAGTGAATCTAGTTGGTACTTTGGGGGGTCAAAAGTAAACATTTTCCAGTAGTTTTCACAAGCGCCGGGAAAAACAACATAAAAATTAAGGAAAAACGGGAATTTTTACGCAAAATCGATTTTCCAAAAAATCGAATTTGGTTATTGGTGTAACTTTAAAACAAATGACCGTAGATACATGAAATTTTCACTGGTTGTTTATATTTGCATTTTCTATACACGATAACATTTTCAAAATATTTTGATTTATTTTGAACTGTTTAGGGACATTTTCATTTTTCATTTTTTTTTAGTTTTTTTTCTAGAAATATCAATAAAATTTTATTTGTTGGTTGCGAAAGCTTGAAAATTTAATAGAAGGCTCCTAATATGTTGTTTCAAAGGCAGATGAAAAATATTAAAAATCCTTAGTCACAATTTTTTTTTATAAGCATTTAAAGTTCAAAAATTGACAAAATATGGAAAAATCACGAAAATTAGCAAATTATTTTGAGTTAAGAATTCGTAAAAATTTTTCTTTTTAAATCTAAGATTTGAAAATGAAACACAAGATTCCTTATAAGATTATCTACCTTTATCAATAAAAAAATCTCTACCGGAAAGTCAAATTAAATTTTTATGAGCGTTTGAAATTCAAATTTTTACAACATTGGATTTTCACTCGATTTCTCATGTAGCGATTTCCTTATTTTGTTGTAATTCAAAAACGAATAACTGTAGATACATGAAAATTTCACTGAATGTTTATATTAGCATTTCCTATACACCATACAATTTTGAAAATATTTTGACTCTTTTTGAGCTGTTTATGGACATTTACAGCTTTCAATTTTTTTTAGTTTTTTTTTCTATAAATATCAATAAAGTTTTATCTGTTGGGCCAAAAAGTGTAAAAATTTAATACAAGGCTCCTGATATATTGTTACAATATCAGTTGAAAAATATTAAAAATACATATCCACGATTTTTTTTTATAAGCATTTAAAGTTGGAATTTTGACAAAATTTATCAAAATCTCAAAAATTATCAATCGTTGGAATTAAAAAATTATAAAATGTTCAGTTTTTATAACTAAGAGTTGAAAATTTAAAACAAAGATTCTCTTAAATAATTCATACTGTAACCAAAAAATCTAAAAAATATATAAACACACTTATTTTTTACAGACATTTTAATTTCAAATTTAGACAAAATTTCATATTTAAACCAAGAATTACGATTTTAGTTATTTTGTTGTGATTGAATAATATTATTCGTGGGTACTTGAAACTTCTAAAGTGTACAATTATATATCTATGACAGTATCACGGTTTTTGTTGATGTATAACGCGTTATAACTGTTATAAGTATCTAATGGATATTGTGATATGATTAATTTGGAATTTATTATAGGTCAATTTTTTGTTTAATACCATAGATATGTATATAATATGTCTTATACATAGACTGACATACCGTCACCGCTCAGAATCGTTTTTCTTATACAATGATATTATATCATTGAATTCAAATTTAATACCATCCATTATACAGTGACCCACTTGTAACCTACTGTACAGCAGAGCGACACCCACTTGCCCACCTTTTTTTAATTACTATTATTTATTATTGCCCGTTTTTCCGAGTACCTATATATACCATATAAATACAATATACACATATTACATAGTATTATAGGTAGGTAAGTACAGTGGCGTATTTAGGTTTTTGTCTTGGGAGGGGGGATATGATTTTATCCAGTAGCCCCGCATTTAAAGTTAGGACTCTGAAAACTTTTGTATATTATTATATACAGCCTATGGGGGGGATTAACCCCCTTGACCCCCGGTAAATATGCCAGAGGTATACCTATACATATATATGATATTATACCGTTTTGCGTCCCTTTGTCAAGTTGTTTCACCCCGTCTGTCCCGCAGTCCATACATTTTTTCTGTATTCAATATTTTTGGAATGTTTTTACAATAATAAAGAGCTGCAGAGACCCGCGATTTATTAAATTCGTAAAAAAAATTTAGTTTATACATATAATATATGAACTTGAAACAAAACAATAATTTACGTGGTATGAATCCAAAGCCCAAAGTTTGAAATCGGAAACCACAGTAGGTATTTGTCATTCGGGTTTATTATAGTAATATATTATTTATCGATCTACGATAGAAAGTTGTTTTTTTCTCGAATTTTTAAGCATATAATATTATAATATAAAAATATATCTCACGTTTATGAGGGTTACTTTTTTTCATTTCGTTTTATTCATCGTTAATTGTCGTTATATTATACGCGCACGACAGCTATATAATTATTATTGGTCGTTAAAATATTATATATTTATAACTACGCCTTATACCTACGACTACACCATGTAAATGAGGAGGTAATCGCACGCGCGACATTGTCCAAAATATACACGCATATAATTATAAAAAATATTAATCGCTGACATCACGGAGAACAATAATTAGGTACAACCGATTATATATCGCGTTAATGTGATCTGTAATAATTATTACAATGCCAATTAAAATGTATACATACCTATAATATACACCTGCCGAAATAAATCGAAACGAGAATTATTATTTGAAATCACGCTCCTCGTAACTCATTTTAATAGGTTTGTATATTGTTAAAAATACAGCGGGAAGGTTATATAGGTATATCGTGTCCATTTTACGCGTTTTTTTTCCGCGGGTCGGTAAACAAAACGCGATTGTCGCGTGAAAACTGACATTCTCTCGGATCGTATAATACATTTTTGGGGGGGGGGGTACAAGGGGCCGAGAGAGACTTAATATAATTAGACGGACGTCTCGAGTAACAAAAAAATTGAAAATAACAAAAAAAAAAAAACGAAAATAAATTATTTAAGGGAACGACAATGCGGAGAAACGTCCCGCCGACGTTACACCATATATTATATTATTTTATATATTAACCTGTTATTACTGTTGCAGCAGTTTCCACTATTATAATATTATAACCTGTTAAATTTCAATATTATCGTTCATTATATTAGCCATAATGTTGTAATATATTATATTCTCGCTGCAGCAGCACGCGCTCGCGTATACTATAATATAACAGCTAGACGGAGTTTACGAGCAATCAAACGAACGTTTGAAACGACTTTAATTAGCATACAAAACGACACTTTGCGTCATCGTAGTTTTCATTGTATATTTTCGTCGACCCTCTGCTTGTGTTACTATTATACCACATTACTGACGTTTTAGCGTTTTAATTATTATCTTACTGCTTAATAATAATAATAATATTAATAATAATAATTTACTCAATGACAGAAAATAATATACTAAACAAATCGATCTATCATTTTGTAGGCATATGCATTATATAATATATTATATTATTTATAATTTATGAGGAACTATTATAAACTGGTATCCACACATATTTATATTTCCAAGTCTTTTTTTTCCAGAACTTTTTTTCCTCGACACTTTTTGCGCCCCAAACCGTTTCGTTTATGACTTTATGTTCCGTTTCGTCCAAATATAATATATTGTATACCTATACCTGTTCAATATGACAATATGTATATTTAAATATATTATTTATTTACTAAATCGTGTCTGTTTGTTACGACATAGATACGGATTGATGCGCTTTAACAATATATAGACTATTATGTTTGTTTATCGGGATTATGATTATTTCGTCGAAACTTAATTATTGAGATTTTTATTGAAAATTTCAGTGTCACCGATGGGGTATATTAAAATATATTGAAAAAATATAGGTATTTACGACAAATTTATAGTAAAATTAATATGTTTTGGAATTAATTAAAAATAATGGTCGAACTACTTATAGTGGTATATAGTATTACAAAAGAGACGTTTACCATTTTTACAGTTTATCTTAAAAATTGTTTTTAGGATATTATGTAGTGAGTTCATTACTTTATAGTACTGTATAATACGTAAGAATTTCATAAATTAATTTGTTGCACAGTCCATTCCGGATATATAAATTTATTGGCTCACTTTTATCGCACAGAAAACTTCTTTCAAAAATATGATCACACTTTATTTAATTAAACGATTTCTTTAAAATAAAAAAAAATTGATTTTTATCCTACAAAATGGTTGTATATTGTTTCCATTAGTTTGACAATTATTATTATTTGCCGGTTCATGTTATTTAATACTTTTTGTTCACGGTTTCGTGTTAATAATGAATACCTATACAGATACAAACTAGAAATCCAAACACAAATATATAATACATTATATTTTATAAGAGAGTAATAATTAATTCATTTTCCTTAACGTAAAATAGTGCAAACTTTGTAGGAGGAAAAAAGTTTTATGGAGACCTATTAGCTGATATTATATTAAGGTGTTTTTACGCGTATTCGAATAGTTTAAGTACCGAAACCGTTTAAACGCAATGTAACCATGGAAAGAAGTACGTAAAATTTAATTGCGATCAATTTAATTTATGTAATTGGTCAATTTCGTGGTAAATCTGTACTCAGACACCAATGAAGTAGTTAAAAAATAATAAAGTAAAAAATAAGAGGGTATAAAGGTCTTGTTAATGGATTGATTAAACTTAGCCGGTCGTAGATGAGCGCCGTTAAATGGGGTGAGTTGTTCTCGACTTGTTTTAACGGCGCAGTAATATCCATTTTTTCCGTTACGTCAAATTTATGGCGGCCACAAATAAATTTAACGTTAGCGAAAGCGTGGGGGTGGGACGATAAAAGTTTACGGCCTGATAAAAATCGGAATCGCTTGGTGCCGCATAAAGTAAAACGAAGAAGACCTTTGAAAATAGTCAATTTAGCTGAAAGTTTTCTCAGAGATAATGCCCCGGGAGTTAGTTAGGTAAACCTTGCCCCCCGGACGCAGATCTACGGTTATTGCTTTATCAGAGTTTTCTTCTGCCCCCCCCCCTACCGCACATCTAACAGTGCACTCTCCTACACCGCAACTCTTTCCCATTTTCTCTCTCTCTCTCTTTCTCTCTGCTTATATACTAGTGAAATTTATTTATATATATATATATATGTGTGTGAGTGTGTGTATGTGTGTGGGTGTGTGTGTTCTTTATATAACGCCCGCATTGCGGAATTATATTGCCTCTTTTATCTCCTTTAACGTCCTCGTTTTGTTTAATACGTCTTTGGAAAAAGCAGAAACGAACGTCTCAGTAAAACACCATTCCCCGTAGGGTCTTACCGCGACAGAACGATTTATTATACCTATTAGGTTATATTTTTTTCTTTAGGGAAATTCAAATATCTACGAAAAATAAAACGTATAAAATTCTTTGTCTGCGAGTAAAACGTTTCCTCGAGCACCGCTGAAACAATTTTCAGTGTATATTATAGGTTTTGGGTGTTATTTTATTATCTACTATTAAAGTGCATGCGCGACAGTAGGTAGCATATTATATAGATGTATACGCGTATAATATAATACCTAAATATAGATTTTACAGATTGATTTATGCAACAATTATAACAGAACGATAAACTATTCATGAATGGCGATTTTTTTTTTTTTTAAATATTTCCGTTCAGGTGTTGTTGGACTCAGGATATTGAGAATAAATAAACTGGGGAACTGATAATATACCTAAATATATACCTATAGTTATATGATTGTATACTATTATATATTATTATAATAAGACTGCAACGTTGCTATAATTATTTTATTGGTATTCGTAATATTATTTTCAATCGTGCAAGTACATAATATAATAGAATTCTCTTTCAACGCACTCAATAATAATTCACTACTATTATCTGTTTTGGAAAATTCTTAACTATGTAATAGCATAATAAGGGTCATCAAATGAATGCAGGGTATGCGACCCGCGATCTGCTATCACACACATTCCGTTTAATAATATAATAATATACTTATATACCTATCTATATAATAGGTAGGTACTGTATAATTTGGTTGGGTTTATCACCTATGCCCATTTTACGATTCCAATCTCTTTATAATATTATAATATGTACCTATAATATTCACACATTTTTTTTGCAATTATAGTACACTCAGAGAAGTTCGTATTTCACTATTTCTTTTTGAATGCAACTATAATAAATTATCGTATTCGTTATAATAACTTAAAATTAGGTACCTAACTATTTTTGTACATTAGTACGTGATTTTAACACTGATGACAATAATGTGCAGATTTTTTATGTTTAAAAACTTGTACTTGGGCATAATGTATGTATGGTATTGATACTAATAATGTATCTGAAAGTCCTATCATAAATTAAGTTCGAATACACCATCCAAAATATATCAATGTCCTGCGGAAAATGTAATTGATCACAAATTCTGAAGTATTTAAATTAAATACAATTGTAAAAAATGTATAGTTAGTATAGTTACCTACCTATTTTATTAATTTATTTAACTTCGACTTTCTAAACACATTATAATATTAGAGAAAACGTATAACACTATAACTGTTATAATTAATTTAAATGAAAAATCAATGTTTACATTTTTCTATTTTAGTGAAGACTAATAAGTTATTTTAATTCCATTATATTATTTATACTTTAAAAAAAAATTTAAATCTATACAGTTAAGAATCATATTGTGTAGGAATTTAGGTTTATAATTAAACATAAAATTCATTATTATAACATAAATATGTATTGTAATCTATTATTTTGTACTTACAAATTTATTTTAGATTTTTTTTGTTATTATAAACGTATAATTTTTACGTTAACATTGTAAATATTAAATGTTTTAAATAAACATTTTTAATAAATTTTAAATGTTCATATATTTTGGGGTTCCAAATATTATTGTTTGTTAGTTATGCGCCACTTTACTGTGGGTGGCAATAATAATGTCTGTTTTCCGCCATACGTGAATTACAGGTGCAATTTTGACAAGACACTTTGGAAGGTCCTATACCTATTTAGATATTAATTAAAAAAAATTCCTTTTATTTGACATTTATAACGATTACTGCAGAGGACCGAGAAGACAATAACTTTTAAGTGTTTTGTCTGTAAAAGCATTTCGGCAACGGTTTATCCTATACCCTTTAAATAGGTATATACGTCGAGGATGGCGTTATTTTCGGTAATAATATTTTTCTTCTTTTCGGTAGCGGGCGGAAAATAAAATAAATCCCAAAAGAAAAGAAAAAATACTCCAAGGGATATCGTCCGTATACTGCGATATAATAATAATAATAATAATAATAATATTATAATGCGTATACGCTTGTTTGTGTACAATGATATAATCGGGTGTTATATTATATTATTATATTCTATTATATATAATATTATTGTTGTAGAAACGTCGAGTTGGCCTGGCCGGCCGGAGTAGTCGTGTCGCCGACCAATATGGGAATTCAGTGTCCTGTTTCGTCGTCGTCGTAGGCGTGTCCCCGTCTGTCCGGTTTTTACCTTTGATTTACAATGTTACCGGTTGTTATCCGCCGCCGTCCCCTTGCGTTCCGAGCGTGCACCTCTCGGTAGGTATATACACTGTATAGGTATACCTAACTATGTCCTATATTATTATGTATGGTGTGCGTGGATTCTATTATACACACACGCACACACACACACACACACACATGACGATAATAAAACGAAAGGGAACACACACGAGCGCTTTATCTACCCATATAATAGTAATAATATTATTATTATACACTGGCGCACATTATCACGCGTATTATATTATAGGCAGAACAACGCGAACCTATACTGCAGCGTGTATAGTGTAAATCTTTGGAGTAAAATGTACAACAATGCGCGCCTATAGCTGGTGACGTCACGACGGGCGTAGGAGGAATGGGACACGGAAAGAGTTGGAGTTCGTGCGTTGTATACATTATGTCACACGTGAACGGGGGAAAAAAAATTACAATAATAACAATAAAATCGAATGTTGTTTTTTTTTATTCTTAGCGCAAGGGTTGGACGCGACTTCTGTTTTCACTTATTTTAACATTTTACTATACACGCCGCGCACTGGGCACATTTTAATAAAAGAATACTAATTAATGTCATGTGTGTGAGGTTAAGTCGATCTTGAAAACGCGGACGATTGTGTGTATACAAATAACATACTACAAATGTAATAGACATAGGTATATAATGGTCTTTGTTTTTAATTTTTTTTTATTGGATACGAACTATAGGCAATTATATTATATATTTAAGGCAGTTTAAGCAACTATACATTACTATAATATATAAGACACCGCGCAACTGTGACATAAATATTATCACTGGAGACATAAGATTAATATACCCTCGATTTTTTGTAGTAAGGATAACTCTATAGTAATTATTATTATGATCAGTGCCATTATATTATGATTTTTAGGCATCTGGGCAGCAGAGATGGCAATTCTCAAATCAACACTGCTGCAGTATGCTCAAAGTGCCACTAATTTTATCATAATATATGGTGCCCATTTGGTTAAAGTCAAGCGACGACCCCTCCCTCCACTGGTAATTTTGGTATAGTTTATATTATGTATATCATATATGTATAAAATAAATAATTTTAATTATGTATATCCTGCATTATTGAGACGAGTGGGTTTTATTTTTTCATAAGATACAGTGTTTTTATATATAAGGTGGAAAACCGTTGAGAGCGTGGAATCAGCTAGCTTTATGTATAGCAAAGCCAACTATACCTTTACCTATTATACCTACGACTAATCTCGTACGAACATAAAGCGTAGTACCTACTATTATTTCGCTATCCTTCGTAAATCATAGTCTAATCACTCATATCGAACTATATCAAAAGGGCCGGTAAAAGAGTTTTTTTTACAAATCTAAAAAAATATCGAAAACCATTATGAGATTTTGAGATATCCTGCACAATATGGATTTTTACCACGAGAGTGTTCGGCACTCGATTGGAATATTATAATACAGCATTATAATACATGCGCCGACATAAATAGGTAGGTATTTAATTACCTGGCATCACAGTTTCTTTAGCTTCATAAAGTATAAAGTGTTAGCGCCATAATTATTCCGTTCGTTCGGCGTTGTAACGTGATAATAATGATAATATAATATAATGATGCGATTTTTTTTTATAAATTATTTTCCAAGTAGTTATCATATTTTTATAAAAATATGCAAAAACAGAAGAAAAATGAGATTAGGTGTTCACAGACAACAACACGCCCTCCGAATTCAGCGATAAAAAAATCGTGTGACAACTGACGGACTTTGAGGAGTCCGATGTGCATACATTTTGAGCAACAGCGCTGTCTAATTACGACCTGCTGTCTCTCGAGTGTAAGTGCTGTGCTGGAGAGGTCTGCACGCCTCCCCGAGGGGATATATATAATATATATGTATATATTTATAATAATATTATACGATTCACGCGAATTTAATTTTTTTTCCACCAAGGTCCTTAACCCTTTGAATACCACTGGGAAATATATGTCCCAAAAAGGTTTTTATAAATACCAGTGACCATTCGTAAACGGAGGACGGGTTTTTATTTTTTTTTTTTGTCATCGTTATATTATTATATTCAACCGTATAGTCAGCCGAGCCCACTCTATACAACGCGTTTTTTCCATCGGTTTCTTTAAAGTTTTATACTGCTCGCCGAAATAATTTCTGGTGCGGTGGCGGGTTCCAGTCGCTTTAAATATCAGCCTGAAACGAAAAAAAAAATTCCTCGAGATTTATCGTCAGTCCGTTTTTTTCCCGTCCTACTGGCACAGACCTCTCTCTGTGTCTCTTTCAAAATAAAAAATAATAATATGAGAAATCTCCAGGAAATCTAAAGCGATTATATTATATACAAACGACATGACCGTATAGTAGGTTTTCGTCGTTAGCGCGCCCCCACGCGTGTGCGTATATATAATTTTTATATACCTACGTTTTTCTTTACCTATATAGTTTTTTATCCACAAAAATATTTAAAACCCGTTCACGATCAAACCCGACGACCGACGTCCAACTACAAGCACTAAAACGACGCATTCTGATCACGAACTGATGCATTTCTGATTGTCCGAGTGGTCTTTCTCGCTCGCGCATATCCATCATATTATACATTACCTATATGGTTTGTGTTATTTTCTCCGGTGGAAATAGGTACGTTTTATTCTGGTAAATATATAAGTAAAAGTGTGAATGACTATACTCGTACAATAATAATATATATATATTAATGTGCCATCTTTTAACTCCAGGAACAACGTTCCCTTTATTATTGGAAAAATTACGACCATTTTGTACATATTAACAGAATTTTAAAGAATATTGTAATAATGATAAAGATTTTAATTTTATACCATTTCATAAATCGTCTAAAACCAATAATATTTAAGTACATTTATTGTTTATTACTGTTTTATTGTCTATTATTTAATTGCCTACTGTATATTCACTGTACTATTTGCCTTCTGTGCGTTAGGTAGATTATTATTATTATTTGTATGCATATATACAGCTAGAATGTATCGAAGATATTAATGTTATATCAACAAAAGTTACGGTACACTGAACAATTACAATCGTAATTGAATCGACACTTATAGGTGGACTAGAAAGTAGAAACGGTTTGTGTTTTTTTTTTTACAACGAAATGGTTCGTTTTATTAGGACCTTCCATGACCTGTAAGTAATCTCGAATAATATTGTTTGAGGAATGGCAATGCCAAATTTAAAATGTAGGTAACACTGCTCATTCTTTGTTTTTATTATCCCGTAATTCAATTTATACGCTATTATAGAGAAAGAACATTAGTTAGGTTTAGCACCGTAATATATAGGTACAACGGTTTGGTAATAACATCGATAAATTGTTTATAGTTTGGCAAGAGAGCTGCGCAGTAGTGTAGGTATATCATTTTTCAAATTTATATAGATATACCTATAGAACATACATATTAATAAACCATGGCTCTAACTGTAAATTGAGAGATTAAATATATCATTATAGTTACGATATATTACGATATAATATACAATACCATCGGAGAAGAACGATAATTTACTGTAAAGTGTATTTATTAGTTATTGAGTACTTATTACATAATGTATATGATTATACGGACGCTGAATCACACAAATCATTGTTTATTTATATGAAAATTATTTACTAGGCAAATTCTCTTGTAGATGGGATATGATTAGTATATCTACATCTGAATGAATAACTTAAATACTACACCTATTTTTTATTGGTAAATAAAAAAATCGACTATTTTAGTAAATACCTACCTATATAATATTAATATTTATTGTTGTCATGTCGACAACAAATTACAGAGACCATTTTGCTTTTTCCAATTTCGAGTAGCGTATTTCAATCGATATTATATGTTATTATAATAGTTATTAATTGGTTCATAATAAATTATGCTTCAATCGTTATTGTATATTTTGATTTAAACACCACATTAATACACCAAATTTTAAGCTGCAGAAGGTGCAAGGAACCTAGTCCTAAATTGCATCTCTGTTTATTAGTTGTTTATTTTTAAGGGTAAAGTCTGTTGAAATTAAGCAAATTTGTATAACTATATGTCTGTGTGTACCCGTGTACTTTTAATAAATAACAACACCATACATAAATACAGGTATAACTCACTAACTATACATATTTCACAAAGAATTTGTGTTAAACTGTAATAATAAATATAAGTTTGGCTTATAGTTATTTGATCATGGGAAGAAACATAATATATACCTTACATATATAGCAATTTGGGTTTAGGTAACATCAGTAAACAGGACTTAGGTACCTATTTAAGATTTTTTATTTATTTTAAGTAAATCAAAGTCAACATATTTATATTTGTAACGTATATACACACATATTAATTGTAATATAATAATATAACAATATTACGACAATCACTATTGTAATAATTGATAATACGTTACTATATATTATGGCTATATTATGTACTATAAGGTACTTTTTATAGTTTGTCGACTATTCATTATAATCGTTTTAATATACCCTAAGCATTATTGTTTATTATGTATATCTACGCATATAATGTATGTATACTCAAATATCACAAAACATTGTCGCACGTCAGTTTTATTCGTTTACCACGCGAAGCGTATTATTATACATAACTTCTAAAAGTAATAAATGTATAGCTAACTGTGATACATAAACGTTCGTGTTGTTATAAAATTATTACACTCATAATATTATGTGAAATGTTTAACTCGGGGGGGCCAATTCTTGAAAACACATGAACACGATATTGTATAATATTATATACATATTATAATATATATATATATATATTCGTATGCGCGCGTACATGACGTGATATACTTGTATACATAAATACCTTTACCTATATATAATAATATGTAATATTATATTATATGGGTACGAGCTAAAAAAAAAATAAAAAAAAAACAAAGTCTCGGTTTGTTCCGTTTGGCCTGGCGTACCTACCTACGAAGTATATAATAATATATTAAATATATTATATTAATATATTATATCGGACGTTTAGAACGAACTTTTTAATTTCCACGATAATATTATACGTTTTCGATAAATTACACAAAACTCGTTATGAATCAAAACGTCACGATTGTTATCGTCTATATTTACACACACACATAATATAGTATATTGGTACTTACGTTGTACATGTATATATATTGCAGTTTTTGTACTGCTTCGGCGGCGGCGGCGGCTGTTCGAGTGCACTGTACTCTATACATCGACTTGCTTTATACCTTGGATCGTAAATACTAAAAACACACAGTATATGTACCTAAGGCTGCAGATTATATTATTATATATATGATATCCGTTCGGAGTATACAACTGTGTGTGTGTGTGTGGGCACACGGAAAGTTTTATAGTCTGCATGTCGTCTGTTGTTTATTTTTCGTGTTGGTTTGCTAGATGGGTATAACTTTTTAACCGTGAATCACGACATGTAGGTAGGTATATGTAGTTGAAAAACATTATAAAAAGTCGTGTGTTTTCTTCCTGCAGCGTGGCGCAATCTTTTCTTACGTATATTTTTATCAAAACGTATATTGACCCCGCAGTTGAGAGCATGAAAATATATACAAGGCACACACCGTTCGCATCGATATCATATTGTAGAATGTAGATATAGGCACTATATACAAATAACTACGTGATCGAGTTTATATAGGTTCCCAAGTATATTATAGGATTTTCAGTTCAGAAAAATATATATTTTATTAGGCATAGGCAGGTATTTCAGTATTGTTCAATAATCCGTATCGTAAATATAGATAGTAAAATGCGAAAACTCGGGTGAATATAAAAAAGCGTTAAGTTCTTTTGATATGTAGGTACAGCCGTACATAATATACACAAAGCAGCAGTACCTACTTGTGCATAGGTTTACATTAAAATATAATATGAATATATGTGTAGGTACGGCGAGTGTATCTTTATACTATAGGAGGCACCTAACCTGCATAATATATAGATACCTAGGAGAGCGTGCGCCGCCTTACGACACTATATGCGTCCCAGCAAATTGTTTACGACCCGTCGACGTTACATACGTATAAAACGTATAAATGTGTAGAATACCATCCGAATACCCGCCGTATACACATGTGCAGAGTTTATACATAGTCGTATAGTATAGACATTGTATTCTACAGCAGGTATATACCAGGTTACTATACATAATATTATGCAGTATACCGTGGGTAGTGTATTATAGTGCAGGCAGTAAAAGCGATAATTCGTCGTTCCGAGGATAGTCCTTGTCATAATAATACGATATATTGTTATTATGTATATCTATAATATATAGGACTAGGAATTTCGACCGTTTGTCGGGTGTAAATTTCTAATGAGGTTCGTTTTTCGTCACAAGTTTAGATACTCGATTGGTATATAGTTATATGTATATAATATATATTGTGAACCTTCGTCATATTATCATAGAATATTACACATTTCGTATAAGGACTAGCTGCAGGGCTTTCAGAGCGTTATACGATGAGGGACTAGAGAAAAACAGGAAGATGCTATACGATAATATATAATACATAAATGTGTATATTATGCAACAGTGTTATATATAATACGACGTGTTTGGTAGTGCAGTGTGTGTTTTTCGCGTTATAGAAAAAATCGAGTAATATATATAATATTATATACACACGATAATAGTATAAAAACGGAAGAAAACCATTCGCCCCGTCGCGGTCGTACCGCCGTTCGCCGCGCGACCCCTCCCACCCCACCGCCGCCTAACGACTCCACCCCGTATATATACACAGCAGTTCCGGTCTTCCGCGTGACCGAACGCCGCAGCTATATAATGCAAACTTTATACAATAGATGCTTGCAGAGCACTGCGTACACCCACTTTATATAATATACGCACAAGGCGAGAACCGAGCGGGTGCGGGAATTCACGGACCATATAGTCCCCCCGTGCCCCGGATTAATGTACGTCGTCGCCGTCCCTCTCCTATCCGGCCGGGGGTCGGTTCCGGACCGGAAGACGGAAACGGTCTCCGGGTTTTCCTTCCATCTCAGTAGCAGCAGCAGCAGCGAAAGATTAACATTCTCAGGCCAAAAGCTCGCACCGACATCCGCCAACTGCTACAGCACGCGAGCACGGCACACTGAACACCGCCGCACAAATGGCAGATTTCAATTAGAGACCGGGCCATAGTCGACGTGAAAACATATGCTAGCTGTGGCGTATAATATGGCCGGTATACCTTCGTATATGTGCGCGTCTACATGTAGGTAGTATACGAAAAGAAAAATATAATAATAAAACCAACGGGGCCGATCTTCTTCGCACGAGTGCCATAAAAACGAATTTATCGCCCGTACAATAATGATCGTTTTCCAGAAGAGGGTCGTAACGCTTCTGCAGTATCCATCATACCTATATATATATACACACGCAGTAGCATTGACCATAATATGTTAACGGGGGTGACGCGCGCATCATAGTATAATATAAACGTAAGGCGGCAGCGGCGGCGGCATTCCTTTTTCATTTTTATCGTGTGTAAAAATTAGACCAAACGGTGTTTATTACGTGTGAGATAATAATATACTGCGCTGCTATATGATGCTTACGAGACAATAATAATAATGTGTTCGCTCATATTATAATATATTTTATTATTAGGTATATGTATATGAGGGATATTACCTATACCTATTATATTATAACACTGCCACGTTCGACCGCTGCTGCCGTTTTTTCGGTTCGTCCTCATATCATGTATACAGGTTGTAAATAATTGGACACGTCGTTTAAAACGTAGTTTTACCGGTATAATGTACGTTTTTAGAGAATATTGCGCGATAAAACGTATATTATTGCGGCGTATACGTCTTGTATAAATTATTCATCCTCGCGGGCCCGAGGGAGTCGAACCTACATGCGTCGTATATACCTTACCAATATAATAATAATGTATACCTATAGGTACAATAAAGTCGAGGAGGCGATGCGCATGCGGCGGGGTGTGTTTCGGTGGATGAACTGCAGCAGAGTCGCTCCCGCAGCATCTATATATATATAGGTGTATTTATAATATATTTATGTAATACGTATCATGTGTAATATATAATATATAGTTATAATATGATATGCGGGTCGTCTCGAGAGTTAGACGCCATAAAACGGAATTATTAATGAAACGCGCACGCGCACACCAACGGGTTCGAAACTCGGATAAATATGTAATGCTCGACATCTGAAACAACAACAATAATAGTATATTATATAAAACGAGCCTCGCGCATACTCGAGACGTCTATAATTGTACGCGTCTCATGTTTACCGATATACGTCGGGAAGAGCGATCGGAATTGATGTGAAATTGCCGAGAGACGGCGAATCGGCGGCGGCGGCGTCTGTTTCCTAGACGTCCCAAGATGAGCGGAGTATATTATATATATATAATAATAAAATAAAAAATACGTTTTTTTTCTCCATCACTCGTCATTTTTTTCCCACCGCGCGTGGGGTATAAGCCACATAGATTAAATAAATATTCGCTAATATTCCCACACGTTGCAAGCAGCAGTCACTATGTATAATAAATAATATCAACGCGCGAGATTTCATATACTTCACTAGCTACCTATCTATAATATCCATTATAATACATCATATACGTGTAAGCTGTATATATATATGTACTTTTTTTTATTTATTTTTTATTTGCTTTATTGATTTGCCCCCGTGTTTCCAGCACATTCAACACGGGGCGCGCTCGTCTATATATTATATACATTATATATTATATTCGCTGGGACCTGCGTTAATAGACCCCCATGCGTCGCGGAACGGCAGCGACGAAAAGGCGAAAAAAAAAAGAAATTCGACGGGGTACGTACGATGGCTATTGTAGGTCCGGCGATATCATATAACGATGGCGATTGTGGGTTATTGCCGTCGACGCTGCGAGTTCTTGCGAGAGAAATGGCGCGTAAACGCTGAAGCGTATATAGGATATACCTCTATATATAACACATAAACGCTGCAGCGGCGGCCCCGGACGTGCAACCGACCGGAAGTCCGATGTAATAATGGCGCGCGCGGAACGCCGGCGTCGTCCGCAACCCCTCGAAGCGACCCCCCTCCCAAAGCGTGCGAATGTTAATTAAATTAAATATAAAATTTTCCCGAGACGAGTCCGTCCGCTGTATATATTATGCCGATATAAAATTATGTGCTATAATATTTTATTATATTATTTTAACATGCGATACCCGTATATTGTAAATATAATAATATGCTGTCCGTGCGGATGCTGCAGAGGGAGGGCGGGCTCGGTGTGCATACACGTGTCTCGGGATTTCGGGAGCCGCCGCGCAATAAATCAAATTCCGCGAACACAATGGCCGGCGACAAACGGCCATGAAATTTAATGTACGTGCGACCGTCTCCCGCTGTACCACCACCCACCCGTCCCGGATGACCGACGACCACCGCGTCATTTTTCTACACCGCGCCCGCCATCGTCGTCCGCCGCCGCCGTTTCGTGCAATTTTATTCTGAATCTGCTAATACTTTCGTCGTGCCTACGATTATTATTGTTATTATTATTATAATATGTGCTTATATATTGGTAATTATACCTACATGAATACTTTGAACGCAAACCCGTTTTTCGCGCCCAAATCCGGGGAAAACTCATATATATATTAAATACATAATATGTATTGGTATATGATGGGTTGATATGTGCTTTCAAATATAAATAAATAAAATAGGATACATTTTAGACTGTTAGTAAGATTTTGATTGCTTAAATGCTTTCATTAACTATATTTCTTTTTATATGTACCTTAAATTTTTACGCACGTATTAGAAATTAAATTAATCGATTGGAACTCTCAACGCCATACAGCCATATTGGCTTGGAGGCGATCAACTCTTTTTAGTTTTGGGTTATGATTATAATTTTGTTTTTGTGTATTATATCGTATTAGGTAGGTATATAGTTGGATTTTTAGCCAATAAATAAATTAATAAATATTATAATAGGCACTGTCTATAATATATGTTGCAGGTTTGTAGTGCGTCCAAAATTGTATTTCATATTTCAAACCCTGCAAATACTGCAGACGGGTCGTGATAACTCGAACCTCGATATATAACTCGATGTATACCTAGGTATTCGTATATTACCCGAGATAGGTATGTCAGTGATTGTTTTATATACCTTCAACTTTGAGTTATCACGACTCAATTGTATTATAATATATATAATTTCTTTTCAATTTTTTATTTAATTTTTATATCGAGATGAACTGCAGTTCAATTACAAACAGGCGACAGCGTACAAAGTATATATAATATATAACCTATACCTACCTCCTATGTCATAAAGTTGCAATTAATTATGTGTGAGTGGTACGTTAAAAATGACATGTATAGGAGATTAAATAATAACGTGTAGGTATTATGCTGCAATTATTTATTATATACTTTTATCAATTATATAACTAAATAATTATATTATACTGCTTATATACATACTTTACCAATAATAAAGCTCTTACCGGTTGCAGCGTATATATATATACATAACATAACGTAATAGTACAATACAGATATAGTTATTACTTATTATACTTCAGTAATTTATAGGTACCATAATATATATTATGTACATACATATTATTTAGAATTACAATAAAATCAATAAACAAATTCCATTACCGCTCTCGCGGTCTCCGATTAATTCGCCATCGCCGCGAGTTTGATAATATAATATTGTAGTACACATTTTACACATATATTATATACATATGCAGCAAGCAGCAGTACCTAATTACTTATTTGATGTATGCAGAAATTAGGTGTTTGTCGTTTGAGAAGTGTATATGTGGTTGGTTATAACTTTACAAATGTTATTTTTCAGCAAAATTTAGCGCGTTGCACACGAAGAAAGAAGTCTTAGCTATTGAATATTATATTACTTTATTATTACCTATTACAATATATTTAACCTTATAAGGTTAAAAAACAAACATGTAGATATTTATTATTTCTATATATACAATATAGAGTTACATATTATATGTAAATGTGTGAAATATGTTTGCTAGTTTAAATACTCTTGTAAACTGTTCGTGTATATATGTATATAATATTGATTATTATGGTTTGTATATTATTATATACCTTATCAAGTTTAATAAAATGTACTAATAATATATTAATAGATATGCAAATATTTGTCGACACTCGAATGTTTAACGGTCTATATAACATATATCACATACTAAATACTATATTATTTTGTGTGGATACTCGTATATACCTATATACATCATGTGTTTTACTAATGTTCGAGGGATGTTTTGTATTGACCCCGGTGGTTAAAAAGTCGATATCGTATAATCGTATACTCGACCAAATTGAGTACCAAGTATTACCAAATGATATATATATATATATATATATATATATGTATAGGTTTTGTGCTGTAAATCTGAAATAAGTGTATTTACTATATATAGTAACGGCAAAGGCTCTTTAAAATAAATAAATCATATAATATAGGTATAGGTACAATATATTGCCCGTATATATAGCTTTGTAGGCGTATACACTGCAAACTATAAATTATATAGCTATTCGATAGTTTTCAATATTTTATCGTTCAACCATAATATATAATATTGAACTATTATATTACAAGTCTCCCGTATATATTATGAATGTGACCATAGTAAATAATACTGCAGCAGTGTACAGGATGCATTATAGTCGATAAGCGCGGGAAAGTACTCGTGGAGGGTGATACAAAACCCTTTTATAAATGACGTGTATATATGCGTATGTGTATGTATATGATATATATATATGTGTAATCTCAATAGCGTGACACCTTTGGAGGAAAAAAAAAATAACAAAATATATATTAGGGCAAGCACGAGGTTTGTTCGCGCGGTCGCAGGCCAGTGTAAAATATCTGCTGGCCTGCAGCTGCAGGTCGTTTACCTACTATTCGTATAGTTATATAATGATATTATATATTATATCATGTATTCAATACATTGTATTGAATACAACAATAAAATATATTGTAAATGATATAACGAGAAATTTAGACATTTTTGGAAGAATGTAACCGGCTACTTACATTATTCAATAGGTTAGGTATACGCGTAGTATAATAATATGGACCTATTTAATATATACGAACAATGAATATATTATTATTTATTATATACGATGACATACCTATGTCCTATATACCTATTATATACATAATTGGAATAATATTATATACATATACAGAAACTAGAACGGCGAGGGTTGCTTGAGGGACATATTTAATGCTTTAAAAAATTCAGACCTCTGTAAATTAGATTTTCTTTTTAATTGTAAATGTTATTCTGCGATTGGCTGTCATGTTTATTGTCTATACATTATATGAACACGAATATATTATATAATATTAATTATTACTTAATTTTTGCTCAGCACTATGACATTTCTTACTCTGGCTTGGAAAATGGTTTATAATAATAATAATTTCATTGTGATAATTGGGCATAGTATACATATTTATAAGAATTCAACTTTTTAGTAGGTATAGTCAATATAATCTAGATGTTATATTTATATAGATCGAGTAATATAATATTGTGAAATACTGAAATCATATAAGTAATATTATTATCGCTAAATGCTAATTATATAATATATGTTTGCCTATATTATAGGCGCGTATGATATAAATTATAATTTATACTACAATATGATATAATTGTATTTATCTTTTCTGTTAAATTAAAAAAATTCATCAGATTATTAATGTCTCAATTTGACTTAGTATATCTTGTTCCACTGTCATTTTTAATTTGTTTACAACTGTTACATCAAGTTCTGTAAATATTGCTGAGCTTTTCATGGTTCTCAATAATAATAAATAATAATATGTCTGTATAGTATGTGAAATAATGTAATAGGTACATTTAAACACTGCAAGTAGGTACTGCAACTTTTTTATATGTCTGTTGATCACTGATGCAGCTATCCACAATTAATCGTACCCACAAACATTATTTTTAACGATTAAACAGTGTACCTATGTTAAAAAAAGAAATCAGTACCTCCCCCTCGCCACCAAGAAAAATTTTTTTGACCACCGCTGCGATTGTGCAGGGTGTTTAAAACGTTGTCTTGACACATACTTTATAATCCTCGTGGTACATATAAATATATATATATTTTAAAGATTATACTGTTGTGTCTTCCACCAGAATCACTACATATATATAATAATAATATGCTTAATACGACACACCGCTACCTACGCGTATATATAGTTGCTACGATGCGACAAATGATGGGTTCGCGTGGCCCCTAAGGATAATAATATACGGAGAAATATGTATCTCCTAAACATATTCCACTGAGCTGTACATGTACAAGAGTTGCTCGTATTATATATTTTGTTTCCCTTTATAATAAAAAAGATAAATTTACGGTTTACCGCATTTTTCCCGCGATGGGTGTCGCACACGGCCGTTTATTTATACGCGATGATATAATGCACGCATATTATATTAATAGGTATACGAATATTGTATATATGCGCGTAGGTATGAATTTATGACGTCTACAGTCCGCATTTACTATAATATATTATACCTATATTATATTATATGTGTGTGTACGTACACATATAATATATTTAGAAATGCGGTGCGGTGGTGGATTAGTTTTGGTGAAAAACGGATTGGTATTTTTTTTTTTTTCGTGCGTTTCTCGATTATTTATCACGTAATTTTTATTTTTTCATTCCAGCGCTACTGCGACGGGTTCCACCATATCTCATCCACATATACATATTATATGTATGTTGCACTGCCCAGTGGCAGATTCCTGGCAACGCGGATGACCGTGGAAAAAATATGATTAATACCGTTTCGGAGGTATATATATATGAAAAGGAAACGCGAGAGGATTATGAATATTATAAATGTTGTTTTATCGAATATACCTACACACAACATACAACACACTGCTGCAGTATGTTCATATCAAAACGTATATATACAGTTGGACGGCAGTCAAGAAGAGGTTTTCTTTTGCGATATGATATAATATGATAAATAATATGATGTCATATTATACACGACATTATCTTATTCTTTGGTAAAAGGCTTCAACTGTACAAAGGTTTTTAGCCTTCAGGCAAACTTAAAACCTAAAAATATATATCTAGGTGATATGATAATATTCTTGGGAAGATTTTACAGTTTATTGTATGGAAAATGTAACTACAGATTGCTCCAGTGTTCTCTTCGTTGAGAGGGCTTGGTGTATATAGTGACACATTTCGTTAAGGAGTTTGAAGGGTATTTTAGTTACTTTTAAGTCTTCTAGAAGCGTTTCCGAAATGCTGCACACTGGTTATAATGCACTAGAAACTAAAAACTGGTTTTCTACGACAATTAACAACTGATCCAGTACATCAATATATGCGCTCGAGATGTTTAAATTAAATCCAAAAATCCAGTTTCAGCGTTGAACATCATAGTTTATGCTGCAGTTTCAAGTGAACCGACTCAATTTAATGGCTGTTTTAGATTTATAGTATACTCATTGCAGAAGATTTAATATTATAAATATGTTATATTAAAATAAAAGCATCGTGCGCGGTCACCCTCAAGGTTTTACACAAAATACGTTTTTCTAAAAATTATACACCACATGATAATATTATGTACGTATATAATGCAGCCCAACCTCATATTCATGACTAAATTCCAAATTATATACCTATTTACCCATATAGGTAGGATACGCCTGCGTTGTTCGAATCGATTCTTAACTTCTATAGACATATTGTGTATATTATACAAATGTTCGTGTATAACCACCTTATATTATACATGCATATAATATTCCCCCAGATCATCTTATTAGGTATATATACATACGCTCTTCAGTATAATAGGGTGTTAGAAGCTCGATATAATACGTGTTGAACTACAGCTACCTATATGATTACCAAGATATAATTTAGTCACCTAGGTATAGATAGATATATAAGAAAAACATTCTATTATGTATATGAATGCATTCATGCCGAGGTGCATTTATAGGATACCTATCGAATAAAAACCAGTGTAGGTAGGCGTATTATGGTCTATGGATAAGTGCCTTATAATAGAGTACTCAGTAGATATATATATTTAATGTGAATTATAGACATTTTAGATAGGAGGTATTGCTAAATATTTTTTAAATAGGTTTTATCTTTAACAACCGTTAATAAAATATTAACTTGGTAATGCAATCTAATATAATATCGTCCAGATAAATAACATGAAATAAATAGAAGTAAACGTCAAAATTGAAACTGTAAATATATATATATAGTGACTTACCTATATTGTATTATTAGTTTTCTTCAAAAACAGTATTTTTCAAATTCACCAATCACTGCAGAAATATATTATTATTTTGTTCATAAGTCAAATTATAGGTATAGGATAACTTTATAAACATAATACAATACAATAAAACATATTATAATATTATACAACTGATAAAATATGAGTAATAACTTCATATACCTATAGGCTATAACCTATCTATGTAAATATATTAAAATATATTATAATAAACCTACATTATACCTATAAACATTTCAGTGGGGGACGAGATGGCCGAGCGGTCAACGTGTCGGCTGCGGCGCTGCTGGTTCGGGTTCGATCCTCGATCACTGGGCGGCATTTTCCACCGGGCAAGTCACGGTGTCCGGAGAATAAGTGCCGCCATCCCCCACTCCGGCGCATGGCAGAAACCTACGGGTGCCCCACTCGAAATTCTGCCAAAACACAAACACTCACGTGTAAACCCCCACCAACAAAAAACCCTACCATCACCACCTTACAACCTACCAACAGCTAATGGCCATAGATGCCGGGCTAAAAGGATCAATAAAAAAAAAAAAAAAAACATTTCAGCAATACTAATACAATAATGCTATAAACATCTCTTAAGGTCGTAATACTATAATATAGTATATTACTTATTTGTATTAAATTTAGGCTTCGACATCACAGGTTATCGGCCTAGAGTAGGTATACTTGAAAAAATATAAATAATTATAAATAAAAAGTTACAATACATTCATGTTACAACTATTAATAACTAGGATAATAGATTTTTATAATGTTAGAAATTATTTATAAGTTAATTCTTTGATAGGAATTTTAAGGTTTTTGTGTTTCACTGAGAGCTTCTCCCATGTTCGTTAGTGTATTATAATGTATTAATAAAATTAAAGTATATGCACATAATATTTAAAACTTTATAAGAACATAAAATAATACCTATAAATTCAATACATTTGTGTACCTGTATTATACACACACTGCACATTTATATACCGGTATGTTTTGTTATACAATCGTATAATAACGATTAATAACGTGGCCAGACGAATACACGATGTTCGGAATTAAGCCGTTTTTTTTTATTTTTGTTGTGATAATATTATATATAAATACACGGAAAACACTTTAAGTACACACGAGCGTTATATTAAAAAAAAAAAAAAAAAAAATAGAAGTAAGAAAATACGTTGGATCGTATAATTATTTACACTACAACATTAACTATCGGCACCGCCGACATATTTGTTTCGACGTACACGAGTATAATACCCATATAATATATATATATTTATATTTATCTACTTGGCAATGGCCAATAATATATCGTAGGTACCAACACGCATACGTCTTTCACCACTGCCACAGCCGTCTCTTTCTCGCGGGGGTCTCTAGTGCGCGATTTCAACGATTATTGTGACAATATTTTTTCTCGGTCGATATAATGTAAATGTATAACAGCTCCGTCGACGAGGAGTAAGAAATTATCAGCCTCAAAAGTGAACAAAAAAAAAAATGTAAATGTCGTAATATATTATATATGTCATCGCGAGTATCTTGTGCGCATATATACTATTATGTGTACAGACCTAAATATATATATATAATATAAGCTTTGTAACAGTCCCACGAAGATTTACAGTTTATTTTTTTCTAAAGTGGTGGGTGTAGTTAATATATTATCGTGTACACCACCATTAGGTACCACACATACCACTCTAAAACCGTAAATCCTCGTGAGACACCATTCGTATATAATATACAATATTATTTATTATACAGAATATCATCTAAGAAAAATATATGTCGATGTCTATAGAAAATTCGATTCCCTCGAATTATTTAAACGACGTCGACGAGCTTGTATAAGCTATGTGTATATACATTTTATCTACACACAAAATATAACAATATGAATTATAATAATATTATATTATATATTAAGGATATACCTATACTAATATTATAAACTCGAAAACAACTCTGTCTGTTACATTTTCATAGTTAAACCATTAAACCCATTTTGATGAAATTTGGTATGGAGATACACAGCTTACACCCTGAGAAAGGACATAGGCCGTTTTAATTTAAATCAGCCCATAAAGGGGGTGAAACCAAATAAACACTCTAAAATGATTAAAAGTCAACTGGGTGGATAGAAATTTTAAATTTGGAGAGGATGTTCATTTTCAAGAAGAACAATTCAACCACTAAGCAGGCCGCTGGGCTTGAAAGGGAGTGTGCAAAGTTATTGTATGATAAATAATATTTGTATGGTAAAATTTACTTGAAACTTGGTATTAACGCTTTTCGACAGAATTAATGAAACACGTTTAGCTTAAACTGGCTTCCGCTTTCTCATCATCACTCATCATATAACAAAACTACTGATATGCGAGCGATACCCCTGTAGAGATATAGCTACAGTATTATATAATATATATATACAAATCAATTATGTACTATTATATTATACAGCTGGAAGCAGTCAAGTATTTTTCTTTTATAAAAATCTAGAAACCGTAAATAATTATAATGGCCTGAGGCGTGCTGAGGCGAGCTTAAACGTATAATTATAAAGCACGGGGATGACATGTTAAGAATATATTTCGAAAGTAAAAGTACCTTTATTCATCTCCCAGCTAACTATTTTTTAATCAAAACCATGGTGTAATAATATGTATAGGTCTCTCGAACCGTCCCTTTATAAATACCCGTGTAATAAACATTAATTAAAACGTATACGTGTAAATAACAATATTATATATGCATAATATACTATATGTGCACACCACTCCGTGACCACCCTCCCGAACTCCCGAGATAATTGTTAACCTAACCCTAACGGGGTCGATAATACTGCCCTCGTGTCCAGCGATTTAATCCCGCGAACTGACCGTCGTCGAATATTATACGAGTATGTATATGGTATACTCAACACCCCGTTTACAACTAGAAATATTTTACGCTCGTTCATACATATATATATATGGGTATAGTCATAGTGGATACCTACAATATATACGGTCAACGATGTTTGCTCTCCCCTCTGATCGCGCCATTTCGCCCTTTCGAAACGACTTTGACCTCCTCCCCACCGCTGCAGTTCTCCGTATAACGCGTCACTCCAACCCTCTTGTGTGTATAGGTTAGGTATACCTACATAATATATACTGTAATAACGTCTGAGAGTGTCGAAACGACGTCCGGACACGTCGCTAGAACGCTGTACATACTTCGCAAATCGCGAAAAGTAAGTATGCACGCATAACCGGGCGATGACCGGTGTCGCAGAGATCGAACCCGACACTGGATTGTTCAAACAGACCTCAAACTTATCGGAGGAAACTCGCCACGTCGTATAAAACGCTCCTGCGCCGGTAGGATATGTAATATTATTGTTTGCGCAGAGTCGCACGTTTTTCGGGTTACGCCCGTCTGCAATGTGTGTTTATTTTGCACACAATTTGTTTACATATACAATACAACATATATGCCTGCGAAAAGTCGAAAAGGTTTTTCGTTCTTTGGATTTTTGCGGACGTTTCTTTTTTTGAATGCGTCCGCAGTAGGGTTTCCACGAAAGTACTTTTGCATATACCATTATATATATATAAATATATAGGCAGAGTTTTTAAATTTTGTGTGACTATAATTTAGGAGATTGCGTTAGAACTGTAACAAATTCTCCACTATTTTTGTAGAACAAAATGTGGAAGAATTTGTTTAAGGGTGCGTGTTAGTTGATTTGTTATGGGGGTGCAGATTAGTTAAGTCTTCTCCGGTAATTGTTTCAAAATCTTATTTTTATATACGAAAATTTACCTACTCTGTATTACCAACGTTTACCCGTGTATATACATTTTACTTTAATTAGTTAAAAATATAGAAGGTGGGAAATTTTTCAGTTACCTATATATATAAAACCAAAGATTAGTTTGATATGGGTTTTCTTACCCAAATTTTAATAATTAACTTAACCATGACATTTTTCGACGAGACCAAAAAAAGGTTCAATATAAAAAAGTGGTTAGTCTGTTTGATTGAAAATTTATTTTTTTTTTAACAGTAGTTAAACAGGAAATTATAAAAAGTTATTGAAAGGCCACTATTACATGTTTACATCACTACAAACCAGAATTAATCGTTTTAGATTCTTCTAATATAGTTTACCTCTGTTTTTAAATTTTTAACTATTTACTTATGCCTGATGTGTAGATAATTGTATTAGGGTAGAGGGAGTGATCAAATTACCTTATCATTATATACTGTTTCCAGTTATAGAAATTTGGTTATATGGTCACAATAGTATGATATTATTATACATTCCGAGACGAGAGTAGAAGATAATAATTTATCGTATTTTCTATATTACAATACGAGACATACATATTATACAATATAGTAGACCTACATATTATTATTATAATATAATAACGTTTGCCATAATACATTACAGTATATCATATATCGTATTAATATTTTAAGATAAGAATATACACTTCACCTGTCGATTCCGTATAATATTGTTATATACCTAACAACGTACGTGCATTTAATATTGTATAGTGAGATACAGAGAGAGAGAGTGAGAGACAGACAGGCAAAGAGAGAGAGACAGACTGAGTGAGAGATAGGGGACACTGAGAAAGAGATAGGGTGAAAGAAAGAAAGGGGCAGTGAGTCAGTGAGAGAGAGGTCCCAGGAGCCACGATTCCATATGCGCGCGCGCCCCCGCTGCCACCGTTATCTTTATCCGAAATCTTTCCGTCGAATAAATCAGATACGATAATAATATAATACAAGTGCCTATGTTTATGTACACTTTATACGAATAATAATAATAATAATAATAATATAGTGGAAGCCGCAGCGGAACGACTTTCACGGCACTTCTAAACATGTGATATTATATTATATTATTATGTACACATACAATACGGCATAATATGATTGCGTACCTATATCGAAAAGCTATGGTTGTACAATGGCGGTCCGGACGTAGCGCGTCCTTTGTCGAGACATCGATTTCCGATAAGATTGCCTTTCCCGCGACCGTATCCGCATAATATATACGCCGTATTAAATTATAATATTATCGCCGTTCATCGAGAGCAAGCCGCCCGCGTTTTTCTATAAATACCTATTACCTATATAGGTACGGGTACCTACATTATGTACATTGTATTGCAATGTATATTATTATCTATGTTACCTTCAATATATTGTTAAATCGTCGTCCCCCAACGTAGGTATTATAATTTATACTAGGCAGTAGGCACCTATATGCATTATACATGCGAGACAATATGTTAGAAGACAATTTCTAAACTATGGTAGATGAGATAAATGGAAATGATGTCCGGGAACCTTTCAGAATCTCTCAACCCGGACGAACCAAATAGCAATATCCACAAAATTCTAGATTCAAAATAAAAACAAACCATCTCAGTCAAATACATTCAGTCAACAATTGTCTCTATCATTAATAATTGTATTAATACTATTTATTAAAATCAATTTTTACTAATCAGTATAGTAGAAAAAAAGTCTTCCATTAAATGTTGATAAACACATATTTATGGTTATATTATTATACTTAACTATTTTGAAAAAAAAAAATATGAAAACCATGATATACCTATTATCTATTATTGCCAGTCTATTGGGTGTAATTGCCTTATCGGTAATTTTATCCCTGGCCGTTGGAGAGAACTGAAAATTAAAATTGTGATGCTTAGTATATATACCCTGTTCGAAATACGAAAACCCCAGATTTAAGTACCAAAAGGTTTTGCCCGTGGCCGCCTAGTGGCTTCTTATTTGTAACAGGGTTATTATATAGCTAAATTAATACTTTTATAGAATAAATATATGTAAAACTTATAGGTACCTAAATGATCTTTCATCACTGCAAGGGGTAGATAGAAATGTTAGACTATTGTTAATTCCATTGATAGCATCCAGACACCCAGGAAAATAATTGTAGAATTCTATGAAAAAAATAAAACCCTAATAAGAATGTCTATATAGTTTTAAAATCTCAAAACTAGAACCAAATAGTCGTTCAGCGTTGTATAACTGAACAGGATATATATAGTAAATTAGTAACAGTAATAGTGTTATACTATACTCATCATGATTATTCAAATTGATACAATTTACGTGTTTATCGAGTATAATTACCTGTACTTTATTGTCCGACCAAGGTCAATGTGTAATGTGTACTTATACTAACCAACTAAACTATAAACAAATTAAGAATACGCATCGATAATTAATTATTAAGTAAACCAAATAAATAGGTGTAATACTTTTGTATATTATTTTATTTATATTTAGTTTGATCCAAAAAAAAAAATATATATATATACCATAATATAAGTCTCACTTGGTGTTTTTCCTTTTCACATTAAGTGCCTCCACCTTGAGGTCATCTCTGGTCTAATCCTTTCAGATGCAGTACGCAGTGTTTTAATAATAATAAAAAATATATAATAATATAGTATATTATTATTGTATTATACAAGAACGCGAGACCATGGCAAACGCGTTTATCACATGACAGACGACGTCATGTATAGCCTGATCGACGAGTTTATGTAGGTATAGATTATGTATACGAGAACGGAAATAAAAAAGCGGTTGTTTTTATGTACCCTGATCGTTACATATTTTCGAGTCATAATTCAAGGAATATTAATCAATTTGATTGTCAAAAATATATTATTAGACATATTGCTGAATAATGGCTGAAATAACAAACGATGTATCAACTTAATCAGAAATCACTCTTGTTCCTTAGAATTGAAGATTGAATCATTTCTTTACTATACAACTTGTACGCATACACAAAAAAAAAGTCATTGTAAAGTCAATATATCCATTGTTTTACTCAGAATCTAAAAGATTTAACCTGGAAGTATAAAATTAGCACTGCAGGTCTGCAGTGCATAATACGAATCGAAACACAAATCCTTGTTCAAATATTATAGTTTAATATATTATTATAACTACGCGTATATATCATTGATAATGGTCATCGAAAAATAAACAGGCTCGAAATCCTAACGATTGTTGATTAGAAGAAAAGACTTCGCAACGACCATATACTCGCGTCGTTGTGTACCCGTTATCTGGATAATGTTTGAATTTTTCGAGTAAACTGATTTTGAATTGAATTCGAGTTCATTTGCAATTAAACGTCTGACCTGAAAACACCAAAAAGAAAACTGGCCACTAGTGACTTTGCTCAAGAAATCGCCATGATAAATGTAGTTGAATGCGTTAATTCATGGGTAATGCCAATGGAAAATGAAGAACCTATGTATATTATACAAATGTTCGTTTAAAGTTTGACATTATTTCGGCTTATATTATCGGTTAGTATGTTATTATTATATTATTATACAAAACGTAGCGAATAATCGACGAGAAAAAAGTTCGACTATTTGAATGGAAAACGCATGATATCGTTATAGTGTATAATACGGAAACAAATGCGGCAATGTGTAAAATAGTGAAAAAACCGTTCTCCCTTGGATGAAAACTCCGTATAATAGTTTTTCGTAATAGATTAAATTCTTTTGTACTGCTAGAAGGAGCACCGAAGTAGCGAAAAAAGTTAAAAACATAAAAACACGTATCTACGCTTCGGAACTCGATTTAAAAGTAATTTGACTCTAAAATATAATAGCGACTGAATACTATGTAGGTACATATAGATACATAAATATATATACCTACGGTGTTTGAAACCAAAAACATAAAAACAATTATTCGTATTTTAACTTATAAAGTAATAATATATTCATCCGTCTGACGTCTGAAAATTGAAAAACACGTGTCGCGCACGAATTCTAGTGGAAAATCAGTAAGTAAGCGATATCATAACATGATTATATTATTATATTATTTACACTGCTGCACACGCGTATTATCTCGTTTGAACGATCGTTATTCGCAAGCCATTTGATTTCAACTCGATTTTTTAAAACTGCGCGATGAGCACTGCCGGCGTTTAGCGTTAAGGTTATTATGCAAACAGTCGTCACGGAAATTAATTTTTATTTCTACATAGTCGAATACGTCGGTTTATATATTATATTATACGCTTGAGAATATTGCGCCCGCCGCTCCGGAGGGGTTGCTGCTTGAAAAGCCTTCTATACGTCGTGACGAAAACTCGAGTGCGTCTGGTACACATGACTCGACTTCTTGTCGCTTTTGAGTACAAAAAATTAGACACCCAATTCAAACTAACTGTACACGTAGGTACTACTGGATTTCTGCAGGATAGTTTGGGGGCAGTGGTCGCGAGGCAGTTAAAATCGGAGACTAGTTTTATTTTATTATAATAATATATCAGGCACACAATACGATTTGTCGCACGACGGCCGTGTGTCAAAGGTCGTAAAAGTCTTTGGACCTCTGCCGTGTAATAAATCTGAACGAGTCCGGTGACGGTGGCCTCGGCGACGGATTTACGACGCGATTTCGTGAAAATCTGCGCTCCGGGACGATTTTTATCGCCGTTTAAGTGGCGCTATACCGCATATAATATATAAATAGACGTTCCTTAGTGCCCATCTATACACCTACCAAAACCACGTTTATCGTCCGAACAACGGTATACAACTATATAAGCTTATATTAGACGTGTATTTTGCAGTGTATTATACGCTAATAATATTATATTATATACTTCTGCGGTTATACTGCCGCAACGGTTCTGACAATCGAGGTCTTCTCCACAAGTGTTACTTTTATGGACCCGAAGGAAAACACACGGATATACCGACTACCGAGTATGTGTTTGTGTGTGTGTCGCGACCGAAGGGGATCCGACGACTCGATGTATATTGCAGTTATGTGGGCGAATAGGGGCACTGCACGTTTTATTGCCGATTCTATGACCTGCATGCCCCTCCAACCAGCGTCGAAATTTTCCTCAGACGATTTACTCTCGATCGTTACCGTTATTTTTTTGTTCTTTTTTTTAGCGAAAAACGGCCCGTCGTGCATTATACATCAACGATATCGTATATGTGAGACCGGACGCGAAGGTGTTTTTTTTTTTTTTTTTAAGAGAATTAATGTTTCAATCTGAATCGGACCAATACCAATCACTGATGAAAATCCGTAACAATGCTTTGAAATAAAATTAATTTTTTGCTCTGCTATTACTCAGTAAGGACGTATCGATAAAATTCGTTACGTCGAGCTTACACAACACTCTCGGGGGGTTCCCGCGGGTGGACTGCTGCAAAAATATTATATACTATGCATTGATATAAAATACAAACATATAAATCGTCCGCGGGGATTACGCGATTTATAATGACGATATTATGCTTCGTTATTTTTATTTTTTATTTTTTTAATACAAACCAAATATCATTGGGTAGTATACATATCTACATATACAACGTATATATAATTGGTTTTTTTTATCGGTTAATACTCCTCCGATCGAGCTTTTCATTTATATAGTGTATAATACGACCGCCGCACTGGACGGGAATGCGCATAAATCGGCACGACTACGCGCACACCATTATAATATTATACACAATATCGTATCGTCTGTAGTGGCGAGCACGGGGAGGTTCAGGGAATATAATAATATAAATATAAATGTGGATTTTCATGTCGTGCCCAGGCTTCGAGGGGATTTTAATAATAATAATAATAATCGTCGATTTTTTTCAGCAGCTCTAATAACGGAATGCTGTTTGTGAGTACCGCACCGACTATATTGTGTATACAATGAATTCATATCAGCCGTCGATTTATTTCGATCTCCTTCCGCTCTCGAATATGCAAATAATAATAAAATACATACTGCAGTTTATCTATAAGGTATACATAGGCACCTATAGCACGAGGCTCGAGGTGTGTTTACTTATACGGTACATGTTGTGTAGTATAAAGTTATATTATTATTATTATGGCTTTATTTTAACTTTTAAGACGTATAAGTACGTATTATGTGAAGTGCAGTTGTCGGAAAAATAATAATTATAATATTATATGAATCGCAATCACGTCTCTTTCGTATGCACATAATAAAATATATTAATACTATTATTGTAATACCGCTTGGGCAGGGCTGTTGTCGTCGTATTCGTACACACTCGGGCCGATGAGGATTCTGTCTTCGCCAACTGGAGTTTTCAGTTTTCACGACGTGCGTATGGTGTTGAAATAATAGTAAGTACAGCTGTAAAACGATCGTCGGCGGCGGGGTTCGTCGGATTTATGGGAACCTTACGTTTATACAGTGCTCATCACGTATACTATTATATCCAGTATGATGCGATTGTGTATCGAGAGACGAGGGAAAAACGAGTGTGTTTGTTCAAGCGCGTTTTTATCGCATACCGTTTTTCGTCGACTGGCCTAAGTCGCATGCAGAGTCTCATCGAGCGCTGCACCGATCCACACCGCTACGGTCTTATAATAATACTATTTGATAATATATGTACCGTGTCATGTGTCCATTTTGAGCTCGTGTAATAAACTACAGGTTTATAATGCGCATATATATATATATATATATTATATACGTACGTCACACGAATGGCGGCGACAAAACGTGCATCTCGTTCAATGTTTTATTTCGAAAACACGTCCTCCAAAGACTATATATTATATATAATGTACATTTATGTATTCAGACGAAATGAAAGGTTTCTATCCAAATCTATGTAAGCGCTCGTAGTCGTCGTAGTGTCTATTTTTACGTCTCGTTGAACTCACTTACACATAGGTATAGCGCCCACTCTGAGAATAAACGAATTTTAGAAAATACGAGTACCTATTGCCATGATTCATGACAAATCGTACGTGTCCACCCCTAGTTCGACTGTCACAGTTGACAAGTAAATTTTATTTCGTGTACCTCCCCGTTTTCGATTTTCCAAGCCTTACCACCAATCGTTGTGCACTATTTATTAAACACACAATTCTTCTGCAATGCTAAGCGTGAAATGGCGGGTATCTCCATAGTAAAAAAAAAATTTTTTGTTTCTATAGGTAAAATTAGTGGTTTTACACCGATTTGTGAAGTGCTTCTACAAAGTCATATTTAAATATTATTATGTTTTAAATTATATAGGCCTTGGTATAAGTAAAAGTCCTATTTGCGGCAGTGACTTTGACGTTATATTATAATATTATAATTATCGGCTGCCAGCTACATCAGATGTAAATGCATAATTGTGAAACATTTATGGGAAATTTAAATACAATCATTATGTTATTATCGCACATTGATAACCGTTTTAATGACTTTTATTTCCGTTAGTCATTATAATTTAAATCACATTGGCCGTTAACAATGATTTTTTATCGCTTGTTGTACAACCTAAGTAGATTTCAGCGCATTGTGTGACGGTGAGATGTAGCTCGCGGGCTCCTGAAATATTGTAAAATCGATTTCGGATTATGCCTTGAACGTATACGAAATCGAAATACCTATATTTATTACCTATCTAATATAATATCTTTACCAAAATGTATTTATGTTTATGAAATTTATAGTAATATAAACAAATTACTTATTAATTATATATTTTTATTAACTATATTAAGGAATTGGAACAAACTATCATTATTTAAAATCCATATTACTATTTATATACATTATAATATACATGTTAGGTTAGAAACCATTTTAAACTATTTTGATTTTATACAGAGTTTCATGTAGGTTTACGACTTCAATTTTTCAAACTTAGTATTTACTATACTTGGACAATTTTTAAAAATTATTAAATGTTGATGGATTAATATTAGTTATAGGAACAACAATATTGAATTCATCATAAGTCCCATATCTTTCAAAATTCAAACTCACTACTTCTCATTGACCTATTATACCTAATATAGGTATACCTACACAAAGTTACATAACTTAAATCTACTAATTCGAATTTAAATTTAGATAACTACAACTAAATGTTCACAAAAGCAATATAACTACCTACCAATTTAAACGAAAATTTTTTTGTTTCTGTTTTTGAAGAAAAAAATTTGTTATCGCCTCAAAACACTTTTTAAATAGTACCTATATTAAATGTAATATTTGAGCATATGGTCCTTAAATATTCATAAAAATTAAAAAATCAGGATTTGAATAAAGACATTATTAAGGAATAAATAACAGGGATGAGCACCTAAATAGGTGCCGAAATCATTATCGATGACATACGCATATTCATTTTTCAATCATAAATTTATTATAATATTGTATAGCATGGTTGAATATACGGGGTACTCCGTCGAAAGTAAGACCATTATTTCATAAAATACTATCATTTTTGAAAATATTTCTTTTACATAATTTAAGTAGTTACAAAACAACATTTTTGGAAATAATTTAAACTAATCAAAAATTATAAGCGATAATGTAAATGATGATCAGAAAATTCAATTATTATTAAAAATATTTCTCATAAAAATGGACCTGATAGACTAAAGATTAAATATATAAATTAGTAACCTGCAGTAACCTCTTTCTTTAATCCAACAACTATATTTTTATTAATAAATCAAAGCCTAGATCATAGCCTATGGACATTATATATTTGTATTATTATTTTTAATAGTATACCTATATCAAATTTATGTTATACTAAAATAATTATCGTGTAATCAAGTATTTTTAATATTTTAAAAATTTAAGTTAATGTAACTTTATATATTCGTAAATAAATATCAAGCCAAAAACGGGTTTTGTTTTTATATCTATATCTAGAAACTTGAAAAAAAAATAATCTTATTTAAGTATCTTATAACAAATCTGAAATCTACACCTATGTATATAGTACTATATACCATTTACAATAAATTATATTCACAATATTGTGTCCCTCGTGTACTAGCACCCATAACGGTTATTTACAATTTATTGTAATTGCACTACCTATTTAGTCTTGTAAATCCAAGGAAATTATCAAAGATGACTGAGTGGACGTGCGAAATGTAAATAACTAAATATTATAACCTAATATGCTGCAGTGCGAGAAAGGTACCTATAATACGGTTAGCCGCATTATTTTAGTACCGAACTATCGTATATCATATTATCATAAATATATTGTTATATCTATAATCTTATAACAAAATAGATTGTTCTGAATTATTAGAATGTATATATTTTAATACATGCCATTTTTAACTTAAGAAATAACTTAATTTCATTATTAGTCACCACCGCCAAAATTACAGCATTGGCCTTTCAACACATTAATAAATTGTAATAATATTAAATATTTTGATTTCTTTTACTATAGGTAAGACTTAAATCATCAAAACTCAATAAGGTATATAAAGTAATTTTATATTGTTTATTGTTGTATTTTGTACTAGTACCTATTTTAGTATTATCTATTATTTTAATACTTTATTCTCTAGACTATTTGATCTTCAGGGAGTCAAATATTAAAAATTATTATTATATAATAATATTATAATAAAAGCTATTTGGCTTTATAATTTGTTTTATAATAATTACACTTTGTACATAATACCTATTGCTTGTTGGAAAATTAATAAATTATTACTACATATTATGATTATTATTATTATTATTATCAGTGCCGGAGCAATCGTCGGGGCGAGCGGGGCACGTGCCCCGGGCCCCGCGATTTTGGGGCCCCGCCGGGGCCCCGATATTTATAGTGCTCCCTGCAACTGAATGAAACCAAAAAAACATACACTAAGTTAATTTTTGATCATGAGTCTTGGTATACCCAACATATACTATTATACTAACAACAAAAAATATATTACCCAAAATACCTATGTATCACATTAAATTTAAGTTGATTTCTACGTTCTACCGAATTATTTTTGTTGTTTATAATGATTGTTAAAACTAAAATGCTCGACAGTAATTGTATCGTCGTTATTGGCTTGTCGCATTTGATGTAGCCAATAATATGTACATGTATAATAATATATAAAATATACTAATAGTTACTAAAAGAAGAATTTATAAAAAAACAACGAGGGTCAATGTCGCGATTTCTTCAATTACCACAGTCTAGTATAGTATACTTCTAATTCTAATAATGAACTAATATTAAATAAACAAGACCAATCTAAACCACAGGCCGTCGTAGAAAATGTTTTTAATGAAAATGTAGATATTTTTTTACCATCTTAAAATGAAAAAAGTGAAAAGCCAATATCGCATAATCTAAGAAATATTAATTTTCTGCCATTTAATTGATAAAAATACTACACCATTTCAAGTACTTTCTGAAATAAAAAAAAACGAACGCATTTCCCAACTTGAATATTGCCTTACGAATTACGTTAACAATTCCGCTTACATCAGCTGGAGCAGAGAGAACATTCTCAAAATTAAAACTTGTAAAAACTTATTTACGAAGTACCATGTCACAACAAAGACTTACTGGACTTGCTACAATTTGTATAGAAAAATAACTTCCAGAACAACTAAATTATGAAGATATAATAAATGATTTTGCATCTAAAAAAGCTAGAAAAATTAAAGAATTATAACTGACAACATTTTACTTTAACAATTTATTATGTATATAAAATATAAAGAAAAATAAAAAAAAAATATTGTTAATTGTTCAGCACAATCATTTTTTTTAAACTTCGTTTATAAATATAAGTTATTACTTATCTACTAGTATTTTAACCTTACTTATTAGTTTATTTTCTATGCAAATAATAATATGATTAGGTATACATTTGTCATTGATTGTTTTGATTTTCTTTACATACCTACTGAATGTAAAATAATTGTTGGTTTCAAAATCGACGGACAAAATTATCTTTTGAATTAAATCTATAATTAATTTGGAATTGGGATGTACCTAATGTATAAGATACGAATGAGGGCCCCACATTTTTTACTTGCCCCGGGCCCCGCAAAACCTAGAGCCGGCACTGATTATTATTATTATTATTATTTTAGGTATTCTATGCAGTCCAACATTTTTATTGCGTATTAATATATTATATATAAGAAGTTCGCTTCAGTTAACATTCTAATTAACTTTTTTAACCTGCAAATAATATATTATGTTCGGAAATGCACTGCTGCGGTACACTATATCACATATATTTTATCGTCGGACTCTTTTTACAATCATAACAATACATACAACTACTTGATGGTATCCCTTCCCTTGTATAAACACAATAATATATAAAGACAAATAACAATCGCGAGTGTACGCGCGCGTGCCTATATGTATTATATACGATTTTAGTTTATATTATTACCATAAAACGTTTAATATCTAAGCGTGAATTACGCGATAAACGTCGTCGTATTACCATTTACCACTGCAACCACCGCTGGCACCACATCGTGTATAACAATATAACAAGTTTAATGTATATTATACTGTCATTATTATTATGACAACGGAACGACGGTCGTAAAACAGACTCGGGTAAAGTGTGTTTTACGATTCGCGTTATGTATATTATAAACGATTGTACGCGACACACACACCCACACACCCACACAATAATACATAACCGTCAGTCGCTTTTTGAAATAATAATAGCAACTCGCGCATGCGCCCATTTCCCTCACACCCGTGACCCGTCGTAAATCGGTCGTTCTGAAACGGCGGCCTCAAGAGACGGGATGAAAAGAGGAAAGAGATAACAGAAAAAAAATTGTTTATGTATAAGTCCGCTAGTGGAATTTCATTTTTTATTCGCGTGGGCCGTCGAGAGGTTCGGATCGCAACAAAAGACCGTGGCGGGGGTAGTGGCCATGAGAGGGGATATTGCGGGGAGGGTTGTCTCTCCAGGAAGAAAATAATCATCAAACGCACCTATCTATATATATATATCGTGTGTATACAGTCGACGGCGGTCGACCGATAAGTTTTCGGAGCCGCCGCGAAGTTTTGGCGTTTGTTTTGAATATTTTATCGGTCGTTTGGGCCGGGGGCGCGGATAAGAAAACGCTCCAAACTCAAGTCCCGCGAGGTATTATACATATATATAATGTGGAATAGACGTATCCCCTTCAGCCCAACCCTTCTGGACGAACGACCCCTGCGTATTTCTTCCTCGGCCCACGGCGTCTTGGAGGTTATATTATTATTATGTTATAATATGCGCAGTGGGGGGAAGGAGAGGTGGGGGCGTCGGTTTAATTTCGAGACCTCGAGGCGAGCGGGCATCAGTGTACTGGAAGAGAACGCGTACACACAGACACACACACTCGTGTAGACTTTGGATTATTAAACTTCCCATAAAGGCGGATATATACCCACAACAGCAGCCGCCGCCGCCGCCGCCGGTATATCTTTTTCCGCCCGGGTTCGCTTTATTTTAATTCCCCCGCCGCAGCCGCACCAACTACTACTCCTCTTCAAAGGTTAGCCCATCAAGACGTTTTCCGTTTTTATTTTTAATCCGACTTTTGGCCCTCAAAAGACGTCGTTTATTTTTTCAACCGCCTCCGCTCCCCCACACAGATCCAGTCGCCCTCGCCTGCACGCGATACATTTTTAATTAAGATATATAATATATATATACACACCACGTCTATATACACTTGTATGCGTATGCAGTAACCTCGGCAGTAGACGTCGGTTTTACATTATTTCCTCTCCGCGTCCTCTATTTTTCCCTTCCGCCGTCTTTTAATCCGCATAAACGGTAAATTGCCCGTGGACCCGAGTGGGTTGATTATTATCATCGTTATTATTATTATTTTTATCATCATCATTATTATTATTATTATTATTGTATAGTGCTCCGCGCTCGCACGTAGGTATATAATACTGTATACGGGGGACCGCGCCGGATTTAATTCGTGAAACTTTTTTTTCCCGTTTTTTTCTCATATCATTTGCATTCAGTCGTAAATCTCGGGGTTTTTTTTTCCTTTTTTTCGGCGGCACCGGTAGGCGGGTCTCGTCCCGAGATCGGAGATGTTCCGCAAACATGCGTATATATAGTATACCTACCTATATATACACACGCACGCACACAGCGACCTACCTATATATGCAGTATACTATAGTTGTACCACTCCCGCGCTTTATATATCGTGCATATACGTATATATGATATCACTCATACTATATACATAGATATATATACACACACACGACTATATCCTGTGTGTACTCGCCGCTCCTGCAATCCGTTCCGCTCCACGCGAGCACAAAATCCGATTGTCCGGCAGCAGCCGCCGTAAATCACAGACGACGCGAGGTGGTCGCCCGACGAGCTGGATGTCCAGTATAATCGTATATTATTATACAGGTATATAGAGCCGAGTACACATTCATGCACACACACACACACACACACACACACACACACACACACACACACACACACACACACACACACACACGGTGTGTTTAATGTTTTCGTTGGCACGACGGTAGGTAGGTATATTATTATTATTATTATTGTGCGGGGCACCTACGTATGCGTACACATATTTTAATCGCTGCGACACATGTAGAGTATAATAATATAATATATTGTTATATTATTATACCATTATAATGCGAGTGATGTACACGTCGAGCTCGTATTATAATATACAGACACTGTGGATCTGGAAATACGACGAAAAAAGGGTAACAATATAAGGGGCGTATACCGGAAAAAAATAAATAACCGTCACACGTATAAAGTATATCGGTCCTTTTTACATACCCGGGTACCTGCAGTTTTACCAATAATAAATATTTTTACCGTATACGACTGTCCGCGCATACTCGGATGGGTTTTATACTTTTATACGGACGAAATACACCTAGCACCCACATGTGCTTCACCTGTGTGTTGTATTGGTAAAAACCTTTTTTACACCGGTAGAGCTGCAGCTACGTTTGTATATAACAGCACTACTGCAACAGTGAGATGTAAAGTATATATTTTTTCAAATCAAAACACAAATATAATTATTGTCGTTAGAACACCACCTTAACAAAATGCAATAGGTATTAATCCAGATCATACAAAGATAATACGAAAAGGAATTTAAATGAGGATTATATTATTATAACGCATAATTTGTAATTTTAATCATAATTTGTTGTTCAATGTGTGTTGAGCAGGGTTATAATAAAATCGACATATTATCATTTAAAGGGATCAGTTTTAGTTACAACTATTTATAAGATCATTTGAAAATATAGGTACTTATCACTGGACAATTGAAAGATTTCTAAACCACAGCTGTAAGAAAATGAAATTATTGAAAATACTTAGATATTTCTTTAACTATTGTATATTTTGATTGAAAAAAATATATTCATTATATATACCAACCGCGTAATGTATATTATAGTCTTGTTTAAATTTAAAAAAAGATTCAGACGCTCATTTTCAATATTTTGAAATAGTAAACAGTTGTCTTTTGATAAATCCGGTCTTCGCTTCTTTCGTGACAGTGCATTTAGTGCAATAGCGAAGTTGTGATTATAGTCATAATATCATAATATTATACTTATATTACAATATTATATAATTTTGTCTAAAACGTTTTGCGTCTTTGTCCGTCGCCGTCGTATATATTAATAATATATTATATCGTATCGCAGTTCCGAAACGAATGGGGAATATTTTTTTAATATACCCAGTAATATAGGAAATGGAGGGACTGAGCTTGAGTATATAACATACATAATATTATATATATATAATATATACATTATATATGTATATACATAGATATATTTACCCAGACGTCCAGACAAATTACGACACGATAAAAGCTGTGTATATATATTGCGACCGCCTAGCTGCCGGTCTCGTATGCGTATATATACATAAATATTTATTTATTATTATTATTATTATCACAAAGGATATAATAATATTACGTACACTGCAGGGTCAACGGCGGCGAAATGTTCGAGACTCTGCACAATGCGCTCGCATATAAATTTTTTTAATAAAACTAATTATCGAAATGCTCTTCTATCGCGTGGGCCATAATAACATACTATAGCTGTCACCGTATCTGCGCCAATTCCGTGCAACTAACACTATATTATACGGTCGCACTGCAATAACAGTTACACTAAATTATATATCATATTTTGTCGTTGTCAGTACATAATATTATTATGGTGCGTGTGAAAATATTATACGAGGTCGAGCTGCATTAGAGTTAAAGGTTCCTGCTGCAGTGATGTAAAATATTCGTATATTTTAGGTTGTCGAAATAATGAAATCGTTAATTTTAGAACTGATGATAATACACTTACTGCATACATAATAATAATATTATATTATACGCAGCGCACATTTCGCGCAGCCATTTAATGTGTATACGAATATTCTGGAATTCTGACGTACAGACGACGGGTTTGTTAAATATTTTCAAACAGACAATTTCCCGTGTGTTCTCGGGTAATTTAACATTAGCCGTTACCATATTTTCTGCTGAAAATCGGCATATAACTTGCGAATAAACGAAATTATTTAACTGCAGCTTACTGCAGTGTTAATAGTTTAATGCCTACAATAAAAAAGGATTTCGTTACGACAACGAAAACATTCTGTTAAGATCGATACAGGTTTACAGGATGTTAAAATAATTATATAATATACTTTTCATTCTTTATTTGAGGATAAACATAGGACAATTCTGAAAAATGAATTATCATAATATTTTCAATGGAAACCTAAAATATATGATTCAACCCACTGTTTTCATTTGGTTCTAAAAAAATAATACACATGTATTTATGCAAATGCAATTATAAAGTCATTCGCTCCGGCAGTCTTTTTAAAGCTGAACGTTTACACGGGAGGCGACTTGCGAACGAATATTTATTTTTCACTTCAGCTGTTTTTCATTTGAACACAACCATTACATGCCTCGGCCAAAAACAAGCCGACCATTACATAAAATAATTAAAAAAATATTGGTTGTTCTTTCGGAATAAATTATCACTCGGTATAATATAATAACATGCACTGTTCAAAGTTAATGAAAATTACACCCCAAAACCTGCGTATACCTACTATTCAATATAATATACATTGTACATAGTTTAACAACCGTAATATAATATGTACACTTATACTAGGCCCCAGTGAATAGGGAAATGCGATTAAAATAAAGCAACTACAATGATCATTTTCGACGTAAGGTCAACGAAGCTGATGTACAGTGTATAATTGAAATCATGCTGTACTTCGGTAGGTGAATAATAATATTATTTTAATTATTGAATCTTATCACTATTATTGTTTCTAAGTTTCTAGCGTAGTTGAATATAATATTTTATAGTACGCGTACCTACGGTTCATTGATTTATCAGTGCAAAGCGTAAACATAAAATAATGATACATTAAATAAGACTATACAACTCTGTCAACAAAGTGTATAAAAATATTGTAAATAAACTGTTCCTATTAGATAACAATATAATTTATTATTATAATAATTATATAATTAATTTACTATATATTATTAAGATTACCTAAACTACTGTATTTTATTCTTAATGTTAAGAAATGTATTCGTATTGTAAATTATCTCAAAGCTTGGATGACCAGTTAGGAAAACATTGAAATAAATTATTTAATTATTGTTTATGAGATGATTTATTTAGAGTTTATATTATCTCTGTTTCATTTCATGTTCGATTAGCAACTATATCATAATGCAACGACTTAAAATAATCAATAATGTTATATTGAAATACGTGTCAAAAATAAATTACTCTTGAACGAACAGTGGCAATTTTTAATGCTTTCCGATACGAAAAAAAGCGAAAAAAAATGTTCAAACCTTTGAGTATTGAATTTCGATCACATCTGGAATTTCGATTAAACACACAAAATAAATATCATTCAAATCGTATTACTTGAACTTAACAATGACTGAACTGTTGTTTTGGCATCGGCCGGCTAATGAACGCCGTTTTGAAAAAAACACGATAAAAATAGAGTTTAAAGTTAGTACTTTATAAATATCTCAGATGTGAGTGCTAGAAAAATTGTTATTCATTGACTTCACAGTGCAGGTTCACCACCTTGTGAATATTTTGTAAGGGGTAGGTATCTATTAAATATACGTATGAATAAAATAATAAAATATTAGAAAACAATGCTTTTTATAATGTACGAACCTCATTTGTAGGGTTTAAGTCCATAGTTCTCGTTACTCGTTAAGACGGTTCCAAAAAATAAGTCTATAAAAACTATAAGACATAGAAGTAGGTATCATCGAGTTGTAACTTGTAAGTCAAACATTAAAGATCAACTTAGCTGTAATATAATATATTTATCTATGAACTTTAAATAATATATAATGTGCAGCGAAATCATTAAACACGTGAAACTCTCGGTCACTGAAATGTTGTCCGCTATTCAGAGGGTCCCGTTTGTAGGAAGTTTGAATTTCCCCCCCCCCCCAAAAAAAAAATAGTCCGCTATTTGGAGGTGTACGCTATTGGAGATTTCACTGTATATATAACATATACGATAATACCTATATAATAGGTGCAGTGTATGTGTTTGTACGCTGAAACCGTATAAAAGGGGGAAAATCAAAAGCGTCGTTACCGCACGTTTTATGGTCGTTCGGGAGCGGCAACAACCGGTTAAGAAGAGCACTTACCTAACGTTATGCTTACATTTATGTATACATATATAGGTACTTGGACGTCGATCGGGCGGGCTAGTGCGCTTTCGAAAATCGCCGGTATATAGCTTTTAAATGGGTCCTTCCGGGGGCTTTTGAGAGAGCGGTTATAACCACCGAATCGACGGCAAAACGAGCCCATCGAATGGCAGTCCAAATGAATTTTTAACGGCCGGCGGCGGCGGCGCATGGGCGAGAGGGGCGGTGGTGTAATCGACCGGTCCCGTCGATGACGATGATGATGGCCGCCATCAAGACGGTAATATAAGCGCCCCGTTTAGCGTTCGCCTCGAGCCGAGAGGGTTTCGTTTTCGTACACCCGACGGGGCGCGACGCTGAAAATAGAATAAAACAATAATGACATAATATATATATATATAGATATATTACTAGACGTTTGTAGACATATTTTGTCTGGTCGTTTTGACGTATATTATAACAGTGTGAAATCAATCGGAAAGATCGGCCGACAAAAAGATGTCGAGATGTTCGTCGGGTGTGACATTTATATTAAATAAATACCTTATTTTCGGGGAAAATAGGGCTCACAGTTAAAAAAAAAAGAGGCAGAATGAGGAAATAAAAATACGATTGGCCCGTTAACGGACTTTAGAGAGCCGTTTTATTCGATCTCATTGAAAAACAATCGTTTTCCCCTCTCGTAAGCCCGAAACGATTCGTATGAAATTTAAATGACGATCGCCAAGAATGTCGTTACTACAGTGAATATATAGGCATATACGACCGTACCTATTACTTATTATATATCACTACACCTAGTGTTAACGATTCTCTGGCAAGGTTATAGATATGTATACATTATATTAATATATATATATATATATATATGATGTGGAGTTGTACCTACGGCTATGCCTATACCATTATAAATATAGAATTCGTCCACTAGACTTTACTACGAATTGTTTAGGCGTATATTTTACTCGTGAGTATCTATATATATCTAGGTTTTCATTACGAAATATATAAGTCATTTAAATATTTAATACTTAACATCGCTTTGAACGCTTAGAACCGTTAATATTACTACGACTTTTAAATATACAGGTTACCGTATTGATTTACTTACGCATAATATAAGTACTCTACCGAGCACTAAAAAAATTCAACGGATTTGACATGATACATATCATATAATATATATGACCACAGTTTGAATCCTATATAGGTTCATATAATATGGTAAACCCCTAAACAATTTTTAAATGTAATCTAATACGTACCTATGTATTTACAAACAGTTTGATAATTATGTAGTGTCTCTTTACACAAATTAAAAATGAAGGTTAATAATATATTATTACGTATTAATGTAAATATATTACATGTTTGTAAGTACACGAATGTAATCGCATCACGTACATTAACACATTATATTATTATGACTTATGAGATTAGGCACTAAGATTACTACGATCATATTTTACTTAAAATTAAACCCAACGCATAACATTATATTATATATTTATATGCGTGACTTTGTTCTCTATACCAATGAGTTATTTTATATATAATTGTATTATATTGGTACACAGATAAAAATGAATTAATATCACAGCGATATTGAAACACAATACAAAAAAAAAGTTCCTACAGTTATAATATATTATATATTTTTTCCATTATGAGAAATTTGGTTTATGAACGTGGTATCATGTTTTCGGCTTAGGCTCATATATATAGGGGAAGTTTGAAATTTATGCTCGGTTTCGTAAAAAAAAAAACTGTTGGCAGCGCACAAAGATCGGACGCGTCCGCCCATTATACCTTTTTAACATTATAATAAACAGATTTAATAAATTTTGATTCCCGGCTGAGAACTATATGTGTACACTGTATAGGGGTAAAAGGGGTTTCTTTCGGGACGTGTACTGAAGCAGTAATAAAGCAAAAAGTAATAACCCCCTCCCGCCGCTGTGTCCATTATCTTTTCGCTTCTTCCCGGTCACATCGCTCAGCCACGACCCCTTTCCAATGATAATGTTATATATTTTTTTTTAGATATAAATAGGGTGGATTCGTATCGTTTATTGACAAACTTTTGGGGTGCACTCGAAATGTTAGTTTTGTAGTCTAAGGCATACCATACGCGTTTCTTCGCTATACAACATAATATATGTACCTTATAGTTAGATGTTTATGCAGCGGAATTTTAAATATAATAATTATATGTATGCAGGTACCTCTAAATGAAAATACATAGTTACATAATATATAATTTCTTTTTTTTTATGTGAATAATTAATAATATGTATTATACAGACTGTTGGAAAATTAGGTATACTATAGGTAATCACAGGCATTGGCAAGAACATATTTCGTATTGTTCATATGAATATTATATTTTATATATAAAAACATCTGTACATCCATTTTATTTCTATACTATACACAAAACGTATGGACAATGGACATGAATTAACTTCACACGAATATGGAAACTAGACACGATATATAATAGACTACCACTGATATATAATACGCGTACCAGCTATAAAGGGTGATATTAGAAATATAGAATTTGCCTTATACGGTCCTAAAAAATACCTAGTAGAATTCAAGTTTGAATTTCGAAAACTAACACATGTTATCGAACGTTTTATTTCAGACCATCGATTAAACGTCGAGAAACCTTGATTATTTCTTGTGTGATGTTGTCTAAATATATGAGTATCAATAATAATAAACAAGTTTTTGAGGAGGTACCGAGAAATTTACTAAAAATCGTTTTGTTGATAATTTTATTTCAGAACTGTTCACTAGCTGTTAACTAAAACGTTTGCTCCTATCACTAACCATATTTTTCACATGTTTTTCAATGATAATACGTTTGAGTTTTGTAAACGAACAAACGTCATATTTACCGTATCAGAGTAAACTTAGACAGCAAACCATTCGCTTTCGTTACCTCGCCCAAAACACGGCTTGTATGCTTGATTTTTTTTCCACATTCCCCGACCTAAAGACTCACGCCGCTGGTGCTGTGTATACCTCCAAATATTCATAAATAGGTGCACACCACGATAAATCGTAGACCTAACTTACAATGTCGAATGGCAGAAACACAACCGATTGCCGATTTGGGTTTGTTTATAATTTGTAATATGCCTCCCTCAAGGAGGCTCTTTCGAGGTGACAACAAATACGATCATTGCAGATCGCGTTAAAATCCGCATAACAGAATGACGCGAGGACTGGGTATTCATATATACGGTAGGTACACATGCCCTCTAAAATATAAGCACACATTCGCGTTTACCGTAGATGATACCGCTGCTGCAGCAGTATCGCGCATTACAACACGACGCGAAGTATGTATAAAGTTTTTAATTAGGTTTTTATCGCGGCGCGGCGGGTTTGTTTGAATTCTGCAGCGCGTCCGAATTTATAATAATATTACGCACCGTCGTCCGGATTTCGAATATAATTATAATATATTATGTTATTATACGAACGAGCTCGGCTCCGTTGCGAAGAAGCGGATATAATACAATATAATAGGGTTGGCGGGCCGGAGGAGATAAAGATGGCGGCGGCGGAAAGGTTTTAACTTTAATCCGAAAAGCTGATATTTCACCGGCGCGGCGGCGTTAATGGTCGGAAAAGCCGGGCGCTCTATACACACACACACCCACACACCCACACACGCGCACCCACCGCCGTTTCGGATTCATCCCGTATTCGCGCCCGGATGTGTTAACACCCCCACCCGTGATTTACAGACGCCATTTACCCGGGGATTTCGCGAAAACCGTATACGCGTATATATGCGAGCGAGCATAAATCTTCGTAATCTTTTCCCGCCTATATATAGTACCCACACACACATATTTATATATTACACGGAACTCGTTCGTACTGCGTATATATTATTCGTATATACTCATATTATACTATATTTATATATATGGATATTGTATATATATATATATGCACGCATAACCATCCTGTGAACGGGACACGCATATACAACTAAGCGCGCCACGACGAAGTCGTATCTATTTTCAAGACCTTCGCTATACTACGCCTATGCTCGATCGAAAATGTTCAAAAACCAGAGCTCGTTCGCAATGTCATTCAATATTATACAGTATTATAATATAGGAGCCACGTTAAATTCGCATACAATAATTTTATTTTGACATGAAATAATATTTATAATTATGTCACAACTTAAAGATTTACACCCCTCTGGCCCTCTCCCCCGGTGTCTTAAATACCAGGTTGGTAATATGGACAAACGCCACAGGCCCATAACTGATAAGGGCCCCAGCCTAACCAACAATATCCTATTTTTTATATTAGAATACAAATTTAATAATATTATTTTGGTATTTGAAATTAATTCCACGAATTACGGACCAATGACCGAAATTATTAGAGCTATCCTTTGTTTATTTTAAACATTTTAGGGGTCCTAAAATCCTAGTTACGCCACTGTTCACCCTGTATAATAAGATTTAGGTATCATGACCAATTTAAAGTTCAAATTAAATCTAGAAACATACGGGGAAAATATAGGTTGTTTCAAAACTATCCACAACTAACTAGTTACTATAATTATTAATTACATTTTAAAAACTGTCAAGTATGATATATATTGTAATATTACAATAAAACAAACAATTTTAAACATGTACAACGTATAATATACAATGATTATAAATGTTCATAAACTCTAAAAGTAGTAATAACCCTCGATGATAATAGTGTATAAGCGTATGATTTCGGAGTTTTTTAAGTGGTGTCATTGTACCACCCCCTTCCATCAAATGCCAACATGTCACTGCACACTTTTAATTAAATACATTTTTGTTATACATAGTATAGAATATAAATATTTGATCAAACCATTAAAACAAATACTTGACGAAGTAATTTATAAGCCTTAAATCAAATTTTTACATATAATTGCACATATTTACACATAGTAACTTTGCGTATTTTAAAACCACAAAAGACCAAGTTAAATATTGTAACCAGGGCTTAAAACCGTTATCAATCAAGTCGGTAATCGGCTCCGGTAGGAGCCGAAAATTTTCGAAAACCGGTAACCGGTTATCGTTTAATTTTGATATTTTGGTAACCGGTAACCGTTTCTTTAAAGATATTTCAAACACTATGATAACCGTTAATCGTTTAAAAACCGTTGATTATATTTTTTGGTAATCGGTTACCGGTTAAAACCGGTTTTTAAAAATTTTTTTTTTTCAATTTTTTTATCATATTTTTGAAACAGTTTATTTAGGTTATTCGTGAGTTGATAACATAACTATTATTATTACAACATCAAAAACTTAATATGCTTTAATTTGGTCGATTTCCTTCAATTTAAATATTTATTTTTTCAAACTGCTTTAAAGTTTAAAACATATGATCAACTTAGATCAAGATAATGGAGATCTTAATAAATCAAAAAAATAAATTGCATAAAAAAATGTCATTGTTATAATTTTCTCTTTATAGCCGTAAAAACCAAAATAATATATAATAATTTTGTACTAATTTTTGTGAAGGGCAAAAATGTGTTTCTCCGAGTTTGACGAATGCTTACGGCTTACCAGATATATACTTGGTACATCCGGGACATCCCACTACATTACATTTACTACTGTTTTTATTTATATCATACGTAAAATACATTTCAAGAAGAGGGTTCTTCATTTTTAATTTCCGTGTATAATATATGTAGTTATTCTTCAAATTATTTAAATCTTAACCCCTTTAAACACTTTAAACAACAGCTTTAAAATAATATCATTGACCAATGTATATAAAATATAAAGTGTGATAGACAATATTAAAATGTCGTAAATACTAAATGGACTTAGCCCCTATTCCACCAACTATTTCGTAATAGGAATCAGCGCCCGAGAACGACGACGATGTTTATGGCGGTATTTATAATATTAGTTATACAAATATACCTATATATATATATATATGTGATATTCACAACAAATAAGCAATACTCGACGACAGTTAATTGGGGAAAAAATTTAAAAATAGCTGGAAAATTAAATTCAACTATAATGTAATCATGAAATAATTCAAGTATTAAATTCCACGAAAAAACCGTTAATTTTTTGGTCGGGAATAGATTTTGGTTATAATACCGGGATTGAAAAAACGAGGTAACCGCTTTGATGTTAATATTTAGATATTTACCTTGGTAACCGATAACCAATAACCGCTTCCAGCATTCCAAAACTAAGAACGGTTATCGGTTTTTGGTTCTCAAATTTACGGTTTTTTATACCGGTTTTCGTTACAAACCGGTTACCGGTTTTAAGCCCTGATTGTAACAATTATATTACATGATACCTATAGGTATATTATGTATATTATATTATATAAATTATAGACATGATTATACAATACGAGTAAGTGTGTAATATAACAATATATTCACATACAATTAACTAAAAGGCCTGTTGGCAATACACACCGTGTAAGAACGATGGTTCGCTATAGACATTAAAGACTTCTATACACCTTTAATATGTTACTGAACTCACAACGACTACGATACGCACTATTAAGACATAATAGTTCATTTACTTCCTAGTAAGTATTTAGTTGGTCAATAATAACTGACATCGTGTCCTGGTTATTTAAATATATTATTATATTATATAACATCTATCTTCCCCTGCATACGGTAAATATATCTTAACAGAGACATACTACTCTATCCGGGTATCTAATATTTGACTATCACCTCTTGGCCACGTTAAACAGTGTCATATTATTTATTCCTCATTGTGAATTTTATTTAATTTTTAATTTCTCTTAGTTATGACTTTATTATAGTATGTCACATAATGTGCCAACTCTATGTTATATGTAGGTATTATCTATTGACTATTGTAATAACTGTTACACTACACAAAGTCATCATTCGGAAAATCTGAGGAAACGAAAGTTCTAAAAGCGTGGCTCGGTGACGACAATAACCACGTTGATAACGATAATAATAATAATATAAAAATATTATGTCGTATTATGTAATATGTTCCTGGGCCCTGGCTCTAACGTTTCAACAATCGTACTCGAGCAATAATATTATGCGCGCTGTGATGTGTGCTCATGTGATAATATCGTCGTGTACATAATACTTTGTAATAGTCGTCTGGACGCGATTTTCCGCTCCGTACATTCGAACCGCTCGTTCCATTCGGCCGACAAACGGTTATAGGACCGTCGAAAAGACGTAGAAATTATATTATTTTCACGACACCACCAGACTGTAGATCGTAATAATAATGTCCAGTCTATTATTATTGTTATTACTCGTTTAGTATGTACTTCGGCTATTGCACGCACTCAAACACACAAAATACTGTAATATAATATAATATTGAAAATAGAAATGTTAAAGACGGCCCGGTCGGTTTTACACGCACTCCGAAGCCGAACACACACAAATCACATATTTCTACATTATACACAAATTATGAATTTTTTTTAAGTAATACACTCCAAAAACTATATATTTTTTGTGATGACCTCAAATTCAGGAGTAAAAATAATATTTTCAAATCGATCTAAACAATATTAATCACGAATTATAGTGCGGAAACGGTCGCGAAGTGTCAGCACTTACTGATGAGTGATGACGATATTCACAAAACCACTTTTACCATCCACGAATATACGTCAAATATTATATGATGAAATTTATTTTATTTACCTAAAACTAATGACCTTACCGAATATTCACTGCAGTTTATATAATATAGTTAAACTTGGTAGATTAAAAATTCCTATAGCCTATATAGGATGTACCCATATGCATTTTGGATCCACCAATAAGTTGTTGAAAGTATATATTTTCCTCATTCCTACTCAAATTACACAAACGTTCTCGTATCAAATTATATACCTATATTCAATGCAAAGCGTCGATAATGAGAAAAATTCGAACGTCTATAGTACTTTGGAGACTAAATATAATAAAAATAACCTACAGAGTGAAATAATGCCATATTTGATACTAGATTTAACGAGAGTACCTAATGTATAGACACACACATTTTTAGCATACAAACAGTCACTGATGACTGATGAGTGTTATAATTTAAAAGTGTTGAGTACTGTAAGGGACTTACTGTACAAGGTTATATACCTACTTATATTATAAATGAACGAACCAAGAGGTATTGTCGAAAAAACTGCCGGTCAGTTAAAGCCTTCATCAAACGTCCATCTTGTGAATCTAATAACATATTATGCTATAGGTACCTAATAAATAATAATAATATAATATAGAGACAACTAAGTATATTATGGTATCTTTGCTGGCGAATTTGGGCCAAAACTTGAATAAATTAATAACCACCGACCTCCACCATCGCTTAATATCGTTTTGCTAATGTTTTTTTTAATATTTAAATATTACTTCTCCTTTGTCGGGTCTTTGTGTCGGTACACAAACTATTCATACATATATGCTCCTGTAGATAAAAGCACCTCTCGGTATATTAAATCGAAATGTTATAATATCACGCCAAAATAATTCATGTAAAGCTTTAAAATATCGTAGTCATATGTCCGTGGGTTTTAATTTTAGACACGACATTATTGCGATAATATTACAAAAGTTTATTTTACTAATGTGGATGGTTATATTAGGTTCATTCCTCGAAAAAAAAAAAATGCGAGCAGTGTATAGATTGCAAAAAAACAATTCTTGTGATATTATGTCGGTCTTTTTAATAATAATTAATGGGATTGACTCAAGAAAAAACACATGCTTGTTTAGAAATAGGGACAATTATAGACTATAGTATGAGCAAAAAAATCCGTGTAAAATAAATATCATAATTAACTGTGATACATCCACTTAAAGGATATCATAGATTAACATATTTACCCAATATTTACATGACGTGGATGCATTAACAAAAAAAAAACAAAATCAAAATCCTTAAATACCACGGTAGACGCAATAAGTAAGTACCTATGTATAGCCGTATAGGTTATAGTATTTTAACTATAATGGTTTATTCCCAACCCATTAATTTCGTCTATCAAGATAATAATGAAAACCATACTAATTAATTATTATTTCGTAAAATTTTTCAATTTTGGAGTGTGTTGTCTCATAGTGGATATATTATAATTTATCTTACAGAGTAGGCTACCCATATATGTCGTATAACACCAAATAAAGTAAACAATATAATAGTATCAAGATGGCAATAATATGACTTATTATTTATTTTAAATTAGCTACGCAAGTAGCTAAAATATTGGTACAATATAATATTGTATTTGTGTGTGTTATAAATTCCGACAAGTGACAACCTTACAGTAATTATTTATCACAATATACTATATAATATAGGGACACAATACATACTAATTTATAATTATATAGTAATGTTATGATTTAGATATTGTGAATATTATAGAGCTTCGTAAATGTGTAAATGGTTATAATATCTGCTTAACATTTATTCGTTGTTTGGTAGGTATTATAATATTATTCGTTTGTTACAGCTTAAAGAGGAAAACACAAATTAAAATATCGATTACATATTTGATCGTTTTATAGTTAAAATCGTTATTACATTTTGCTTTATATTTTGTTTTACCATTTAAGCGAGGTGAAAAAATGATAAATGATAATATTTAATTTGACGAAAACATGTTTGTAATACATTTTTGAGAACCGGTTACCAATTACCATACACAGCATTCTAAGCATAATAATAGGTAACCAAAAAATATATAGATAATAATATTATTTTGATAACTATCTTTACTTGAAAGCAAAAACGGTATGATTAAATTTAAAACATAACGTGGTTCCACGATTTTGACCTTATATTTCTCACATGTAATCATTCGAATCTGACGTATAATAAAATATGTAATAATAAATTAACGTTATTAGCGTAATGTTATTCAAAAAGTTAACAGTTATTTTTGGGCGTGAAGCGTTTTCTTTAAAAAAAACATTTATACCTAACAAAATAAAAAAATGTATATTTTTTCTGAAACTATAATAATGTATAGTCGGTTTTTTTATTCAACCATCACAGTGAACCATGGACAATGTTTTATAAATAATTACCACCTGTTAAATCATAAGCTCCAGAAACGAGCATAATATTACCTATAATATTATACTCTCTACCACACTTGAATGACGTTGAATAACTATTTTCTAAAACAAATATAAATTATTTCAACTCTTTAGGTACTTGCAATAAGAACATCATCATTCATCATATAATATAGGTCCCTAAAAACATTATAACTAATCTGTTTCAGAGAAAAGTCTGCAAGAATAAATAATAATAATACATACCTGCTTCAAAACAAATTACTAGAAAAATTCAGTAGGTATATAATATTATTATTATTTTGTACATTTGTACATTTGAAAGTAATAACAGTTTTAGCGAAACGCGTTTTAAAACATATAATAATACTATAAATTTAAATACAAATATAATACAGTATTATATAATAATAAAAATACAAAATGAATATCATAATAATGTTGATATTATACTCGTGGTATTTAATTTAATATTATGATGGCTTGCTCCCTCTTTTTCAAAGATCACCATAATACGGATCCAAAAACTTTTTCCAGCCCCCTTATACAGCACAATGTTGTGTATACTGCAGAGATACTTTATTTAAATAATAACAACTGACGCCAAAACATTATTATTTTTTTCATGACTTTATTGCAGATGATATTTAACTTTTCATATCTAAACTCGAAAAGAAAACAAAGGGGATAAAGCACTTGTAATTTTTTTTCCTTACATAATAATTATTGTTTTAATGTACACTGGTTCAAGTCATTTGGTTATGAGTCACGATAAAAATATTTATTTACTCGTTTTTAGAATTCAAACAACATAATTATTATTATACTATACGTGCGGTTTCTTGAACGAACACCGAAATGGTTTATTTCCCTCTTTGTTTTATTTGTTTTGTTAGTTGATTTTACAATGAGATTCGATTTCCTGACACTTGTGAAAGCGTGCAGGTATGTTATACAATATATATATATTGGTATTAGGTATAAGTGTAGGTTTGTTGATATATAATTAAAAAAATAACCATATAATACAAATTAAGTCTTAAGTTTTTAACTGTATTATTTATATATTTATATTTGATATGATATTATTGTAACTGCCGTTGGTGTTTTTTTTTTTTTGGTTGAGACTTTGACAACTGAGGTCATTAGGCTGTGATGTTTATTTTACAATAAAATATAAAATTAAAATAATACATATTTTTGCGGAATAAATCAAAACATTTTCTATGTAAAATAAAATAAGTATCAAGTTGAAAAAGTGATTTTTTATTAGTACAGTCTACCCAATCACTTTATAACATTTTAATAACAGCTTAAACGACTGGAGTACTGGACAGTAGTTAGTATATGCACGAGTGCACGACGTTTAGTTTTCAATGTATTTATTTTGTACAATTTCGAGTAGTTGACTATAATAACTATATTGATTGAATTTTAATTTATTCAGAAATTTTGAGTAGAAGCAGTTATTTTAAGCATCATTTTAAAATTTAAAAAAAAAACTATTGTATATTATAGGTACCTTATTACTTCACTAGTCTTATTTGGCTTTAAAAACGTCAGGTTGAGTTAAGATAAATCGGCTGTCGACGTATCAAGACCAGCTCATAATATTATTCAATATCGAATAAAAAATTAACTTATATGCACCTATATACATAGGATTGTTAAATTGTTTTAAATGAAAATTAACAGTACATGATAAAATAATAAAAATCTTAAATTTAAGGGAGATCGGGTAAAATCAAGTTAACGTAAGAAATCTCTAGTCATATTATAATATTATATAACAAATTATTATACCAATTGTCTAGGGTTTTAATTATCTGGGTACCAATGTTTTGATGTATCTATGTATAATAGTTCAAATAGTTGTAGTCAACAATTCTACATGTGCTTGTCTGACGCATCTCGATTGCGATACAAATATTGATCGTTAGTCGACGCACTGGCAGGCTCATTTCATGTGAAATATGTTCAGTTATTCATTTTTATTTCCGGGGGACGTTTTTAACACGCGTTCTGCCCCACGTCACACTGAAGGGCTGGTGGTCGCCCATTTCGTAATAATATGTAATTGGATTAGGTGCGCAATCGATGTTTTTACTACGAACGATTTGTCACCACAATTTATCTACTATTACGTGTGTTTAGAGTAATTATTGTTGTCAAGTCCTCGAGTTTAATATCAACAACAATAATAATATTATAATGGGAGTGGTCTTGTAGCGAGGGAGCACACGCGACTGTTCATCTCGTTTTTAGTGAAATGAACGACCATGGAGCACGATATTTTCTATTTTGCGTTCTAAGTTTATATAATATATATGTATAAACTGTGTGTGTGTGTGAGTTAAAGTATTATTATTTTATTTTATTTTTTGTTTGTTTGTTTTGTACCGACCGGCAAAACCTTAATTAAGTTATAATGTAGCCGTGGCAGACGATAGGGTGGATCGGAGTGTGGGCGTATATTGGGGCCAACGTGATTTATGCTTCAATTCCGTTGGATATAGTCCCCCCTGGGCAAAAAAAAAAACTGAACTAAACTAAAATAGAGAGAGAACGCAAAAAATAATCTCCGACGAAACTTTTACATCAACTTAATGCTCCGGGGACCGTGACCGAGAACGAAAATTGGATGTGTACACATACACAATACGTTTAATTGATAATATAAATTCAAAACCCGTTTGTAGAAAAACTGAAATATACAAATTAAAAAACGTAAATATTCTGTACATTTAATTTGTTTTTAGGTTGTACAAACTTTGTGCGAGTGGAACGGAATTTGGTACGCAGCGGATAAAGTATAATACGCGAGCACTATATAAATATAATATATGGCTGCAGGTGTGTATTTATCATCAGAGTTCGGGTCCCTCGGCAATTAGCATTTTGCTAATTGTTATTAAATACTGCATAAACAGCGGTGTAACTTACGACTTGAAAGGTACACTCGTAGTTTATGTTTTACGACCTGCACTGTCACCGTTGATTTCGTGGATTTCAGTTGTCATTTCCTCACTTGGCTTTTTCTGTGTCAATTATCATAGGTAATCATTATTAGAGCTGGGATTTTAATGTCCTAAAATACTTAAAAAATGCACTAAAAAAAAAAAATACTTTTATGTCCTAAAAATTCTGATTAATGCACTAAATTAATTTTGTTTCTAATAATTCCGAAATAAATTCTAATATAATTTTAATTTAAATGATACTATACACTTTAAAAGACTGTAAATAACTTTTACAGGCAGAATTGATCATTATGAATATCTATTTAATTTGCAAAAACAATTATTTCCATAGGTACATTGTTATTACTCTTTTATTGGTTCAGATCATTTGCCTATACCAAGTTGGTTTGTTAAATGTTTATAAAAATATTATGTAAAAGCATGTAAAAATATTAAAATACAATTTCAAATTCAAATTTTGGATTAAAAAAATATAAAAAGTCTCTAAAAAATAAAAATGAATTACCATGAAACTAAAACATCTTATTATTTTTCAAAAATACATGATACGTGTATTTTATAAGATAAGCATCTATCTCGTAGCTAGATTCGGAAAATCATGCAATGTGCATCCCAGCCTTAGTAATGTACCTACCTATTATTTTTTAAAAGCAATGATTTTAATTACACTCGATTATGAATTTCAGAACTAATAGCTGCTTTCATTGATTTATGGCATGTAATGGTGGAGCCAAGTGCAGCATTACAGTGTCAATCAAGTTTTTAATTAATTGATAGAAAAAATTAAATGTTCATAGATTGCCTACAATAGTTTCAAGTTTGTTTTATCAATGGCTGAATAAGCTAGAAAAATATAATGTTATAAATTATATAAAATTATCAAATCAATATTAACATTTTATTTATTTAAAAAAGAAAGGCATTTACTGATTAAAAATTATAGAATTGGTATATAATATATATAAATCTCTGACACGCGTCACTCTAGTCTTTCAGCGTTGAAAACGACAGAAATCGTGCCAAAAATAATGATTATAATATTATATATATGATGTGTATTATTATCATTTACTTGTTCTTGTTGGCGTATTTAGGGGGGGGGGGTGCTTGGGAACTGATCAGTTGAAGCACACACCGTTCGACATATTGAACTTTTTTATTATAAATTACTTAGATACCTATCAGCTACCATTCTACCAGTAGAACTAAACGTACCTATCTAATAACTGCTACCAGAATATATGTTAAAATTGTTTTTTCCCCGAAGTTGTCTATGATAAGACGTACATAAGGAGATTTTTTTATCAACATTTATCACCCACCATAAAAACTATCTTGGACCCACCACTGCATGTACTCGGAAGTCGTCGTACTCCCGTGTACCGATACATAGGTAACCTACCTATTTATATAGGTACTATTTATTGTCGCATCGTGTACAGTCTGCTGAACGTGCTGTGGAACTTATTCGAGACATATACATACATCTCGCATTGCGTAGTTGCATCTCGTGTTTATTTATCTCGAGTGCACTTATACAGTTATACATATATATATATATAAATACAATATATACACGAGCACGAATTCGAAAAGACGGAAAATGCACGCGATCGAGGAAACGAGATAATATAATATACAATATATGTATTGTAATGGCCGCGAGCATTATAGACGACGGGACAACGACCGAAGACTGTCGGACTTGCGCACGGGGAGGAGACGACCTACCTATATTTAGCTGCTGCATGAAAGGGCGCACAAAGGGCATTCGTGTGCAATATACCATATTATTATTATCATGTATTGTCATTACGGCGACTTATTCGGTGTTAAATCGCTCGTGTTCTAGCGGGGGTGTACGTGCACACGTAGGTACTATATACGTATAGGTAATATCGCCAATGTCGCTGCAGTTCTCGGAATAATGCTTCAGGATACCGCAAAATTGTTTTGTGCTCGAACATCGCTCGCACCGAATGGCGATAATATATACATGGGGGAAATCGAGGAGATATTCGTAGGATATATTACTATAATATTATAATATATAAAGAAAAAATAAACGAGACAATATTTGTGCAATTCACATGGCGCGTGTATGTGTGTGTCGATTTATTTTTATTTTTTAAAATATACGTTATACACACATAATAATATACGAGTGACTATAATATGTATATATATATAATATGCAATTGGAGGGGGTTGCGGGCTTAGTGATAAACGTGGTGTATAAAAATAGTACCATCATATGATATAACCTATATATTACAATATAGTAAGGGGCAAAATGCGCTTAAGGAGATTAGACGTATATAGAGAACGGCTCTACCCCCTGCACCATTTATGCATAAATATATATATATATATATTATAATATTATCAAGCAAACACACCTACTTATTTACGTGCGTATTATTTATATGCGGTGTCTGTGACATTTAATCCTTTGAAATATTTTCATACTCGTTTTTAACATTGGATTTCACCAATCGAACCAACTATGTTTAAGTATAGTGTTTTACTCAATCTTTATAGTTTATATATAGGCACCTTTGAGTCTCTGCGTTATGCGTCTCTGCGTCTCTGTAATATGGGTATCATCCGCGTGCGTTCGTATACGATCGTGTTGTAATTTAAGACGGAATTCGTCCATTCTTGTAAAACAAAAAGTCATTATTGGTGTACAGTAAACAGTGCGATATCCGTCCGATCGACACCGTATAGTGCGAGTAGGTCTTAATACGTATAATATACACACATTATCAGTACCAATGTAATACGTCTACGTTTTACTACGTCACTATATTATATGTAAAAGTGTGTTAATTCCCCTTAATGTTTTTATGTACACGTGATTTAACTACTGCCGTTTCGTCGCATGTAATAATAATAATGATAATACACAATGTTTTATGTACATAGGTACTGCGGCGGCGCGCCATCTACGAGGAGTGTTTATTATTATACGGTCTTTTATTATTTTTTTTCCACCTTTTACGACTATATACCATCGGTTCCTTTCACGCATCTGTTCGAATAAAAAACAGATAAACACGAGTCGTTTGTAATATTATCATTATTATGATTATTATTAGTATTATTATTATTATTATTATTGGGTATATTGACTGGGCGCGCGCGCGGCGTATTAAACCGATGTTCACACGTTTATATCCACATAAAAATCTCTATAAAAAACCTGCGGAATAATAACACCGCGTGCCACCGCCATCGGTGTGTGTGTGTTACGGCTTTTTTAAGCGGTCAAAAATATTCATTACCCCATTTCGTATATTATAATATGTTGTACTTATATAGGGTGTGTGCGAGCGTCTTTAACGGACGAAAGGCTGCTGCCGCAAAGGCGCGGAGGCGAATAACTTTGAACATTACATGCACCGGCTTAATTAAAGTTTTAAGACGCCACCGCCGCTTCGCCCTCGGCAAAACTTAATAACACTTGCGCGGCTGCTTGTATATAATATACAATATATATATATGTGTATGTGTATAAATTCTAACCCGAGGAGTCTTCCCTCGCCCCAGAGCCTTTGCTCCTGATCGTATATATATATATATAGAAACCCCATTCGCGTAGTATATACTACCTACTTATATACTTATATATATATATGTATATATGTGCACTACACGGCGGGCTGCTGCGGGTCCATTAAGTTTAATACAATAACGTTGCGGTTTGGAATTTTTTTCTCTCCCTCTCACATACACTCACTCTCGCACATTCTCTCTAAAGATATTTCTTGAACCGCGCTATCCGAACGCGTTTTCAAATAATACGATAATAAACCAAATTACAAGACGCGTGACCGAACTCTGTGTTCTGCTGCTGCGAGCGTTTTCTACGGAAAATTTATTTAGAAATCCCGCGCGGAACGACGTACGAACGCACCTCGGGCAGTATTATTCATAATATATTGTATTAAGGTATATATTGTGATAAGGGGGAAGAGCCCGCATTAATACGGCCACTGTTGCCATTCCCTTAAGCATAAATATACATATATACGTATAATATATAATATGTGTGTGTGTGTGTGTGAGAGAGAGAGAGAGAGAGTGTGATGATTATAACGTGGAGAAGTCAAGTCGTCGACAAGAGTTCTGCTGCTGTACAGCCGTTGCTGCGAGCCAACACAAACACTCGGCGGTGGCCCACCCGTCGGGGCCGACGGCCGTGCCCAGACTGTTACAGTGCAGTCGCTACGACGGGAGGAGCGACGGCGGAACATTTTTATGGAAGTTGTTCGTTTTTGTTTACTCGAGATTAAATCTGTTTCGAGACTATATCCGACGATATATATATAATATATATTGTATACAGTCGTCGTTACTGTTATTGCTTTTGTTTGTTATTATTACTATTTTTCCCCCCTTTTTTTTTTCGTTTTCTTTTTGTGACTCGAGAGAAATATAATTTAGTATTTACTGTGTTATTATTTTTTTTTTTTTTTTGAAAAGAGCTTTTTCGATTGCAATGACGTCGTGTATTTCAACTATGCTCAATTTATTGCACACATATACAGTACTGAAAAACAACGTACCGACGGCTTTAAGAATTTTAAGCATGTGCATACACGAGTTGAAAAAGAGAAGCTGTGGCAGTTTGTTAATATCGTTTTATTAAATTTTTAATTATCAATTAATGTATTACATACTCGCCGTACAGATTTCAACGAATTTGAGGACTACTGTCTAACTAAATAATATGACGTAGTTTTTCCACCATTAAATTTGAATCGATACCTATAAGCATTACGTTAAAAACAATAATTATAATAAGTCCTGCAGTTTTGGTTAGTGATGGGCCTAAGTCCCGGGAATATAGTTTCGGAATGTTCCCAAAACCGGGAATTCCCGGAAAGATAATAAGTTTTTAAATATTGATCATAGGTTTCAGTTTTAAATTAAACTTATGGTTGTAAATGATCCAAATCACAGCAATTTATTAATATTATGTCACTTTAATATATTATTCATAAAAAAAAGTTACTAAGCAACTATATAATTTAATTTTTTAATTAAAATATGTACAATGATCACAAAATAAACGATCCAACTTTAATTTATATATGTTGATTAATTAATACTGTTACTCTATAGTACAGGCGTAGGTACAGCAGTATACTAGTATCATGGACTGTCATTCTATTTTTCGATTTTTTTTTTTTTTAAGAAATTTCCCGAGAGGTTGGAGAATATTCCTTGTTCCTGGGAACATTCCTTGGGGAATATTCCTAATGGCACATCACTAGTTGTGGTATAGGAAGTATTAAAATTAAGGAAACATGTTTTTAATAATATGATCTATATTGATTTAAAATAATTGCACTATTAAACATCATAATATTATTCAGTTACCCTCACTTGCTATTATATTATGTTTATAACAAAATTAAATTTGGACGATATATTTATTTATTTTATTACATAACACAATATTTTAACATGAAACAATTATAAATTACTCAAGAGAAAAATAATTCCCCTTTCCGGTCTATTAAACTTAAAATGATTACAATAAAACGGTTGTACAAAATAATATGACACGTACTATACGACGAGGCTGTAGACACAGTTTTTTTTAATAGTTAAATTGTAACTAAATATAATGTTCAATTAATAAAATCACAGTGAAAATCATTGACCTTTTTCAAGTTAAATTAATAGTATTATGTAATAAGTATCTATACTCTATAAACGAATCAATTTCATTTATATTTAAACATACAACAATCGGAAAACATTTAACTCGATTGAGAAATCGAGGTTGACACAATAATATTATGCAGTGGTATACTACCGCGATGGTGTGTGACATAATTGTCAATCGTGTCTGTAAAAATTTATTTTTTCTCTTCTTAATTTTATAAGCATTAAAAACCTATAAAAACTATCAGATTACAGTCTGTTTATATGCGATGAATCACGTTCACTGTGATATCTGATGACATTTTATTGATCGTTGTATAGAAATAAAAGTAACCGCAACCGAAAACAAAATACGACGCATAATAATATATAATAGATAGAACCTGTTTAATTCATATAAGAAAATCAATTTACATAATAAGTGAATTACAATGTTAAACGATCAAATCCGAGTGTGAGATTCCCGCGGTGATTCCAAATGTACATCATAACAAATTATTATGAGTATAGATTGATCAGCAACATAATATTATACCTATACGTTCAATCATTAACAACTTATAGAAAAATAATTATAATAATAATATGAAGTTATTCAAAATCCGATTTTTGGAATTTTTAAATGTACTCAAAGAAGATATTTCCAAATTCTCGAAATTGTTTCTACTACTTAGGGAGTATCCTGTGGAAATACAACATCCTGTTTTTAAAATGACAACCCATTTTCTACAGAAAATTATTTAGCAGAAACTTTTTCTAAACAATTTGACGCATCAAAAACAAAATTCAAACTAGTAGTTTTTGAGTTATTTAACTTTGCATACAAAGGATAATAGTTCCATGATAGTGGGTTTGGAAGAAATGTGGACTATTATAATATGAGGATTTTAGTAATAATTTATATTAATCTATCAATTTTCATAATGTATGACAATGGTACAGAATTCTAAATACTAGATCTAATATTACATAATAGATTATTCTATTTGTTAGTCCATGTCTGAGGACTATTATCATTAATATAATATTTTTATAACTAGGACTGCTAATGCGAATTTTGAAGTCCGTTCCTAAAACCAACATTTTCAAAAAAAATATCCAATAAATAATGAACAGTAATTACAGGTCTGATTTAAAAAAACAGAATTTGAAGGAATCTCAGTATTAAATGAAAAAATGCGTCACGCTGGGTAAATATATGCTTTTGTTAGTGTTTAATATAAATTAACAATCTTTCCATATTTTTAAAATAAGGAAGTACCAATGATAATTATACAATATACATATATGTGTATAAAATTAATATGAAATAAAGTGTAATATACTTCGATCCCTAATAAAATAACTTGCTAGATTGTTATAAAAAAATGCAATTTAGAGTACCTATCGTGGGTGAAATCATCCATTGATTACATCTCGGTTACTCTCAGACGTCATACTGAAAATGCATCATGTGCCATGGCAAAACCGAACCGTTTAGAAATTATTTTTTTAATTTATATTTTTTGTGGTTTATTGATATGGTTTAAATTGTATTCAACGTTAAAAACGTCAAATTACTTAAATATTTAAATGCAAGAAAATTATGATAACGCATAAGTCATAATAATCCTGACCACTTAATACCTGCAGGCCGAGGTAATAGCGAAAATGGCTTATTATTAGCTTTAATAACCATTCCTGTTATTTTCGGTAAGTCCTATAATTTTTTAAAACATCTACTGGTACCTACATTACAAAAATAACTTATCTAAAGTGATACTTAAATATTAACGAGAGTTAGATACTTATGAGTTAAACTCACTTATTAATTATTCATATTATCCTATTAAAACGACAGAGTAACGTTAGACACTACGAAATTACTACGAATATAGAATTGACTTTCTCGTTTCGCCGATGTAGTATATGCAAAATGTATTACATAGTTTAATTATTTAAAAATTGTATATAATTTATTTTCATGGAAATGGAAATATTTTATATTTATAAGATATTTACGAACTACAACACATCAATTAAATAATTTTGAAATGTAGGCGGTTCGTGTGTTTAATATTACCTATTCTTTCTTTTCAATAAGTAATTTACGATACTAGGCAGTACTATAGCTATATAATATTAAGAGCTGATAATGAAGAAAAATACGATTTTTAATGAATTGTCCAACAGATATTTCGTGGTTGGATCTCGTTTGAACACATTCTAAAAACTTAATTTTTCTTTTTTTTACGGCGTGTTGGGTAAACATTTAGTGTGTGTTAGGTTTATTATTTAAAATTGTTACTGAATAATTAAGGTCAAAACATGAAACAATTTTATTTTTAATTGTATTTAGCTTACATGATGTTGGAGTTTAAAAAATAGACTTATTATTTTATTATTTTTACTATTTACAGTTTACACTACATTTTCACTATAGTAAATAGAGCAAAAGCTTTTATATTATATGTATTAATTATAATATGATGATGACGTTGATTTTACAATATCAAAATAATCTAGCACAACGCCCCATCATAATTTTTTTTAAATATCATTTGTTTTAATAATTGCCTTTTAAAAGTCAAAACACACAGTACAAAGCACGATCCGTTTTTTTCCAAGTACACGTATTTGAAAACTGATAGTTAATGTATCGGAACTTTTGTATAGGATCCAGATGGCGTATGATGATGGTTAATTTAATCGCCTATTTCATAAATAATAAAAGTACCATTTACACTTTCAAACGACTTTTATAGTGCTATATACGAAATTTCCCGTCTGAAAATGATCTGACAGATAAACTCGAAAATAATAGTAGGTACCCGGTTTAAGGACGTAGGGTAAAGTGTTGAATATTTAAATTTCAACCGTTTGTACGTTATATACTGAAACTTATTCTCGCGTACTTTTTCCATTATTTAATACACCCGAGGACCGGAAATTTGCAACCATCGTGAATATTGTGCAATGACGAAAACTAGAAATTAAAATATTGTGTATTATCGATTGTACGTTTTACAGATGTCAAAAGCGGGATAAGGATAATAAAAATAACATATTAAATGGGACTACAGCAAAAAAAACGAACGCTGCAGATGCGCAAATGAATATGATCAAAATACAAAATTAAAACTTAATATTGAATCGATTTCATTTAGGTAAACTACTTATAAGTAATAAAACTTTTTACAAATTGTTTTAATTAGGTACGTACAAATATAATTTGAATTGAACATAATACTTTTTAATATTTCACAGTAACTTGAAGTTTCACATAATACAATATTATGTCGTTGACACGAAAAAACCTGCTTTATGCCAAATTTGTGCTTTTGAGGTTTTGGTATCCCCGGATTCAGAAAAAAATAAGCTATTGATGGATAACCTCTTTTAAGTGGTATGAGCATCGGAGAATTAATGAAAAATAATAAATAAATTCTCCCAAGTGTTATACCTACAATAACATACAAAACATATTCTATGAAATTCCTCCGATGATGTCTATGTCCATGGTATAAAAATCCTCTAACCGTTAGAGGTTAGAGTCTTAAGTGTGAACTATAAATCATTTATTTTTATGAAATAACTCCTATGTGATTTTTTTATTTTAAACGTTTTTTCGGTTCTTGAAAATTCAAGATTTTGCACATGGGAGGTTTTTTCGTGTCAACGACGATATTATAATATAGTAATAGCACACATCTCGTACTTATAAAATATTTAAAAGACAAAAACGTAAATTTTGGATTTTCGTTCGATTATATTTTTATTAGCTCATACTTTGTTTTTCTCTCTTTTTCTTTCACTCTATTGCGATGGCATATCATATTAAATGTATTCGCGACGATCGATGGACGACCGTATTATTATTGTTCTGCTGCGAATTCTGCAGTCTATATGAAGGTTTTCACTAGCTATTCGACAAAACAAAAATTTGGCGTTTATTATACGTTACGACAATACTTATACTCGGCTTCTACTGCTCCAGTGACAAAAGTATCATACGTAATAATATGATGTACACATAGGTACCTATTTATATATATAGCTATATACGTGCGCACGTGAAAGTTAAAAATTTAAATTTTCATTTCTCGTGGGCATAATATACGTATGTATATATTGTAAAATATAACACGAACACACGTCGTGCGCATAGCAATATGATGCCTTTTTCGGATTTTTTCTACGATGAAAAAAAAGCTTATATATTCAAAAGGCGGATTTTATATGTGGCGATAACAATATCAATATCTTATATCGTGAGTATACACTCCGGTATCCGGTTTATTGCGCAGGTTGAACCCCATAAAAACGGAGGGAAAATACCGATAAACTCTACCTCTATATATCATATATATATCGACTCTTGAGCGTGTGAGTGTGGGGGGGGGATATTCCCGGCCAGCTTTATCTGTGCGACATCCCAATCGGAATCGCCGATCGGGGGGAGGTTCAAAAAAATATACAATAATAATAATAATAATAATAATGATACGAGCATAAAATATATATATATTATTATCGAGTATATGTACATTCGAGAGACGACGCGATAACTCCCTAATATAGTATACCTTCGAGATAGTACCTATACGTTATAATATAATAGTGGTGTGATATTTTTTTTTCTCCATTAAAAATCCAATTCGTGTGATACTTAATATATATTATATATATATCTATATAGGTGTGTTATATATTACACCCTCGATAGGTACTATATACCCAAATAAATTTAAATAATGTGTGGCTACCGATCACACGCGCACGGACATGCGCTACAATATATTATTATGTAGACCGAACCGACGATACCGCGGTCGTGGTACTTGCAGGTCGACGGGTAGTTGATAATGAACCCTAGTCGACCTTTTTTTCGGACGGCCGCCGTTATTAGATTATAATATTGTTATGTAATGATAGTGTGCGTTGGGCGCGGTCCGCCGTTAATTCGACAATAATCAACGATGTTTTATAGTCGCGTCCAGATTAAAACATAATATTGTATAATATCGTAAAGCAATATTATCCAATTATAAAAAAAAAAAACAGCAATAGAACAACCCGAATACAGCTGTGCATTAATATTATAATAATAATAAGAACATGCTACGATATAATGCCACGTACAAAAACATACGTATATACCTACAACAAAGCGAGTATACTAAGACTAGATCATATTTTTTTCGAGCAAAATTTCAAATTATTTTGTAATCTCCTATATTGTTACATACCTAAAATATATACTGACACGGATACCTTGCTTTCGCCGAGACAAACGATGTGTTTTTAAAATTGCATATTGCAGTGTACACACAAAATAGCGCAAATAAAATATTTTCTAATGATTTTGTTAATCAAAAGAGAGAAAAAAAAACATTGGACTAACGTCACGGCGTTTTCAAAATACTTAGATACGTATTATTCATCTGCGCCGCATGTCGAAGCATTCTATTCAGAAAACGTGGTATATTAATATAAAATTTGAATACTTAAATTATTGTACAGATTCGCAGAAACTTGTCGGACAAACGAGTAATAAAATTCCTGCTAAAAATTATAGCCATATTTATTATACGCACCATTCTTAATAAATCATAAATTAAACTGAGGCATTTTTAATATAATATATTGTATAAGTAACACAACAACAGCAATATTTAAATTATTTAGAAACCGCAATATTTCAGGACGCTAGTAATATAATGGGTTAGTTCATAATTTGTCCAACCTTTAGTGCAAATTGGTTCTTTCTAACGCAATTTATGACGTCTAAAATAAAATCAGGATTCAAGAGACGCAAACAATATTTCGGAAATAGGTGCTACCAAAATGTAACCCAAAGTCGATTTGTTTTGAATTCGGATTTAGAGTTTAATTTTAAAATATAATTTTTTAAATATATGTATGCTTAACTGTTTGAGTGCTGCAGTGTCCAATATACAACATATAAGATCTATATGACATAAGCTCAAAAGACAAGTTGTATGATTTGTAGACGAAACAATTTTCAAAATTGATTTTCTTTTAGGATCACTGGCTCCCGTTCAAAGCGATCTGACGACAATACTTTTGTGTTTTTAAACTCTTAAGAATATATATTTTTAACTCAAAAAACTTACACGTCGTGCAATCTAGTAACGCTAAGTCGAACTACAATCCGAAGCGCCGCGCCACAGACGCATCAGTTATCGTAATAATTCTCTTGTCGGCGAGAACATAAGTACACGTCTTATATCATATTATAATATGTTATTATAATAACGATAGAGATCGTAGCCCTGCGTAAGGTCGTATCGTATTTCTCCTCTGACGATCAAAATGTAGATTGTAAATTATAATAAATTGGAAGACGTTTCGGGGCACGGATAGTGTGCATACAAACTATTTTTCGTACACTGTCGGTAAACTGTATAACATGACATTATATACCACGGTAATATATTATTCTGTAACTGCAGATGACGAGCAAAGATCTGTGTGTCTACATACATTACAAACGATTCGTATCGCCGAACGCATCGGCCGTCTGAAATGTTTCTATGATTGTTTGCGCTTTCGTTTATACCAACCTCAAGACCTACGTCGCTATGTATCCGCATTAAACGTCTGGTGTATAATAGTTTACTAGATAGTAGATAATATAATATTATAACAGAAATATATTCGAAAGGCGAAAAGCGACTACTTCATTGCTATGATATCCACAATTTATGTATAAACAACCGAACCTATGGGTGTTATAACATTACCTATTATACTGAAACTTCGCCAGTGCAGTTGTTGTGGCGTTTGGTAGAGATTATGATGGTAAGGACCGACCGAAGTAATTATCTATTAGGTATAAACATTGAACATAAGGATACCTAGCAAATACCATTGAGTATACATAGTTCCATCTATATACTTAATGCTAAAACCTATGGGAATCATACGTATTTGATGATCGACATTTATAAGTTAATATTTGCACTTAGTGATGTCACAATCCATTTGAAAATCAGTGTTTAATATTCTATACAGTATACCTACTTAAATTGTTTTCGATTTATTTTAGTAAAATAGTTTTTCCAAGTCAAAAATTTGAAAACGTAATTTGAGGTTACTCATCATAATTTTTTCATATCGAAATTAATGAAAAAATCAATAATACATAATATTATAGTCACAATTTATTTGATAAGCATTCATATAATATATTTTAAATTGTTGACAAATATTATAGGATATTATATTTAAACGAAGTTAATGATTTTGTTGCTGTTAAGTTGAAATTAAAAAAAAAGTATTAATTGTAGGGTCTTGTAACTTTTTACCATTTCATATTATGTTATTATTATATTTTCCTGCACAATTAAATATCAAAATATTTTAACTACCCAATTTTAAACTATTTACATTACGGTCTACGAACCTATTCGCTGACTTCTGCGATAACAACAATTATTATATATAATATAGTAAAAATATATACTATGTTCTCTGAAAAAAAAGTTCAACATAACAAAATTAAATGAAATTAAATAATTGTAGAAATATAGACTTATACAGTTTCCGCTCTGAGTCGTTTTTCGTGTGCAGTAATTTATCATTGAATTCAAATTTTACACATCTATTATAGTGACCTACTCAATGATGAGGTACACTCAAAACGTACTTTACAGCAGAACTATTTTACTGGGTTTTTTAAAAATATTTTCATCTGTAGTTGTAGGTAATTGTTATTAAATCACAAAAAAAAAATAGTAAGTAGGTACACGCAATTTATAAAGATCAATCCCTTTTAGGAAAAAATTAATTATTACAATACAATAATATTGTGATAATTATTTCTTAAATCATATTATTTATAAATTATAATTTATAATTATAATTATATTATTTATTTGTTTTCAATTTTTTCATTATAGTTATTGATTTAGTCAAGTGTAAGTCCTTTACATGAATCAATGTATGCACAGTAAAATGTAGGTATATAGTTACATAACTTAAGGATATGAGTGATATTAAATAAATACAGTGCAGATACACAATCATATTGTAACGATTATTTCTATGAATAAAAATAAAAGTATTTTAAGGATTAAAAATTGACAACATTATATTTACCTATGCAATGTGTATTGAATCTATATTAGTGATATCTAAATACCTACTGATATAGACGAAAAGGTCTATACATTTTAACAAAAATAGCAGTGCACTTCATTATATGTACAATAAAACCAACCAATAGCTATTTGACTATATAGATGTCAGAACATATATAAAGACATAAAGTCAATTTCAGAGGGGTGACGATCTCCTCCATTACCCACTAGTAAACGTGACCCTCAAACATACTCTAACTTAAATATATATATATATATATACGAAAAGGTAGGTAGGTACTCACCGTATATTATTCTTCATTATTTATCATTCTTCGTTCCAATGTGATTCGCTGTCTGTAGGTAATGATAATATAATTGTTTATTCTAATTTCTCGGTCTGGAAACAAAAAACATAAATAAATAAATAATAAGCCTGGTAGTGTATTCGAACATGAAATAAATTAAATATTGTTTTTTTGGGTTACTGCGTGTCACATAACATAATATAATTTTAATATTTTATGTACAGAAACATACTACACCGCAAATAATATATATTATATTATGATCGGTGCCCCGAGAAATTCTACACTGACAATTAATTTTTGTAATATTTTATTAGTTATGTTTAACACAACTGTGTCAGTGCAAGTTCAATTCCGAGAACATCGACGTATATTATGAAATAAATAATAATATCCATATTTCACGCGTGGGAAAAATTTACCAGAATATCTGTTCGGCAGAAAAATTCGTGCATATTTTCTACGCATATTACGAGATACAGAATATTATAATATATAAATTATGGTCGACTTGTCTCGTTCGGTATAATAATTCTATATACGCGCGACGCCATTTCCATATCTATGAAAACTTTCGTCCGCACTATACGATTGAAGAATTCAAGGACGGATTCGGATTCAAATTCGGCGAGCAGAGAAAATAATTTCATACCATCACCGACTATACTCTGTTCCAAAAGAGAACGGTCACTTTTCGAACATACAACTTACGGCTATGGCAGTGCAAAGGCCCAACATCCACCACCTTGCTAGCAGACGTTTCTCGAAGATGTTGACGATTGCCGGCTAGAAAAGGGGAGGGGAATTTTGGCCTTTGCACTGCCGCAGCCGTCAGTTGTTTACGCGAAAAGTGACCGTTCTCTTTTGGAACAGAGTATATATATTTTATGAATATACATTTATCATTGTTTTTATAGTTTATGACCTATTGACCTATACCTATGAATTTACAAAATATACATTAAATAAACGCACACGCCAGACATAATATTATAAGGATTAACAATTTTCGATTAGTTTTTTTTAGGTATCTTCTATATTTTCATAATGAAATATTGAAGCCAATCAGTGGAATAATTTTTAATCGATTTTACCCATTTGTAGACGGTAAGATAATTAATATGAATATTTTGAATTATCGATTGCAGTACATTTTGTTGAAAATTCGATGATTTATCGACGGATCAAACGAGTTTCCTGACCAAAATAATTATTTAACTCTAACCTTATATTGGCTATAAGACTTTCATATTCACCTTTACTGTCCGTGTTTATTCACGTGCATATCACATATTTTAAAAATCACACGCCCGTAATATTCTTAGAAAAACCAGCCACATTTGGTTTTATAGGTGATGGATTCCTATCATAATGTATCGAAACGAAAGCCATATTATCTGACATATTTGTCCACTATTACTTGACGTACAGCACTTTTTAGAAATTAACAATGTTTCAAGTTAAGTGTTGACCGTTTCAAGTTATAGTACCTATTGGTAGTGGTATTAAAATAGCGGGTTGACGATCAGACAATATCTGCAACGATGAACACCGTTTTCGTTAATTTTTACTGTAAGTCTGAGGGAACCGAATTTTAAAGATATATTATTAGTATTATACACACTCATACAGATGCGCTTATCCTGTAGACTTCAACAAATAGCTGATAGTTCAGGGTGCAGTAACAATATTGTGACCAACAACCAGTCCTCTCAATACTCTTTACCTATATTTCCAGCTAGTGCAATGATACCTATATTGTAATATGTTATAATGATAAAAAAAATAGTACGTTATAGGTTTTAGTATGTAGGCACAAAAGGTCAAATGGTTGACGGTTGTAAATACGCGCTTTCAGCTGTATAGCTGACGCAATTCGCTGTGCCTCAGCAGAGGGTGCAGAATTTCGTGTACTCTGATATTATACAACCACAATATATCATTATATACGACTCTCAATACCTAACTATAGGTACAACCAGTGCACCCAACACGTTGGTCATTCGCATCAAAACTTCGCTCCGGCAACCGCCCCGTAAAGTCGGCGAACATAATTTATACTCAACAATAAATTTTGTTCTCGCGGACACGTGTGCCGAGCATTGCACCGCGGTATATACGATAGTTTAGTATATGACGTAGTCGCGCGTAGACGACACGAGCTAAGTTTAAAGTGTGATCGTATAGGTTCATAACATACGATGGGAAACGGAAGTACTTCCGAAAACTTTTAAGCATTACCGCCGCCGACGCCATACGTCGTACCTACCTACCCACATGTCTATATACGCGGCGGGGAGAGTTGGAAAGACGAGGCTCATAATATAGAGTCTGATTAGCGTCTTAAGCGACTTTATCGCTCGGATGCGTGTATTATATTGCATATAGGTAAAAATACACATTTCCGGCAAAGTTGTAACAGCAGTAGCAGTCATAATAACGTAACTCCAGCAGTACCTATATATACCCCGTATCGCCGTACGTGCGTATACTGCACCTATTTACGTGCAGATATACATACATTGCAGCACGGTTTATTACATATATTACATAATACGATATATATACAGACACACTCACACGCTCACACACAAGTGCGCCTGTATGCGCCTATAGTATTATATCCGCACGTGTCTGTGTACGCGTACGACGCAAGACGACGGTGATAAAAACAGACGATTCGCGCGGGGGAAAGTATACATATAATATGTATACCTATATAATAATATTATGTGTGTACAGATAGTAATATTACAGCGGGTTATGCGCCTCCGCCGGCGAGTGTATAATATGTACGACGACCGTGTCGACACGTCGTCGGAATGTCTGTTGGGAGTTTTCATTAAGGACCCGGCGGAATATAAAAGGGCGACACGATATCATATATACATATATATATATATATAATCACGACGACGACGGCCCCGTTACAACGTCGTTGGCCAATTTTCGTAAACGTTTTGTGTTTCGCCGTGCCCGTTACGCTCACTCGGTATTACTATACGACTGCCGTACACTGCTACTACTAGTTTTATACACTACCATAACACTATACTAATACTATACTGTGCTACTGTAATATAGTGTGTATATATATATACACATGGTTGCAGCGTGGTATAAAGTCGGCGAAATTGCGCGGCGCCACCAAGTGCACACGTGTCCGTAACAACGTTTATTGCGATTATTAAATCGACCGCCGCCAAAAATATAGAAGCTGTGGACGCACGCGAGAATACCATAATATATAAAATATATACTATCTGGGTGTGTCTGTGTGTGTGTCAGTGGCGCAAATAGTAAAAATTCTGGATGGGGGGGGGGGTCAACCCCAAAACATTTTTTTTTTTCAAATTATAATGTATATTATTTTTTTTGAGGGGCTAAGCTCCCGCAAGCCCCCCGCCTATTTGCGCCATTATAATGTGTGTGTCCCGTGAAGAAGTCTTGTCAAAAGAGACCGTGAGCGCATCATATTTCAAAAATTGAACTCAAAAGGTTATAATAATGACTACAGCGAAATAATATACATTATGGGAAACGTTAGTTAGTTGGCGCTGAGCATTAAACGAACTAAATAACGGTTAGAACTGGTACTCAATATTTTTTTTTTTTTTTTTGCAAATTTTCACAATGTCTAAAATAAACGGGTAATTTCGCATAAACTCCTGTACATTAATATTTATTATTACAGAGGGGTGACAACTGTCAAATACTATATCTATAAATATGTGAATAATATTCTAACACAATTTTTTCAACGACTTCGATATTGTAGATTTTTACGTGTCTCTGCATGTCGCATGATACTATAGTGTAGGTTCAGTGTAAGTACTATTATGCATTCTACCATAGATGATGTGTAGGTATGTTAGTGATTTACGGTCGACAGCTGTGTTTTACGAGGTATAAATTTTGCTCGTTGAGTGAAAACTCGTGAATGTATATTATTATAGACTGACGCCGCAGACGAAACCCTTCAGCAATATTTTCAACTTAAGTGAACGCATAATTTAGGCATCTCGGAATAAACGGACCAATCGCGACTGCAATAATGATAATATAATGAAATAAAAATATAATTTTCCGAAGTGGGTATCTCGTCAGATTTTTTTTTCATATACTTATGGTGGAGTCCGTTTACGAAAGTTGAAAACAAAACACACCTCATTAAATAAATATACCTAACGACCATACGAGTAACTATATACAGTTGTATATAATATATATATATGTGTGGAGTTCCGTTCAAAAATACTAAGAGAAAATATGGAATAATTAAATTTTATTTCAATCCCAAAACCCATATATGGTTTACCTGTAGGTCCCATATGTAAGAAACAACTGAGATGTAATAAACGATTAGTAAAATGTTTTTTCGATAGAAAAAACAACGTCTTAATGTATTTAAATAAAATGTATTCTTATATACTGCACGCGGGCAAGGTTTCTTTTTTTATATAAATTGTTGCCGACACAATCTATTTTAACTTGGCATATTCAATGTTAATTGACTTTTATAATGTTATTTCGTGTCACTCTTTACGACTAAAACAGGTTTCAAATAGAGTTTTGATAAAATCGTCCATGTTTAAGTACGATTTATTAAGTCATTTCTTATGTTTGTAATAAAAAATAATTACTTTTGTAAGCCAATGTATTTTGGACTTGAAAATACCATTAAAATATAATTGTACACAGGTATATCAAAAAATTTCCCTTCAACTCATTAAATATTTCTTATAAAAACTTAGCTCTGTTCGTATAATGCACACCGTATTATATTAGTTCATAATTGACACGTCACTTTTTATCATCGCGCTTTTCAGATTTAATTAGTTTTTGTTGTATTGCCAAGAGGACGTTTGTGGTTAGATCGTCTGAAATCGCCGCAGCGCTATAGTGATGACAGTAAAACTCCCGTTGAAATATAAATAATATCTCTTCTAGAAGATCCCATCTACGCGAATATTATACAATATTATATAAAGACCGAGGGAGGAGAATGCTCGCGAATTAATAATATATATCATACGCGTGGTCGTAATGGCTGCAGCGATTCTTTATGCTAGGGCGGCGGCAATCACGTGATAATAATATATCGATACAACCGGCGACGGCGACATAACCAGTCGAAAACATTGGTCATTGGCGTATATATAATATTGTATAGACGACCATAATATAACATATACCGAGCGTATATAAACAGTACGTTATATATACACCAAAACCGAACTATATAAACGCAGAACGGTTGTTTTTATTTATCCCTCTCACTCTCTCTCTCTCTGTAAAATCGGTTATACACACACACATACACCCACACACCCCACACATACACTCACAAAGTGTGTAGAGGGGGTGTGTGTATAACGTCTACTCGCCCATCGCCCGCGCAGCAACAGCCGGCATTGTATGCGCGATACGGTCCGGGAGAAAGGTTCGCTTATCGATTTTCGCGAGCATTATATATACACAGCAGCTCTCAGAGACGGTGGCGGTGGTGGTGGTATGAACAGGGCACGTGGTTCTCTTCGGGCCAGTTGCGGTAGGTGAGGTATTCCCCGCAGTTTGAGGGAGGGTTAGAAGAGCGGGGTTGCGTTCTTCTTCTTATATATACAACCATGTTTACGTATATATATATTATGCGCTCTAGCGTACGCTGGTCGTCTAAGATCCGCGCGCGCTCAGAAGTTTGGTCGCCGAATACTGTACGTGTGGAGGAGAGGAGCAGGAGAGAGAGACAGAGAGAGAGAGAGAGAGAGAGAGAGAGAGAGAGAGAGTGAGGGAGAGAGAAGAGGAGAGAAGGATAGAGAGAACAGTAGCGAGGACTTCATCTCGGTTGTGTATAGCCTCGGTGGGTTGGCGGGCGGGCGGTCTCGGCCGACTCCCGGGCACGACGCCGTATCACACATCATTGCGCACCCGAGGGATTTAGGTGGTGCACGGCCCGCTGCTATCTTAATGCTTTTCCGAAAAGCTTTTCGCCCCATTCCCACTGCGGCAGCAACTCGCCGACGACCCGCGGAGGGACGTAATTGCAGCTAGCGCTCGCGATTTCTCTCTCACTCGCACTCTCCCTCTCTTTCTCTCCACCCACCGAGTCTCCTCTAGCGAAACAACAACAGTAATAATAATAATAATAGTAATAATATACAGTTATATATAATATTATATATGTATACAATATTATATCTATACATACGACGACGCCTTGTGCAGTCGTGCGCCTATGGCCCAAACTCGAGAGATTACTATTACCGTATATATACGTATATATATGATCGACCTTCCATGAGGTGTGCGACACGTGTACCCATATACAATATCCATACTCCTGAGTTTGGTTGTATTCTTACGTATACATAGATATGTATAAGAATAAGATTCCACTGCAGCAGCTGCGACTTCTGCTGGTAGTTTGCTGCAATACTTTATATTGTTATATAGTATTGTCACGGACATCGCACTGCATAGCAGCTTTATTATAAAATATATATTAGATTTCAACTGTGTCTGCGGTATGCATAAGCGTAATGGTGGCGAATCATGTACGACGTATACTTAAGACGGAGAATTTTAACCACCTATAAATGTATGTTGATGAGGGTGTCGTATGCGACAACTATCGTAAGATATTGGCTAGTAAAAATCGTACATTTACACGAATTCTAAAGTAATTAAGTGAGATGTTTCATACCTCCATAAATATAATTTTATTTTACGTACAATCTCAACCACTATACCTATACTTAATAATGTTATTTAATATTAAAGTTTATTCGCGTAAATAATTCACAAATTGTAATAATTACAATATTTAAAATAAATATTATCATGCTCGCGTTATTGGGCCATAAGACATTTTAGTCGGTTTTTTATCTATTAGTTTTTAAACTCATTATACCTATTGTTAACTAGTTATTATAATTATAGTTGTTATACTAAAAGGTATATAAATATTCACTTTATGAAATAGACGAGTTTCATACATCATGCTGATACAAATAAAAAAAAGATTAAGATCCAATATTAAAACTCATTTATGAAGATTTGGTTCTCAAGGGGTCAACGTTGGGTCTAGACCTCAAGGTAACATTAGTAAATAATAAAAATAATTATTTAGTGGATGACACCATAGGAGGTTACGTTAGGTTAGGTTAGGCCACCTAACGAGATTAATTTTGGGATACCATTCTTAATTAATTAAAAATATATATTAATTAACAGCAAAGGACGTAAGCCGCTTAAAACAAATATATGACATTTAAAGTTATTTGAAGTATATTTTTTTTCAAAAATGTTTAGACTAACTTTAAAAAAAAACATCAGTCCTTATCGGTGAATTCAAAAACCTGCGAGTGACATCCAAATTTGGATCACGTGGTACTACATGTATATATCGATATTAATCCGTGTGTGTTTCTATATTGAGGTGATTTTTTTTTTTAAGGGGCCAAGTTTAGTCTTAATGCTTGTCACACATATTCTAGATCGAGTGATAGGTAAGTACATTTTATAATAATATACTACCATTGAACCTATATACAATAGGCGTATACGTTTTTCGACGAAAAAATTAATTCCCGCGAAAGACCTGCCTCGGTGGTCGGGAGGCATATTATAATATATATTATATTACGATGTTAAAGTTTTTCTTCTTTCGTTTCTTTTAACCAACGCCGTTAGTACCGTCTGATACCGCATTCCGAAAAATCTCCATATAAATGAGATTTCCCAAATGGCCGCGTCGTTTTCTAATGCGTCGTTTTTATAACGCGCGCAAAGTTAAACGATTCGTAAAATAAACTCGCGAGACCGTCGCGCGCTCTTTTACGTCGACCTAAATAATACAAAAAATATATATAAAGGTATACGTGTATAGATTATACAAGCACAGTTTTAAAGTTATGTGTACTCTAAATATAGTGTATGCTTAAAAATAATAATAATATATACTTGAATACAATATCTCGTTGGGATTTCCTATTAGACCAAATGCTGACTATTCTCGGATCAGATACATCGAGAGGCGGCAGTCGATTCGTATCACGTTAACCGTTCTTATTTTGTTTTATTTTTTTGTGCAAATAGTTTCAAACCAAACTTTCCAATGGCTTGTCGTACGCGATTCGAGCTGCGTATTATATAGCGCAGCACAATGCGTGATCATATACGTATATATATATATATATATTATAATACAATTGTGAACGCTCAAAGCAATACAATACGATTTTTGTCTCGCAGTTATACGCGCGATTTCACCAAACACAATTTATTGTTTTTCACGTAACCCGTGAGAGTATTATATACAGCTGTATATAGAGTTAAACAACTCGATCTAATCTAAATCTGAGAGCTCGACACAATTTTATACATAAGAATTCATATTATATAGGTACAACAATAATATACGGACGTGTATAATATATAATATTATGTTACATATTATATACCGATTATCAAACCAGACAGTAAGATAATATTAACTATTATTCCACTTCAGTTGTTGAACATCAATAATATTATTACTATTATTAACGTTATACAATATTGTTTTCAAACAATTGTCGAAAAACGCACATTTTTAAATTTAAATATTTTTAGGACTCGAAGATTTTTTCTATACGGAGATTAACGATTTGAACACGTACACTTATAATACATCGGGTCACACGGTTAGTGCGTCATAAGCGTTTACCTACTCACTTTTGAATACAAAACTATATCTATATATCATCGGATTATTAACCACGAAGGCACAACACCAATATATTATGATGGCATAAAAGTGTTATACTCGACAGGCGGCAAACAACGTCTTATATGTATTAAACTATACAATTGAACGAAATTCCATCGGCTAATATGTAACGATTTGGGTCGAACGTGATGATTTATTGATATCCGAGGCAACAAAATAGGAATCCTTTGACCACTTAAATTAGTCAAGCAGTGTCTAATATAAAACACATTTTGGGACAAACCTTTGTTCGAAACGGGTCCAAGTGATTTATATGCTTAAAAATGAGGTCAACTATGTTGGGACAAAATATTTTAGTGACTTTCCGACGATTTTACAATGATATATATAGTAACAAGCAGCACGTCACAAAAATAAAGAGTACTATACATTTTAAATCAAACGATAAGTAATCGTATTTGAAAAAACTATTTTCGGTAATTGTTGGTTTCATATTGTTTTTTTTTATTATTATTTACGACTGTCATTCGTTCCATACTAAACGCGTTCGATAGTGACACGACGATTTCACAAAAATTTAAATATTTATTATTTAATATTGAAAATAAAAAAAAAAAACAGTTATTTACTATAATATGATATAAAGGACGTTATTATAAAAAAGAAGGTAGGCCGTAGGTAAAAATAATACATACCTACATAATAACAGTACCAAAAAAAGTACAAACATAAACAATAGTAACAACAGTTAAAATTAAATAAAGTAAAGAATAAGTAAGTTCTTTTTAGATATTTATATAGGCAAGAGTAATAACATATCACAGTAACACATTTTCAAAAGGATCAAGAAAATATTAACAATAAACAATTACGAGTGCTGTAGGAGTAAGTGTGATAGATAAACATACCAATATACCATAAAAAAGAATGTATATGAAAAATAATTATTATCATTACCTATGCCAAAATAATACTGTTTAAATGTCTTTCATTTTGAGCCATAAAATTTAATAAAATACGGGTATAATTAATATACGAATACAATTTTAAAAAATAATTTATTTTAAGTTATTTTTTTTACCAATATTCAAATCTTTAAAGATTTGATATACCTAAACAAATTTGATTTAGTAATTGTATCGAGAAGAACTTTAAATTAAGTATGTATAATACTAACATTGTTTGTTGTATGCATATTATCTAACATAAGTTATAATATCCATAATATAATTATTGTATTACCAAAATAATAAACAAATTAACGCATAGTAACTTTATGGTTATTACTTTATCATGGTTTCAGTAGTCAATTTTTAAATGGACTATATAACAACGATATTTGAAAAAAAAAAACAATAATTTTTTAATATTATATATTGTAGATATGTATTAGGTACATATTATTCAAAAATTAACTTACGCTTGGAACACTTAAATACAATTAATATAACTTATACATAGTATATAAATTATTTTTTATTTTCAATCTATATCAAGTAATAACATTGGTTATAATATACCGCTATACTAGTAATTTTTTTTTTATCAAGCAAATGGTCCGTGGCATCCGTAGCCTTTAGACGTAGCTACTAACTAGTATTAATAATAATTATAAAAAATAGTAATCCATTCAATCACATTTGATCAGAGAAGAAATAAAAGACATGATGTTCACATAATAGTTTCACAAAATACCAATTGATATTACTTTACAAATGTATATTTATAAGTGAGAATACATTTATATACAAATGACAAATCAAAAATGTATTAGCAACATTACGAGCTGATATTGATATTGAATTAAATAAAGACTTGTCATAATCAGTAATAATTATACTAAATTAGTGATTTATGCTACAACCAAAGAACTTAAATACATTTCCATTTATTAGCCATTAGTATTTTATATTTTTTTTATGTTAATATATGTAATATGTAAGTAATTAACTCATGTGAAAATAAAAACTCAATCATACATATTTTAAATTTTATTGATTGTAAACTTACACTGTACTGAGCATTTATAATAAAAGGTCATTGCCATTTGCCAATCACTTTAATATGGTACACTCGAATGTTATTTTATTTAGATTTCTTTATTTATAGCATAAGTCTTTTTCAAACGTAAGCAAATATAGCTGTGATAATTGATAGGTAATAATAAAGAGATATCAGTGATATGAAGACCATTATTAGTTAAACTAATATAGTTGTACTTTTTAATTATTATCCACTTTAATAGGCTTAGTGAATATGAAGAACAATTTATTCCAAACAATATCGTAGTAGGCACGTGCGTTAATAAATAATACCACTCTTCAACACTAATTACTTAATACACTTAGGTACTGATTATACTGCTTACTACAAACTTTTTGTCCCTCAGAAATCGGCATTAAAACATACCATAAAAACCGTTTTTGTCTCGTTGGAGCTCGGCAGCCCGCTTAGTTTTATATTATACTGTTTATTAAAACACTGGGATGTTGACCTTTAAAAGCGTCACAATCAATAAGAACTTTTTTTGGCTCACCTCGTTTTAAACAAAATTTCAACTTGACCTCCATTCACACGCACCCCATACATACCCTCGCAGAATTATGCACAATTACATATTATTTTAACACATCGTAGAATAAATTATGTGCTCACACAAGCACAGCCTGCTCTATTATATCACTCCATACTCGGGTAACAAATAAAAATAATACACTATTAACTAAATGTAATAATCGATGCCTTATGAGTTATAATGTATCAAATTGTATACACGTTCACAACGGCGAATTTCAATCTGCCTAATTATAAAAATGTGATTGGAAATATTATAATATTGTGTATAATAGTTGTACCCATACAAAAATTATTCTATAAAAACAATAGTACAGTTAGGAAAGCTCACTCTGCGAGCTTGCTATAGGTATATAAGTTACATTACATATTACATATTATATAATAATTAAATTATTACCCCTTCGGTTTCGGACTTTGTGCAAACGTCAAAATGGTGTGATATTAATTTGATCGGCTAGTTGACGTTGTAATATAATATATGTAAAATTGTAAAAATAAAAAATCCATGTGATGTATTGAAAAGAGACCTGCTCGTGTATATCGCTTGTCGTTCATCTTGTACACGATAGTATACAACGATTTATTTTCAACTTGCGTAAAGCATCATGCACGTCATATATAATATCATATTATATACTATTTATACTCGCGTACTACCGATATAATAATAATATATACTAACGTTTTACGAATAAATACGCGCAAGAAAATATTATTATACATATATATTGTATAATATTATATTCAAAAGAAAACGCCCGAAACAAAGGGATGAACCTTTTTATTATACCCTCGCTCGCACGTATATATAATATAATACGTATATACATATTATACGAGAGCGTTTTATACATTTTTTCTCTACGCGCCTTGTATGTCTAAAAGGACTCATGCACTATTTCCCCGCCTCCACACCACCTCCACAGCCACCGCTACAGCCGTACCTCCATCGTGGCGCAGTATCTGTGTACACATAATAATATATAAGTGTATATATATATATATATATATATATATATATATATAATATGTAGGATACACGAACCGTCACTATTATAACTTACTGTCGTGCCCTGTAGGAAAAATAAGTTATTCTGGCAATACCAAACGGCAGTTTGTTTTAACGGCCTCAGTTTTCCCGGGTTTATCCCCGTCTGAATACAAATGGCCAAGGATGTATATATATATATATAAATATATATCTATATATATACACGCCGGGCGTTTCCTCCTTTCTTTTTTTCCACGCCGCTCTTCTCTCTCCCCTTCCTCCCACCCCCGTCGCCGGTCAAAGGTCCCGCAGCTCGTTCGCTTCCGCCGCCCGGAGGGTTATTTCCTCTCTAGTTTTTTTTCTTTTTTTTTTTAACTCTTATATATATTTCTTTCCGAATTTCCCGCCGGGTCCGCCGAGCTGCTCCGTTACTCTTGAGCGCCGCCGCCGCGGTGTACCGTTTTTTCTCTTATTTTCCCGTTCGCCCGCCGCGTGCCGCTGCAGCGGGCAGAGTCGGCAGCCGCGCGCGTTTCATTCCTGCCACGTAACGCTTTTAAATCGTCCTGCGGAATCCAATTCTTGAACCGGGGAGAATAAAAAGGGGCGAGGACGGACGGACGGACCGTCGGCGTGGAACGGGTACGGCGAGAGAGGGAAAGTGGTCTAGTATAGGGTTTGACGGGAGTGGAAAAAAAACACGAGGAAACGGACCTACGAGGAGAGAAAAAGCGATAAAAATAATTCACGTATTTCTTAGCGGGCTTGTTTTTGCCGCCGCCCAGATAAACCTATGTTATATTATTATAGGTACAATGTACATGTATATATGAATGTACCGGTGTGGAAATTGCCTTCCCCGCGCCCCATACGCCTCGTCGGTTTACCGATAGCTGCTCGTGTACCAAAACGGGGCGGCCGTCACGGATACTCTCCTACTGCAGAAGAAGCAAAAGAAAACTGGCTTTTCGCAATTATTTTTCGTTATATTTTTTTCTTTTTTTTCCCCGTTGAAAAACTATTTCGATCAAATGGTCCGATCGGTGAAATGGCCGACTGGAGACGTTTCGCTCGAGTTACAATAATATATATTATATCGGATACGATCGAGCGCCGCCGAAAATAAAATTCGACATCGTCTATCTACAACACACATTATGTATATATATAGGTAGTATACGGATCGTTCGATAAGTTTTATTTTTTTACGTTTCGATTAAAACTACCTACGCCCTCTATATAAAGTTTTTTTTTTAATAGGTATTTCTACCTCCGTTCGTGAATCACTGCATACACACAGTGCAGATTTGCGTATAGATAACGAGCAGCCATGTGTATAATATACACACGTAGGTGTTAGATTTACAATGGCGTTTAAAAATATTTTATTTCTAGCCTCCAACGTTAGGCGAGATGACAAAATGAGATTATGAAATATTACTATAAGCCACCCAATGAACATAACGTGTCGTCATTCGGCGTTTGCAACTGAGTCACGTCGAGTGTTTTTAATTCAGTTTTAAAGATCTCCAAACGATTTTCATTATTTATTTATTTTGGCGTCAACTGCTGCAAGGTTTTGGCCAACAATTTTTCAGTTCAAAATTATTTACATTTATATTAATATCACTTTATTATTTCGCCGAGTCCAGTTTCGATGATCAATCGGACGAGCTTTATACCAGTTTATTCGGTTGTCGGGGCCAGAATTGGCATATTCCCTATATTGAGTGATTCTTTTCTAGCAGATATTTCGTACACAGGATAAGGCACATAAAAAGTATCAAGCTGCAAAGTATAGTGGGTACAATTATTATTATTTATACTATTTTGTTGCATTTTCAGTCTGCAACAGATTTTGATTTTATCTATAGTTATTTCATTATTATTGAATAATTTTCAAATAAAACAAAATAGTTCATAAAACGATAGCGAATCGTATATGTACTAATATTGTTCATATTATTATTTTGTTAATATTTCACCAACTCAATACAACATTTAAAAGAATAACGAAGTGGACAAAAATCATATATTGTTTTAGTTCATCCAATTACTGTCTATTAAAATTATAATTTTATAGTTTTTATAGTAATAACGAGACAATAATGAACTGATATTATAATAATTGTATTTTATAAGTAAACCAACTCTTATGCAGTGCTTATTATAATATTATAGCTGTTAATATAAAACGATCAAAGAATACTATAGGCAATTAAAAGCTTTTAATAAATTAAAAGCAGCCTCGACTATATAGTTTTAACTTATAATATAATATGATATTGTGGATAAAATGAAAATAATAATATACTATAATATAGTACTATATATACTATTCGTATATTATATGAATTGAAAACTGTAATAATCATTATTGAAATTGAACGAATTATGTGTATATTATATTATATATATATACTATGTAGTAATTTATTGGTAGTGCAATTCGATATTATTTAACATAAAAGTATTATACATTTGAGTATTGGTTGGAAGATTAAAAGATACTACCGTTAGAGCTTGTCCACATTTTTGTCATGACTAATATAACATAATATATAAGACTTTAAAAGGCTAGACGGTGATTGTTCGCGTTCAATCAAATAGATAAAATATAATAAATGCAGTGACAAGACACTACTCTGATGTCGGGCCGCAAACCGCTTAAAAACCCATCAAAAATGAAACGACTGCGCGCAATGCGTATACACTGACATTATAATATTATGTCATATTATTATATGCACACTTGGATCTATAAAATAAAGGATTGCGAGTGCTACCACTGTCATCATTGTATGAGTGCAATAAAATATGGAAGTGCATATACCGTTTGGCTCGAGAGAACGTATGAAATTATTGAAATGATCGTAATTTTTTATCGCCGATAATAATATTAAAGCACCAATTTTGCGTGGTTTCGGATGACATATATAATACAATATACACGCACGTATATCTGAGACTATTTTTTTCAAAGGGACGGCGGCGGCGGCGCTGCAGTAATATTGTTAAAATAATAATATCTAATAATAATAATAATAATAATAATATATCGTATACGGTTCTGTATAGGTAAAACGTTGCGGCGGCGACGGTGATTGTCCAACCACCGCTGAGTCTCTTTAGCTGCACACTCGTACCCATATATATATATTATGATACGCTTCGGCCAAGACAGTGCGCGAAAACCGAAAGCACATTGTTCAAGCCGGCGCCTAAACCTCACAGTCAAATAGTCGTTAAAACCGAGTTACACCGCACAGTACAGCATAATATAAGAGGAGGGCTTTGGTGTCATATAATCGTATAATAATATATATTTATAACAGTCGTTCGGGACTCTATGCGTAATATATAATATAATATTTTGTAATAAATCGTTTTACATTTTTTTTCCGATCCTCCTCTCCGAGCAGATTTTTTTCGTATTTTAATCTCGCCCGCCGTCATATACGGTTTATTGCTGGAAGCCAGAGCGTAATTTATTCGGGTCGCACGGATGCCTTTTATCGGCGACGCCTTTTTCGTTTTTCTGTTTCATCTTTTCCCTCGCGCGAGCGTTCCTCTGCGCCACACGCAGTACATTATATTATATATATGTATATAATATCGAAACCGAAACGGCGGCGGCGTGGCGTCTTATGACTTATATACGCGAGGCGACATGTATATTGCAGTAGGTAGGTATATATACGAGGGGGAGAAAAAACAATAAGAAAAACAAGACATCGGCCATTATAAAAACCGATAAAGAAAACAATGAAAACGTTTTTATACTTGGCACGACGCGAGTATATATTATTATTATTATTATTATTTGTATTATTATTATTGTTATTATTGTATTATATATAATATTATGTAGGTAGATCCTCGGTGCTGCTGCACGTACTACATTACACTGCAGTTTATACGCTGCACATAGCCAATCCCACTCGTCCACATATAATATATTATGTATACGTGTGTGTGCGTGCTGCATTGCAGTAGTTTTTGTACTTTTACGATATTTACCTATTAGTTTTTATTTTTTCCATTATTATTTATAACGTTTGGGTGGTGGTTCTAGACAATACGATCGGCATAATTATTAATTATTGACGAAAATATACATCTAATAATCACCCCACCCTTACGGCCTTAGGATCTCCTGCATTGATTGATTTACGGACGGCGCAGCAGTATAGGTTTATAATTTTATATACATACAACTAGGTACATTACAGTTATATAGTCGGTGTGGCAAACGAAAAGGCACTCGCACTTAGGCATCGTTATAATAAATCATTTAATTTTGTGTCAACGGCTGTATAGCGGACGTGTATATACGAAATTATAGAAGAGGAAAAATGCTTTTCCCGAAGCGGATGTCCTTTTAGTTTTTGGATTTGCTATATATTATAATATATCAATACAGAAAAATGATGCAGGACACGAAATATTAAATAATATATGAAAAACAGATTCCCATCCCTTAGAGTGAATTAATCTATTATTAAATTTAGAGATAATAATATATTACCAGGTATTTTGTTTTTGACACCTCAATTTTGAAGCAAGTTTTGTACATTTTTAATGAAATAAAAATAGGTTTTGGAATCTATTGTAGAAACAATTCCAATATTTCTTTAAGTGAAATATGACTAAGCACTATATTTTAATCATGGACATCGATTTGTATCCATGCAAACAATGGACAGATAATATTTACAGATAATTATTTTAATTTATCCAATTAATCACTGAAGTAAAATTTCAAGATTGCCTTATTTGCTCTCATTAAAAACTAATTATTGTGTGATATTTTGAGTGCAAAACAGCAGTATTAAGAGTTGTATTAGAGGTAGTCTTGCATTTTATAATTTCAGATATTGCAGCGTAATAATATGAAATGCAATACCTACTGTCGTATTTTAGTATAATATGACTGTCTTAAAATTAATTTCTGTATGCAATACAGCTATATCTCAAAATAATATGTCAGTCTTACATTTACTTACGAATTGTAAAAGGCCACCAGTCTAACTTTTTGGTTTGAGAGTGTACTTTATAATATTTGAAAAAGTCATATTGTTAAGCATTAAAGTATGTATGAAAGTATTTAAGTTTTTAGTTTCAAATTCATATAAGTAAAGAACTTTTTAAAATATCTTTGATTAAAACTTCAAATGGTTTTTTTAAAAACTATAAATTTTGAGTTGTGACAATCTTGTTTTACAAGTGTGAGATGTGAAATACATAACTTGTCATTAAATAACTAAATAATACTATAAACAATTTGAAACGCTATTAGAAAAAATACACAAACATAAGAAAGTCCTTGATCAATTTATTAATAATTATTGAATATTATATAATTACCAATACGAGAGAATGTACTTCAATCGAAAACGTGAAAATTGTTTAAGCAATCATATAATGTCATTGCTATAAATTTATAATTTTAATATTATCTCCAAATGATCTGTTCTTCTTATCCCAATATAATAACCTAATCGACCACTGAATCGGAAATTACGCCAGTGCCCAACTACCATCTAATTTTTGGGTGTTAAATCATTGAATGGAATCTTCACACAGCGCATTAAAAAAAAACGTAACAAAACATCATCACTTACTCCCTTGTTGTAAACATTTAAGTTATAGATTACAAAATGTTCATAAAATATAAATATAAAAAAAAATACACTGTAATTCTTAATAATCTAACCCTACCATGACACGAAATATAATATTTTGTTGTACACACTATACATTATATTTTAATTTTCAGTTAGTGCACTTTCCCTTGCATAAACTTTAGATGTAGTTCTAAGTTTTCTAAGACATAGATACCACTTACCAAACAACTGCACATTACCTAATTGTTTAATAAATCATATTATTTTTTTTTTGTAATTTTCTAAATGGTTACATCAATATATATTCAACATTTTCTAAATATATATATATTGGTATTCCAACCCTTCATTATATGTACACTCAACTAATTTATATTATTTGGCGTTCTTTAGTGCAAAAACTTGTAATATAAAATCCGTAGTCCTTCCTTTCAACTAAATTACTTTTTACGATTTTAGCATTGAACTCTTGTGTATAGCATATACACGATACATATATATATATATATTATATATGTGTACAGTTTATCGTAAGACCTCAAAATTATTACTATTCGATATTCGCATGTACGTATAATAATTGCAGTAGTACATCTACTTTCATCGGTTCTGGTCTTTGGTCGTCCTCGACGAATCGGATTGCGACTCGTCCGGGCTTGTTATCTGTATTAAGACATCAGTTGAACTTCCTGAAAACATTAATGGAAACGATTTGGTAAGACGCCAGTGAATTTCAAGTCTATACTACTATATACACATTTATATATATTATATGTGTATATACATATGTATGTATATATATTATATTATATAAATATATATATTGTATAGTATACAAACAGTTATATACTTTATTGTATTAAGTATAAAATACCATTATTTTAGTACTGTTCACTGCTCCGCACACATGCCATTGTATTATATTTTATTATTATTATCTGAGATAATTTATCTCACGTTTCAATTGAAAACCTATTGAAGATTTTGTTTTAACCCTTTCGACGAATTAAATTGTGCTCATTAGAATTCATGTGAAAACGCGTCGTTAAAATAATACACAGTTCCACAACTGCCACTTGTATACTAGAAGTTATTTTACATTAGAATGAAGTAAAAATAACAATAATCTTTAAAATGCAAACACAGTACAAAAAACAGTTGTTATAAACATATTATCGTCATAGCCATATAGGTATAGGTAATTATAATAGAACCTATTACCTGTATGAATTAAAATTAGTCATAATTAATTTTTCTGTCGTAATAATAGTTATTCTATGTCCGTGGAAAATGATCAACCAATTGTATACTTGACTAGAGTAATTAGTGATTACACACACTTTTCCGATCTGAACATTGTGTGTTTAATTCTTGCATACCTAATTTAAGTTTTTGTATTATTTGTTTTATGATAGTTTATTTACACAAACGGTTTTTTTTTTATTGATCTAAACTAAAGATAATTTTAACAGCTAAGGCCACCGAGACTGAATTTTTATAAATAATTATAGGTACTAATATTATGAGTGATGTTTGGACTTAGGTAATAATAATTAAACAGCTAAATGCTATTCAATTTATAAACAGTTATAACTATAATAATGGCCTAATACTTTTAACTATATAATATATTGCACACAGAATATATAGATTGTATTATCATAAGTTATAAGTAGGTGTATCCGGACGGTTGAAAATCATTTGTAATACATCAAGTGGGTAGATTTTATAATTTATAGGCATGGGATATAATATGATCTACTAACTACATTTAGACTCGGATCGTCAGATATTGAAATGCGTGGCTATCGTAGGACTTCCAAATTAACCAAAACAAATTAGTTCACATTCTATTACTTGTACACATAATTATACTATAAAATCGTTTTACAAAGCACTGCACTTCTGCAGCACCTAAGTGATAAAATTGTATTTTCTAAATGTTTGTCAGTATATCTAACAATAACTTTGTATGCAAGTAGAAAGTTTAAGTAAAAACAAGTAAAAGATGTTTGTTTGGTAATTTGGTATCGTACATTTTACCTATATTGAATTTTTATTGAATGTTTAATAATGAATATAATATTATGTATGCACATTTAGAGTGACAAAAAATTTAATATTTCAAATGTAGAAAAAAAATTGAACCGACATTCTTAACTCCAGACTATATTTAATCAAAACCTATTATGTTACTTCTGAGTTCCTCGATATTAATGTATTGTTCGGATGACTTTGTATTGCACATGATAAATTCTGTGTATCTCACGACAATGTGTTTATTAAGAAACATTGAAACAGAAACTGGTTTTAATGTTAGTATTATTGAGTCATAGAAATTAGATTTGACACACCCCTTGCGTGTCTAAACCTATTGTAATCTACGTATTCAGAATTTATTGTACACTATACAAAAGGCTACGTTATGATAATTCTACGTGGTATAGGTGGTAAGTATAAGCCACTATAAGGGGAACTGAGAGTATAAAAACTGGTCAAAAATATTATTCAGAGTGGCCCACCGTGTTTTTTCGTTTTTTTATTTGGCTAACACGATAGGCCACACCCTCTAGTATCTTATAATATATAGGTAGGTATAGTATATAATACATAAATATAGGTAGTCAGTTAAGTGACCTTAGTTTCTAATTCCTATAAATATTTACCTAGGTCTGTTTTTACAAACCAAATAATATATTGATACTTACCTATATTATGGATTCTATACATTTCCATAACATTTGTTTTAACAATATTTTATATCTGTTTTTTCACAATCTCAATAGAATTATTTATGGTCATAACATTTTAAAAATATGTAGGACGACATATATATGTACCTACCTACACGTATATGAGTACCTGCCTTAATTTAAAGATATTCATGGAATACCATGTTCTTCGTAGTTACACGTATACGATTGGTCAATAAATTATTTATTTAATATGCATTCTTACAAGATGCTGCAGAGATGCTTCAATATGTGAGACATTTTTTGTCTTCGAATTTCCGTGATATAACATTATAGATACAAAGTACAAATACAATTAAAACCTTGCAGCTTCATACAATATTGTTAAGACTGAAATGTATTTTAAGATCAAATCCGTCAAACGAGTTGAGTTATTTTAATTATGTAGAACGATTATAATATAGCTACAATAATATTAAACAACGCAAATCCATAACGCGCCGAAGATTTTTGTTCAAAAAAATAATAATATAGGTAATAATAATATAAGCTGCTGCAAGACGTCGTGCGGTGGTGGCGCCGGGGTATAGACGTATAAGTTACCTATATATATACCTATTAGTACTCGCATTAAAATTTATAATAATGTATTTCTTGGGGGGGAAAGGCGGCTCGTTGGACTACTGCAGAGCATAATATACACAATAAGCATCACATACTTACACGACATACACTATTATCATTATCGTTATTATCATCGTCATTATTTTTATTATTATTATACGACGACGAATCAGTATTGAAATGTTATTTTTTTACGACCGGTAAACAGTCAGCCGCGCGGTCGCCCCCCGAGCTACGATCAAAAAAGAAAAGAAAGAAAAAACGCAGTTTATCATTGCCCGGCGACTTAACGACGTAATCACGCGTTGTCGTTAACGAGATTTACGCGCGTATTTTCGTTACCGGTACATAAAATAATAAGACAAACAACACGAACGCGCGCGCCACGACGACACGACAACAATATAATCGCCGAATTAATTAGCATTAACGGCCCGTTAAGGAGACGTACTTAACGACTTTACGACCTACATACACGATACACGTAACATAATATTTTAACGCCCTGTGTATACTGCACCGGCGGGAAGGGCAGTTTACAACCCGTTGCGCACCGCCGCCGTCATTGTTCTAACTACAACTATATCCCATAATAATAATATTATAATCGTAAACGACTTTTTATAATATGTATAATGTCTCGTGTGTATATGCGGACACGCAGGTATATGTGCTGAGCCCGCGCTTTCCGTCAGTTTTAATAGGCTCATAATTATATGCGCATTGCAGCGTGGTATAGGTTTTAACGACTCAGGTTGCTGCTGCAGCACTGGACCGAGGGACGCGACTGACACTAACTCTAATGCTTCTGCTGCTGAAGATCTACAACACACACGTGTTGATTAAACCCATGACGAATACGACGAAATAGTTTAAAATAAACGCAGCAGTAATACGAAGACAGTATACTCCCCTCCTGCTTCTTCAAATATAGTGGAGTGCGTATTACTCATACACGCACCTATATAAGTACACATTATATCATATTATCTACATTCTACTTATTAGTAATTTGTCATTTCCATCAAAATTCCAACAAAATCCAACCAAAATAAGCTACTTCTTCCTTTCCTCATCTTACACCGATTCCCTTTATCACCATACAAGATAGTGAATGACATCGCCAGTTTCCACAAAAATTATGTACATTATATAGGTACACCACAAATTAATATTTAAATTTAACCTTTAGGGATGCTTTTACAAGTGCAAAACAAAATAGAACTACCAACTCGATTACAAATTAGATTTCCACCACTGTGTTGTAAATAAATTATTCCTTATTTTTAAAATCAATTTTTATGCCGGTAATTCACGGCAATTCGGGGTGTTGCACAGAAATAAAGTTAATATAATAGGTAGATATATACATACTATGATAATATAACAATAATTCGATATTTATATTTTGCTTTTACCGAACGTTCCTTAATTTCTGTATAATGCTCCTAGTCTCGTGCCGAATGTTAAAAGTTGTTTCGGTAAACCGAGGGAAAAGGTATTATTTTATTTGGTGGGAAAGTATGTACAGTGCCTATCTATATAATATTATATAGACGTACGTGGGGTATCGCATGCATATAAATATCTACCGTGGGGTAATTATATTATAATGTAACGACGACGGGGCGCGCGAGAAGAAGAAAAAAAACGTCTCGCGTACGTAGGCATACAATACAATATAGTAATAACAATAATATTATATTATATCCGAGAAACATGGCCGGCGTGATTAATGAATGCGACCGGTGTGTGATACAATGGCCTCCGGACGGCGAGAGTGCGGTGCCCACGTCTACCTGCTGCAACGGCAGAGAATATATTATAATATTATATTGAGACGTAACTCTGGCGACGCGTCCTCGGAGGGTCGAGCGGAGACGTTATGATTTACTCGGATAGGGCCGCGACGAGTATCGTACATACATAGGTATACTATGTATAATACTATAATGTGTACGAGGCGCATTCCTCTCGCGTCCGAGCGGCCATTCGTCCTTATGTGTACAATAAATTATATAGATATAGGTAAATGTGATAATATATCATATTATACGCGGGCGATTTATCGTATTTTGTTATAATAATATAATAAAATAACGATTTTGTTTTGCTGTCGATCTCGTATATCGTATACATATATTCTATTATATTATTATTATTATATATACACCTTCTGATGGCCGAGACGGCAATTTAAAAGGGATTTATTCCGCGATAAATAAGACGACTAGCCGCTGCTGCTGCATATGGGACTGACGCTTCGACGGCCGAGTTTGTTGTGCTTTAAATCACAATAACGCGCTGCGTATATACATATACCTATATACTGCTGTAGCATCAGCACCCGTCGCTTGTATAATAATATACATTATAATGGCCTGCACCTATACGGCTGCATAGTTTATATGCTATACGTACATATTATATAATGCGTATATATGACCGCCGATGATATACGCCTCCGAGCTCCTTTTGATCTCTTCATAATGCAGGTAGGTACCTATACATATTATTATTGTTGTGCGCTCGTCCTTTTGATTTTTCTTTTTACAATTTCATTATATCATATATTTTTAATATAATACATTATGATAATGTCGTTTCTTTCTCGGGATTCTTTTTTTTTTTTTTTTAATCGAGTTCTAAACGGCTTGTGTGGACATGTTTATTGCGTTCGCATCGCCGTCGTCAGCTGTATACAATAATAGTAATATATAACGCCGATACGCCGGTCGAATTAAAAATCGTTATACGCCGCCGCCCATCATGAGAACAAAAAAAAAAAAAAATGCGAGAAGAGACTACAGCCCCGACGGGGCGCGCCGAGGGGGGGGACGGGGTCGTTGGGTTTCGGCCCGCTGCTGTTGGCGCTGCAGCGGTGCCGACGCCGCCTTTGCCGCCGCCGTCGCCGACGGGCTGCATATTATATTATATACCTACAAGGATCGTGTGACACGAACTCGTACAGGTTTCCTTGGCCTGTCTGTGTGTGTGCGTTTATATAATATAATATATATTATAAATATCACGGACGCATATACAAGCCGCGTCATACCCATTCAATATACCTACGCCTATATATAATATGTCCTGCACGTTATTCAGGACCCGTGTACAGCCGGAGTCGTTCCCAAGGGTCGTTTTCGCCCCATAGATGGTATCGGAGTTTTTTTTTTCTTAATTTTTTTTTTCTTTTTAACGAAATAATAATAATCCATCGATATCCCGTATAATATTATGTACCTATATAGGTGTACACGTGTATTCGTGTTGTGTGCCGACACTGGAAGACGCGTACCTGCAGACACTGATGGCCCATAATAATAATATATTATTATAACACACACACACATAGGTATAAAACTCATAAAGGGGACTCGAATAGTTGCATCTACTGTGTGTGTATACACGACGATGTATATTATTATAGGTACACTTCACAACACACTATATATACTGCAACCGTATACGCCGCCAGCTCGTGTAAATAGGGTACCTATAATAGACGCAAATGGCTAATTTTAACACGATTTTGTGTGTAGATTTAAAGCGTTTTTATAGGTAACATTATATAATAATTTTATCGAGGCGGTCGTGTCTACCTATATATTATATATTTATATAGGTACTTGTGCATATATAGTTGTAGTTACGCGACAAAGGCCTATATATCGGGCAAATACGACACGTCGATATGATAATATGATATTTTAATAACTAGATCGATGTCTCTCTAAATATATTTAATAGTACATCCTGCAGGGATACAATATCTTACAATAATGATGTAGTAAAAATATAAAATGGAAAATTAAGTTATATATTTAAGTATTATATTCTGTAGATACTTTGATATACATTATTTAAACTACGCACTATCTCATTTACTATTCAAGTAATATTTATATTAAATACTGCATTAATTAGATTAAAAGTTCAAATTGTAAAGTGCGCCTCCAAAATATATATGAAGCCTATGCTCTTTCGACTCAAGCGTGGTGGATTACCTTGATGTCCTTATTTAAAATAAATAATTTCAAAAAATTTCAAATATTATTATATATTATTATTTTCATATAATATTTTATTCTATGTAGATACCGAAAAATTACGAAAAACCGCTAAAAATTGTATTTTAATTTCTAACGCTTTGTTTATTACCATAGAAACAAATAAAAAATAATAATATTTTAATATTAATTCAACTTACATGATATAATAATTATTAATGAGTAATGACAATATAAAATATCTAGACTGATAAACCGTTTCCGCTCATAATCGTTTTTCTTATACAATGATAGAATATCATTGAATTCAAGTTTAATACAATCCATTATACATTGATAAATCTACTGTACAACAGAGTGACATCCACTTACCTGCTTTTTTAAATATTATTAGCTTATTATAGTTATACTTTTTAAAGATTTTATTTTTTTGAATGACAACATTTTTTTTAAATATCATAGGTATCACAAAGTAAAATAGTTCACTAAGAATTTCAGTATATAAAAAATGACTTTATTAATAGTGGGTTATAAGTTCAATTAACTATAACTTTATTACTAATTATTATTAAATCATAACTAACTTCCTACGCATTCGAAAATCGATTTTTAATTTTTATACATAGAAATGTTTAAAAATATATTCTACATTGGAAAAAAGGAAATTGAATATCAATAAAAAAAAAAACAGAATAATGTTATTTTTTTTCAAATTATATAAAACATGGAAAACATATTCCCAAAAAATATAATTATTTTTTTCGATAAACTTAGTGCTAACATTTAAAAACGAATCAGCACGATGCTTACCTAATAAATTACAGTATAATAATTAATACGTGAAAGATAATATTGATATTATGACCAAATTATTATTTATTAATTTATTATTTTATCGTATCCATATTATAATTATGATATATGACTATGCCATGACGTGACACACATAATAATATTATAATATCGTGTTGATTTATGTTTGTGTTTGGCAGCGATTTACGATTCCGCAATGCGACTACGCAAAACCAGCGTGGTGATTCTAAAAGAGATTATTTAAAATATAAATTCGGTAACAATAATATAATATATCATATGGAATCGCGACGAAAACATTGCGCTCGTGTTTATGCAATTTTAATTTACGTTGCACGTGATTCCTGTAAATTTGCCAATGTTGCCCACACGCTTGCTGGGGAGAGCGTGAGCTTAATGGAAAATATAATTTTAATTTAAACAGTCTCGCCAAACGCATAATATTAGAAGTGTTTACAGACAAGTTTATTAAGTAAACTATAATAGCTGGTTGTGGTTTTACTGTTTTTATTAATTCGTCTACTGCATAGTGCATATATATCTCGTCTACGGTCTACCCACTTCTATATACAACTGGAATGCCATTCGAATCTAATGAATTTCTATTCTTATATTGTATTTTTGCAAACATTCGTTTGGATTCTAAAGGATCAATATAAGTTCACATTATTTAAATTAGTAGATTGCTATAAATTGTTATAACTTATTTATATTTAATACGTAACTACAAAGCTACAATAAGTACATATACAATATATGGTAAAATAATTATATGGGATTAAATATATTAGACATTTTATAAATTTACAAAACCCGGAAATACATAAATAAAAAGTTCCATAATTCGGACAACTTCTAACTCAGGACCTATAATAAATTGTTCTAAAGCTCGCAGTATACATTTAATGGAAGCATTATAAGAGCCTATTTCTAAATTTGTGAGCAAACCAAAGATGCAGAAAGTATATATATTATAATAAACTATGTGGATGATTATAAGAGTTGCTAAATTCTGAAATTACTGAAACTTGTCTATGAAAATCCTGTGTATAGACAGTGTTAAAGAAGAAGAATGTACATATGGATAATGAAGAACTTATTGACTAAATAACGAATGTCGGAGTGCCTGTTTTAAATAGAGATTTGGTTGTTTGTTGGTAGTAGGTTACCCTCCAGAAAAAAAAATGTATATAAATAAATGTGTATAGAAAAATTAGAGGCTTTTGAAGGACAGTAAAAAGTTGTAAGTAAAATTAAAGAAGTACCTATGTGGCATTTTTTCCTTTGATGAAAAAAATCAATTCCTTTATTTTTAATTTAATTTTCATAATATTAATATGTCTCTACTTTTTGATATTTTTGTAAATTAAGCCACAGGATACGACACTTCAATCTAATAATTAAAACCCCAAAAGTGTTCAACACAATATTTTAATTTAAAATATCTAAAGACAATTATTGATAAATATATCTTTCCGTTTATAATTTTAGTAAACATAATATTGAAACGTGTATTATAATGGTACAAACAATGGAGTGAAACACGATGGACATCCGGTTACCGACATATTTCCATTAATAGAAAATGTATTCATATATTCTGATTTTTGGAATTTTCAAGTACGCGTAAGGGCCATAATTTCTAATACGTAATTTTTTTTATACTAATTAATAAAGAGTGTCATGTAGTGATACGAACTTACATTTCCCTGATGAATATTATAGGTTGATACTCTAAATTGCTAAAATGTTTTGTATAAAAAAAAAGTTACAAAAGCTCACTCTACGAGGGTGCTAAATTTCCGGTTTCTAAACATGTATAAATTAAGTTAAATTTGGTAAATTTGGCTTTTATACTTTGGTACCAATGTTTTTAGAAATTGGCTTGTGTAAATCTATATCAAATATTCAAATGTTGATATTTTTTAATAATGGCTAAAATATTTACTTTAAATAGAACCTTATAAAATCTTAATACAAGCAATCGTTACTGTGTATACAGTAACTAGTCTACGGAATATTAATAAGTAACTTAATATCAACAGATCGGACGAAAGGACACACCAGGGATATAATAGGTGTTCTAAACTTATGTTTAGAAACCTAAAATGTTGATATATCTAAATCAAAATTTGAAAAAGTAGTTTCTTAGTCATTATAATGTATAAAGTAAGGATACTAGTTTTTTTTAAATAGTTTTATAAAACTATTAAATACATTTGTATTAAAATTAAATGTATTTATTATACTTTATTATATTTAGTTTCAGAAAATGTTTACAAATTATACATTTTTAATATAAATTAGTATTTGTTATAATAATTTTCAAATTATTTACCCCCCGTAGGTACCTTCCATATTATTGTGGACCCACATGATATTTAGCTCACAAAGTTTTTTTTTAAATTACTAAAAAACGGTTTTGACTTCTAATATTTAGACACATCAAATTTGCCATAAGAGTCTGTTCTTAACAATATTTACAGAGAATAGTGAGATTCTCATTTGAAAAATAGAAGCTTATATCGTTAGGACTTCCTAAAGCAAAAATTCATAAAAATTAGAAATATCAAAATTATTTGAATAATATACATATTAGTATAGAAGAAAAACTGTGGGTAAGCCTTGTGACTCACACAGTATAGATCAATAATACATAATTGACGTTTGCACCAGAAACGAATAATTAAAAATACTTTTTTGATTTAAACCCACATGAGGAGATATCGGAGTATACCATTAGTTTTTTTCCGGACGGAAATCTTACGAACTTTTGGTTCTTTAGTTTAGTACATATTCACTATATAGGTATAGGCACAGAAGAAAAAAACTATAAATTTGCTTTCGCATTAGTGTAACATTAAAATAATATTTCCTCCGCTTTTGTATAGTCTAATCGCGATTCGTTTATATACATGTGACATTTAAAAAAAAAGAAAACGGGGCAGCTAGAATGGTTGGCGGGGAGTGTTTAATATTTTGAAAAGAGCTGCAATGTCTACATTAATCGCGTAAACATGAATAAATAAGACGCAATGGTGCGTTTCGCTAGAGAACTTAAAACGGAAAGAGGGTCAAAGTTATGCCGCACTTAATACAGATTTAATGCTCACGGAAACGCGACATTTCTCGTTTCCGTGCGTAACTAACTGCAAACAATTTTTTTTATTTTATTTATCTACAGTTTTATATTCACGAGGTGGAAAAACGCGGCGCGCCGTTCCTATGGCGTTTTAAATTTAACATTATTGTGTAATATTTTCATTTCTGCGAAACAGTAATATTACCACACCGCTCTATATATACGGTAGCCAACTTTTTTTTTTACCCCGTAATAATAAGAAAATATTGCCGCGAGAACGAACACCTGGCCTCTTAATCGAATCGTATATTTTTTCGCTAACCCGCGGCGAACAAAAAAATATAATAAGGTAAAGTAGTTTCTGTGCGTATATATATATATATTTATATTTAATAAACCTAATTGTTTTCGAAAACCATTTTTCAAGACTGCAGCGTTATCATTATACGAAACGCGTATAATATAATATATAGGTGTACCGCGGGTAAGACTATATTATATACGCAGTAAATGTCGAATAAACGGATAAAAATGTGTATTTACTATTTAGGTGTGCGTCGAGTAACATCGATCCAAAAGAACTACCCTTATATATAATACCTATACGATTTGTTTTCTCGCCAACGTTATATAATATAATAATATTGTGATTGTAATTTTCAGTTCGTCGTCGGTTTTTATTCGATATCCGGATATCCGGATATCCTTTAACATAATATTATAGGTCCAATATTGTATTATTGTGTAATCAAATATTATTTTAAATTACCAGAAAACGTAATTCAATACTCCGATGACGCAATTACCCTGTGTTGTATAGCTCTAAATTATAACATAATTACACATAAAGGCCCAAATTCGGGGGGGGGGGGATCCAAGTGAGAAATCGCCACAACGATATTTCTCTGGGTGGAGTGTCAGATTTTTTACAAATGAATACAATTTTATATTTTATATTTAAATATTTTGTACATAATTGAAAGTTTAAATGTTAAACCACTTGCTATAGGTATTTGAACATATAAAATCCTAGTTCATTCCTAAATTGTTCTTTTCAACACATACTTGTAACTTGAAATAATAAATAATCATACATATTGGTAGAATATCTATATTATTTATATAATATTATGATTTATTGTTTCGATTTCTACAGTGAATCTCAAAATCCTTGTTTGAGGACTCCGTAAAATGCAAGTTTTAGAAAATCTTATCTTAGTGGGTCCAAGCAAAATATGTAATACTCATAGCTTCGGTGGTTCCGGCTAGTCGATGACGACTGAGTCAGTCAGTCAGTCAACCATTCAGGACAAGTTATTTTACATAATTTTATATATCGTGTATCCACTAAAACTGGGTAGTGGCCAGTGGGTACACTCCATAACTCAGTTACCTACATTACTCAGTACTCTATACATTTAGAATTCTGTCAGCGGGAAATTGATGATCCAATAGTCTATAGTTACATGAGTAAATTACCAGCAAATGGAATTCAAAAATATGTTTAGGGTACTGTGTAATATGGGTAATTTAATTATACAGTGTACCATGTTTTCGCTGAAACACTATGAATATTTTATTTTTTATTTATTCTTCAAGAAGATAATGGGCCCCACTGATCATGTTCGTATATCGATGATTAATTGTAATAACTCACAGTGTGAGTATCACACATCGCTTGCCATCCTGCTGCCGAGTGGAAAAAACAAACTCAATATACCTATAAGTAGGTCAAAAATTAAATCCCACTAAAATAGTTATATATATTATGGTAATGTTGATACGTACAGAAAAAATGTATTGAAATCAATTAAATTTAAACGTACTAATGAAGTGCAGCGAGAGTTGCATTTCGAATCTTTGCAAATATTTTGAATAAGTAGGTACATAAATAATAAATATGTTGCACGCGTGCATATGGTATCTCTGCAATAGCTAGGTGTACAAATTTCGACCAGCTAAAAACGGTGTGATGGAAAGACGGTCGGAACTTGCGGCTATAAATATAATGATTATAATATATTTAAAAAATATATTACATAATATGGAGTACAATCTGCAGTTTGCCAGATTATGATAATAATATTGCCGCTCATGGTATACATAACATATTATTTTCTCGCGATAAAAACGCGTCCGCCACCCGAGCGATATTGCCATAAGGCGCGCATGTTTGTTTACGGCATGCTCGCTATACGCATACGTGTATATATATATAATATATTCTACTTGGTGTGCTGCTTACGCTCGCAATTTCCCGCCGGAGCCTGCGGAGCACTGTGAAATTTAACGGGCGACTTTAATCGGCCAATTATAGGGTTATGAAAACCGAATTTCCCCGCACCGCCGCCGGTTCCGAGATAAGGATATATAAACCGGGAGCTTTTACCCGTCCGGCCGATTTATGAGTTCAATTTTCTCGGCAGCCGCCGCCGCCGCTTGTATATATATATATACGGACAGATATTGTATAGATAATGGTAGGTTAGGTATTACAGCTGCAGATGCCATTTATATAATATTATATATACATTATACACATATAATATTTATATATATACATACATAAAATACGATGTTAACCTTCGCATCTGACTCCGCACTGCAGCACCGCCACCAACTCCAGCTCGGGATTTGTCAAGGCCCGAAAGATACCTATATTATATATTAATATTTATTGTGAAAAGCTCCATCGTCTTTTGTAATAATTTTCACCCGCCCCGTTCGTGGATATAATAATATATCGTCTCGTTTAATCGGAAAACAAAACGTGCGAACCAAAACTGAAAAACATATACCTAGGTTACAGCACCGGGTCATGATGTTACCACTACTCGGTATACCTAAATTATAATATATATATATAGTGCTTATCTACGTGCGGTAGTCGGTCCACACGAAAGTTCCTCGTCATCGTCGTCGTCGTCATAATTATATTATATTGTGCAATGTGCATATTATACTGCAATGTCGCATGACGCTTTTATGTATTTCGGCTTGCTGTAGAAAATCGGTATTTTATGCACGATTCGTCGTTTCAAATGTACGGAAAAATCCACGTTTCGTGCTAATGGAATTTTTTTCCCGACGATCAATATAATAGTGTTGTTTTCGATGTCGTGTGAAAGCTTTGATATTCATAACTGCCGCAATATGAAACCACGTGGAAAATAATGTTTCTGCAGCTGTATGACTAATATAGCGGTGATATCGATTTACGGGACAACTTCCATTGTATGAGTGCGTTTATTTTTATTCTGAAAATGACGTATTTGTTAAGACTTTTTCACATTTTTCGTTTTTTTTTTGCTTGTAAATTGCCTATGTCGAACCCCTTCAACTCGAGTATTCGACACACACCATCGCGTCGGTTCCGCAAAGTTACTCGAAAGACGAATGATCGACGGAAATATTTATTTCGTCTTGAAATCGTGTGTTAAATTGCGCGCCGTGGTTGATCACCGACACTTTTATAGTTTTATGCAAATCGAACGACGTGTGAGATGCGACTCGTATTTATGCGTTTTTCTCAGTTTCCCGATATGACCCACACACTGACAGATGCAGTCTAATAATATAATACTATTATATACGCGTCATGATGGCATGTGTAATAGTATGACGTGCTTCATCATCAATAACCGCTTTATTTTCCATTAGATCCGAGTAAGAGGGAAAAAAGTAAGAATTGAAGGATATTCTCGCGGCGGCTGCACTGTACGAAGGCCGTAAAAATAAACCGAAAGGCGATATATTTATTTATTTTTAAAAAACGAGTTATTGAAAACGCAATCAGTTATAAGGGCATATTTTACATACCTACGTAAAACGACTAGCCAACGAAATACGAGCTCGTCTCGTACTCATAAGTTATTTAGTTGTATCTATAAGTATTATATTATATCGCGGTGTATATATCCAATACCAAAGAGACGCGTATTATCTCTGAAAAACGTGTTCAAATCTGTAGAAACGTAAGCTGAATGGATCGAATCGTCGGCGTCAATTTGAGCACAAATATCACTGTAGTGTATGACAACAATTATTACAAAAATAATACATTATACATTATTACAATAATATTGAATGATTCTTGATGATTCATATTCGGCGTAACTCCATATAAATTTTGACGAAACAAGATTTAGGGCCACGTGAATATTTTTATCGTAAAATTGATACGATGACACATCTGCCACACTCTTTTATCTTTCAGTTATTCAAAATCTGATTTTTGGAATTATTAAATATACAGAAAGACCATAATATTCTCAAATCCTTGAGATTATTTGAGTTACTTATAAGAAGTGCCCTGTTGCGCATAAGAACTTTTATTTTTCAAACGAGAACTCATATTTCAACTGTAAATTATTAAATGGATAATTATCCTGAAAATATTGACCAATAAAAAGCAAAATCGAATAAGTAGTTTTTAGTTATTTAACACTGTGTACCTACTAAGGGTAATACGTTAGGGAGATATGGAGACTATTATATGCCACTATGATAATATAAAAATTTTAGCAACCCAATATTTATAATTTATAATATTGGTTCAAGTTTAATAAAGACTAGATCCAATATTACATAGTATCATTAATTTATATATTTGTAGATCTATTTTTAGGGACAATCATAAAATGTATTTTAATAACTAAAAAACTGAGAAAATTGAAGTGAGCATGCTCGGCGAATAACCTCCTATATAATAATATTATATAAAATAATTTGCGTGTTGTATAATTTCGCACCTAATAATATTAATATAAACCTCCGTAACATCTTAATATCCGATCTTGGACCATGGCACTCGTCATATGCACGCTTCGTAATAACATTGTACGCACATTACGAATTTACTTTATAGGTAATCAGTGACTAATCACTTATATCCGTATGAGTAAAATAAGTAATGACTAATGACCATTATTATAGATCTGTTGGCATGGCAAAAAATTCTACACATTTGACGATAGTACGATACTAAGTCACAGGTAGAATTTACACTCATATATAATATTATTTACTAGCATGAGGAAATTCGAGTTTCGGACACGGCTAAAATGACTGCGTTCGAACGTACATTTTCCTCGAAATCGCGATATCGTGCTCACGACTATGATTATGATACGCAATATTATGGCATATGGGTACGAATAATAATTATTACTATTTTGTGATTTCACGTCGTTTGTTGGTTACAATATGCGTGACGTGGGTTTAATGCTATTCAGACACCATAGGATTTTTGGATCCCGGGGCAACGGACATCATATACCTAACAATAATATCACAATTATCAAAGACACTAATGCCGGTATAAGCTTTAAGTAATTGCACCCCTAAACGCATGGTATATTCTATAAGCGCCTATTATAGTTTGTATAGCTAACCTAACCTATAGACCTGTTCGCCCCCCGGTAATGGTGTTAATTATGTATTCAAAGTCGGGTATATCATAATACTATAATATAGTAGGTATTAACGTGACTTTTAAATCCTCACGACCTCGAATGTATAAAAGTTACGCTTCCAGTGATAGTTTATATTTCAAATTTCAACATTTGGACGTTATCACTGCATAGTATAATGTTTTAGGTTGTTTTTTATATGACATTTATACTATCATAGCTCACTGTTCAAATGTTTGAAAAAATATGTTAACATAATAATATAATGGGTTGTCACTCAGGGAGCTTGTTTGGATGAGTCTTACAGCGTATACAATATGACATAATAATTATAAGTGATCTATAGTCTACAGTGAGACCTCTGCTTAAGGATACTCCTTAAGGGGCTTTTTCTGCTTTTTTTTCATCGACTGGGAGCCCCTTCATAGATTTAAAACTTTTATTTCGTTTTAATATTAAAATCATAAAAAATATACTGCTGCATTAAAAGTATTTTATAGTGTTTCTTTGGATCAATGTAGTCGTCGAGTTATGCAATTAAAAAAAGATATATTTAATATCTTTAGGATTATTTTAGGCACTTATATATTTAAGACATGCAAGCGATATGGTCTGCTCCACGGGGGCTTAATTTTGTTTATTATTGTTAACCATAAAACATTACGGTTATTATAATTACTGATAATTTAGTTATTTACTGCACGAGAATATTGTAATCGGCATTTAAGTCAAGTCTGAACGTCATCGTATTATGCAGTGAAAATTATAATTAAATTACCTCTTTAATTTACTCGGCACTAATCGGTAGGTACTCGTCAAGAAAACTAACATTTTAATATTTTAACGTCTTATTATACCTAGGTATACGTACTAAAAAGTAAATAGGTATAATTATAGCACGTACTATAAACAGCTATATACTGAATACCTATAAGCTGACTAAAAGATTAGTATTTGAAATCGTATATAGGTAACAATAATATGGTTAGTGACAAGTATCTTCTGTCAAATGTAGAGAATGTACAAAAATATGTCTAGGTCAATGAGCATGAAAAACCCCAATAATTAAAATAAAACGTTTCGAATTATTTAGAAATAATACTATGGGTGAAAGTTACTTATGAACCTGCCAGTATATTATAGTGTCAACTGTCAGTATTTGACACAAATGTCGTCACAACCACGTTGGGAGAAAACCGAAAATTATCATAATTTTGAAACGTTTCGTTTGATACTATAATAATGTATACCAAAATTTCGATTTCCGTCATTGCGATTTTCCGCTTAGTATATAATATAGTCTAATAGATACAATATAATAGTATGTGGCGTTCCGCTGGCACCTGAAGCAGACGCGTATCGAAACATCTAATCGTTTTGGCGAGCGATCAAAAACCTCCCCAAGAATAAAACAGATATAGTGCATTTCCCTATGTATAATATAATATTATATACAACCCAATATTAACGAGACAATATTTATTGTGGTCCCGCGGGATAACCGTGCCCGCGTATAAATTATATTAGACTGAAGCTTTCGGGTCGTCGGCCAGATCTTATCTCTTGAAACCAAGTCTGGTTGACAAAACTATAATAATATTATGTACATTACACAATCTCGACGTCTTGAAGTCAGCCCTGACGATAACCACAGGCAAGGTTAGGCCACCTAACCTAACCTGAATTTAAACTAATGAACGATCGGTTTAAGACTAAAATATGTAATATGGTAGATGTATATGTATTATAATATCAATAACTATCAAATATTATATTAAAAAAATAATTTTAACTTTCAAAAATAAAGACAAAATCAGACAATTTCAATGAGACATTAAATGGTATTATTGTCTATAGTCTATACAAGGCATATATAATTCGTGATCCGTCATTCTGTTACGCTTTAACGCCAACTGAAAATGAATATTTAAACATGTTTATTCATTAATAATATTTCATAACATGCAAAACGTAATAATTATATTAGGTGTTTGAGTATTTCAATCAAATTTGTTTTTCATCAAATAAAAACCACATCGTCTTACATTTTGAACACTTTTAGCGGTAAATGTTTGCTGACACGCTCATGCCGTCGTGTATCCTTCGAGTTTTTGACGAAAAGTTTCGCAGTAGGGACCGTTTGTTCTGTTGCACGCATATGTAGGTACTTGTAAATATTGAAAAGAAATGGAATAGGTATCACCAGGCACATACGTCAGCACATAATACATTATTACTTATTAGAGGTGCGAGGAAATCGGCGAAAAGCCAGATCGCTCGATACGTGGTGGGCAGGGGGTGGTGAATTTTCGTTACCCTCATGGCCCACTGCACGCACAAAGGGAGTACTATAATAATATGGCATTGTAGTGCAGAAGATAATACGAAAAAGGCGTTGTCGACGGTTCGTTCGCACAGCACTTTATATTGTATTATTATTCTATAAAGACGCGCGCGTCCGCGTCATTAACGTCCGCGGGGTCAACGGGATGGGTCGTTTGGTGGGGAGGGGGCACCGCCGAATGGATGCTTTCCAGATTACAAATATTTATTTACCTACACATAGGTGCCCACAGCCATTGTGCGGTGTCGATAAATAATACAGAAGACGTATATAATATATATTATATTATATATTATGTTTTACGCTCACATAAATGTATATTATAATACATATTATATTGTATTGTGCCCTAGACTGCGGGAAAACCGTGACAAATTGACGGGCGATGGGTGTTGTTATAATATCATTGTGAACGTGTATTATTATACGTGCTTGCGGTTTTCGCCCCGACTCTGATATAATATGACATTATATATTATTATATTATATTCAATTATTTCGTTACACGCAATTCGACGGCGAGCTCGTCGAGTGTGAAGATTAAATGAGCTAGAAACGCGACTTTTCGGTACTGTATATAATAAATTAATAATATCGTATATTATATATTCGCCGTGTAGGTTAAGTACGTCGTGTGGTGTATTGTAACCGTTTTCTCGGCGCGCCGACGAAGGAGAAGGAGTTTTCCCGCTCTATTGTTGGGCTCGCGGGCAAATCGCAAACGTATATAATATATAACACGACATAACTGCAGAATGAGCAGCATTACATTATTGTACACGAGCTGCAAACACACTCGACGCACATAATACAATATAAGACGTATAATATAATATAATATTGTTATGTATATACCGTAGTACTCGACTGTACGTCGCATGCACTATACTACTCTGCCTGCACTACCACTCATGCGCACATGAGTTATTACGACTTGCGTCGACTCTCGGCATTCCGTATATCATTTTATTATATAATATAAAATAATAATAATAATAATAATATTGTTGTGTGGAAATCAAACGACACGAAAAACCGTCTGTCGGCGCGGGACGTTGTCGTTGGTATACTGGAGGAGTGTGAGGGGTGGTCGGTCCACGACACTGCAGGTACGTGGTCTGAAAATAGAATCGTTATTCTTCCCCTCCCCTCACCGCTGCGAGGTGCGACACCGCTCGACAATGTTATTTATACCTATATCTGTCTTGGGAGCGTACCGTAAACCAATACCACAGTCCACCGCGCGGTTTCAATGGCCGTCGCGTCGTATTATAAAAACGCATATATTATACTTTATCTTATTTTTTTTTCGGTTTGCCGTAATACTTTGGTTTTGGTTCGTTTTCGTGTGGTACCCGGTCTAGCATAAATTTACGACGAGAGAGTCGGTGTAACGGTGCGACGGCGAGAGAAAACGAGAGAGACAGTGTGTGAGAGATAGAGATAGCGGGACTGCGGGAGTGCTTGCGGGAGGAAAACTCTGCACTCCCAAGTTTACTGCAGCAGTCGTTGTACGGATTAGACGAAATATAATATACTGGAAACTCTTTTTTCAGAGTAACACGAATCGAAAACAGCACTATAATAATATGTATCTATTAGTTAGCCGACGATAATATGTTGTATTGGATTACCTCGATATCTACGAGACCGCTAGGTGCGTACGTTATACGCGATCCGAAAGCCTGGTGAATTTGTTTGACATTTTGTTCAACGGAACCTGTGTGATCCCTGAGACGCGCGGAAACGTTATTTATATTTATTTATAAATCTTACAAATTGTAGCTTTTAAATATTTAATACAATTATGTAATATGTTGCTGTCATATTTAAATATGAACGAAGACAAAAATGTTAAGTGTTTTCCTTGGTATTTCTCAAACAATAATCTTCAAATAGACCTAACAATTCCTACCCTTAATCAATTAGAAAAATTATATTACTTTAAATTTCATACCAACTTAAACTGTCACAGTGACCCATTAATCAAACAACTATCCTCTGTCACATTTCCCGGTAATAGTGGCCTAGAAACCTACTAAAATAAAAATAAATAAAATAAAAACAATAGGTTATACCTAAAATGTACCTGGTCGGGTGGCACTGCTGAGTGCCTTCCCATAAACGCAACCCTTTGTTAATAACCATTCATCAAATTTACTCATCGTACTAATTGTATTGTATGGATTGTAAATAATTTTTAATAAATAAAAAAAAAATATGAAGACAAACATACACTGTGTGACTTAACATAATTAGGGGTGGAAAATAGATGGTCACAGATGTCGGCTGTCGCATACGATCCCGTATCGAACGCTCTTGCAGTGTATGCCCATACATGATAATATATATAGGCAATAGGCATATAGCATAATACTTTGTTGGTGGTCGAATACGGCCTACGGGGCCACGGGGTTCTCTGTTCAAAACTGTTTCCAAATGTTTTAGTATATGTTACACATTTGACCTGACGTTTGGTCAGTAATGAGTGACGACTAATGATGAATGGTGGTGACATTTGCGTTCACCGGAAAGGCGGAAACGCATCGTCGTCAAATGCACCTATGGACTCCATAGTATGGAGTATATTATGTACCTATAATATTTGCACCATGCATCTTGATATAATTACGTCCATACAATAAATGCAAGCATAATATAATATAGAATACTGCAGTTTGAATAGTGATGGCGGTTATTCGTAAATAGCTTTTTTCTTTCGAATTTTGCAATTAGAATAATTCTGCAGTAAAACGGTTTTTAATTTTTATCCATTATCAACTGAATTATTATATCTACAGATAATATTTTATTGTAAAATTGTAGGTAACACTTACACTATGGTACATATTTTGATGTTGTCATTGCTATCAAAAAAACCCCGCGAAAACTATATGTCATTATAATGACAGTTGGTACTGAAAGGGTTAAAACTTTACCTGAAACATTGCATTATAGCTGTTATTGTTTTAAATTTAAGAACGATCATGATAGGCGGTTTATTGGCACTTTCATTTTCGCAAATTTCCTAGAAAACGATCTCTATATAAGTGGTACTCGATATACAAATCGAATAGATGTTAAATTTTCCAAGCTATTGTACAAATGGTGAATTTATTATCTAAGTAAATTACACTTTTTGATCTGTTTTTTGTAATAAGAAAACCATACGTACAAAAAACAAAAGGAGACGTGCTTCGTTGACTCGTTAACGTTGTATATTGCAGATAGATACAATAATAAAATAATAAAATACCGTCTGGGAAAAGTTTAACTATACATATGTTATATATCTATTAATGTACATATTATATTCGTCAAACGTCAACATAAATCAACCTCGTACGCCAACTGTAAGTTATGTAGGCAATATTAGGTACACAGTAATTTCTATACCACCCTCAACTTAAATTGCACTATATTTCGTACATATGTTTGATTGTCCATGTTGTCCATCTTGAAGCGGATATAGTTCGATGGTAATCTTACATTTAAAATTGAATATTTTCATGTTTTCCACTTGAGTACTATACACTATTATATTATGATATATTTACAATCATTGAAAGTTGAAACTTATTCATATGTAACTATATCATGATATAGATTCATAATAGTAAATCATTTAAAACATCAAAAGATAATCATTTTATGGACAATATAATTGGTATAAGTGTATAACGAGTTTAATTAATTATAAGAATTGGTTATTTTAATTTAATATTATACAATAATAATACGATAAATATAATAAGTAATAACCATTAAGGTTTTTATTCTTGAGTATAGCGTCTTTCTAGTTTCTACATATAGTATTCATGAAAAGTTAATATCCAACAAACAATAAATGTTATCTACATTCTAACTAGTTGTTCTAGAAACTTCTAGTTTCTTCAGTAAATTTATTATTATTGCATATTATACTGTACAGTATATTATATACGAAATGCATTACAGTAAATTTTATACGAATTGGTTAACATTTTTAAATATAATGCAAACATCGTAAACCAACTAAATCAACATTTATGATAAAAAGCGTACACTCTAAGAAAAATTGGATCATGTCAATTACGATTATACTAGATAGTAGATAGTAGAACACGATTTCAACAATAAACCAACATATTTTAATATAATGTATATTGTTTAATATGCTTGAAACAAAAAAAAAATTATATCGATGTCATAGTATCGACAGTATTTCAGTTGTTTTAAATAATATGCACTGCGCCTTTGATATTTTTTCGCTATTGTTATAATAATAAATATTTTATTATATATAAATAAATCTTATAAGATTAACTCATCAAAAATAAAACAACAAAAGGCACTACATAATAATATAAGCGGGTGTAACATGTGTTTTGAACGCTTGCCTCTATCAGACTTATGCGAAAGATACAAAACAAATTAAGGAGCGTCTTAAGTCCCGCAGCACATTCAAACCATCTGCAGCAGTTCTCTAATAATAATATATTGTAAAAATCGATATCAGAAATATAATAATATATATAGTTTATACGCACGAGGCTGTACTAAGAGGAAATCCGCTTTCCTCGTTTCGACACCAAACGTGTAAATCTACACTGCAAAACACGACTGTACCTACATGACTACATGAGTATAATTATAGCTCATATACGTAAATTATACGATGATGCGAAAGGTGAGTCACACGTTTGAAAGGCGAGGGCTCTGCGGTGAAAAAAAATAGAATAATAATTTATTGTAAGAAAAAAAAAATATTATTCTAATTAGCTGGTATGGATTCAATAATCCATTATATTATTAATTCGACCCACACCGCGTCGTCATCGCAATAAGAGACGATAATTATTTTATAGATGATAATAGTGTAATATAATAACATAATATTATATTTATATATTATAATAAAATTGTACTCGAACAACACTACGATCCGGCTAGTAGTCCGATAAATCTTCTTCGTGGTCGTTTTCGGGTTTCCTATACATAATATATATACACATACATATTTAGATATATATTATATATTCATTTATATGGTATGAACATGTGGGGATTACGCAATCGGCGCGTGTGTGCTTATAATATACGCGTCCAGTCGGCCGTGAATTATTCTCGTATTTAATAATAATAATATATACAAGCGTAGGTATAATATAATATATTATCGCATACGACTGTTGTCGTATGATAATAAACAACACGATTTTTTTTCTCTAGCGATCTCGTAATTTTTTCTTCTCTCCAATCTCGTAATTTTATCCGCGCGGAATCCTCGTCCGCGGGCACCCCCCCCCCCCGACAAGGACCCTACGACGTGCTGCAGCGTGCGTATGGATCCTCGTTTATGCAAATCGCGTTCGTCGCTATGGTATGATATTATTATTGTGTCGAGAAAACCAAAAAACTGGTTGCGTTCACAACGCGCGTTCCACCACTGCTGCAGAGCACATAATATAGTATATACGAATTATATTATAATAAATATCATGCACAATATACGTACCTAGGTATATGCGTGTAGCCCTCCTGTCTACCACGTTATACGTATATACCTACCAAATGTAATATATTATATATGTATATACACCGGTGCGGCGGCGGCGCTATACATATTGTACGATTTACCGGTTTCGGCGCGGGGTGCCAACAGGGTGCTCGTACGCGTACTGCTGTGAGCAAGACGTAAAAAATGACATAGTAGACCTACCGATTATGGACGAGAGCCATTATATCGTTGTTATTATTATTATTATTATCGCATCGTTATTTTCTGTCGTCTTCGCGCGCGCATATAATTCACGACGTGCACCGCGCGGGGTTCTCCGCCGCGGAGGTCCCGGGCGGATATATTATATTATTATTATTATGCGGAGGCCACCATTTTTCGTGCACATAAATCGTTTTTAATGGGCGACCAAAGTGCCCATTATATTATATTGTATTATTTACCTGTGCCGCGTCTTACGTGGAAAAAAATTAAGCGATATACCTACGCCGTACCGCCACCCCCTCGACCCTCCCCCCCATCAATACGTGGCCGGGGCGGACCGCTTATTGGTCCTTATAATGTACAGTTTTATAGCCGTCGTCGGTCTCGTTTAGTGTAGGTACACATATAAGTAGGTACACACATATAATATATTATTAAGGACTTAATTTTACTGCAGCGACCGGTATATGTGTATAAATATATCAGTAGGTATATGATGATAATATATCGGTAGGTATATGATGATATTATTAAATACAAAGCGAAAGAATTCGTTAATCACGTGCAGGGGCGTCGTCCAGAAATCGGTTATCAACGACGATAAACTCCCTGCGTATATAGTCCCTAGAGGTATATATTATATTATGCTCTCTGAACTTACACGCGCACCGCCCGATATACCCTCTTGATATTATTATTAAGACCGTTTCTTTTAACTGCCTTTAAGGAGACAAGTATTTTCTTATTATCGCGAGTATTGAATATAATTTAATTAAAATAATTATCAACAATTAATACGTGCGCAAAACCCATTAAATATATATAGGTAGGTACCTATATAATGACTATATACACAGGTATACATGTGTGAAGTATATATTTTACCTCCAGTAATATAAATATCCCAAGTCCAACAAAACATCAATGTTGTACCTATAGTTAAAATATAAGAACAAATTATATTATAAAACTTAAGCAAAGAAACTGTAAATAATGTAATTTTTGTAACTTTTGTCTTACTTTTAACCGATGTATGTGAACTAAAATTAGGCTAGTAACCCTAGATGTTTAGTTTTAACTTTTAAATAAAAAAAAACGTACATAAGAAAACGTATACTAAAAATTTAAAACACGTATAAATATATAGATAGTAGATACTCATATATTATACAATATTGCAAGTAACCGAATATTTAATACTTTTTAAAAATGTAAACCCATTTCCGTAATAATTCAGTTTGTTTTTTTGGTAGGCACACGAGAAATTATGTCAAAAAAATTAAGAAGAAAAGAGGCATAACAACATCGAAGTAACTATAGGATCTCTCTGAATGTCTTGGAACCGAAATCAGAAATGGCCAACGCAATTAAGGTAATTGGCTCCCTTAAAATGGCCAGTTCTACCACAAAACAAATTTAAATGTTATATAAAATAAACTCGAAAAACGACGGTCATCATTAAATTATACCTACTAGCTCTTATTATAATTCTTATTGCATTCATGTTTCCTATTTCTCAACACAACAATATGTATAAATGTTTAATGCATGTACCTAATATAATAAAACCATTTAAATGTATTCAAACTATATGTAAATATATTTGAAATAATATTAAATCGTTGTTTTTTCCTTGTATTCAATTATATATTATAATATTAATGTTAATACTGCAACTACAACGTATATCAATGAAAATGTACCTAAAGTGGCCTAGAAGACTAAGACCGATAAAGACTTTTTTTTTTAATGATTGTAAATACTATCTAGGTATTGTTCTAATAAAGATATTATTGTAAAGTCATAATATGCAAAGATATATTGGGTTATCGGAAGTTAAAAATAATTTTGATAGAGCAAACCAAACCTTACGTATATATTATAATTAATAATTATTTGTATACTATATTAGTTCTATATACCTGCCTAATATTATACTTAATTCTATGTAGTCTATATGAGATACGATATATAATTACTTACTGTATAGTGTATATATTATAAAGCCCTATTTAACAATTTACAAAGATTTAAGTGTAACATAATATTATACGTACTTTATAAATTATAATACATGTATGATAGTGCGGTGCTCTATTGCAGAAAGAATCGCTACGTTATTTCTCGACAGTCTACAGCGGGCAAAACATATATAATATTATATTATAATATACTCTTATCGAAGAAAAGGAATGATGGTATAATAAATATTCTTCACGATCACGTGCCTTATCACACGTAACGGTTTTTGTCGTAAAATATAATATATTTTTCTGCTTTATTTTTGCCGATGTTATCTTATTCGCTGTACAAATTCACATTTCTCAGATCCACTGCTCGCATGTACAAACGCTGCTGCGAAAAGAACAAATATACATAAACATATAATGATATAATATATGTATATATATATATATATATATATATAATATGTATGTATGCGATATTATATGCTGTATTGCTGTATACGATATATTTTATTTTGATTCTAAATAATCATTTATTACTTTGAAATATAAAATATTAATACAATTTCGTTCGTGTACACATCGTATGGTATAGCTATAGTATACCTAGTGTTTTTATGCGTATTTATCAAATTATTATAATAATTTAAACAAGCATATTTTTTCATATTTTGTGCTGTACGTAATACGTAAATGATTGCAGAACAAACGAATTCGTTAAGCCATCGTCGCTTGAGCGTTGTTTGATAAAAACTTATTGATATTTCGAGCTAAAACTCTATTTATTTAGAATCCATACATCAAACACGGGACTATTCGATATGGTCGATTTTGTTCGTTTAATTTTAACAGTTCATAAAGTATTTTAAACCGTAGTGGTTATATTCGGGGACCAACTGGCACCTGTGCCTCGACCGAAACAGAAAAAAATCTCAATGATATAGATGTTATCCTGCATAAATACATATACACAAATAATTCGTGTACTGCAGTGTAGGTACACATTTAAAATGTTTACCTATACATATTATTATAAATTATTATTTACACAATATTATGTCTATCGACGCGGTCCTGAAACTGTGCTCTTGTCCGTTTAGACCACTTATTATTTTATGAGAATATATATGATTATTATACACCATGTAACAAGTGGATAGACGACCACTTATGACTTATTATATCAGTATATAAGGTTTACATTTTATGTACACACACAACAATGTAAGTAATAACCGTGGAACATTTTAAATTATTTGTTGCATCACAGCATGACTGCGAGATTAGTTCAAATCACTACAAGTGCTTGTGAAATACATTTTTTTTTAAATAGGAGGCATAATAGCTATATTATAAAGAATGAATAATAAACATTAAACTGGATAATGGTGTGTATCGTGTATGTAGAATAATTGCCAGTTATTCAAAAACCATTCATAATGGTTATTATATTTCACAATCACAATAAATAGATTTTTAAAAATTTTAAAATAATATGTCTATAGTGATAGTCTATGGTAATTTATTTTTAATATCAATTTCTCAAAATTGTTCTTTCATATTTAACATATCTTTTTCAAAAACATAATGTTCATTAGCCTATACGATACTTAGTTTAAAGTTTTAAAAATTATGAACATTTTTAAAGAATAATATATTTTATACTATACCTACAAAGATTTTGTGAGTATTGATCTATAATGCTTGCTGTGAGTTCGGAAATTTTAATTTGTAATAATGACTTTTAGATTAATAAATTGACTTAAAATATACAGTTTTATGCGATGACGACTGTTCCTATATCAGTTATGTCAAATTGTAAAAGTGACAACAATTACCTCATAAAATTTTTTTTTTATATTAATTTCTAATAAATAAAATGTATTTCCGATTGGAAGATTATTTGTAACACTTCTTCAACTAGAAAAAAAATACGAATACAAAATTAGCTATAAAAAACCACATCATTCTAAAACCAATACAGCTTCTTAGCTCAAAATCTAAAAGACGGAAAATAATTTACTTATCTGCATTTTATAAACTTGTAGAATGTTTTATTTTTATTCATACGTGTCTGTGCAGGTTAGTGTTCGTGTACAAGTTGATCACTTTTGCGATTCATTCATGTAACCTAACATAATATATTTAGCTAACTTTAATTAAATCTTGGAATTTATTTTACATACATACCAGCTAATGTAGGTACATATAATAGATTTACAATAAATACAAATAATTTACTGTTCAAAATAATATGGAAAGTTATTAGCCATCGATGCTGAATAAATTATAATTTCGATGAGATAAAACTTACTTTTTACTGAATATAAAATTATGAATACTCTATTTTTTTACCTCTCTCTCTGTCTCTGTCTCTGTCTCTCTCTCTCTCTCTCTCTCTCTCTCTCTCTCTCTCTCTGGTTATAGCTTATAATGTCTGCCATTAAATAATACTTACAAGTGATAAATACCAAAATATAATATGAGATCAAGTTAAAACACACGATATATATATATGTCGCATCCACTTAATGTAATCGTATTTTTCATGAAATGGATATCCATTTCATGAACAACGATCATATCGTGTAAGTCAAATTTTAGTTCATGAAATGGACATATATTTTATCCATTTCATGAAATGGAAACTCTTATTTTACACTTTGTGTAATATTTTTAATTAATTACATCAATAGGTAACTTTTTGTGAAATCGAAATAATAACATTGATACGAGTACATTTTATTACATTTATTCATGATTATTATAATTATGTAATATTGTATTATAATTATATTTTATATAATAATAATAAATTATATAAATATAAATAGTTATATAATCATTATCATTGTGAAATCGAAATAATAATATTGATAATTTTATTATCATTTTTATTTATTATATTATAATTTTTATTTTTATTAATAATTTATTATTTATATAAATAATAAATTATTACTTATTTTTACAAATACTAGAGCTATGGCAACGACTGTTGCATTTTACCGAAGCTTTAAAACAAGCACAACGTTTTGATTCACATTGGCGTTTACAAATGCAACTTAAAAAACCTTGTCCCCCAGAAATATGAGAAACGGTTTCACGTAATGTAAGTTCTTTATCATTATTAACTTCGGTAATTTTTAAAAAATTAGATGTCGCGGGTTTTAAACTTGCTGAATTGTACCACCCTTTTACTAAGCCATACTGAGTTCCGAGTTGGTGCAGTTTATGTTCGTTCTGATTGACAATAACTGCAATTACATTGGCAGGATCTGACGGTCCTCGATCTACTTTAGGTACTGTTATTAAGACGCAATCACCAATTTGTAAATCAATATTACAACTTTAAAATGTTCATAACTCACTTTAAAATAATAATATCATTAAAAACATATGTCATTGTCTAGATAATATTCTTACCTTTAAATTTGATCATAGGTAAATTTACTCTAATATTAAAGCTAACATCACAAAATGTATTCTACTGAATGAAAATTTGTTATAATGTACGTTAGTAAGACAGAGACCTCTTAATTCCAAATAACATAAAACAAAATAGTTTTTTGAAATACAAGCCCTGATGGCTGATTGTTATAATTTTATTTGAAGTTTGAATATTTTGTATATTTTAACAATTACTTACATTTTTATTTTGGCCGCTAATATTTCTTCAATTATTAATTGAACCTCATTTTTGGTGGGTGGTTTTTTCCCGGGTTTGCCTACATAGTAGGCATTTAATTTTTCATAATATTCAGCAAATGAATCAAATTCCATTTTATAAATTGTATTCCTTGTAATGAACGTTAATATACGGCTCGCATCAAGTCAGAGAACGTACTGGCATCATATAAAAATAAAAATAAAAACTTTCCAGAGTGCTATTACACTCATACAATTGATGCGATTATATAAAATATAATTATAATACAATATTACATAATTATAATAATCATGAATAAATGTAATAAAATGTACTCGTATCAATGTTATTATTTCGATTTCACAAAAAGTTACCTATTGATGTAATTAATTAAAAATATTACACAAAGTGTAAAATAAGAGTTTCCATTTCATGAAATGGATAAAATATATGTCCATTTCATGAACTAAAATTTGACTTACACGATATGATCGTTGTTCATGAAATGGATATCCATTTCATGAAAAATACGATTACATTAAGTGGATGCGACATATATATTATATTATGTAGGTGTATATTGCGAAGCGGCAATAAGCGTTGGCGGTAAATTCTGCTTTACCGAAAAGGGGAAATCGAGAGACTTTAAAACCGTCGTATTCGCACCTCGTTCGTTGCAATTTACTCGGCCGTTATACAACCGTAATGCTCGGATGATGATAAAATATGCGCAAGCGGACGACGAAAAAAAAAATTAATACCCGCCGGACGCGTTCGCATTGTCGCAGTAATAGCGGCAATAGCCGAGCATTGCGATTTGAGGATATATTATAATAACCCAGAAGTATTATATATGGCACGCAATAACAAAATCGATTCATAACGACCATTGTATTATATATTCGAGAGAATTCCAATTTATAATACATATATATATATGTACAATACTGCAGCAGAAACGTGCAGCACTAGACGTCATATGATAAAGCTAGCTACTTGGTAAAGAAATATTACGAATCTCCATTCCGCTAGTCAGTGCAGCATGCATTATGGCTATCTGTATATTATCTAGGTATAGGTACCTCCAAAATTTAATCAGTAAATAATGTTTGAAAAAAAATATTACGTCTACAACAGATTTCACAAGACGATGGTAAACTATAGTCTACACCTATATTAAGTGATGGGTTTTAAAAAATATTCTGGGGTGGGGCGAGATCCAGTATCCCTGGCCACTGCCCGTCTACCTATAATATTATAATGTACATTATATTCATCTTTATGGATAGAAAGAGAGGTTAAATGGTACATTAAAATTGAACGGTGTGGATTACAGAAGAATATGATTTTTCCAGCAATTATTTTAGATGCGAGAAACTTTAAAATTACATGTAGCTATATACATTGCGTTTTATATGCTTTCACCAGAAGGGGACTGGGACACATGCAGTCGGTCCACGATTAAAAGAAATCGGCCTTATACTATTACAACCTAAACTTTTAGAACTTTATTTTTGACTTTTGGTTACTCTCCAATCACAATAATCAACAGGTGATAAATGTTTTTAAAATTAAAATTTATCAGTGGTAATATTAATTTGTTTGTTATTTTCATTGTAATGTAAATCATAAATCATGGATAATATTTAGAGTATAAATGTAATAGATATAGATGGATCATTTTTACTTAGGTACATACACAATCATTTAATCAATAATTAATTGTTTAAATAGGTAACTCATAATAAACTTATTTACAACTATTTATTTCTTTATACTTGAAGAGACCGATATTAATGATAATTGTATTGGGTCATTGGCCACAGCCATATTTTTTTTTACATATTTTTAGGTGGAAAAAATGTTTTTCATATTTTAAAGCAGTACATTTTTTTAAGTACTTCGATATATTTAAATTCAAATTTTGGATGAGTAGTTTAGTGCTTATGGATTTATAACCACGGGTATGGAATTATTACTCAAAAAACGTCAAAACTGATAAAAAAAAATGCAAAATAAAAGTCCAAGTTTAAAATTCTTTGATGTATGAAACGGATTTTGTACTTGAAAATCATTTCCAGGGACTTTCTAAAAAATAATCAATTTCGTATTAAAATGAGGGCCATATAATTAAGTATTTAAAGTTTAGTTGAGCGGTGTGGATCATGTTGGTCAACTACCAAGGTGTTCTAAATAGAAGAGGTCCTAAAAAAATCATCAACAATAATAATATTACAGCAGGTGGATTATTTTGTACCAGTCCGGGAAGCATAATAATATGACACTGGCCCACAGTGAAATTGCACAGTAGCACATAGTGGCTCAGTCCGCTCCTGGCTTTCACTAATGTAATTTTGTATACAATTTATAATTTTTTCTTACAACATAATAATATACAGACTTAAATTTAGAAGTATATAATAATTATTAGTGTAATGTTTATCCATTCGTGTTAATTAAATTAATTTAAACGTTTGGTTAGTTATATTTAAATAATTTACTTATCTCAAACAGTCAAACATAAAAATAACGACCATAGCCACAGTGTCTACATGGTACGTGGTATTACCAATCAGTCTTTATTGTGATAATTTATTGTATAAGCCGTTATATTACAACGGAACCTATCTATTAAATGGAATCGTCAATTTAAATTGAAAATAGACTACTATAATTAACGGTAACAAATAACACTTTAAAGCCTTCAATAGAAATCTTGTGTGATATTTATTATTTATGATGGCTTTATTTAATAACAAGTGTTTCAGAAAACTGGTGATGGATAATTTCGTCATAAACTTATTATAAAGATAGATAAATTATAATTTAGGTACTTTCAGAAACAAAGTAAGAGTATGAAGTTAAGAAAGCCTTTAAATTAAATGTTATTTACCCTCTCCAATGATACAATGAAGAAAAAAATGACTAGTACCTATACTGCATTACTGATCTATCATATTTTAATATAATATTATATAGGTATCATATTGAATGTATGCGATTTTAATCACATTCGAACACTAATTATTATTTGTAAGTGCAAATATATTTGATTTTGACATAAATTAATACATTTAAATTCAATTATATGTTAGAATATTTCATAATATATACCGACGTATATTATAATTATAGGAACTATATTAGCAATTGTATGTAATTTTATAAGCAATAAATTTACAGTCAATTATAATATGATAATAGTAAGTAATTTAACAATTTATGCAAAATAAATAAAATTTATAGACGTATATGAAAACTCAGTTATTTAGTGTAAAAAATGTATTACATAAAATTATGGCTTAAAAATAATATTAAGACATTAATAAGGACTAAAAATATATTTTGTTTGTAATTACTAATTATCTATATTATTGATTAGGTAATAAATTATAAAAGTAATCCCAATTCATATGGTTTAATCATTGTAATTTATAATATATTGTAATATTATGGAGTAGGTACAGTTTGATAAAATTGAATAAACATGATAGGTATATAAAATAATTAAAACTGTGTTAATGATCAAAGTTATAGCATAACATGTTTGTTTAGGATAGTTGAATTAGATTGTAATTGGGATATGCGGAGTGTAGAGCGTGTAAATCCTAAATGCTCATTATTTTCAAGTCAAACTATACAATATAATATTATTATGAATTATGATGATTAATAATTATTATATTATGAATCGAGGTTATCGTTAATCGTATTCATTCGTAACCAGATAACGCAGAATGAAGTTGATTGATTGTTATTTTTCAATTATAATTTTACAATTGTATTTTTAATTATTTTGAATAATTGATTTTTTGTAAAGTTACCTCGAATGGACTCAAAAACCATTCCCAGAGACGACGAACAAGTCGATAGAGAAGCCAATAAACAATAACCAATTATAGGTAGGTACAAATCGAAAGGATATCGAAAAACACAAACGATCGTCAATATACCTACAAATATGAGTACCTACCTTTCCTACCTGTATGGCCATAAATAGAAAAAAAAATTAAACCAAAACGCATGAAAGAAATTACACCGAATAATGTGTGGTGAAAGAACAAACTCCTTCATATTATAAAAAAAACCTTTAAATACATTTTTATTTTTTAAAACCTAAAAATTAATTAAACCCATTTACAACGAGATAAAATCAAGTACTTAATTTGAATGCGACTTTATTATATATATATAGGAATCACAAAACACAGACAAACATATTATATAGACATTACTGATTACTCGCATGAATTTTTGTTAGAAAAATAATCTCCTCAGGAATGAGAAGAATGTGTCTTATTCGAGTTATACAACTTTCACGGCACTTATAAATATTTTATTTTAAACACTATACAGTATACATACCTACATGTACACACAATATATATATACATAGAATATTATAATCAGTTATGTACAATGGGCAGAAAAAAGGACAACGCTCGAGAGTAAATAATCTAAAAAACTCCGACATTCTTAATGCGTATAAACATGTATTTAAATATAGAGACGTACCTATTACTATAAACAGAATAATGTAAAATAATAGTCTTTACTGTAATAATATAAAAAATATGTTATAGATCGATACCTATTATAAAATAATAATACATTGTACCTACATTAATGGCTATAGTATTGTAAATACTATTTACTAATTAACTATAATATGGTATATTCTAATTAAAACAAATCAACGAATAACGATGTACCTATAATTTTATAGTAAATAAACATCAACCTTTTGATGATGTTATTAATAGTATAACATGTTATTTGATATTTAAAATATATTCTATTTTATCACGTCCAAACAACTGTATATAATATATTATTAAAAGTTGAATAATATTCGTGTTTATTTGGAATCGAATAAGGATGTAGGCATGCGCATCTTATGACCGCTATAATTCTTGTTGGTACCTTTCACATCATAAGATAATTATATAGCCTGAGTATATAAAAAAAACCCTGTAATAATACCTAAAATTATATTTTATTTGAAATACAAATCATAATATTATTATTAAGTTACATATTTTACACTCTTTTCTGTGTCGTCCATAATTTAACACGTTATGCCTAGTCAATGTTAAAATACAAAATTTTTTATCGACTGAATGCTGTGATCATCTTTTAAATATACCATTTTTTCAGGTGCAGCTGTTACCGTACCTAGGTATAGTTTAAAAACACTCAACTTTTCAACGTCTGGTTACAGTGGTGAAATGGTTTTCAATTATTGCCACTGATAAAATGTTAAGAATGTTAAAGGTTACTCTGGCTAAGCTCTAACTAGGTTTTAAATATGACTATTCTTAGATAATGTGATAATTGAACACAACAAAAAACATTATGGACAATACGCGACATACTGACAAGTGAAAAGGCACCCTTAGTTAAAATCGTTACACCTTTTTATAGTGTTTAAAAATACAAAAAACAAATATCTCAATAGGTAATAAGTACACCTCGATAAAATATATCAGCAGCAGATACAAAATATAAACTGCCCCTGCACAACATATAGCAGAGAACTTGTAATTGTTCGAAGATAATAATAAATAAAATCTCGACGTCGTAAAAGGAGTTTTATGTCCGTTATTTATCTGCCGTATATAGGTGCCAACAATATAGTTTTATTGTTTTTTTTTTACTGTTGTTTTGACACGTTACAAAAACATATGCGTTTATATAGGTTATAACCGTTTATTATGTATTAAAATCACTAGTGAATAGATGCAATTGTGTTATACGACTCACGGACGACATAAAAACGTGTACAATGTAGTACACACCTCCTGGAAATCAGACTGTGTCAATGAAATAATACCACGAAATCCGTGACATATTATAAAAAATGTGAAAAAGTTATAAAAATTAATATTGTTATATTACGCTAAAATAATACTACGCATGTATTGTTATGTGACGATTAGTTTAACTAAAAACAACAATGATACGTAATTACAAATTAGTAATGTAAAATGAAGACAGTACCTAGTAATATTTTCTAGAAATATTCATTAAATCGAAGAAAAATAAATCTAGTAAGAAAAGTATTTTAATATTATTACAATCAAAACACTTTTATAAAATAATCAAACATTTAAAAGATCATAGACATAATGATATGTCGGCACACTTGTTTTATAATAAGTCTTTAAACTTAATTATTGAAAATTATAACACTTAGGTAGTATTTAAAAATGAAATCAAAAAATAATTTTAAAAATATAAATGATATAAAATTTTACAAATCAAAGTTGTATTAGGTTCTTAATTGAAGTACTAATAGATACCTATTGTTTATTTTATTGTTTTATTAAGCTAATAGTCCACGGTATCTGTGGCTATTGGACGTAACATTGCAAATAAATTTAAAAATTACATAATTATATTCTTAATAATTAATGATAATAACAAATAATGAAAAACAATAAAATTAAATATTAAGTATAAGATACAATTTACAATGTATTTATCAGGTAAGTTTCTGATAGGAACTAAATGAGCTTAGAAAGGTTATTGGGCTGAGTGTTTTAAGATTTAATGCTGTTTTTATATTTTATTTCTTTTAGGTGATCGGATATTTGGAATTGTCCTATTGTCATACCTATTTTCTAAAATCAGTTGGAATATGTTTTACTGTAAGAGAAAACCCACGACATGTATAGTAAACAAAACATACATTATACATATAGTTTAAATAATAACGAACTAAACGAAACACAACATCTCCTCTCAAAAGCCTGTGACAGTGACAAGTCCACGAGCAGGAGAGAATAAAAAACTAAAAGAAAAATATTATAATATTCATCTCGGTAACGAGATTAGTGTCTCCGAAGAATAACCGTTCGAGATTAATCGAGAATAAACTATGGTCCACTACGTCGAGTACGTCACTGTGCGTAAAAAAGGACCACTAAATATAATGGTAATAATATTATGGTCGACGATCATTGCCGTCGTGTCGAGTGGACAATAATTATTAAACCAGCGGAGGCCATAACAGCAGCGCCAGCTATGGAACTCCGATTCAATCACGCGGGCCCGGCGGCGAGGTCGGCCGACAAGCAGATGGCGTGCGCGCGCCTACCGACGGGCAACGACGAGATCTCTCGGACACCAGAAGACCTTTATAATTAATAAATTCGTATATTCGAACCGAGCACAATACCATCTTTTTGAAATCGGTGGAATGCGTAAATATTATCGAAACGGATTTTTTACTAAATAATAATAATATATTACTATACGTCATGCAACCTTTCTACGTTAACGTAAAATGAGTTGAAAATGTTTGTCAAGTTATATACATTATTTATTTATTATATATTTTATATTTATATATTTTGTTATATTTATTTATTTATTTATCTACTTATTCATAATACTTCAAAATATAATATTATACTATTACTCATGAGGTACCAAAGACGTGTATTTCATGCACTAAACAACTGTTTAAAAAAACGACTGATAAAATATGTTGTAAACATTTCTAAAAATTCAAGACCCCGAGATTAAATACAAAAAAAGAAAAATTAGTTTTTATAAATACAATAAAAAAAAAAGGCAGGTAAGTGGATGTCGCTCAGCTGTACAGTAGGTTACAAGTTGGTCATTGTTTAATGAATTGTATTAAACTTGAATTCAATGATATAATATCATTGTATAAGAAAAACGATTCTGAACGGAGACGGTTTGTCAGTCTGTATATTTTATATTGTCATTAATTATTTTATTTATTTAATTATTATTTTTTTTATTCGTTGCTACGGTGATAAACAAATTGTTAGAAATTAAAATCCCATTTTAAGCGGTTTTTCGTAATTTTTCAGTACTTTTTCCCGTGGCATTAAATAACTATTGAGAAAATCGAAAAATGACCTCTCTAAAGTACCATATTGGTCCAATTTGCTAAAAGATAAGGTACTATATGTTGAAATCAAAGCACTCCTTCTGGTAGAAATTTTGTATACAGGATATAAAAAAAAAAATAAAAAAAATAAAAAATAAACACCATTGTAAAACCACTAGCTTCCTTGCTCCGCTCAGAATCTAAAATTAATGAATAACAGCTATAAAAAATATTTTAAAAAAGCCTTTATTGTAATATATACGTCTAGATACTTAAGTACCCTCAAAGGTAAAAAAAAAGATATAGGTGATCAACTGTACAATGTTTATAAAAGATCTGCAGTGAACAATATAAATGTTGTTAATCTTGCAGCCGGTAATATGTAGTAGTTACCTATGTCTAGTGACAGTATAGTCTAAGACTATATAATATAAATTATATAAGCTGTGCGAGTACCTATGTTGAAAAATAAGTATAAAAAAAACCACTCAAAATAGAATTCCTTATAATAATATGCATTATAGTGGTGTAATAATACGTTACACACATTTTTGGCGAATTAATTTTCCAGGCATAGAAAATATTCAAACATACCTATTTATAATTTCGAACCAAATTTATTTCACCTTTTTTTCGATACACACGACGACGTACCTATTCGTATTTCGTTGGTGACGTAGACGATGTTATTACAACGCAGGTGTACGTGATTTGCCCGGGCTCTGCTGCAGCAAACGCCGAGGAAGAGGGAAAATAAACGCTCTCTCCCGTTTCGTACCGTTTCGAAACGTTCGGTAACGGCACGGCGAAGGGCGCGCGCGCGCGCACGGCCATCTTACGGACGCCGCCGACGAGCAGCCCGCGAACCGAACGCGAAGATCGATCGATAAACGATGACCCGGCAACCGCGCTTTTAACACCGAGTTTGAAATAAAATCTTATTTTCTATACGTGCTATTGCGTCTTATAGATACTATAATTATTTCGCAATATTAAAAAAAAATAACAGCAGTCGTTGCGCTTTAATATTATCGTATCAATATATATTACTCGTTTGTATATTTTATGATATAGGTGCCTATTATACTAATTTTCATGTTCGTTATAAATTATAATAATCGACAAGACGTATGGTTTTTATTTTCTTATTTACACGAAAAACTGGTACCTACCTATATATACGGGATCAATTAGAATTCACCGCAATATTAACTGTAAATAATTACATAATTAACTATACATTTCTGAAGATCATAATATAATCGGTACGTTTGTGTATTGCCACTTTTTATTATACCCATCTACATTTTAATAATGTGCATATATTATGTTTGACTGGACTGAAACGGTTTAATAACAAGATATTATAAAATAATATAGAATAATTTACAAAATAAAAAATTGCTAATGACTTAAAATTATAATAACTACAATTTTTAATTGTGTTACTAATTTTACCTATACTACCTACCTATAGATTTCAATTTGATTTTTAGTATTATCTAAAGGAATTATTGAAATGTTAATACCACAGCACTTCTTATCTTGTATTTTTATATAAAATAATCGTGTAAAATATAAATATACAAATATTATACCATGCAGATATAATATAATTGTTACATTATGCTGCAGTAATAACATTTACCTTAATGTTGATTCAAACGAATTAATCTATGTAATATATAAATATTATAATATTATAGTTTAGCCGTTGCACATATTATAAAATAACATAATATTAGCATTGATAGTAATTGATAATATATTATAACCACAATAATGTAGTAACTATAGACATAGTAAGTTGTAAGTATATAAACATAACGTTCACTCGTCTGTTGATGTTTACTGAATCCATATAAGCTTAACTATTGATTGCGAAGAATAACGTGGTTTACCTACATTTAAACAAGCCTGTCAGCCCGTGGTCCACGAACGTTTTACTTTATTGCTCGTATAAACGCGATTTTATACTACCAAAGAAAATCATACAACAATATAATCCCAACTTAAAACGACAATATAAGACACTATAGCAAGACACTATATTATTATATAGCAGATTAATCGTATACAACAAAGTGTACAAATAAACAGTTGTATTTTATTATAACCTATATGTGTGTGCTATTCGATTTTATTCGCGTGGAATAAATTTAGTTTTAAGTACAATTAGTCTGTGAACTCTAAAAAAGAAAATACAAAAACGATTCATTTACAGAACTATTCATCATGTTATGTTGTGTCGAACGAATGTGCTGCATTATACTTATATAAATATATATATATTATACCTATGTCCTATGCAGTATGTAGACCATAATATTACCTCTATCATAAATTATTTTTAATAAAATATTATCAATGTTATAGCGTCAACTATTTTCTGGATTATTTAATATTATATATAAATACCTAATATGACGTCGTATTTATACAGTTTCATCACGGTTAATATTGCAGTATTTTATATCACATATAAACAATATTGTAATATTATAATAATATATGCATTTAGGTGCCTATATACCCAAAGTCCGATTTTTGTATAACACACATTCCACACACACTTGCACATGATTAATTAGAAACACCTAGAACTGTTGACTAGTCGTTATTTTTGGATTTTTATTTTCGAACCTGGTCGTAAATGACAAATGCACATGATTAACGGTTTCCCGCACACCATCCCCGCACCAACCTCGCGTTCGCATCAGTCCTACATGTACATGTCGAGGGCCATTAAAAAGAAAGAAAATTTAAAAAAAAAATCTAATCAGTCGTAAAAAAAATGAGAATAAAAAATCCCTACTCTCGAACGGGCGCGAGGTGCACGTACACACATATTATATTTTATACGCGGGCATACGTGTACAACAGTCGTCGTGTATTCAAAGGAGCTGGGTGCGTGCCACCAGAGTCGTTAAAAATCTCCGTTTTTTATGGGCACCTGTAAATTATTATCCGCTATGATATCCCGACACACAACACGGCGATTTAACGAAATTTAATGTCTCGCGTACACGTAAATAAATCCATTTGAATATATTTCGAGGTAAATCGTAAAAATGTCGAATGGCGGGGACCCGCCACGTATTACGTTGGTTCGAAAACGCTCGAAAATAATTATACGATGATGAACCGCCGAGGCGATCGAAAATCTGCGACTAAATAAATCGATATAATATCCGTAGAATAATAATTTATGCGCAGTATACCTGTACACACACACACTAATGTCTGACACACTATAGACTTGTCTGCCCCGTATATAATAATCATTATAATAATAATAATAACAATGATAATAATATGTAAGATTATTTTATCCCACCTATATACCGTGTCTCTTGAAACTTTTAATAATATTATGATGTAAATATATAGAAACAATTTATTGTATCTTGGTTATATGACAAAATATAATAGGATATGATTTACTGTCACTCTACAATACGCACTTTATAAGTATTTTAAAGTAATAATTTTTCTCATTTTCTGCAGACATAATGTCACATAAAAATCATTTTACACAAACAACAATAATTATAGGTATACCTATCCATTATTTGTAGGTCAACACAGTAGACTCATTGAGCACCACGCTATATGTGAAGGTATTTTATTTATAGTATATATACATATTTTAGTATAATTTTTTATTACGTCTGTATAATATGACTTGATAAAAAAAATTAATTACTTTAAACGAGTGATGAAATCGTGTATGAATCCATAATTTTATTAACTACATAATATTTAACCGGTGGCGGAAATTAAACAGCTTTATGTAATGCTGAGCACATATCTACCAGAACGGCTCAGAACTTTATAGTTTCTACATAAACATATTATATATATTAGTATTATTATTTATAAAATGTCAACATGTATATAATATATTAATGTGTAAGTATCTGCAGTTTCTGTACAGGATAAGAAGTGGAAATATTTTGAAAACGGATTATTGAATTATTACTTGTGTATACTTAATATACATATACTTACGGCTCGAAATAATATCTATAGTACAACACAGACGATAGACAAATAGACAAATTTAATTTATGCGGATTATAGACCAGTCAGTGACGGTGTCACTAATTCGTTTTCAGGATGGGGCGAACTCAATATAATGCCTTTAAGACACTTAATAATAGTACGTTATGTATATATTTTGAAACATCAAGATAACGACTTCCAAGTACCTATATTAAACTCCAACACCTGCAATATCTGCAAGAATATATGTGTGTGATGATAATAACGGTGCAAAATATAAAAAAAGAGTTAAAACCAACCAGCTCTGACCATAGAACATGTATGGGTAATTTTTTTTTAAAAAATAGGTCAAGGGAAGGGGTGAAAGTGTAGAACAAACTCAAAAAACTTTAAAGTGAGCCACTGGGCATGCAGGCCGGTTATTAAATTTAACCGAAAGCCAATATAAACGCATTCTGCGAAAACTGAGATGAGTATAAAACAAGATATTTATTTTATTAGTGCCGCCTGGGTTAAAAATGTAATATGTGAAATACTTATGTATGAACTTTGAAGAATTTTATAATGTAGGTAGGTAGGTAATTTATATTACAATATAAGAACAGTCTATATAAATATATTTCAAGAGGTATAAACGTTGACAAATTGTCCACATTGAATTAAAATATAAATGAGGCATTAACTTTGTACAATCTACATAGGTTTTGTTATTTTATGCGTAGTTACAATTTAAATTTTTATCTTTTTATATAACTATTAAATACAGGTAGGTACAGAGATTTAAGTTATTAGATTGTGAATGGTTTGTAATTAATAGCACCTATACAGACATACAGTCTATACCTGCGTAAATAATTTTCAAAATGAATTATTTTTTTTTCAGTAAGCTTGTCCGTTCAGTTACTGACTACTGTTTGTAAAAATTGTTTCGGAAAAAGTGGTTGAATATCACGAAAAATAAACGAATTCAATATCAATCGCGTTTCAAATCTATCGTCTCACATTATTTCTCCGATGCGTCAATCTGCTCATCCATTTTATTTGAGTTTATTCGATCAACGGCCCCGTCCGTCATCGTCTCTAGATTTATTTTCGTGTAGTACCCAACGTTGTAGGTGGAGGTATATTGTATAATATAATATATTATTATTATATTGGTGAATGGCGGTCTTTTGAACTATGATTTTTTTATCGGGATGGAAAACAGCACCGTTGGGATTTTTTTTCCCCACTCGCCATTGGACACGGTGCATTTACCACCCGTTTGTATATTATTATATATACACACACACATTCCTCGAGACTGTCCCCTTGGACATATACCCCAACACCTACACCGCAGTCGATGCGGTTGCTTATCGCCGACAATGTGGCTGGTTACGGGTCGGATGGCGTACAATGTCGATTCGTTATAGGTCCCCGGGACAAATGAAACGCGAAAATAAATGTATACACGTGAGTGCGGAATATATATATAGTATATACATTATCGCAACTATTTTCCACGGTCCCATTTTGTCCGTACGTTTGCCAAGCCGTATCGTCCATAATATATGCGTGAAGTATCCTGGTAGGTACTTTGTAGTGTATATATATATTATATTATATATATGTTTTGATGAACCCAACCAGAGGTTCTGCGGGTATTGTACGTAATACAATATTATTATTCCTCATAAATAGGTATAGACGTATAGTACACAATATGTAATGCAAGTTGTTTGATATTATGTAAATCCGCCTGAAACCAGTTTTTTTTTTTACTCCGTTGCACTAAATAAACTATGCGTATGCCCATACGAACGTTTATAAGACCAGTGTAATAAGTCTGTACGAGGGTCTTGTAAATTAGAATAGAAGAACTACGGGGTAACCCTTGGCAACGGCAGAGGGAGGTGCTGGTTGTAAAAATGCGTGTATAGACGAGACGACAAAGATGTGTGCGGTACTAACAAAATTCTCAGTTCGGTTCAATATATGAATACTGCACCCGTTGAGTTATGTATTTAATGTTTAAAAAAAATATATATAAGCTACCCATTTTAACATAATATAATATAATTCGGTATATTATTTACATATTTATTTATTGTATCGTTTTAAAATAATGATAGGTATAATTGAAATGTCCAAAGGGAAATGCATCCACAACTACCATCATACTTATCATGACGCATACTCGTAGGTACCCAACTCAAAATTATTACGAGTTTTAACTGTTCAAATAATTTTGACTTTGTTATGTGTTACACAAACTTTATATAAATGTATTTATGCAAAGTTTGTGTTAACTTAGTTGTACCTAACTAAATGTTTTTTTTTAATTATTCAATTGAAAATAATAATAAACTAACCGCTAGATTTATCATACCTGATTAAGTAATATAGCTCTAAAATCGAATACATCATATAATGAAAGGTAAAATTGTGTATAGCCTACCGCTACAGTCAGCAGAATTTAGTGAAATCGTAAAATAGAGGTTTTGTATCCGAACTATGTTAATATATCTTAAATGTGACGAAGAATAAATCTATAGTGAAAATAAAACTACAAACATCACCGCTGAACATAATATGTTATTTATATTATAAGAAAACGGTTGCAAATTGCAATGTAGCAAGCCCGGATTAAGGGGGGGTCCATGGGGGGGCCATGGCCCCCGGGCCTCCATTTATTTAGGGGCCTCAGATTTGTCCATTATAGGCTATAACACCGCATAAATCACTTTAAAAAAATCGATGATTATTTAGCGGGGAAAAAAGCTTGTAAATTATAATTTATGAATAAAATGATACTTAATTCTTGATTTATTGCTATGTACCTTGGTACATATATATATTTATTATAACAGGTACCTACATATTAATATACATAATTTTTTTTTTCGTACAGGGGCCTCATTTAAACTTTGGCCCCTGGGCCTCAAAATGTCTTAATCCGGGCTTGCAATGTAGGTTGGACCTTAGGTTATACGTCGTGACAAACATAAGAAATCTTATATACGACGATTTCAGATACAAAATAATGATAGTGTGAATGTATTAAATTCACCAATATGCTTAACGCAATTTAAATATTATGTGTACTTATATTAAACAAAAACTATCATTGTTCAGTTATGGACAAAATATATATTTTTTTAAATTTATAGATGACTATACCTACGTCTTATGGTCACTTAAGATTCAACTAATTCACAAATGATATATAAATTATGTTAGGGTTTTAGTTATTTTTTTAAAATTCGTTTCACAACATATAATGTAATCCAATCAAAATATTTATTAGTTGTAAAAAATAGTTATATTATGACATAAAAAAAATCACCAAATCGTGTGTTAGTATATAAACAAAGTTGTATATAGAATTGAAAGAGTCAGGTAATACACCAACATAATATAATATATTAATATGATATTTTAGTGTTTTAACAAATTGTGCAATATAATATTAAATTTTAAAATTCCGACCGATAACCATTGTGATATGTCATCAGTTAATATTTAATTTTTTCCACCATTTTTTATTCACCGAACATAGGATATGGACATTTTTAAACATTCAAATACAATTGATGTAAAATAAAATACTGAATTATCGTCAAAATAAAATAGCATAGCACATTTTAAATATTTTTACACAATGACATGAGTACATAAAAACCTCTAAATAAAATAAAAACCATAAAAAAATTTATAGTAACTAAACTGACAACTATAACAACTTGACTGTTAAAATTATTTAGTTACTATATGGCTAGAACATGATTCAGACATCAATTTTTTTTATTTTATGTGTCAAATATAATATATTAGATAGGTGTACCTACATATTATTATAATTATTATTACTTACCTATTTTCCTTTAGAATAGTGCGTAAAAAACGTAGCAACTTAATTTAATCGTGTTGTTTTTTATTCCCTTTTCAATCAAAAGGTCTTAAAATCCTCATGTTTATTATTTGTACATAATTATTTTTATATGAATTTTATACACATAATAAATATTGCGGTTTAAGATCCTAGCGGAATCATAATATTTAAACGTTTGTAAAACATCTATAAAGTTTGAACAATTGGGGAGACTTCAATGAAAATATATACAGTAGGTTCATTCGTAAAGATGGTTTGTCGCGTTCTCAACAATACTGGGGCTATAAAATATTATACGACGGCTCCGGGGAAGGTGTTTAGTGTGTATTTGATATATGTGAAAAAACAAGGGAAAACATATTATATTGCTCATATAATACATAATAGACTGATAGTATAGCATATAAAGGTCCGTTTCAGATTCAGATATAAACGACCACAATGGGGTGTTTAAAAATACATAATAAAATATTACAGCACTGCGTTAACATGACATAATATGACTATAAAACTGTGTATAGTTAATAAAAATAAAGCAAAAATATGCTAATTTACAATATTTTTCCAAGAAAACAGGATTTGCCGAATCACCGATGGATACTTTATTTTATTGTACATTTGTGTGTACACAAAGGGTGGCAAAATTGTTTTCATCGCATCCCTTCCGACATATACTTGGTATTTTAACAGATTGTGGCCTACAGTTAGGTAACGGAATTACAGAAGACCGTACCTACCTATACTACACACCTATAGAGAATACAATTTAACATATACCGTATTATTATTTAAGGTGATAAATAATTCTTGAATAGTCTGATACAAAAATACCAACTATAATATTAGAAACTGTACATAAACGTGTGTCTGTCAAAACGGTTGGTTTTCCGACTAAATGCTTGATACTTGTTAATGTTTCATACTATTGGTGTTTGAAATTATTATTTAAAAAATCAGAATTTTGTTCAAACGGTTCCCACTGTTCCGATTCAGAGATGAATTTGATTAAATTTGTTGTGAAATTGTATGCAAATACTTCAAACCCTAGAAAATTAACCGACTTTTCAATGAGTAAAGATTAGAGGTATAGATACATAATACAATTGTATAAATAACACTAAATAGTTAAAATAGATTAAATCAATAAGAAAATTTACTAGGGACTTCTTCTTAAAATTATATTGTTCTTGAAAAATGTGTAAAATAAAGTATTTAAATCAAAAGTTAAATACACTGAATATTAGTATATAATATAGTATTGATAAGAAGTGATATGAGAATAGAGGAATGTACCTATCTATTATAATGTGTAAATTATTTTCACAAAAGAAAATGTATGTATTCATATAGAACGGAGGCAAATTCAAATAGATAAAGGAACAATATACACGCAATTGAGTTTAATCTGACAATGTATTAGAATGCTAATTGAAAAGTACATATTATATACTTAGTAACATAGCTGTTACCTCGGTGTAGTGAACTATTTTATAGTGTCTGCTCATAGATTTAATTATAAATAACAAAAAATTAAATCAACATGCAAACCAACACAACTCTAAAGAATATATTAACCTATTTAAAAAAAAAAAATACTTTTTGATTTTACGTTAACTATATAATCACATTATGTAAAAAATATTATTTTTCGATAATTATAAGTTGTATAAAGCGGAATGGTCCTTAATTATATACAACTGATGTATTCTGTGCCGTCCTACTATACCAAATTACTCAGCTATAGTGAATGTATTAATTTAAGAGGACACCGTACTCGCTTGTGTTGTATCCGTCTTACAAACGTACAAGTGTAGCCGTGTAGGTACACACATAAAATAAATGTACAAGATAAAAAATTTGTGTTCAGTAAAACCTGCAATTGTGTGTTACTAGCTTAAGTATTAGAGTGTAACTATTATCAAACTTAAGGGTAATAATATTATCCAGGGAATTTCATAGCATTTTATTGATATTTTAATATTCAAGTGAGTTTTCACTAAATAAAATATTTCAGTTTTAAATGGTCATATCCCTTCATTAACGGCTTTAAAATTATTTGAATATCAATAAAAGCCTATATAAGATTCCCTAGATCAAGGGTCTTCAACTTTCGGCCCACCTGGTGGTTATTTGGAGCCCTAGAACACATTTTAAGTATAGCATGTATTTTTCAATACACTTCTAATCATTAACACATCTCAAAAATAAAAAGTAACCCGCAGCCTAAAAAGATTGAAGACACCTATGGCCTATTTAAAATTCTTATCAATAAGTTTGATAAAACATTATAATATACTAAAGGTAAACATACACAATTATTGGTTCTGCTGAATATAAATTCGTTGTGCTGCAGTACACTTGTACACATTTGTAAAACGGAGAGTGTTCAGAAACATGATGGTTCTGCTACCTTAATATTAATATTATGAATTGATCTATCATCAAACATAAAGGTATAAAAATATTATAAAGATAAAATGGAACTAATAGAAGCTAATGTTGGGTCTTAAAATCTAAAGTTAAAACCACTTAATCGTCTAAAATTAAAACATAAAAGCATGACATACTGATCCCAAGTCCCAACAATACAGCAGCCGTGGTTTTATTTTATGTTCTATTATCTAACGTTCCTAAAAAAGTAGTTATCAATTATCATAAACAATATCACCTAGTTTATTACTATATTACATATTACTGTACCTACTTATTCTTATATTCTTATGTTTTTAATATGCACAAATAATAGTTTAAAAATTATGAATGAGTTAAGATGGACAATATAATATCCATCAACTGAATTGGTTGAAAAATAAAAAAAAATATGAATTTACGATAGGTATTAGGTATCATAATATCATATTGTGATCGTATTTGATGATTTAAATGCAGTCTTGTAAAAAATACTCTTGAAAAAGTATTAAAATACTAATACTAGTATTCGCATAAAAAAGTATTAAAAATACTTTTAAAATACTTACATAAAAATGTATTTTAGGAATACTCACAAAGTATTTGAATACAAATACAAGTATTTTTTTAAATTTTACACCTTATAGTAACTGTTTCCAAACATGTTTATTAATAAACATGAAATAACTTACAAATTAGGCTAACAATGTAGTACATACTGCTCATATTAGGTATTATCAATATATAATATAGTATCATAATATATTTATACCTAATATAATATACTTATAATTTATCAATATAATAATATATAATTTAGCATAATTATATATTTATGGTTAATATAATTTAACATTCGTATAAATCAAATATTATACATTTATACAAATATGAATAAAAATTAAATTTCTATTCAGAAAAAAAAACTAACTGTAATAATGAAATAATCTTTATATTTTTATTAAAATTTGTTTCACAATATTCAATAAAAATTTTATTTGAAAAAAAAAAATTAAAATCTGTTATTATTTAGAATTTAGATAATTTTAGAATTACTTTTCAATAACATGGTTTTTTCAAAATTAGAATCACTCATCTTCCCTCTTTTTTTGTTAAAATACAGGCTCCTATACTAAACACCCTTTCAATAGGTTTACTTGAGGGAAGGGAGTATTATACTTTACGAAAACCTTTTTTAAAATTGGAGTATAATTTAATACGTTGATTTTTTTAGTTGGACTCTTGTTGAGAAAGTCAGCAATTTCATTTTCAACTAATACATTCCGACTTTTTTTTGTTGAGGCCCACGAATATTAATAGTAATTATATTCTGTTCAAACTAATAAAATATGTATCTGTTATAATACTATAGTTATACATGGTCTGTTCTCTATACTATATTATTATTACTTTTTTTCTAATAAAAATTTATTTACACTAAGTTTATAGTAATTAAATACAAGTATTTACATTTCGTTAAAAATACTTTTAAAAAGTATTCAGAATACTTAAAAAATACTTAAAAAAAATTGTATTTAGAATACCAAAAAATACTTCAAAAAGTATTTTAATACAAGTATTCAAATACTTGTATTCGAATACTTTACAAGACTGTATTAAATGCAATAAAATATGTGTAGGTTGGGTCAGGTAACATAATGCGAATATCTGTATCTATCGGTACATGTTTAATGAAATTCTTGAGTTTGTACTGGTCGGCGTGTGCAGACCCCGAAATGTCCGTAATAAATATAAAACTACAAGATGCAAAATGGAAACAAAAAATAAGGTACAACCAAAGCGGTTTGTAAACGTTAAAGTCGTCGTAACCTCAAACGGGCGCCGCGACCGACGACGGCGGCGAGTATATGTATACGAAAGCGCGTTTTTTCTATGAACTATATACAAAAACAAAAATATGTATAATATAATATAATAATATATAGTTATAACAATATTATTATTATTATTATATTACGTGTCGGAATAATTACGCGCGTAATATTTTCGTCGGCCAGCGCATTAATTTTTTTTTTTTACGAGCCAAACCGGCCGTAAACGTGATAAATGTCGTCATAAAGTACGAAATGCACACGGCGGCGGTTTAAAGCGAGTCCTGGTCGCAATAATGGTCAGCGAGCGGCTGTTATAATATTATACACGCACGATGGCAATAATCACGAGTGAATAATAATATAATAATCATGACGACGACGATGAAGATGATGAAGACGATGATAATAATGATAATCCTAACGGCGCAAAACGACGACAATAACTATGCGGATAAAATAAAGAAGAAAAAAAAAGCACATAATATTAATAAAAATAACGTCTATTATGTCGACGGCGGATGTCATCGCGCGGCAGAGGAGAAAATAAAATATAATGTCGTGCGCATACACGTCCACGGCGATGATTCCATTTATACCGAAAGATACCACGTCGGTCTTAAGCTCCAGTATAGGTGATAGTGTGGTACATATAGGTTTCCTCTACTCTTGTATACCGCAGCTGTAGTATACATTGAAACCTCTAAATACCGGACATCGTCGGTCGCTGAAACTGGGCGGTAATTCGGCGGGTTCGGATTGAAGAAACTTTGTAGTTGGTACACGAGAAAATGTCTGCTATCGGGAGTGGTCCGTTAGGGGAGGTTTCACTGTATTTTCTTATTTTCAACTACGTAAAAATAAATGGTTTAGTTCAACCCTTCAGCGGGGACGGTGTACATAGACTTAGGACTTGGGAGTTACATAACTGCACCTATAAGCTGTAGGTATATAAAATATTACACGACTGGACAAAACACACTGCACCAATAGTAGAAAATTTTTATTTACGGAAAAACCTCAGTCGAAAATTTAAACAGCAAACCAATATATTGTCCCACGACTGGCTAGTTCACAAACAACGTCGAGTTTGGTACGCATAAAATATATCGTAACACAACACCATTACGCTAGCATTTCTTGGTTATATCTAAGTTACGAGAAATTAATTTACGATCATCAACTTTATAAGATCACAATAATACATAAATTCTTTTCAACGACTGCTTATAATAATTCAGACGGTTTTCTAAACTGAATTATATAAACTTAAACAGTTTCGTATACGACAATGTGGAACTATATAATAATTTTGTTGCGAAATGACAATTTCCAAAGTTTTCTACAAAGATTACGACGTTATACACAATATTTTATTAGTCTAAACTATATGCACAAGCCACAACATTTTCTTATTATTTATCCAGTACATCTAACAACTGTAAAATATTACAAATTTACAACTGTATTATAAACTCAGAATAAACTAAAGTGGAGCATTAATTATTTTTTATAAGATCAGCAAAATAGAATTTTATCGATTTGAATATGCAATAACTTCTTATTTTATACACTATAGATAGGTGCCTATTAAGATTTTAAGATAAAAAAATATATAAGTATAGGTATAGACTTATAGTTACTTACAAATGTTCTGCCCTATGATATAGCGATTAATTAGGTATATATATTTTATTACATCAATAAACAACATAAAATTTAAATATCCAAGTAAATGAGTTTAAAATGTTGGATGCAATGCATTTAAAAAACGTTTACACACACACACACACACTACAATATATGAGATAATATTTACATATTCGATATTGTTACCCATCATATCTTAAACTAAATTCAGTTTTCATATAATATAATATATATTATAAGACTCTTAAAAATTGAGTTCTAAAAAGGTGGGTAAGTGGATGTCGCTCTGCTGTACAGTAGGTCACAAGTGGGTCACTGTATAATGGATGCTATTAAATTTGAATTCAATGATTCAATATCATTGTATAAGAAAAACGATTCTGAGCGAAGACGGTATGTCAGTCTAGGTTTAAGACAAATTATATACATATCTATGGTATTAAAAAAAAAATTTACCTTTAATAAATTCCAAATTAATCATATCACATTATCACAATATCCATTAAGTACTTATAACACGTTATACATCAACATCAATAACAAACCCTGATACTATCATAGATATATAATAATACACTTTAGAAGTTTCAAGTAGGTACCCCGTACCCACGAATAATATTATATAATCACAACAAAATAACTAGGTTTTTTAATATGAAATTTCGTCCAAATTTGAACATAAAATGACTATAAAAATAAACTGTGATTGTATATTTTTTAGATTTTTCGGTAAGAGAATTAACTACTTACGTAGAATCTTGTTTTAAATTTTCAATCCTTAGCTATAAAAACTGAACATTTTATAATTTATTAATTATGATGATTAATAATTTTCGAGATTTTGAAAAATTCTGTCAAAATTCGATTTTAAAATGCTTATAAAAAAAAATTGTGCCTATGTATTTTTAATATTTTTCAACTGATATTGTAACAATATATCAGGAGCCTTGTATTAAATTTTTACACTTTTTGGCCCAACAGATAAAACTTAATTGATATTTATAGAAAAAAAAAAACTAAAAAAATTGAAAACTGAAAATGTCCGTAAACGGCTCAAAAAGAGTCAAAATATTTTCAAAATTGTATGGTGTATAGGAAACGCTAATATAAACATTCAGTGAAATTTTCATGTATCTACAGTAATTCGTTTTTTAATTACAACAAAAAAAGGAAATTGCCACATGAGAAATCGAGTGAATATCCAATGTTGTAAAAATTTGAATTTCAAACGCTCATAAAAATTTAATTTGACTTTCCAGTAGAGATTTTTTTATTGATAAAGGTAGACAATCTTATGAGTAATCTTGTATTAGATTTTCAAATCTTAGATTTAAAAAGAAAAATTTTTACAAATTCTTAACTCAAAATAATTTGCTAATTTTCGTGATTTTTCCATATTTTGTCAATTTTTGAACTTTAAATGCTTATAAATAAAAATTGTGACTAAGGATTTTTAATATTTTTCATCTGCCTTTGAAACAATATATTAGGAGCCTTCTATTAAATTTTCAAGCTTTCGCAACCAACAAATAAAATTTTATTGATATTTCTAGAAAAAAAACTAAAAAAAAACGAAAAATGAAAATGTCCCTAAACTGTTCAAAATAAATCAAAATATTTTGAAAATGTTATCGTGTATAGAAGATGCAAATATAAACAACCAGTGAAAATTTCATGTATCTACGGTCATTTGTTTTAAAGTTACACCAAAAACCAGAATCGATTTTTTGGAAAACCGATTTTGCGTAAAAATTCCCGTTTTTCCTTAATTTTTATGTTGTTTTTCCCGGCGCTCTTGAAAACTACTGGGAAATTTAAATTTTGACCTCCCCAATGCACCAACGATATTCACTTTCCAATCGAACAAGATACTGAAGTCGAAAATCGAAGCATTATTTCGACTACTTATCGTGTACACAGACACAAAAAAAATAAAAAAAAAATAAAAAAAAAAAAAAAAAAAAAAAAAAACACACATCATTGTAAAATCAATACATTCATCGTTTCACTCAGAATCTAAAATGTGAACTTACCTTATAATGTTCAATCTTCATATTGTTTCCAATCAAATTAAATATTTGTAAATGAAGCTTCTTAACATTTCTTATCTAAAAAAACAAGGACTATGCATTTTACTATGCATTATGGACTTCCTTTAATTTTTAAAACAATTTATACCAAAAAATATAACAAGAACTATGCATAGTATATTTTTATATATTAACTCTTGTACATAATTATAATATATTATAGGTATTTAAGTTTTATATATAGGTATATTTTACACTTGTGTTTATATGATATTATACTAAAATTATTTTTAAAAAAAACATATACCTACATACAGATTATATTTGTATAATATATTATACCCATTACCTATATAGTATATGTCTAGATTAACTTTGCAGTGTATGAAGATGAAATTTAATTAAGGTTTTTGTCTTGTTTAGTACTTGCTCCTTATCTAATTTGTGTAAGAAAATTAAAATATTTAAATGTACTACACTTGAAAAAACAACATAGTCGGCTTGTTTTTACAATCAAAGCAAAGCATTTTTGTTTAATTGGTAATTAAAAAAAATAATTCTAAGATTAGACATACAGTATAATATCTCATATTTATAATTATTAATCAATGATGATATTATGTTATAGCAAATCATAAAAATTAATAATCTAGTCATCGAATTGTTTAAAGTTTGTTCAGTACCTAATAAGCAGGACTGTACATTAAATTCATTAAAAAAAAGGTAATGTGTTACTTAAAACATGGGAAATATGAACTATAAGCCACACAATATCCATAAACATACCTATTTATGCCATACACTACCTAATAAAGTATAATGAAAATATTGTGTGTATATTACCAAACGTATTTACATATTACATATTATGTACCTATTTATATTCATCGAGCATACAGTTTTCGACAGCTAGGTCATTATCATTCACATTTATTAATATAAATTATATTATTTTTATTTTGATAATTTATTTATTTTGCAGAAAACATTACATATTACATACATAAAACATTTGATTATTTCTGCAGACTTCCTTTAAATTACTTACTCTAAATAATACAGTAATATTACAGTTTGTGTAATGACAATGATTTTTATTTAGTTATTTATATTAACATGATTATTTTTAAATGTTGGGTATATTAATACCAATGTTTTAAAAAAAATTATCACCTAAATATTGTAAAAACTTCTAATGTAAATGTTTTGTAACTTATATTATATTAGGTTTTATAATATTAAATAGCATTTATTGATCTAAATTAAAAATAATAATTAAGCAGTACCTCATACCTCCCTAATACATGTTATTATATTTTATTGGTATTTTTATTCACCAACAAGCGCTGTTGAAGACAATAACAATAAACAAATAATGCATCTTTAGATATAATATTACAATTACAATCGAAATAGAAATTCTCCAACAAAAGTGCCCTTTATCAGGGTAAAAAAAACTTGCAAAACGTCAAGTTCGCAGCCCTGTATTAACGACTACTGTAAAAATGTAAAATATATAGATAGGTATGTAGGAAGGTCATATTTTCAGCATCAGCAGCTGTCACTGCTGCTGGGGAAAGTAATAAACTACAAAAATATAAAAAATGAGGTATTGGCTGAAATATTGTTAGTTAATTAACTTAACTTAGGCAATAATACAGAAAAACAATATCTAGTTCTTAAAAGTTAAATTATAAAATGTCATTACAAAAATCGTATATTTCTTAGAGGAAAACCCAGTAAACAACAATTCTTACAGTTAAAAGCAAAACTATGTAAGTACACAACAATTACTGCCTTCTCGGTTAGAACTCAAAAAATGTAATACTTTTACTCCATTTTCTTCTAGTCATACTACTATAACAGTTTTGTTTATTTTGCAGTATTTACTGATGAAGACAATCATTTCGTTGTAATGAAGCGATAATTTATAAAACTATATCTACCTATGCAGATAAATTATTAATGGTTCTTAAATATATTTTTTAATTTTTATTTATTTGGTTTATTGTATAGAGACTGCCTTTACCTTTTTATTCCGGCAGCACTCTAAATTATATTGATAATACTGCTACATTTCATATTTTTTCATAATATTTTATTCACTAGTATTTATATGTGGGTAATGCTAGAGCAAAAAGCAGTAACTCCTGTAGTAATGAGAAAAATGTCAGAAATAATTTATTTCTCCCAAAATTAACAGTTTCTTTTTTTTTTTTCTAGCATAACTTTCCAACTATTTCAGTAAAAAAGTAAACTTATAATATTTCATTAATATAGAAAAAAGTAAAAACAAACTTTAATTTTTTTGTAATCACCTACTGATTTTACCAGTAGCAGGTCAGCGGCGATCATCGTTTGCGCACGGTCGTTTACCTGTGCCAAAATATCGTATATCGTTTGCACATATATAATAAACATATTATATAACAATAGAAAAGTATCTATAAAAAATATTGGAAGCTTATAAGCTGTACTTCACATATTATTAAAAGAACTTTTAACAACAAATTATGGTTGAACTTTAAAATTCAATATTTTATATGATCCACACATTATAAGTTTAATAAATAAAAAATAAATTTAATCATTCAATTAAATTTAAAATAATAGTCATAATTTCAGTATATATACAGTATACACATAATATAACGATAATAATTTATGCGGAATGGTCGTGATTAGGAGTCACCGATACCTGTACACTTCATTTGTTCAATCTTGTCGTAATATGTCAATATATACATAGGTATATGTAATAACTAATAAGTACAAATTTTTCAACAGAAATACCTACACAATATTTGAAAATTGAATATTACAAGAGTACAATTTTAAACTTAAAGTTATTGAAAACAACTTGTTCTTTTGGGTAAGGTCCCAATCTCTTCCACTTGTTTATTGTTAAATATGGTGATGCACAAATGATAAACGATAATTTGAAGTAAGGTATAGTCGAACGATGCGCAACTGTCTTAAAAAATAGGTTGAAATGAACAATAGTGATGCGCGAACGACGTAAGACCGTAGGGGCCGTACTATATATAATGTATAATGAGCTTTCTTACTTTTATTGTCATCTGGTCGTCGTCGGTATAATAGTAAACATTTGGAATCGGACGAGTCTGCCAAATCGATTTCCGTTTAGGGTTTTTGTGAAAACTTGATAATGTACAAATAGCGTATAGGCACGTGCGGCGTCCAATGGTGGTCCGGGCGACGGGTCCGCTTCGACTTTCGATGACGAATGCGGATAAAAAGTGCACAGTTGCGTGAGCACACCCCTCAAAAACGTTCGAGACTAATAACAATGATCGTTGAAAACAATAATATTATAATGTGTAACGCGATAATGACTGTATAATAAAATAACTTATTTATCCAGCGACAATTGTAACGATTTGCAATATTTGTATTCGATTTTTTTGTCGTGAACGCGAGTAAAAATAAAACGACACTATAATCCAACTTTCAACGTCATAATACATAGGTATTATAATCGTGCAACTACCTAATCCACCGTAGTGTAATACGGATTATCAGTGTAATTATACCGCCTACTTGCTACTTATATAATAATCGTGACGACGTGGGTGGTCAATCAACGTTTTGAGCTTTCGTAAAATTATTCTGAAAAAACATATTTTTTTATGTATTATTATAATGAGCGAACCATCTCTAAAAATTAGCCGTTCTGTCATAACCAAATATACCAGATTACGCACCGGTCACAACCTACTAACATAATATAACACTCATCCAAATTAGGACTCAATTCCAGTTCGTATTCTACCCTACCAAACTGCTGGGGCATAATGTGATTTTCAACATTCGCTTCTCAACCGTCCATATTTCTCCCAACATAGAACTGAATTAAAGATAATTTTTTCCACCCTTAGTATCAACTATCAACCCATCTCTTATTAATGCACTTTCAGGCAAAAATATAATTATAATTAAACATGCTCTTAATTTTACATTACAGAATTTAATAGTGTAAGCTTTATCAGTTTATCTTCTTGTTTTTTATTAGTGTTTTATAATGGTTATGCGTAGGTAAGTTAATAATATTTGTCGAAATACAATAATTTTATGTTAGAATGTCAATGAAGGAAACAAATGCAAACGACGAAAACGTTTTCCTTCGAAACCTTCGCGTAGGTTTTGTGTTCCTTTTTAGAGAAGGTGAATCCCAGAAGTCAATATAAATCAGATTAAACCTATTATATTATTTCATCGTTTTAGAGAAAATGTATGGAATAATGATTAAATACATTATTATAATAATTATTGTTAATTATAAGATTGCATATTTAATTTATATATAAATACCTATCTATTCACATTGCTTACGAGACCTGGATTATAAAATATTAAACTGCAAGGTCAACTGTTTATTACTATTTATTTTGTAAGTATACAAAATACGGTTTAATAATATTTTATTTTAATATTTTTTTTTTTTTACTTGAGTAGTACCGTTGTATTTAAAATGATTGGATTTTGTTTTATATAATATGCAGTTGACACTTTTTATAATTGACAAAAAGTTCAAACTTTAACAAGATTCGTCAAAATCACAAAATTACAAAATTATGTAAATTATTTTGTAGTGGAAATTAATACCTAAGGATTGAAAATTTAAATCAAGATACCTCATAAGCGGAGTTCACTAGAAATTAAAAAGGTTTGGCGAAAAGCCACGTACATTTTTATGAGCAATTGAAGCTCAATTACTGAGATTGAATATTTTTAAGTAAAAATCGATTTCTTCTCAAATGATTTATGTGATTTTGTTGTAAATCAAAAATTGTAGTCGTATAAATTTGAAAAAATCCACTATGCATAATGATATTTTTCAAATATTTGGTTTTTAAGCTATATTTTATAGAACGAACATCAGTATTCATACTACTCTATGATACGTCTGTATTGACTTAAAAGTTAATAACAGGCAACAGCTTATATTATATGAAATTATATTATAATTATTATTATTGTATGCACTTGATTAGCATAAATTAGCTTCAATTTACCGTACAAATAGGAAAATAAGCTATTAATAACATTATAAATATATGATTAATAAATAATGTATATACAATATTCTTAGGAATATATATATTTTATAGGTTGACACACTATTTCGTCTCTGGTCATAATCGTTTTTCGTATTCAATTTTAAGTGAATTCAAATTTAAGACACCCATTACAGTGACCTACTCAAGTATACTCGATACCTAATATACAGACGTCCCTGTTTTTTTTTTAATTATACCTTTTAATATACAATTAAAGATAATAATATTATATTATTTCGTATGCATGTCTCATAATTACTTAATATTTTGTCGAACATTTTAATTTTATAACATAACAATTCAAACAACAACAATATGCACTTATATAAGATGATATATTTTAAAGTGTAGTAGGGACAATCAACCGTCGATATACCAAGCCTTAAATAAATTCGAAGGTGTAGGAAAAACAATTTTTTAACTTTCATTTCAAATATAAAGTTCTAACTTATATTATGTCTCTAGGTACTAACCTACTCCTACATTTAATTTAAGAAATAAAACAACTATTAAAAGTAATTGATTACTTTATGACTAGGGTCTTACAATATATTTTATGTAATGGTATATTTTTTATATTAAAACAAAATATAATTGAACCTGATGTATATGTTATACCAATAATGGTATACGACGCTGATCATTTTATAATAGTTTAAGTTCTCAATTGGAAAATTTTTAGTTATTACTTATTAGTTATTAGTTATACTACATTTTCGTGAATTTAATTTAACATAAACATTAAGTTTTAACATTCAACTTTAAAGTCCAAAACTCCCAAATCGTTTTAATACATACTTTCAATTGTCAATAAAAATATATTAAAATTATATAGCTACCTTATTCCGTTTTATACAAACGTACTGAAGTGTATAGTAATGTTTGGGAATTTGGGGTGTTATAATATATTATAAATTATAGTTGAAACCAATATATAGTAAGTAGGTACCTATAAGTAATATGAATAATAAATACATAAAATAAGGTAGGTAAACAACCCTATACGAACTAAGAAGTAAAATTATTATGTTTTACTTGAAATTATTATAATATTGTTTATATTTGGCAATTATTATAACATACATATTTATTGATAGTTAATAATTTATTATATTAACGGAGTAATGTGTAATACCAATTATTACTTACATACAGTAAATTCATTAAATTACACAATTTGATGATGAATTTCCGTAAAAAGATATATTTCAAGATGATAATATTATTATATTTTTTTAACACCATTTAACAACTGGCCAAAATAACTGTTTATTTATTGTAATTATTATTAACCTTTCATACAGCAACATTTATAAAGACGCACAATACTTACTATTTATAATGACCATTTATAATTAGTAATTAGGTACTATTCATTTTTAAACATGACCCAATATCATGATTTTAGTTTGGAAAATCTAAAATCTAAAAATCTCGTGTCACGGTGTTTGTCGTCGTCTTCCTCCGAAACGGCTAGACCGATTTTAATGAAATTAAAATAGGTCGTAAAGTATTTTTCACTCTCCTAGGTCCAAGCGTCCAACCCGGGGAGGTACTCAAACGGAGATTTTGAGATTTACGGTAGAAATTGTTGTTTATTCATGGTTGCTTTATCCTACGTTATAGGAGAAATAATTAGTAGAAATTAGTATTTATTATTTGGTTGCCATTGGTTAATCAACAAATCAGATGTAAGCATGAACCAAATCAAATTGTCAGACATTGCCTGCTTGATATGCTGTCACACATTGCCTACAAGGGAGGTTGAGTTGCACCCAAAAGGAGTTGAACAATCACAAATTGTTTATAGTTGTATTTTTTTATGGGCAACGAAATGCGCGATATCAGCTAATAAAGAATAGATACGTCGTGGAGGCCGAAAAAAATAAAGAGTGGTATAAATTATTTGAGGTGGATTTTTATATAGGGTATGTTGTAATATCGCAATGGTACATTACTAGCTTAGCAGTTACAGATTAACTAGTAACATATTGTACTTATAGTTATTACTTATGAATTATGATTATGAGATTTGGGCGTTACACAAAGGTTAGCTATCTTTGCATACGTATATGTATTATGCATGTTGACATATTATGTTATAACTAATACGAAAAAAAACATTTCACGACGAAGATCTATTGCAAATTAAATAAGATATTATTTAAGAACTAGAAAAAGATATATTTATAAAATATATAATATTATAGTACCTATATTATAATTTATATTATGCTTACTGCAGGATGGCCTGTTTATTTTTTTCTAAACAAATGTATTAGTAATAAAGTTATTCCAGTTAAATGCAAATATTTAGAATGAATCCTCTTAAAAATATATTTTAATATTTTCATTAACTGACTGGTAGTATTTAATCGAATGTAATAGTTCAATAACAGGCAGGAAGTAAAAACGGTTTTGAAAACCGGGTAACCCGAAAAATTTGAAACCGTTTTATAGTACATAATACAAGTATGTACCTATAGTACGTTATAATACAAACTTCGTCACTGTTATCAAAAATAAACGAGGAGGTTGTCATAACTCATAATATCATTTAGTGTAAGTGTATATCTACCCATAATACTTTTATCACAAATTTAAGATGTCGGTTCTTATCAAACAAATAAAATTGAACATACTGTTATCATTATTATTTATTATTCAAATTTGTTGTTTTTATTGCTATTAATATTAAAAATAAAAAGGCTCATTCTAAAAAAACTTAATAGTTAATACTTAATAAATGCTTTTTACATATTTAATTTGTTTGTGATTTAAAAACCTGAAACCCGAAAAAAATTGAAACCGTTTTCAGACCCCGAAACTCGAAATTTCTGGATAAGTTTTTACTCCCTGATAAACATAATACGATTTATAGCGATTTCATTATTTTGTTATTCAGTATCGATTGATGCGAGTAGCTAAGTAATGGATACACTCCTGTCAATAAATACAATAATCTGTTTTAGAATATAATATACCTAATCGAATGATACAGTACTAATCAGTAATCAATCACCAGTTGAAAAAAATAAACTTAAATGCTTTGATCGTCCTCTGATTTAAATTGTGATTTGTGAATTGTGACACAATCCACCCCTGTAACAGTGTAACTTGAGTGCATTCGTCACGCATGGAACCTATCTTACTGCGTAACTCAAGCCACTTGGAATTTTCGCTGTATTGCTATATAGAATACTAAAATATATGAATTATATTTTGGTGGATCACTGAGGTGGCTAAGTATAGTATGATAGAAATCGACTTATCTTCAGACGATGAGTTGCGTACCGTAAATTGTTTTTAACAAACTGTGTACGGATGATAATACAATCTACGGAATATGAATAAATGTGCCCTAAAACTTAAATAAGCATAAATGAATGCCCTTTATACGTTACTTATTTTAGCTACCTACAAACTACGTATATTAAATATAGCTACCAGCTATAGTTTATACATAAACTATACAAATAGCGATCTGAGTAAAAAAACAACGTTTCCATATCAGTCAATATTTATTTTAATAATAATTTATTGCTATCATCTGTTTACTGTAAATTTAAACAATGTTCATACTTTTGCGTATATAATATTTTATTTTATTTTTTTTATCTAAATAAACAATTTAAACTGTTCAACTTTGTTTTCATAAAACCAATAAATATTTATATTATATGAAATGCTTCAATACTTTATAAGATCATTTTTTGCATTTATATGAATAGTACTCAATAGTCTCCATTGATTTTTTATTCAAGAACAAAATATGCGATTAATGATAACTAATCTATAATAATATTACAGTAAGAGCTCGAAGATCACTAGATCACGAAATCTTGAGTGAGGAATCTGGATTTATAGTTATTAACAGTGTCTAATGTATACACAAATAATATACTGAGGCTCCAACCTTTTTTTATTGTTTACTTAAATCGCCATGTTACTGCATCTTAATAAATATTACTAAATGTTATCTTTTGATTATCTTGTCAATACAAACGATTGAATTTGATAATATTATATGATTATCCCTAACTGATTATGACGTTGTAGTAGACCACGGTATTAGGTAGCTATTAGGTATAGCCTTTAGATATAAAGATATTATATAATATTAATAATATTATTATTATACAATAATAATATTATCTATAAATCTGTAGATAATTAATTTTCATGATTATCGTTCACTATTTAATGAACTTACAACTACAACTTTCCAATGAGAAAAAAAACAATAGAATTATTATTGTGATTATTAGGTAGGTATAATATGTATAATATTAAATTATTATATTGTAATGGGTACTGTATTTATTTTTAATTAATTCATATTATGATATTGAATAAAAGACTGTTTAATATTATACTTATAATGCGTTTAATTTATAGCTTTTCAAAACTGAATTTCCCATGACTACAATGAGTAATGACTAATGACTAATAATATAGTACTTATAGTATTATATATCTAATAATGGAATATTTATTTATTTATTGGCTTGACTAAGTGATTATAGCATTATTTAGTTGCCTAATTAATTTATAAGTATATAAAGGTATGTAAGTAGTTACCTATGTAAAAAACAATTGGGAAGAAGACTAATGAATCTTATTAATCAAAACTTGTATCCTTATATAAACACAATTTTGGTCGAAATTAATTTACAGTTACAGAATTAAAAGTACCTGTCATTAATTATGACACTATCTCGTCCCTTGGTCGCTTAAGATTATCCTAAAAAGTGACGAACCGCATGCGAGAGGCTGGAGCGGAACATCAAGCGCTTAATAATAATAATTATTTGGTATCTTTTGTGGTGTAGTTGAAATCGAAGATTGTGTTCTAATTGTGTTCACTTACATCGGTGCGTCATGTGCACACGTATTCATTTGAACGTATACGCATTAATTATAATAATATAATAATATATTATACTGTATGTGATACTTCGGGCGTTCTGTTAAAAAGGCACAAAGTAAAATCCACAGAGAATATGTCATTTTACAGGACATCAGAAAAATTGAAATTTAATTTTACGTGCTTTTCGTAGTGGCCTCTCTTTGAGGTTTTTCCAGTACCTACATACAACCTTTAGTTTGTAATTTAACAGACGTTATTTTACAGAAATCTTACGTGGACAATATTTTAGTCAGTGTTACACGCTAAAAAGAAACAATTGGTTGAAAAAAAAAATTAAGTCGAAATGACGTTTCAGTTCTGACTTTACGGCAGTGCAGCGGTGGCGATAAACTGCACCCGTAATAGATGTACACAATACAAATATAATAAATACCTATACCACGGTATAATATATATCTATATGTATCGCATAGTAATACTACCACGGCTACCACTGTTCTGCAGTAAACGGTCTGTCAAAAACATTGTCGGTTGCTAAAAGTTCGTCCTCCACGCGCGATAAAATCCAAAATCCGCGGGTACCCGTATACGCGTTCTCCGGCGGCGCCGTCGTCATTTGTCTTACAATAATAATATTATGTCATTGTTTCGTAGCTTATTATATAATATACGCTTATTTTTATTATTTTATTCCCCGGCTACCGTCATTCGTGTACCGCACACATATATAATATATATATATTATATACCTAATATTATGACGTATAATGTTTTATACTTTTCGTTTTTACTCGCGCACACGACAACGACGACCATTTGGAAACCGATGTCTGGAACATTTTCCCGGGGAATACGATCAATTCGGAATGATAAAATTACGTTTTACCGCCCCGGGGTCCGCAGGTTATGTGCACATTCCGCAGGGCGTAACCGTTTTCCATAAAAGTTTAGCCACCCACCGCCGCCCCCGCGTATATATAATATGTATACAGCCGCCGCCGCCGCCACTACTACACACGCTATACACACTATTGATCGTAGCCGACGTTTCTACCCTTGCGCGCCCCGACTACCCTCCCCTCGAACGCCGCCACCGTGTGAGTCGTACCTACCCCGCAGTAAGAAATCTACCACCACCGAACCTCCCCCCACCCACTCGGATTCTGTGTAAGCACCGGCTGACAACCCCTCCTCAATATTCTCCCGTAATTTTATCTCGCACACACGCACAAGACGCTCTCGCGTGTGTGTACAGGGTTTTTATAATATGGATTTTCCCCCGCCGGGCTAAAAAGAGGGCTACCGCCGCGCCGGTTGCAGGCGTTTTTCCGCGACCCGTTTTGCGCCCGAAAATCGAACTCGGAGTGGCGAAAAATTTAAAAAACGACGTAGGTGTAAATACAATTATTATTGTACTGTGAATTATACTGCTGCTGCAGTCGTGGCATTATAATAATATTATCTAAACTGCGAGCATATACGATGGGTTATTAGCGTGCCGGCGTGTGCGGAAACGAAAAACGAAAAATAAAAAAAAACCAAACTTCTTTTACGGCTTTTTTTGTTTTACACCAATAATGTAAGTATTAATAATAATAGTAATAATATTATTATCGTCGGTACACGCGGCGGTTCTTGCGGTTTATTATGTACGCACGCCAAAAGCTCGTATATATCGAGCTTATGTATATATATATGTACAACGACGAAGACGACGGTTTCTGTGTACACGACGGCGAGGTATATTGGGTACTACATTTATAGGTATGTATATAAAAAAAAAAACACAAAACTTTAATGTTATATTGCGTGATTTGCCCCGAATTATACGAGGCGCGCACACACACATACACCGCTGTACGACAAAAGCATACCGCACCTATACCTGGGTACGTGTACATACCTATACGTACCTATAGCAGGTAGGCAGTGGCGGATTTGACGGTCGCTTATTAGTTGGACAATTCCGACTGGTTCCCCTCTCCTATAATATATTGTATAGGTACTGTGGGCCTACACTATAGATACATAGGTAGTTAATTTTTTTTTAATTTTACCTCAAGACAATAAAAACATTGTAGCTATATTGTAAACTGCAACATAATTTACCATTGTTATAGATTGGATTAATAAAAACAACAATTTTATACTGCTATTAGTTCTGTTACTTGAACATTTGGTACGAGACACCTCTTATGGATTGGCTGACTTCATTTGAACTTTCGAAAACACGATAGGTACACTGTATAATTAAATACCCATATTACTCAATAGGTACCCTATGCATATTTTTGAATTTTGTTTACGGGACATGAAACTAGACTATCGGATCATCAATCTCCCACCGACACAATTCTAATATATGAATAGGGTACTGAGTAATGTAGGTAACTAAGTTATAGAGTGTACCCATTTTTCGAAGGCACACGGTATATACCGTGCAGAACCTTCTCCTCGAGTAGGTATACAAAAGATACTCAAGTCACACATCACACGGATGCCATTACGCACATGGCCTCACACGTATAATATCTTACACGTTAATTTCGAGGCACCAATGACGGATCATGAGCAATTTTATTATCATAATTTATGCACCAATGATGTGTACTATACCGTCGTTTTCAATTATTATTTATTAAATTACATGAACTACATTCCTCATAACGCGTGACCGCACACTCTGATGAGTGCTGCAAGAATAACGAGGACGGGTGTTGGCGAGGAGTGCGCCTAGTCGATGCAACCCAAAGGCTTCCCATTGTTGGTCCATTGTTTGTTGACAACAAAAGTATTCAACAACAAAAATGCTTTTTGATTTTCTTTGTGCCTATATACAGTTTTTAAAAAAACGCCAATATATTTTTAACTACGACTCTATTGATACAGTCCGAAATCTGTATGAAGTGGAAAGGAATTTGTGTTGTCGAAAACGGGAGCCGTTTGGAAATTTACATTTTTGTAAATCAAGAGATGTAAATGGGCTATAGCAGACCTAGACAATTTCCGGAAACCCGATTTCAAATAATTATTGGAGCCCCGCGTTAACCATCAGTTAAACCTATGTGATAACGGCACCGTTTACCACGGAATTTCTAACTGATAAGAAAAAAAATCTTACTATTTAACCATATGCAGAATCTATTTAGGTACAACAGATTACATATAGGTCAACTGAACTTATCGCATTGCAATATTGTATAGGTAGTACTGTAGTAGGAACAATGGTATTATATTTAAGTTGGATAAATTTCAATATGAGACGAAAATGTTGTATTTGAGAATAATTCAACGTAGTGATGACTGATGAGTCTATATAATATTATTTGATTCCAATTATTTATTTTTACCTCAGTAAATATCATTATTCATTACTATATGTACCTATCTTGAACACACAATTTTCAACATTTTGCAGGGGGTTCCCGAGATCCATCCGTCAATTCGATTTATCCATCTACGATTTCAAGTTTAGAACTTTTCTACTAACTTTTCTACGCAGGAACGCTTATACCTGAATATTCTTTAACACAGTCACACACTTTCGGACCTGTGGCGTGCTCAGATCGCGGACATTTATTCGTTTATAATTGATTCCGAGCAGTCAATCATGATGCGTCGTTGAGTGGAATGGAGAATGAAGGGATGGAAATCGTAGGGGCGCAGTCGAAATATTTCGATAGCATCAAACTAGTTTTGGACGTTTGAAACGTTCAGTGTTTGTAAAGTATTTTTTATATAGTGCGGGATAATTTTTTCCAACCTCGTAACGAATAACGATTTCTATTTAGACATAGAAATAACCAATAAAATATTTGAACATCGAATTATTTTTTTATAGAACAATTTTTTTGTACTTTCAACTTTTTATTAAAAAGCATGCATGAATAATATACTTCGTAATTCATGCATAATAAAAACGCAGTAAGAGTTTGATGTTCATATCACAGAAAAATTTTATTTTCTAGAATTTCAACAAACCCAAAGGATCAGCACGCCGGGACAGACATTTTACTCAAATTCAACTCCATGTCCTCATTTGCACGTCGAAATAAAATTATATTTTAAACACACGTGTATGAGTACCTATAGATATACTTATAGATATACACGTTAAACTTATATATTCGGGACCGTCAAACTCGTTTCGCTAAAGAACACGGGGTAAAAATTATAAACGCTTGCAAATTCCGCCGACGTCGGTTTCTACAGTTAATACTAAAATTTGTTGTCTGCAGCGATATTTAAAACATTGTGTTCTCGCCATAATAATACGAGACGACGACTGTGTATAAATACCTATAACCAACCGTTAATCTGTGTCGAATCTTAAATATCTCATAAGCATGTAACATATTTTTTTAAATACCTACAGACTCGCGCCATGTACCTATAATAGACACACGTGTATACAGCACAATTATGTGCTTACATCGGAATGTGAACTGCGAGAGCCAAGAGACCGTTTCTTACGAACAGCTCTTATTATATATATTATTAAAAAAAAACTCGAGAACAACACACAAGGTGCACCACCCGTCATATTAATATCTAAGTAGGTTCAATAACGTGCTACAATATATTATATTATTATCACACAAGCGTTTCTTAATTGAATGTTTACGTATGGATATACGCATTATATTATTATGATATTGTTTATTGCGGCGCCACATAGTATTTATTTTTTTTCTAAGAGCTCCGATACTTCAACACTGAGAACACGTTGACAATTAAGTATCACGCGGTAGGTACTCTTATTAAACACGATATAAATATTAAATATATTTTCGTCTCCGCGAGGGTTTTCTGTATATTATATAAAAAAAAAACTAGATACACTACGCATAATATTTAGTTGGATCGTATATCGATATCGTCTGATTGAAATTTAACGAACAATTTGTTGTTTTCCTACACAGGACGTACGTGCGGCGTTTTAAACGACTGCAGCTGCACATCGTGTGAATCGCAATTGCGCGCTTCGGTTATTTTCTGCGGTGAAATGGCTTTCATAAAGCTCGTTTTAGATTCGTTCGAAATCGATATAATACTATACCATAATATAGTATAAAATAATAATAATATCATAATAATATTAAACTGAAAACGCATCGAGTCTATAAGATTCCGGTTTGCAGACTATAATAAATTGTATAGTCTAGGTCTAGAATTCACATACATATCACGGTTAAAATAGATGAATTTCAAGAAATATACGTATTATATTGCACTGAATTTAAGCTTATTTAATTGTCAAAAATAAAAATAAATTGTACACTTGAAAAACAAAACATTATTATTGTTTAAAACTAACATTTCGATTATTGAAAAAAAAAAAAAAAAAAATGAACAATAGCCTACAGTGTTGCACTACTCTTATATTTGTATTTACAGATTAAGTACATCCATTAAAATAATTTACGCTATATACACGCATATGTAAACGTGTATATATATATATATATATATATATATAATATATATTATCGTAAACACACTACGCTAAAAACTGCATACACTAGACAGAGAAAAAAAGTCAACGTATCATTATTATATATAAGTAATAAATATAGTTAAAAAATATTAGTCTTAGCAGATCGAACTTTCACACGTTATATTATAATTTATAATATTTATATATATAATTATGTTCATTAATGCTATTTACGTATTTGTCTTTCGTTTTATAACTTTCACTTAGCGTTACGGTTTAAATTGGTGTAAAACAACAAAATATATTATTTTTAACAATAATGACGATATAAGAATATTAATATCATATTTCCATATAATATAATCAGACAACAAAATATTTTTGCTGAAAATTATTTTTATTAAATTATTTTAGGAATTCTATGTCGTTTCGATAAACTTTTGACAGTCTATACAATTTTAAAAAAACCTACCCTGAATCTATAATTACGTATATATGTGGATATAAACAAAAATTGTTTCCAAAGTATGTCTCTGGTGGCTCTTAAAAATATAATATGCATAAACGCTTATTAGGTACCTATATATTATGTTAAATTACAATATTTTAATACGTATATAATTTTTAAAATTATTCAATCAATCTAAATAATAGTCTAATCGTTCGCGATAAACGTCTTAATATCTATAGAAGCTGTTTACAAATTTTGAATTTTGGATAGGCCTAAAATATATGTTTTAGATTGTCGAAATTACGACCGATTTATATAATAGGCGTAATAAAAAAATATGTATAGAGGTATATCATACAAATGAAAACAAAACAAAATAATAATAATAATAATAATAATAAAAATAATAAAAAAACTTCAGTAGGTATACAAAAAAATAATTAAATAGATATTAATTGAATAGTTTATTAATATGTTTAATCATTAATCTTAAGAAAGATTGTAAAAATAAATTAAATATTAATAAAGCATTAATCTATATATATATATATTTACATAAGTGTCGGGAGGAAATACTTTACTCGGTAAACATAATCAGGATGTATTCGGTATTATTTTCTTTTATGTAATTAACTCGTTAAATAAACACTACTCGATGAAAACTATAAACAAACAAATTATATTATAATATATATTACGCTTAATGATAGAAGTAATGAAACAATATTTATCTAGGAATATGGTCACAAAAAAGAACTAGCAAACGATATTATCGTGGTAAAACAAAAATTAAAAAAAATATCGATTACAACTTACGGGTAGAGGAAAATGATAAAATAAAAACGTAATAGATGTGAACGAAAACGCATCGGTGACAATAACGTATACAAACTTGAACCAGAAGAAATCGGCGAAAACGTAACTGCGCCGTTCGGAAACTTAAACGAAACGAAACGAAAAATGATATCGAACAGGAAAAAATAAAAATGAAAGTCGTACACCTAGACACGTGTTATTATATGGTACATACGCTCCCGAATCAGACATAACAAACAAACATAAATGGATAAAAAAAAAAAAAATCGTATCATTACAAACGAAACAATATCATGTATATTATATATTATATAGGTATGAGGTACATAATAAAATAGTATGATAATAATAATAATAATAATACTTGCAAAGTATAGGAACAACGTCGGCCGCCGTTTGAAAATACCTCGGGAAAATGTATCTAAAAGCGGGCGCCCCGGAGCAGCGATATTCGCGAGTAGGTACCGAACAAATAGTACAACCAAGCAGTACCCCTGTCGTCTGATTGGGTGCGGACTAAAAGAATATAAATAATTTTCCTCCAAGCACCGGTTCGGGGTTTGTACATGGGAATGAAAATCTGTCCGTTTAGGGGTAGGTTCTGCAGGTATACCTACTATAGTATAACCTTCGACATCGACAGACCGCCACAATTATAATATTTTCGCAGTCGTCCGACCCGCGATTCCGTACTGAGGATACTTGGCGTTTTTGACGTAAATATTGTTTACGAACGGAATTTTTTTGTATACTTTGGTACGGACGCGTATATAATATTATAAATGATATTATTATGTATTTTCAGAATATGTCAAACAATAATTTGTCGTAAAACGAAGGAAAAAAACAAAAAAAATAAAGTAATAAACATCATATTATATTATTATTATAATAATATTATCAATATAATTTAAAGAATATACATAGAAAAGGCAATCGCCGCGCAAGACAACGGATGTGATAACATTTATTGTATCATGAATTGTAGAGCGCCGGAGATCGAGGGAAGAGATTTTTTGAATTCTCTTGAAACGCCAGTGTTTGTTTTTTCTCGAAGATATTAGTTTAAAGTACGAGTAAAAAAAAGGACAGAGAAATGTAGGCCTACGAATGTGAAACTCACGACGTTTCTTGTATTAAGAAAAATAGGTACTATTTTGTCAAAATATGTCTTATAAGTTAAATTTTTTTTCAGTTTTTTTTTTAGTCATTAATATTATAATTAGGTATTATTTAAATTAAGTCTATGAATGTAATATATTATATAATATGTATAAATATTATGTAAGAATAGTTTGTTTATAGATAAATATATATTATAATATATATTTATAAATTATTTACGTATTTTTCGAATCGAAAGAGAAATTCTATACAATTGTCGAAACAATAACAATAATAATCATGCGACACGTTATTATAGTATTAATCATTATTATTATCATTTATATCATTACTCTATTACTGTGCGAAACGTTGTCGCGCGCTCGATCGCGCCGTTTACGTTTTGGCCTTGAGCATGTCGGCGGACCCCTTGTCCAGGCCGCCCATCTGCAGCTTGTGCTGTTCGTGCGACATCTGATGGTGCGACATTTGCTGCTGCTGCTGCTGCTGCTGTTGCTGCTGTTGCTGTTGCTGTTGCTGCTGGTGCATCCCGCCACCGCCACCTCCCACGTCCATTTTCGTGTGATCCTGCTTTTTAGCCTGCTCGTCCCGTTCCCGGCGGGCCTGCTCGTTGATCTCCTTGACGGCCCGCAGCTCCTTCTTGAGTTTCATCCGTCTGTTCTGGAACCAAATCTTGATCTGACGCTCGGTCAGGCACAGGGCGTGCGCGATCTCGATCCTCCGCCTCCGGGTCAGGTAGTGGTTGAAATGGAACTCCTTTTCCAGCTCCAGAGTCTGGAATCTGGTATACGTCTGCCGACCGCGACGACGCGGACATCCGTTCGGACCTGTGGACAAAAAATAACAAACAGGCGCTCGTTAAACGTTCTACAGAGTGGTCTTGTGCATTATTTACAGAGCGATATCCGCTCTTGTCTCCGGCACAATTCCAGGCAATCCTCCTATATATAGAGGACTGAATGAAAAGTGACGTAGGATTAAATCATTTAAATCTTAACTAACCCATCATTCGGGGAGAACAATATTATTTAGACTAATCAATTTATAGCGTTGCCATTGAGTGGCTGATTTTTCGTATGTATCAATAGTCATATCACATTATTATAACTGCACACATGGTTACTGCTAATAATAATGAGTTAACAATGTATAGGACGATTGATCGCGAGTTAAAATGAATGTGCGCAACAATAGTGTACGGTGTATAATTCGAGCTTGGTAGTGTCAGGTCCTCGTGACACGCCTTGCAGTGTGAATAACACCGAAACACCAGCGTGCATCAGGTCCGGATCGAATAGACTTCCTGACCCATATCGCTGGACAGTGCAACATTTTGGTATTTTTAAGAACAAAAATGTAAGAATATGTTTTTTTGGACGTAGGTGACACAACCACGCTGGACTACCAATAAGCAGGTATTTAATAAGAATAATAGTCAATTAAATCATTAAATATTGTGACCGAATCCGACAGTTAAATTAGATTTTCCGCTAAAACGAATACAAAAAATATAGCCACTCGACCTCGAGACCTATAACCTCTACAATGACTTCGAGGCGAGTACACCAATAACCATCAATTTTCACCGGAAGGCGGAAACAGTGAAAAACTACTGTGGTCATCACGCCCAAAATATATACACGCACGTTTACGAAACAAACATGAGTATAATATTATGACGTGTATTTTTTGATAATATACCTCGTATACCGGGTTTAAACACCAAACGATCGTCGTTTTCTCGTGTAAAAATATTACCCACGCGGTTATAATCTACAGACTTTAAAGATTAAACACGTATGACACTCGTTTAGATACGAGGTATAGAAAGATTAGTACACGATAATATAATAATTATATATAGTTTTATATAATTCGTAACTATATATAGGCATTACCTGGAGAATCGGAAAAACAAAAACTGATAAAGCGTCGAAACGGGGTTATAGTTTTTGTTTTATACAATGCGTTGTTTAGGCTATAATATTATATAATAAGTAATTACACATAATATACAACACGATTACCTACATGTTTTTATTTATTTGTTCATATGGATATATGCAATATTGTCCGGTCGGCTGGCAATATTATTAAACATCAAGTTATATAAAATCTCTATATTATAATAACATATTATATAAATATAAAATAATTATATACATCGCAGTCACAGTACCCATATAAAGAAGCGTGTGCTAATCAGAAGGATGTTGAATTCGCAGTTTGTTAACTATTAACAACTACTAATAACAGCGCGATAGTCGTAACAACAACACACGAGGACGTTTCGAAATAAGAATTATATTTTGAAGTTTGAACTGAGCTGCGTTGTTAGTATACCTATATAATAATATACTATATTTATCAGCCATTGTTACAAGGCAGAATACGAATAGGACGCATTATATTATACAAAAGTACACGTGGTCTGAAACTCTGCTGGGACGTCGCCGTCGGTGGTCTAATGGACAAGATCGATATGAACCAGGAAGACTTCATTGCCGTCGACCCGCAGGTGGCGATAAATCGTTTAAGACCCCATTATTTACTCGGGGCCCCACAACGGGGTCGTAAAAAATTTTAGACAAGCAGTGTTTGGTCGTATACCCACCCACGTGTGTCTATGATAAGGCCAAAGTTTAAGCCAAGGACTGCAGCAGTATTAAAAGAGATCAAAACTCAAAGAGGTGACTGTGGTTAGAAAAAGGTACAAATAAACGATCGATCAAAATAAACGGTATTGCAAATTTGCGACAAGGGTGGAAGCACCTATTAATACTTATCCATTATTATATTTCGTATAAAATAATATGTCAACTACATAATGTAACATAGAGAGGACGTGTGCACTTGTACGATTATTTACCAACATTACGATAATATTATTATAATGTGCACGAGACTATCACACTCATTCGCGACGTTATCTGCAGCAGCAGTGTACAGTACGGGTGTTTTGTACGTGTTGAGGTGTGCGACAATAATTATTCTAACACCCGCGACCGCGTCCCTGCCACGGCCGCCGCGGATGGCCGTCTCGGGAATTCACCGCGCGCTCTTTAATGGCGCCACCACCAAGGGCGGAGACTGCGGCGGTCGCCATGGTTACGCGTCGGGTATACCGCCGAGAGGGTTCTATTCCTCTCTCGCGGTCTCTTTCTCTTTTTATATCTCTCTCTCCCTCTTACTTTATCGGGCTTAAATTTTCATCTCGGTCGCTTACCGCACGAGAGTATTTTCGTCGTACGCGACGGCCGCCAAGTCAGTCTTTCGAGAGGTCAGCTTTTTTTTCCAACTCCAGATAACCGTATGGATATATTATGAGTTAGTGCTTTAATTATTATTATCATTTTGGGAAACGCCGATCGCCGAATAAAATAGAACGCGAGCTATATGTAATCCCGATCGATCGCGGAGGACAAGGTGCGCACCAATAACGCTGGTTAAAAATATATATTATATCGCCGCCTACTGACTACCCGGGTACCTACTACCTACCTACAATATTATAAAATACAATTTTGTATATCATTAAGCGTGTTAAGCACACACTACCACCGATCGTCGTGTGTATAATTTTATTTCCATCCGATTTTATCGCCGTTTATACTCGCGAGCGACTGGTTTGCGTTTTCGTTGTGTCTACCTGCATTTATTTTATACTGCACCGCGCCGCAATCATCGTAGGTATAGGCATTACAATAATAATATTATGTCTTTTTGCAAGAATTTCCAGCCCGGCCACCCAATTAAACGAGTCCGAGTTCTATTTAAAATGTATTTTACCATTATTATTTCGTCTCGCACGCGTTATAATATTACCGCAGACCTGTGTATTAAAAAAAAAAATATAGAGATATATATAGGTACAATACGCTCCGAATCATAAACGCGATTAAATTATAGGTAGGTATTATACGTTTCGTCGTCGTCGTATAATGTTATTTTATCGCAGTTAAATTTTCGACGCCCGAGCACGTTTTGAGAATATATTAAAAACGTTTATTATTTATCGACGACGACGCACGCGGGTTATTGTTTAAACGAAAAACTCCAGCGGCCGCAGCATGACATGCACTAGTCCGTGTTGTTGTGGCGATATACGGGTAAATGGGAAAGTATAATATAATATACCTAACCTGCTACCTACCTATATCATGAACCATAACTATGTGGCTACGTATTATAGATTTTTATTGATTCAAATAAGTATAATAATATATTAAAAAATATCGTGCCCTTAAGAGTGCATATGTTGTGTAGCTGTCACCGAGTGTAGTTTTATAAACGTACAACATAGTACTTGTACCTATAGCTATAGCATAATATGTATTATAATTATACAGATTTACGTTCTGCAGAACCAATTTTGTTTTGTATTTTGTAATCACAGAGCAAAAACATAATTTTTGTTTGACCTCAAGTTATTACAATATCTAAATTTTAACATGCACATAAGTACATAACTCGATTAAATATTGAAATATATCGTAAAAAACATATTACATTGCAAACTCTTAGAGTGCTATAATAATATTGAAAATAGAGTAAATTTCATATCACGAGTAAACTTAGACCTATTTTTGGAAACCGTAAATGGATTGTATCGACCTTAGAACTTTTCCGAACGGTTTATCTTTTATTTTTCGGGAGTATTACTACTTGGCCCGTGTCACAATCAGCACGTACTAAAATCATATTTTCGTTTGAGGACATGTTCTTTCGGAAGACGCTTATCATAGTCGTTTCTGCGTAAACAGGTGATTACTTTGTTCGGAAGAATTATTGTTTAGCATAGGAACTTCCATATTATTATTCCGTCATTAGTGAATGTCAAATATTTTAGGGCCACTATATTACATACAGTCAACTAAATTATGTATCCAAAATTCCAAAATACCACACACATATGATAATAATTGTCTCACCTGCAGCACAACGAGTACATAGCAGAACAGGTTTCACAAGATTAATTATTATAATTTGCAATCATTTACAATAATGTTTTTCTGCAGCATTTTAGCACAATAATATTTCGATTTACAGTTGCTGTTGTTGTTATTATTAAACATAATATCTTTCTACAAACTCTTTAATGTAACAGTAGGAATATGAAACAGTCGAATTAATTCAAATCGAGACGTAAAACCACATGTCTCTCCTCAGCATGCCGTCTCTCGGGCAAAAAAATTAAAAAAACAACAACACAATCACGGACGTCCGCAATAAAGTTCAAACCTTTAACGTATTAACCTCCGTTAAGGCATACTACCTACATACGGTCACAATCATTTATGACGGTATTTTATACACTAGTTTGTTTATAAAAAATAGATTTCAACAAAAGCAAAATTATATGATATTCTAGTATTTTTTAAGAAAATGTAACTAATTATTAATTATCCGCTGTACGCGACCGAACGACCGCGACCTTATAGATTTATAATAATGATATATATACGTACGTACAGAGTACATTATTATTACAACACACGCAATACGTGTTCCGGTTTACTCGTGTATAGTTTTCTCGTTTCGACTGATTTAAAACGAAAAATAAAAGTCGATTTGTTTGCACGTCGGACAACTTCTGTCGTCAGATTATTTTAACGTTTCCATATAATAATATGCTGGCAGCATCAGACTGTACATTACGTAAATAAAATTATATATATATATATATATCATTTTATTCTGTCCCCCACCCACCACCGATCTTTGCACAGTAAACACATGACGCGGGGCCGCGGACTGAACGAACCAAGAACTCTATTTACATAATAGAGTTTTTTTTTCCCGAACGTTTTCTATATGTGTATACACGAATAACGACAACATAATATTATAATATGTATATAGAAGCAGACTTGGGGACGAGGTGGTCGTAAAACGATATACACTACAGCGAATCGGGTTGATCAAAGATTCGGTACGACGGGATGATAACGATCGCTGTCGTCCGAAATAAAATTTAAACAATCAGAGAGAACCAAACTACATTTTTTAAGTTATTATAATAATAATATTGTATACCTTATACCACAGATCTACTTAGGTACGAAATACTATAACTGACAGTATAACGTAGAGTTTCACTACTCGACGACGAATCGGGTGGGATTTACGAAGCGAATTTTATTACGTCATAGGTAGGCACAATAATAACATTATGATTGTATTATTATAGCGACAATCGTATTTTCAACGACCGTCGTTCAGCCAGCCATGTTTTGACTTTTGAGATGATAGCGCGTAACTGCGTATACGATCGAAAATAGTAAGTACGTCGAAATCGACTTGCCGCACGTATATATGTAATATTATAGTCTAGAAAAGTCTAGAAAGACGTTCCCAAAATTCGTGTATCTATTGCCTAGGTACTTATTACGTCCTATTATAAAAACGACCGGATAATAATAATAAATAATAATAGCAACAATGAAGATAAAAACAATAATAATTATTCGTAAGAGCTAAGAGTCATTCGACGACGATAACCGAACGAAAAGTACACGTTTATAGCGTGCGAATGTTATTTGCGAATTGTTACTACTGCGTAACACGAGTTTATTTTATTTTTACATCTATAATGACTAACTCGTGCGTATATGGCCCGTGTTTATTTATATTTAATACGGCCTCAACCAACGTTTTATTTCAATAATTTTACATAAACCCACATGTAGGTAGGTACTATATAGGTATATAGAGTACGTAGTAATACTATTAACGATAATAATATATCCACGTCGAACATAGTAGATTGTAAACAAAAATATGTTCCAATATTTCGTTCTAAATACGAGTAAATAAATTGGTAAATCACGTATATATACGTTATACCTATACATTATGACAGATGTGCAAATAAGCTATGCGTATAGATACTATAAAAACGATTGTTGCCAAAAAATACCAAATTGTGTCACGTATTAAGTGGGATGCGCAGAATAACAAACGATAAAGATATAGTTTATAATATATAGCTGTACCGAAAAGAGAAGAAAATAAAAAATACCAAAAAAAAACATTTGATATTATTGTTACACAACTGTTCGCACGCACACACAATCAACTTATTTCGAGCGTTTGAATTTTGACGTCACGTTAGGTCGTCGACGTTAAGAATTTGTATTTTATTCTTAATAAATATAACAATTTTAATACGGTGAGAATTGGTCGTAATTATCGAACCGCATTGTTTTTCTAATTATAATTACCTACGAGTTGAATCATTTCGACGAGCATAATATTTTCTGCAGTTGTAAGTACCTACAATATGTGATTAGGTATTAAAAAATATCGAATTACATTCTGCGCATAATATTATTATAATAATATAATAGTACCGACTACCGAGTACCGACACTAACACCTATAACACAATTAATCCAAAGTTAACGGTATATCGACATTTAAACGACTGTCGACCTAACCAAACAACGATTACAAATAGCAATCACTCGGAGCGTATAGGTATTTAATACGTCGATTAAAAGTCAAATTTCATGGTTGGGAAACGTCATGTCTCAATAAACGTAAACACGTCAAATGTCTATTTGAGACTGTAATATAAATTGACTGTGGGTAACGTTTTATTAACGATACACGACATTACTATGGTATACTGCCAGTAAACGATAATAATAATAATTGATGGTCGATATACCGTATAACAATAATTTAACAACATGATGGCTGGCAATGCTGCGCAGAGTTCAACGCATGCCAAACTATTCGACCAACCACCTCTGTTTTGAGATCGAATTTATTATTATACGAGTCCCTTTTATAGATACCTACACTCACGGCATTATAACGTCAGACGTGTACACGAATCTTCATATACAGTGGAACCTCAGATTATCAAGGGACCAAAAAAAAATTCGACATACCTATTTAAACTTACCTTAGTAATTTAAAATAATATGTGGATGAATCGGGACTGAAAAAAAATTCAATACACTGAAACAACGAGATACCGAGTTTCCACTGTATCGCCAATAATATATCGACCAATTTGTATTGCCTTATGTATATTATATAAGGATATAACATTCGTACAAACTTTAAAACACGGTAGCCTGCAATAATATTGTTAATTATATTTGCGAAAATCCATATTATTACCATATTATTATAAAGATATTTTTTGATCAACATTTTTCGATTTGCCGCCAGTCGAAGACTAACTCGATTTACAAATAAATACACGAGACAAGCGTTGTAGTCGTCACTCGTCCTATATTATTGTTATATATTTGGGACCACGAGTATACACGTATCAGTATACAACGACTTCGCAGTGGAGTCACGTCCGCGTAAGTACAGTACACGCACGCAATTATTATATTTCGGTGCCATTAAATTTAACGGTCGCAATAATGATAAAAATAATGATAATAATACGATGATAAAAATAATAATAATAATTTAGTCGTAGCGGCTCGGCGGCGGCGGCAGATGCGCCGAGCAAAGAGAACGCGATAAGACGCAACCGCCGGCGTTTTCTCGAATACGATATCATTATTATATATTTTACCTTATATTATATTCTCTCGTGTACTTTTATTTATCGTTATTATTATTATTATTTTTTTAATTAAAACCAACGGCTCCGTTCACGAGAAGAAGTAGAATAGAAGGATAATGGAGAAAAACGAATAAGTAGGAGAAAAAGAAGCAATTATATATATACCTACCGTGGTGAGGGTGTGTAAGCGAAAAAGGGGTTGGAGAACGCGAATAGGTAATATAGAAGGTTAGGGCGTAAGGACTGAACGGTGCAGGGGAGATAACTCGGAAAAAAAGAGGGGAAAAGGGGGAGGACGCGTCGTTTAATTGCACTTAACAATAAAACGCACCCTCGCGCGGGCGCGCGTGCATGTGACGGTGACGCCGCCACCGCCAGTGTTTCTGATGAAATTACCCCACGCCGGTTTCGCCCACGTCGTTGCCATTATAATATTACCACCGCTCTCCCGCTCAGACACGACCGCCCAAGAACCCGTCCATTCTCCGGTCCGTTTGCACCGCCCTCGGTCGAAGACGCAGCGGCGGATCTCCTCCTTTGGCCTTTGCCGCGGCAGCTTACGCTATTATTATTGTTATTAATATTTTACTTTACCGTATATAAACGCAACTCCAAGGCCGACCCACGTTAAAAAATATGTTAAAAAATGTGAGTTAATATATTACGCGTATATATTCGAGGGCTGCGCACGTCCACGGGACTACTGGATATGCCGTTCAAATTATGTATAATAAATAACAATATAGTAGTGGCTTTCGGTCGCAGGGGTAAAATGCCTAAATATAATTTATCGAGCGGAGGTTTAACATATTATCTACCTACCTACGCCTGTACACGTGATGATAATATCGACTATATAAATCATCTCACAATGCTGATGATCTGGCATGTAGTTTATTTTTTTTATGTATAAATAAATGTATTTGAAATATATGTTTTCTTTCGGGAAAAAAAATGTAAATTATTTAAAAATCGAAATACCTATGGTAAACGAAAATAATCCCATGCAGTGGAATTCTCGTCAAACAAACTAACAAAGTGTTATAGTCGTCGTACAATATACATAATATATAGAAGTAGTACCACCCATGTGTCCCATATATATACACCCTGCCCACAGTACACGTTATATATAATATGCGACTACGTTTGAGTGCTTTAATTTAGATGGCATACCATGCGTTCAAACTACATGTTTTTTTCTTATTATATACATACACTCGAAGGTCGTAAGTTAAATCGTACATAATATATATCATCGGATCTAAACTATATATCTTTACAGTATAATAAAAACGACATTCACCTAGATTCTAGATCTTCTAGCTCGCGCGACAAAACTTATAACACAAAGCTGCATATTATTATGTATATGTATAATAATATAAATTAAATGTTTTTTATTATTATTACTATTTAAAATGTATAGGCAGACAAGGCACCTTTCGTAAGCAATATTATATCTAACGTAATTATATAATATTAACACTATAATAGCGTATATTATAGCATTGTCGCAATAGCAGGAGTTATTATATTGTGCCTTCGTTCAAAAATATAATTTATTGTATTAGGTAGGCTTAAGTATAGGTACCTATGTTCGTCGAGGACAGCAATAATAGCTAGAAATAAGCTTACTATTATATAAGTTAATTTTAACAGTTTATACCCTTAAGTGCCTGTAGAGGGGTAGATTATAAAATGTTACGCAAAAGATTGTGTTTTCGGAAAACTATATTTAGTAGCTGCTGCGGTAGATCAATACTCAATTTATACTATGTATACAAAAAACATTTTGCCTATATATTGTAATGTCGTGTGACACAATATATATCGCCTATTATTCTTGAAAATATATATATATATATCGTGGGGCCTCTTTTTTCTTTACATTTTTCGCACCTCATATTTCAATGATTGCGCTGCCCTCCATGGGTCCTTCAAATTTAACGCGGTACTGTAGACAGACGATCGTTTTCACATTATACTACACACACACACGAAATTAACTGTCAACATGTAGATATATACATGCTGTCATGTATGTGTAGCTCACCTCGCAGCTTCAAAACGCAATCCCCTGAATGTGCACGCGGGGCACACTATTACTCGCGGTATATGGAGATGAAAAACGATATAATATAATATGCGTACCGTCTACCTATATATTATATAGGTACACACAATTTAACGTCATCCTTTTGAGTGTTTCTATTGAAAATTACCCATCCGTCGCGCATACACATATATACGCACGTATATTGGCATTGGACTGCGAAATGGCACATATATCAGTCAACGGGCGCTCGTATATATATAATGAAAAGACCCTCCTCTCGTCGGCTACCTACGTTTTCATCAAGAATTCGGCAAACGGCTCGGAAACGGCAATATCAATTTGCAACGCTGTAAACAATTCTACCACCCTGCCATCCCCCACACGACAAGCCGCCCTAACCGACCATCCCTCCACCACACTAACGCAAAGAGGAAAAACGAAGTTCGTCTTTCGAATTATTGCCATAACCTTTCTTGGCCCTTTTCGGAGCGGTACTTGGGACCGCTGCAGTTTTTTTCGCTCTCATTCTATCAGATGCTGCAGCAGCAGTCTCACCTCTCGACCCAGAGGCGGCGGGGAACAATGGTCGCGAACAGATGGCGTATTTGGTGTATATTACACAATTCTGCCCTCCGTCGGCGTTTTTGCGTCTATATATGTTTACGCGTATGTGTGTGTGAGTGTGAGTGTGAGCACACATAAGAAATGCGTATACGGCGGCGGTACAAGGGGTGAGAATAACACCTAAGGGAAATATCGAGCTAGGGTTTCCCTACATACACTACAGCTATATTGTATTACAAGAACCGAGCCGAGTGGAAAATGAAATGAGCTCGTATTTTCCGCAGTTTCCCTGCTCCACGACACCTTATATATATAAACACATATATACTCACACCGCCTCAAGAGCACCTGTGATCTTATACATATACGCATCTAATATATACGTTTCTCGAAAAAACGACTCTACTTTTTTCTGTTTACTGTTCTTTATGCGTTTGCGCGTGTGTAGATATTTTTTTTATCTCCGTTTGTATGGAAAACGAGATCCTACATTGCCGAAGCCAAATACCAATATGGAAATTACGTCACGTATACATAAATATATCAAAATATAGTGAGAACCTATACCTCTAGTTCCTAAGAAACATAATATTTCAATACGAGAAAAAAAACTATACGATATTCAAGCTTCTACCATTATTTCAATTCGTTTTCGTGTATAAATGTGTAATATATATAGGTACACAGAATTTTATCAAAATTATTTCCTAAACACACATAGGCCTCGATCAGTTCGAAGATCAAAATTATTTTTTGAAAGTGTTATAGTAACTACACTATAGTTTAATTTCAAACGAAAAATTATACTATTATATTTCCAAAAACCTATATCCAACATTGGACACGTTTGAAACGCTGCACTTGATAAATGAATAATGTGAACTATAATATGCACAGCGTGTCTGCGGAGTACCCGAGTTCTCTTTCATCCACCCGAAAATACCTATTGTTGCAGGTGTGTGCGTGTGTATAAATCGTTTGACCTACATAACAAATATTAACTCTTTATCGGAATCATAATATAATAGAAAAAAAACCACCGTATCGAATTTAACCACCTAACTCTTCTTTTTTTCCCATTAAAATCAGGTCACGCCACATACCATATAATAACAGGTAAGGACGTCGGCCATAAAACCACACCGACATAAATACATAGTATTATGCACACAAAACCCTTTAATTCGATCACATATTCTAGTTTCATTGTGAACACGAGAAGCGGGCGATAGAGAGAACGAGAAAGAATAATATCGTATTTGTATAATACGTATATAGGACATTGCAGGTATGGAGATAAATAAATTCCTTAGCAATCGCACCTACAAAATAATATCAATATAATCCATACAGAAAAATTGCACGTGCATACGGTGCAAATACACAAATATTACACGATTGGTGAACAAAAGTTTCAGCGTAGTCTTTCACCCCTTCTGTTTTCTTTTCAGTACACGCATTTATCGACAAATTTACGAGCACGAGAGGGTGCAGTGTATCATAACGCATATATACATAAAATATACATGTACACGCATAATGTATAGATGTATTTTTCAAAAGACATTTCGCCAAGACCCCGAGACATTATTTTTACGCAACGATCTTTTGAACAGTGGAAATTTATACTGGGGATGTTGTATATATATACATATTATATATGCGACGAGTGTAATATATTTTCTTTGCGGAGGGTTACAAAAGGGCTACAAGCGGGATGATAGACCGGGAGCCGCGCCCCCGCCAGAGATAACGGCGCGGCAAACGCTACAGTCATCTTCATGGCGCAATAACCATAATTCTTCGTTTATATTATTTTTTAGCTTTCGTTTTTTTTTCTCGTACACAATAAGAGGGTTCGTAAGGTTTTTAATTTCCTCGTCTTCCCGCTTGAATATTATAATAACATATATATATATATATATATATATATATATATGTATACATGTACCACCAATAAGCCACCTCCCGCGGGGTGAGGGCGGCGAGAGGAGATTGCCGACAAAGCATTTTATTGGCGCACCGTGTTCGGTGATCTTTTGGCATTATATTGGTACGGATACCCGAAGACCCTACACAGAAACCGCTTGGCGTAAATATTTCATCGAAATCGATAGTTTGATGTGCTTTTCGCGTACCTACCTCCTGCTACACGATTCCCAATCAAAATATAGAAAGTACCTATGTATATTATAATTCACCCCATAAAATACACAAATAAAATATATTTACATAATAATATTATGGGTACGCGTGTCGCACGTTACATTAAAGATAGACCAAATTGGACCAGCACACTAAAAACGAATATTCCATTCTTACACTCTTCCTATTTTAATATGTACACCGTAACTCATTTCAACAACAAAATTAGTCTTCTTTTTTTTGGTATTCTCTCGTGGTCTATTTTTAAACAAAAGTTCTTTCTCGATTTTATCATAATGTGGGCGTAATGGGACCTCTTTCAGATCCTGTTTTTATATTATAATAATATCACAAACGTATTACGTATATTATACATAATAAAATATTGTCGTATTGTAAAATAAATGTTTGTCTTGGCATGGCAAGCTGCACCACGACTTACGTCGAACGAAACACATTAGATTTCAAAATCCATATCCCCCAGACGTCGTTCGTGTTGTATATTCGCATTATATTTGATGAAGGAAGAAAAGAAATCTCGTCCGTATCGACGCAGTCGTGTGCAGCATTATTATGACGCGATATTATAATGGTATATTATCATATCGAACGCGGATGCTCGTTTTCATTTTGTTTGTGTGCACCCAAACATAGGTACCCCGATTGAAAATCGTAAACGGTTCGCTGTTTGCAAGCATCCAGTGTTTGTAAAAATAATAATAATGCTCTTTGGCATTGAAAGACTACCCGAAACGTGTCACACGACGATATTAATATAATGTGTTGCAGCACTAAAATCAACAGTAATAAATATAAAAACGGAAGAAAAAAAATCCCCCGAAGATACGTGCACACGATCATGCCGAAGAAGAACCGTTACGGAAAGGACTTTTTTGTACGGGTTTCAAACCAAACCCAGAGAAGTAAAAAAAAAAGGCAAGGCGAGGTCATTAGACGATTTATGATTTTACACACATACTTCGCCCGCGAGCACGTCGTATATTATGCAGCGCCTACCTATCTATAGACCGCGCTGTACAGATTTATAGACGTCTGCTGCGACGGGCTAAACGCGACAAATGACGTTTGAAAGGCGAGTCGAGTGAGTTAGAGACTAATTGTCACAACAACGGAAAAGGGTCGACAATGACTTCACGGACGCATTATAATAATATATAATATACGATATATTCATATATTTGTGTACGGGCCGACGTATTATATTATTGTATTATACCGTCGTGATGTAAGTGTGAGTGAGCAAGGGTTGAATGGGGATAAAGACGTCACGCTGCAGCACTAATGTATATTATTGTGTGCAGACGTCGTATGTGTACATACTAATGCGTTTTATTGATCTATACAACGAAAACCGTATGGGATAATATTATTATGCCGTCCATGATAGTATAACGGTCACGCACTCGCGCGCCTACACAGAAAAAAATCGTCTCGGACAAACCGCAGCGACAATAACAATAATAATATAATATTATGATATTATGTTTAGGCGTTCAACAGATACCAGTCGATCATCCGCAGAACTCGTAGAGAAAGCAACTGTGTTAGCCAGTCGTCGGTGAGCGACAAAAAAAAAAAAACCATCCACGATCGAGGGAAAAAGAAAAATATATCTTACGATTTACTGTTATTACTTATTATTATATTATACATTATTATAATTTATAAGTATATAATAATATAATATTATTATGTTGCCGCTCGTGCGTTTTCAATTCTTGCAAAGCTACAGCCTGGCAAGCGCAGCCAGTGTAATAATAAAGATAATAATCGTGTACAGCTGCCAAGCACAGTATACGTATATGGGATAAGCTATGAACTTATAAGAGTTACGACCTATGACTCCTCGATTGAATCATTCTCGTAATGTGGGTTGATGAGAAAACGGACGAACTACACTAAGAGCGATGTGTGTAATATTTGTTGATAATTTCATAGGAAATGTGCCGTTCAAAATAGTTTCAATATTTTCTAAAGATACCTCTTTAGGACAAACGCTTTTTGCATTTATTTAAGTAGAGTACAATAATTTTAAATGGAAGAAAATAATACAACCGACATTTGCCACAGTACGCAAGATTTTGTGTATTTCAGTGAACAGGTTTTTAAATTTTTTAATATATACCAGATACCTAGTACTAAAATTGTACACTAAAAAATGTGTAAGCAGTAAGTTATGCGTAATGGGACAGTTATGAACTATAAAATTTATAATACGAGTAGTCGAACTATTTAGACTTGAAATTACAATATTTACGCACGGTTTGCTAGACTGAAACTCTAAAAATAATATAACTCATGCTAAATGCACGATAAATGTGTTTTAAAATTTGTTTTATGTATTAAAAAATGAAAAAAAATTTATAGTGTCATTAAATTACTGCTAACATAGTCAATACAGGAAAAGAAACATGACTATATAACTCAAGGAACACTCGGGCAGTGATGTTTGTATATATTTTATGGTATTTACACGTTTCAATTTGACATTGGGCTATATATTCTGGAGTGAAGAATTTTCAAAAAACAAAACTCGTGTATGTTTATATGACAATTATTTAAAAAAAGATTTCATAAAATTGGGTTAGAAATCTACGACATTCCAAGGTCCAACGAAAAGGAACGTTATGAAATCAAGCGACAAAAAAAAGGTACGGATACGCGGGTATATGCCGTCGCCGTACCCGTCAGCAGATTTTCAATTTTCCGCCTACACCCATTGTAAAATCTCATTTTACGGTTATATGTGTTTCTTGAGGTGTTGTATGTTGGTAAGTGATAACCACTGATGATGTCTGACGCTATTATAAGTGTTTATCAGGCATGGGTCAATTGAATGGCTCATTATTTTTCGCTTATTTATTATTTATAAATTATTGTTACTGCAATAATGGGTATTTTCCCTAAAATGTAAGTATTAAACAATTTAATATGACTTATTAGTTTTTAAATATAAGCGGTCCACCTCTGAATCAATGGAACCCAGAAGTATATTATGTTAAGTCATGGCTAATTAGCATTATACAAATCATCTGTGACTAAATCAACAGAACTCCTTTCCGCCACTGCGTATTATACAATATAATATTATAATCATAACAATCGTCGTACATGAGTGACCGTCCTGGCACAAAATTATATTATATATTTATATTATAATAATAATAATAATAAATCGTCGGGCGTAGTTTTGTTAATTTATTTCTTGACGAGAGTTTAAAAAAAAAAGTCTTGTCTCTTGTCTTGCGGTTCGAATTCAATGGCCGCAAGTTATCGCGAACGAAGAAAACCGAGGGAGAAGGGCAGATTCGCGAACAACACACGCCCAGAATAATGCCGGACCGGTTCGGATAAACCTACCTATCTATATATATATATATATATATATATATATATGTATGTATTGCACGGTATAATGTTCTCCCTCGCGCCTCACGGTATGTATTATTATTTTTTCTACACGTCTACCCCCCGCACCATTCACCCCGATCGGGTTTTATGATCAGGACTGCTGCAGGTGTTTTTACATAATATTATTTCGTTTCAACACGATCCGCAGCGGACTCACTCACTGCACCTTCTATTCGCGAAACAATAGGATTTTTGGGGCACAAGCATAATAATAATTATTATTGTTATAACTTATAAGCTACACGCGCTCGCCAGAGTGAAGAAGTTTATAGGTGTAGTACCCGAGAAGACGGCAAGTCTTGACAAGTCGCGATTAATGGTGGCGAGAAAATATCGAGCGCGAAAATGAACTGTATAGCAGAAATGGATGGCCCAGAAATGGAGGATATAGCGAATATTATAATAATTATCGGTCATTAAACCGCATGCTCACACACACTATAGTACCTTCATATATTATATAGCAATCACATGGTGCGATCAGCGAATAAAAATATATTCAGAAACCAGTGAGTGCGTTTAAAAGACGTTGATAATGTGGAGCCTCCGGGCGATTTTTAAATACGAGAGCGTCGAAACGGTTTTCGAAAACAATTCTGTCGACTATACACGCAACATTAAAATATATAGGTAATACATATTATTTTACACATTATAATTAACATAACAATTAAGCAGTAATATACTGCAAAACGAAAATTTAAAAAATATTACTCGTATCAAAATGTAGATTTTAAAGATACACAGACTTTCGATAAAACAGAAGTTAGAAATACTTTATAGTACTGCTAACATCTATACAGAATGATAAATACATCCCACTGTGTGAACACTACGACCAGCAGTACATAATCGGTTCTCTATTTTAATAAACGCACGCACGCACACACGCACACACACACACAATTACCAGACATATTAACTTCAATTGTCGTACATAAACGTTTAGAATATTATATTGTAATACAACTAAATATAATAATAAGTGTAGAGCGTTTAATTGAAACTGATGAATCTAATATTGGCCATGAGAAACAATTGTTAATAGATATAATATAGTCTATACCTCGGATACCAATTATATTATACCTCCATACAAGTGGAGCGAACACGTGATTTCTGATTAAATATTAGCACGCAACATGTATGATTTAAATGTAAATCATAACGCGTTTGATCTCGACATATCGATCGACGTGACCACTTCAAAGCCAGCTATTATTTTTGTTACAGTACGTCTTGATTATAATGTGTGTATTATACACACGTTCTTATAATAATAAGGTATGTTGTAGAGCTATATATTATAATATTACGCGATTAGGTGGTAGGTTTATCGAATAATATAACAGCGGTACATACGTACGCTATTGATGTGTGCAATAATAAAAATAGATAATTATATGTTAAACAACTGATATTGTAAAAAGGGTTAAATGTTAAACCTAACCGGACCACACCATTTGAGATAATTCGTTTTAATGAGTAATCATTAATACCGTTATAACGTAATTATGCGTGTGTTATAACTTGTATAACTGCAGTTAAATAATTGAATGTGTGTTAATTGAATTGTGTGTTTATCAATATTTAAATTACACTGTTCTCTTCCAGTCTTTGATATTTCCGACGATACACATGGTAGTGCACAGCCAATACACTAGTCGATTAGTTTTATTTCAACACACCTATACAGGCAAACATTCATCGAATCCACTTAAAAACTGTAAAAACACATCGCAAATCGGTCATTCAAATAATAATAATATATATAGTATATTCATAACGGCTGGGGGAAAGGTGTGGAATGACCTAAAATATCATTATATGAATATACAACGAAGCATCGGATTTCCGCGATTTTTGCCAATTGATTGTCTTTATTAATTCTTTGCCAAGGTGAACACGTTTTTAGGACCTTATCGGACCATATATCGTTTTGAAACTGGCATGATTTTCCCTCTTTTTTATTTCTTTTAAACAGTAATCAAAAAACTTCTCAGTCCTACGCACAAAAATCGATTAAAATAATTGAAGTTGAATCGAGTGCATAAACAACAACACGCCACTAACAGCCATTATCGTGGCGCCAACTTGAAACAACTGTGAACAAAAGTCCTCATTGTTAAAACGGGGAAAAAAATTAGACTAAACATAAATATATTAAAATAATAGCCTCAAAATTCAAATGGAAATATAAAGAAACATGCTGAAGACATAATTGCACTTGAATTACAAAAATCGTAGAAAATACTCTTATAATACATCGAAGGGACTAAATATAAGATATATGTCGTAAACAACCACGAGTATTAAACAGTACAGTACCACACGATAGAAAAAACTAACAAAGAATTCGACAAAAAACATTAGTTTTTATTTATTCGACTTTGGATATTCGTTGTACATCCATCCTGAAACATCGATATTTTGTCGATATCAATTTTAACCTTCCGTTTGCGCTCACATCTCGTTATCAGCCACAGAAAATAATATGCTAATACGTGTCAAACAACAGCTCTGCAACGATTGTCGGTGGCGATGAGCTAGTCGTTTATTTGGAAGGGATATCGTAGAAATCGGAGTCGTAAAAAAGACGAAAACAAATAATAATAGAAAATTCGAATAAAACACGTTCTAAAAACAGCTAGGGTTACATTAGCATCGACAAACTATTTTGACCTATAAGTTATATAGTAAATGAATAATATAAGTACATAGTGTGCAGATGTATATAATAATACAAAAACCGGGCGGTATATTTATTATAATATTATATATTATAGAACATATATAATATGTAAAATGTCGTTTCGGTAATGGATACACAATAATAGTACAATAATTTACTTTCTGCGCAGTATTACAAAATTATTTTATTCCAACACACGACATACATGACGTATGTATATTGTAAAATATATATAATACGAGAATAAGGGTAGCGCCTGATTATCCACAGAGTATATAATAATATTATTATACTTACGATAATAGCGCAATGATATAATATAAGACGACGTTCAATTTTATTAATCGTAAAACCGAATGCTGAGGAAACTCAACAACCCAAGGATTAATGATGATAAATCGTAAAAAAAACTACCGTCGTTGGAAAGGTTCAATACAGGACCATTGTCCTAAACAAATCGTATTTTATTCTCCGTTTAAAAGGATAACACTGAAACCATTATTCAAATATAGAGGGTCTGGGGCTATTTGAAAATGATTCTACTATAAAATTAACACCTTATAATACAGAAATCTATGTATATAAAGTTTCACAGAATAACACTAAATATTTATAGGTGTGAATTTAAAAATGCTCATAAAATCACTTCAAATGTATTACAAAAAAATACGTCCAACACAGCACGGACGGTGTTGGTTATCTTAACCCTTAATGTTTGAAAATAGGTCAATTTACTAGGGAAGCTAAGCAAAACGAGAACATCTGCAGAGTGAAAATTTGCAATGTTACACACTTGAAGACGAAGACATCGAATACGAAGATATCGAATAACCTTTTAAGAAAAATTACGACGAAAATAAAGACTTACCTATGTATATCTATATAATATATTACGTTATAATAACTGATATCGTAATCACGTTTTCTCAAATTCAACTCACAGAAATCGGATTGATATATTTGTATATTTGTATAATATGGTATACGAGCGCTGACAACTAGGTACCTAAATAAATAATTTAGGTAATGGGAAGAGACTTGGACGGACTGTAATAATTAAATCAAGAGTTACGACACATCATAAATGTTGTTGTAATAATTGAAGTCGAACGCCACGCCGTTTAAAAGTGAATTTAGATTAAAACAATAAGAGTTCGGTTGTCGCGCACCGGCGACGTCGATAACAATTATTATTATTATTCACAACAATATATCCGGTCGATTATTATTAATTTGCCTACCGTTTAATTGTACACACTATAATATTATACTTTCTATAGTATACCCGGAATTACCATTTTATTGTGTTTATTACGCGTAAACGAAACGGAGATAGTGGCGATTGTAATTTGTTTAATGAATATTATACACGGATAGCTATTATAAATGTATGGGCACCACCGCCGTAATGACCCAACCCCGGTAAATAATTCACACGCGGATTTACCTACCTATCTTACACGAAAGCATTCACTATAAGACGTGTATCCGGAATAAACACACACACACACACCATATTAATATTACATACACAACTACAACTATGCAGTCGTATAATACAACATTATAGTATTGTGTACGGTTGCAGTTGCGACCTACCTCAACGTGTAATGCATATTGTACCTGTACATATATATTATTATATTTTTTTTTATGTTTATGATATGCGAATTAACGTTTTTTTCTCGTTATAATAATATCGCGATTTACAAACGCACACACACACGGAACGACGCGCACGCGTTTAATAATAATTTATAATATTATATGATTACGTAAATGTACGTCCAGCCAGACAACCGATGCCTATAATATAATACACCTGACCATCTGCACACAAAGAAATATTATACTCTTGGCCTCAATTAAAACAGCACAACCCGTAAGGCCGTAACAACTATATGATCTTTTTATAAAAAAAAACTAATAGAACGCGTTTATATAATATTAATTTATAGCTGATACCTAGTTTTAATGACCACCCTAATAGGTACGTTGAATAAATAACAATATGTAAAACGGAGTTTGTAGCTATCTCAACATTTCAGCACTCTAAGCATTTGCCCAACTACTCAACAGCTCCACACACATACGATGCAGCTGCATTCCCGTAGGTATATAATATTATATATTTCTCGACACCCGACAACGGCTGATATTTTCTCGATCGTCGTCGAAGACGTTTCTTCTTTTCGATATACGTACCCGCGTCTATTTATGTTTAATAAAAAAAATGCACACAAATATATATTATAATACATACAATACAATAAAACACGTATTACAATAACAAGAAGCGACCCGTCCATCCATATATAATATGTGTATGTATAATAAACATGCCACCATTGTCCACGGGTTGTTTTTTCCCTCTCACGCCGCCGCCGCTCCTCCGATTAAACACAACGACCATTATTATTATTATTATTACTATTCATCCTGGATACTCGTTTTTTCCCCTTTTTTTACACGCACGCATATATCTTTTTATCCGCGTCTACTAAATAATACGTGTACATGTGTGTGCCGCCATCATAACGATAAACCGGATCGACCCGAAGACTTGCGTGCGGTCTCACCACGCGATGTCACGGAACGGGTTATTATACTTATGATAATATTACTATGTACGCGTCTCCCAATACCACCTCCCCTCACACCGCCACCCTCAGAAAAAAACGGCTGAGTGAATAACGATGTCCACCATCAGGGGGGGGGACATGAAAATCCCGAGGAAATCAGTACACAGTAACACCGAATTGGTGACTGGAAACCGCCAAAATATTAGCGATTCATGGGGTCATACAACCAACATACGGCAAACATCGAGTAGGAATTAAAAAGTACTATTCAGAAAACTTTGCAACTGTTGTGACTTAACTGTATACTGTAAATACTTGTTGTATATAACTTAATTATATTTTGCATTTGAAAGCAAATTTTCAAAAAAACTAAAATCATATAACTATAAACAGACAACAGTTTACAAGACAAAATAAATATTTTTTACATTATAATATAATTATCTTAATCTTAGATCATATCTAATTACTCCCGAAATATTGAATCGAACTACACTATAAATAATATGAGCAATAATGCAATATCAAACCGATCGTATCGTATCGTTATCATATTGAAAAACATGTACGTAGATACCTAGATATTTTTAAAATACGGGGAAAATGTTAGAATAATCGTTGTCCTAATTTTAAACATCCTGCGGCACTCCACAAACGATTCGTCCGAAATACGATTTTTTCGAATAATATGAGAATTTACTAATCGTCTATAATCACTGATAATTTAGCTGTAGATAGCTTAAATACGACAATCTAGTTAACAGTCTATTTATTCCTAATAATCGGAACAAGTCGTCGGACGATAATATATTATGCGTATGTCTACTATATTTAAACGCATACGATAATAAGGTGCAATATTTGTGAAAGAACGACCGATAGTGACAATCATAACCCATAAGAGTAGGCCGAAAGTGAATCGAAGAAAATCGGCGTATTAAGGTGGGTTTCCACTACATACATATATTGACATATATGGCATATATTGACCGGATACGTTCACTATGAATGGTCTCACAAACGTTTCCCATCGGTTAATATGGGTTAGATTGTGTAAGATTGGTAACATATTAGTTATCTCATATTATATTCTTTATGTTATCAATATAAAGCTGTGTACACGTGAAAAGTTGAACTGGATCCAACTTCATGGTATCATGGTCAAGCTTGTGGTAAGAAAGTATAACACTCTGGTATACCAACCAATCACAGAAAAGTATTTTAATACACGTACACGTATCTAGTGGCAACCCACCTTTACCCATAGACCTTGTACTCAGAGTATACTTTGTATAAAGTCTATGGTATTACCACATAAACCGATATAACCGTTCGATTTTCCCACAGTTTTTACGAGGAGAACCAAACGATAAACCGTCAGTAGCACACCACATTATATAATTTAACTCCACACGATTATTATGGCCGATTTAGGAATATTAGAATGGTTGGTAGGTACTTAGAAGTCGGTACCGCGGCGGTTCAATTTAGTCTATTAGAGTGGCTGCTCGCTCACTCACTCACTCTTTCTCGCTCTCTCTCTCGCTCTTTAGAATAGGCGACATCTCTCGTTATTGGATAATATTATATGGAGGACATAATAATAAATAATAATTACAAATGTCTCGGAGCTACTTAAAAGCGACCGTTACACTTTACACCACTACAGTACGGTAATAGGGTTGTGCTCGAAGATTACTCACCACCCCACTGCCCCCACTATATTTGTCCATCCACCCTCCGTCCCATCAGGCTCGACTTTTTAGGTTGGCCTGCCCCGTCGACGGGGCTGCTGTTGAATGTTTTTAACACATCCATTATTATAATTATAATCGTTCAACGAATACACAATTATTATATTACATTTTTATGTTATTATTATTGTTATATGCAAGACGCCTTTGTTCGGTTTAGTTCGGAGTAGCTACCGCCGCGTCTTTCGAGACGACGATTCAAATATAGCGTAATAAAATAATTCTCAATGCCAGAAATAGAGCCACCGTTTATAAGTTATGCACGTACCACCACGTTCGCACGAGTCTACAATGTCCCCCTATATAAACCCATCACCACAAGAACGTTTTAATTTTCCATTCAGTTTTTAATTTCACGACTGGTAATTTTTTTTAATTATAAAATATTGACTTTACACTATTATTGAAAAAAGGTTGTAAAAATAAAAAAAAACACTACTATTAAAATAAAATTTAAGGATTACATATAGGTACAGAAGTTAGTGTAAATATATTATATTTTAAGTGAAAACTTCGACAATCGAGCAACTATTTTTTTTATAGGTAGGTACACGACGCATGCAAATTATGAGCACTGGATCAAGATACTAAGATGGTTGGAATTTTGTTCTTCTTATACGAATAAATTACGATCTTATGACGATACTAACACATCGTTAATGTTGAAAAATAATTTCGACGGAATAATTAAAAATACCATATGACTACCGTATAAATGAAAAAAAATACTATTTTACCAGTTCAAATATAATTAATACGCATTACCCCGACAGAAACTGTCGTCGGAGCGCATATAAAATCAAAAATAAAATATACAATTCTATACACCTCGAAGACCTTGAGACGTGTCATATTGGCGTGCGTGAAGTAAATTAATTTATACAAACATTATCGACGACAATATTATTGTTTCTTAAATTACCGATCGTGCATGATACGGTACCTATTACCGGCTACCACGGGAATGACTGGCCACTGCCGCCAAGACTATTGTTTTCAACTGCCGGACAATAAAACAAATCACGAACGTTCGTCGTCAAGACATTGTTGTTCGTCTGCGGGGATTCGCGCCGCGAGAGAGGAAACGACCGGACTATATTAAAATAATAGATAGGTACCCTATTATAGGACCTATTATACCACATGCACTGCAAGCTGCAGCAGACGTATTTTTGAATTATTATAATATAAGCTGCTCGATAGTAACATTACGGATAATAAGCTGTATACTATACGCTGTAGGGTTAGCATAAATATTAGAATATTTCGTCCTTTATTTAAGTCAATGTCCCGTTTTAATGATGAATCCATAATAATATTATGTATAATTAATAATAGGCGACGGGCGCGGTAGTTCCGTCGGTGTATTATAGCTTTCGAGTGAAATGATAATATTATAATATTGTCCGGGATTAACACAACCGGACGTGCGTATTAACTTCCGAGAACGAACGAACGAGGACGTCGGTGTTTTCTCTCCGGTCCGTCAGAAATGGGGGAAAAAATCCTATCCGAACACGCCACGATGACGATGATATATTATTAACGTCGTAAATAGCCACTAAATAATGGGCGACACAAAATAATATTATAAGTACTAAATTAATTATATTATTGTAAGAGGCGTATAGATCGGCGGCGATCGTGATGCGTGTAAAATATACATAATATATTATACGACACTTCCGAACGGAAAACGTTTACTGCAGTTCGCATATCGCACGCGGCCATTATCATAATAGTAATGTTATAATATACGATAATGGGCTAGGCGGCGGTGTAAATTAATACATTTATTGTTATTTTATTCGTTCGGACCGACGGCCTGAGCACCTAATAATGATAATAATATACCTAACGACGATATTACTACAACCACTAACGCATCGGTCGGCATGAACGCGTCCCACGCGCGTTGACAACGCGTTATGGCGACGGTTTTACAGTAATAATATACCTATAATGCTGATCGTGACGTAAACGATAAAATGATAAATAACCCTAGGGCGGAAAAGTTACACCACGGTATGCTAATGACCACATGGTATATATCCCCAATTTTGATCGGGACGATGGATCGTCGTGCGATGGACGCTACGGAGGCAATTTGCATAAAACTCGGACCAAGAGGATTAAACACGTACGGTTTTTTCACGCGGGATGGATAGGATTTTCGACGTTTCTTCGCGTTGCACCATCACGGACGCGCGCCCACGGAACGTTTTATTTATTTATTCTTTTAATTCGCGTTTATGATATTATTCCTCCGCTCGTATTATATTATTAAATGTACCTATACCTACGTCCCCGGCGTCGCCATTGGTAAATACTGCCGCCGCCACCGGTGTATACGTCGTAAGTATGTATTATAATATTATAATATGACGTGTACGCGGCGAATTATTAAAATGATATGTTGTTATATTGTAATGGCGGGGACATACCTGGGAAAAGGGTGAAATTATCTCACGCGGACAAGAAAGGGTAATGAAAGGAGTCGACCCCGTCGGTTGGGCTGTACAATACACAAACGAGGCGAGCAAGACGATAAATCATAATTTATACCACTCGGTGTGCGACGGAGAAATAATATTATAACGAGAAAAAGAGAGGAGAGGGAGAGGGATATATGTATGCTTATAACTTATAATATATACTGCGCTGTTATAACGTTTATTGTTGTCCAATAAAAACCTATTAACTGGCCGGCCCGCGAGTGTGTGGTCATAAAATATTTAATGTAGCCCGTGTGCTCCGATGGTGCGGCTCTACAATATGCACGTGTTACGCGCAGAGAGGTAGCTTTTTCAAGTAGGTATCTTCTAAAAGTATAATATAGTATTAATATGTTTTATATACTCATCATAATACACAGAGTATGAAACGAGTGAAAACCGCGTGTAGGTACGACAATGTAAAATTACATCATGAACACCACAGAGCGGCGGTGTGGGTCTGTATTTTTTTTTTTTTTGGGGGGGGGGGCTTAAAATGTAACGCGCGAGTGGCGGTAAAAACGGAACGACATTATATTATAATATATTATTATTTAGTGCGAGACGACGATTGTAAAATCGTTTTATCGACTTATAAGCTTAACGACAACAACGTACGGCTAATAGCTAGTACGTGTAAACTTAGAGAGACGAATAAAATATAACAAACGTGTTCGGTACTCACCACAAACGACTCTGTCGAACGGACTCATCCAATCTGAAACAAAACAAAAAAAAAACGAAAATTAAAACGTTTTAAAATAATATTACCAACATGTCATGATGTCAGTTACACATACCTACCTACCTACATGTTACATTATTACGTCATAAGCGCATTTGTTGGGAGAGCTCGATATAAGTACTTTTATTTTTTTTTTCTAAAAAATATAGATAAAACAACAACAGTTTACTTCAAAGATTTATAACCCAATAAAAAAAAAAAAACCGTAGGTATCTATCCAATAATTTTACATTAAAAATCAAAATCGCGCGGACAACACGAAAAAGCTTTTGTGTGTATTATCATTGATTATATTTTGTCGACTCAGCGTGTAAATCAATACATATATAAATTTCGTTTTATCGCATCAGTATCATTGACAGTTTTTTTTTTATTTATTTTTAATTGACAAACAGTCTCGTGTGTCTGCACGGCGCTAACGCAGTGAATGGAAATTTAAATATTATTTATACATTTTTAATATGCTAATTATTGTGTGCATTTTATTGATCATCAAACGAGTTGAAATTGTCTGCACTGCGAGTGAAGTATTGACTGCTGGGATAGTGAAGTATTGACTACTCGGATAGTAAATAACGTATAATACAGCATAATAATTGTGATCTTAGGAACTTGATAAACATTTTCACTAGACGAAAATATGAGGAACAACCATTAATTTATAGGTAACCGAGTAGGTACTTATAGTCAATAATACAACCATTATAACAGTTGATCAATCATAATTTTAATACCCATTAGGACGTTTATAAATTATCGGAATTAAACTGAAAAAGCGACAGATTATGTTTGTAAATAACTTTAAGTTAAAACCGTACATTAAAAGTAGTTTTTGTTCGCAGTGAACTTTTAAAATGTTGTCGATACCAATAGGTTTTAATATTTATGTCCGTTAAAACTTAAGAACCTACATGTAAACCGTTTTTTATTCATACGCGAGTAAATTATATAGGGATATAAATAAATAAATAAATATAATAAATTATATAGTCAAATAGTGAGAGTTATAACAATTAGTGTGCAACCGGTATCGTAGCCAAGGTCTTGGCAGTTGGCGCCCCGGTGCAAGTGGAAATGCGATTACGGCCATGCTGTTTGCAAATAGTGGCGAGGCGAGTGAAGGAGGGTGAGAACCCTCTGTGAAAGTATTTGCTCGAGAGGGTAGCTACTATCCCCAACTATATACCTACGCCATTGCAAGGTTCAACGGTTCGAGATACCTATATATCATTATGGTATATCTGGTCAGCACACCCTTTCTGATACTTCTAAACGGTGTGTATACATATACATAGGTGCGAGTCGTTAAGTGTTCGGGAAATTGGGCAAACCGTTCGTACTTTTTTCCAATTTGACCACTACCGGTATTATCCACCGGTACGACGACGAGAGGCGCTCTAAAGCTCCATTGGCGGTATCACTAAATCATATTTTTTATTTATTTCGTGCGAAAATTCGTATGCGCTCACGAACCGGTTTTGGCGGCTCGACGATCTTCTCTGAGCAGTATCATATTATAAGCGATGGGCCGTAACCGCTCGCCTACTTGTGTCCGCTCGTATAGTCTATTGTTCGATAATTATGCAAATGGCCGTCTGTCGAGTACACACACGAGCGACCGGGCGATCGGTGTACAAAAAATGAAAATACGATTTCTTAAAAAAAACTATATCCATGGCCATGTGCGCAAAAAAAATATTTTTTAAGCGATTAATCATTATAGATTGCATAATCTACAACGTTTAGAACACACATCATTAGCACTTATTATTATTAAAAGTATCTGGTAGGTACCTATGTCTACTGACGTCAACTATCGCGAGGAATATTATGATTTATGATAAATATGATGATGATTAATTCATTGATGAATATAATTATTATAATTCATTAACGATCGTATTTAAAAGTTATTATCTGAAAAATTTGCGCTGCGGTATTAATTTTTTGAAGATTGCCACAAGTGCAAGATACTATGCTAACACACACGATGCCCCCCTGGGACCTGGCCACCCACCCACGAATAAGTTTGTAATTTATTGCACAATGGTTTTGATAAAATTTTATTTTTAAATTTGGAGAACCGACGGCGACGTGGGTATATTCTGAAATATCTCCAGTTTTTACGACTTTTCATTACAACAAAAACGTCGAAAACGCACAAAATTCACAAATTTATAATAATATCAATGTAAATTCTAAACAGGTATAATTCGATTATATAATGATATCATTGACAATTATTTAGGATACAATAATATTGAAAATGAATTCTCGGTAAAACTTTCAGAATTAATTGTATAACAAATTATTATTAGTTTATTAATGGTAGGTATTAACTATTTAATTTCTATAGATTATATTGGTTATTTATTAGGTACAAATTCGTGGAAGTCCTATTATTATACACTATGTTTTCATTGTGCTCTGAGTATTTTTTTTTTATCAAAATTTACATATTTTGTTGGATCAGTACATACCTTACCTACATGTACATTTTGTTTTGCAATAAGTAAGTACTTGTATGCATGCGTCCGCTATTTCATATTTGTTTTAAAATTAGATATTAATATATTATTTTCCTCTATGTTATGACATTACAATATTAACGTTTTTACAGTTTACACTTTATATCTACAGTCTAAAGTAGTTTCTCATTAGTGTACAAATTTTCTTTCATAGCTTTATTAAAAATATTATATTTTTTTTTTAAATTTTTTTTTTACAAGAATTACACAATCTATACTAATAAGAGCACAATAAGCGTATTTGAAGAGGGTAAACAGGCATGAAGAACGGGGTTAAGAAGTTATTAAGTTAATATTATATAATATTATAATTAGAATATTTATATTTGCACCAAACGCCTGCACTGCAGGTATTTGTGAAAAACGTATCTTGATCTGATAAATTGGAAATCAAATTGAAAGTAAGTAAACATAAGAATTTAACTTATACGGAACAAAACAAAATAAAACAATTGATTTAATTAAAAATCTTTGATTTCTATATTAAATCTATAAGCGTCTCTTGAAGTCAATTCACTATTCTTTTTGTTCCACGAAAAGTAAAAATAGAAATATCACGAGCCCGTCTATGATAATTTAATGTTACAGTAATTACTAATCAAACAATATTCACAGTAATTGAAAATGTTTCCCATCGAATTTACCACGAAAAACATGATATTTTTGTTTGGAATTTATAATGTGTGTTATACTTATTTATACCTCAATAATTCTGTCTGAAATAATTTTAGAAATCGTAGTTATTAGTAGTCGCACAATATTAGGGTTCGAGCAGCTATTATTTTATTTTTTAAAAACTATAAGAAAAAAAAACGTTTTGAAAATATTATAAGAGAATAATACAAAATACGACCAAACACTATATTTAAATAAATATTATTTAAACATTCTGGTCAATTAATTTAAATAAGCGATGAAATAATAGTCTAATAAAATAATACTATAACGTTTGTGTGGGTAGTAAGTAATAGGCGAGTTTGTCTACAATAAGATGCGGGCGTGATTGTAATGGATAGTATTAGATTTAGGCAATAATAAATTGGTTGAATTCCAAGCAAGTATACATAATATTATTCAAGTATATTATTTTTATAATGCCATCAACACACACGCACACACAACTTATTGGCACTATTTAGTCGAATGTAATGTATTTTCAAACGTTTTTTGGCGAATACCGACTTAATCGTAAGAAGATTCATTTTTTTTAACATATAAATGATTTATTTATTTTATTAATATTTATGATTAATATTATTTTCTTACACAACTTTTAGTCCTTTTCTAATCTTTTATTAATTATTTATTGTATAGGTAGATACTGAGCTTTATACGTTACACATTTTTGGTACGAAATGCAAACTTGAGTTCTTGTACTTATAGGTACTAAAGAAGAAACGATTAATTTTAAACATTTTTATAGTCTTTGTAATGATTAATGAATAGATAATTTGTTTGTGTATAATTTAGTAAAATATGTATCATTATATTGTAATTAATATTTAATTTATATTAGTATAAATTATAATGGTAATTGCTGTACACATAATTAAGTTTGTAGGTACGTTTATTGCTTATTTACATATAATTTATGGGGTAATTAAATTTTAATGGTCCTTACTTTATGATGGGGACATTAATATATTTAAATAATATTATTTGGTGGCATAAATATATAAAATTGTTCATTTAATATCCTTTTTGTAGTTTAAATAATAAATTAACTACCTAATGTAATCAGGACATGAAACGTTAAGTTCAATAAGAAGATATTTGTGAATAACAAAAAGTACGTGTTTAAACATTTAGACGCCTACTAAATTATATAAGTACTCATACCCTAGATATATATAAAATTAAGAATATTACTAAAGAAGCATGTGTTTTATTTAACCTAGTTTTATAAATATTATAAATATAAACACAAACTTCAACTACCAACTTGAAGACTATAATATAATATAGTAACGACTAACGAATAATAAATTCATATCAATATAATATAATAGGGATTACGTATTATACTTGGGTTTACGGTTTTTTTTTAATTACACTATTTTATAGACACTTTAAATTTATATTTTATTTGTGCAATAATATAGCTGTAATATGCCTATCACATAAATTATAACGTAATTTTAGTTTGTAACTGGCGCAGCTGCTTAGGTTTAATAGGCTACGATATAAAATTAAAAAAATAAAACAATACAAGTTGTTTAGAATATCATCGAGCTTTCCAAAAAATGTACTAACTAAATAACTACGAGATATTTATTAATCTGCTAACGCGTGTAACGGATAAGGTCATTAATTGATAGTTAGGGATCGTAAAAGAATAAGGCGGAAATCAAAGGCTTTTTTCCAATCTCCCGCAGACCAAAGTACCTACAATCAAGTTTCATCAGGAAATCCGTATATTATCATATACCTGAGACACAATACTTATATTGACGCCTCTATATCCCATTATAACTTGAGATTTAGGAAATATTTAGCTTATAGTAAATTGCGAGGGGTCAGGGGGTTTATTTAAATTCAAATCTGAACGGAGTATAACTACTTATCTACCTACCTACCTACCTATTGCACAAGTCAAATTTCGTTACAGGTCAAATTTTACGAGCTTAACAGATGTTCTAGAGACAAACGGTGCAAATACGTCATGGTAACAAAATATAAGTAACAGCGGTGACGCTTACCTGTAATGGACATCCACGGGTACCGGGGTATGTCAGGCATGGGTTGCGGTCCAGGAGCTCCGGGCTGTCCAGCGCACGCGGAGTTGAGCGGGTCAGCGGCCACGGCGGACGCGGCGGCCGCCTGGTGGTAGAACTGAGCGGCCGCGGCCATGGACGACACGGCACCGGTTCCACCGGCACCGTTCTGGTTGTGGTGATGGTGCAGGGCGGCATAGCTGTTGACCATCGTGTCGGCCGCGGACACTCCCCCGACGCTCACGCCACCGACTCCACCGCCGTACCGGCAAGACGACGACGTCTTGTCCGCGGCGTCCTGGACGGCTGCGGCCAGGGCGGCCGAGCCGGGTGACGTGAACGCCATGGAACCGGCGCCGGAGCCGAACTGCTGTTGGTGATGGTGGACGGCGTACGCTGGGTACATGCGGCCGGCGGCCGGCGAGACCAGCGACGACGTGGACGGCGGTGAGCCACCCGCGCTGCTTGACGACGAGTTGTTGGGCGTCAAGCTGTAGTTGACGGCTGACGAGTCCAGCCCGCCGCCGGACGTGATCACGGGGTTCAGGAGCTGGTGGTGGTACTGCTGGTGGTACTTGGGTAGCATGCTGTCGATGATGAACTTTGAACTCATGTCGGGCGCGTAAGTTGCGACCGGGGACAGGATTATACACCGCGGTGCGATTTTTGGCCGCACGTTCGTATATTATGCAATGATATCTTGCACGTCCTTAAGCACGCCTCTCTCTCCTGATCGTTGAGATAATGTAATATTATCTGGATATGTGCGAGACTCCGTCAACGCCACCGCATTATGCCGTCGTGATGCGGAATATATCGTCGTCAAACCAAAAGCACAGCGTTCGAAAAACAAAATATTAAACTGTTGTCGATATAGTATTGTTTATTTATATTCAAAACCCGAAAATATCGACGACGGGACACGCACACTGTACGGACACTGCACGATACCGGCACGGGAATGCGTGGAGGATGTGGATCTTAGACCCGGGAATCACACAGAGTAAAAAAAACCGAACGGGATAATATTGTTATAATCGAGAAAAAATTATCTTCGAACCGTGTGTAATAGCGGCGGAAAAATAAAAAGAACCCGCGCGGCGGCGGCGGCGACGCGATCACTGGCGACGGCGGCGGCCTTTGGCGATATAATATTATATGGCGGCGCGGGTAATTTCCCGAACGTTGAGCACTTGTTTGTGAGATCGTTTATGACCCGGGCGGCGCGCGGAGGGTATTGGCGTGGCCCAGTCGACCGTCGTCGTCTCGTCGCAGTCGTCGTCCGCGTCGCAGTCGTCGCGTTACCTCTCTCCGGACGCGCGCGCACACATTCTCACACACACACGCGCGCGAGCACACGACCACACCGCTACGGCACTACCTACACGGGCGCGCGCGCGAACCATCGCGCACACGCGCAGCGGCGGCCGTGGTGGCCGGCTCGTCGAATGGGTTGGGTGCGGCGCGCGGGTCGGCGGCGTCGCCCCCGTCCCCGCGGCCGGAGACTTGTCCCCTCCGCGGCGACGGCCAATCGACGAGCGCGCAGGTCTCGTGTGTGCCGCAGCCGACAGCGCACTCTCGCGGCACACGACCGATCGGGTTTTTATTATTTTACTCCTCGCCGCGTCCATGCGAGTCTATGATGATGATAATTAATCATTTTTTACATTAAGTTTGTAATAAATAACTCCTAAAAGTTATTGTTACACTTTGATTTGGATTTTTTATTTTCGCTCTGTTTGTAATATTGTTATATTTTTTTTTCCGTTTATATCTATATATTTTAATATTTTATACACTCAACCCGAATTCTTCGCCCACTACTTTTATAATAGGTACACGCCGGAGACGAGTGATCACTGCGATATATAAAATATAAACATTGTAAATATTATGATCGTCGTCGGATTCTACGTCGACATAAAATTATAAACACGCACCTGTCATAGGTATAGATTATTATGTGATCGCAGTATTGGGATATATATTTAACGAGTCGCCTTGTATGCATAACCGCACGCGTGTCCTTTACATTAATATAATAATGTATAGGTGCGAAACGATAATAATTTATTGCGCCGCTGTACATAATAGCTAACCTTTATATTCTAGATATAAATTCATAACGAGACGGGAACATTTTAACAACTAAAACGGAATTATACAAATACATAATTAATTAAACATTGTAAGTACCTACCTACTCGTTCAAGCAAAAACAATTATTCTATGGTTAGAACAACATAATATAAATATATAATGTGCATAGTAATACATTCATGTTTTAAAGCACTGTTTATAAATGAGTATAAAGTATTGCTATATTAATTATTAGCACATCATTTCACAATACTCCTACATTCATAATTTGTTAGTAAGTATGCTCTAAGATACAGGTATCACGCATATTATTATTGTATGTAAATTTGGTTTTTGTCAGCTTAATTATTGCTTAAATAATATAAATTCAAATTGGCTATTTTCATTCTGTTATTTGCATAAGAATAATCATAATAATATAGGGTTTAGGTATAATAGTAACATTAACAATTTATTATTTTACTTGTATTTATATAGTAGGTACCTATAGATACCATATTATACCTTTAACCGTAGGTAGGTACATTGAATTATTTATTATATTATATATTTTTCAATAATATATGTAATGATAATTTTTATTAATTGACTAAATTTTAATTGGATACGATAAATTTATTAAATCCATTAATGTATTAAATCTTATGAGTATAACTAATTGTGTCCTTATAGTATAATAATAAGTAGATTTAAGAGCGTTATTATAGCGTTTAAATTTCCGTTTTACCTATAAATAATATTTCAAGAACAATATAAATTAATATTTTAATATTTGCTATATTTATAAGTTATAACTATCATATTCTTTATGACGTAGGAACATTTCCTAGCGGAGCTAATATTTTTACAATGATGCAATTTGTTTTTTGTTAAAAAATCTTAAGACTATTAATTTCTATTACACATATCTATTGGAAATTTCCACAATTGTACTACACCATTCGACACTATAATGTCAGTATGCATAGTTAGTTTGCGTGTCACGTAACTACGCAAGACATAGTTATTGACATGTCTTATGTGACACATAAATTGACTATGCATACAGGCATAAGTATATTACACCGAATACGGATACATTTTTTGATGAATCATGAGTTTACAAATTTAAGTATTTTAATAAAGTAATCCGAGCAACGATATTATATAGGTAATGCATCTTGCTTTGAAATATCGTAGGTAATTAATGTATTAACCAGACAATAAATAATTAAATATATACCTATAATGTCAAAGAGATTAATTTCCGTGAGTACATATATGTATAATGTTAATATGCATTAATTGCTAGCGGCCGCTGCGCTCGTGTCGGTACGATACGAACAAAGGAATGAATATTTGATTGTAAACCGATTTTTTTATTTTAATAAGGAAACACGGCATACCATATAGCTACAAGCTATACCTATGTGAATTATATAGAGATCCGGTCGATAAGACGCGTTCTTGGAAATCGTTCGTTAAAGAACATGACCTCGACTGCTTGTTATTTTTCGTGATTTTATTTTATTTTATTGGTTTTACATGTTGTGTTTTTAAAGAAAAATTTTTATACTTAGTTCGTTTTCTTATTTATGTATAGGTATATGTATACTATGTGTATACACTTTTTGGATCAATAAAATCAATCCAAAACGCACGCAGTAGTTCTATCAACCGATAAGAAATTGGTCACAGATGGTATACTTGAGGACTGAGAGTTTATTTTTGAAATTATTTCTAATAGGAAATTGCTGGAGAAACCTGTAAACATATCGGAACATAGTTTTTATAAGAAAATCTATTCTGTTATTATTCAGAAACAAACAAATTGTTGTAGCGTTTTATTAATTTGTCCCTTAGCCGTTTTTGAAGTTTGTATTGTTTGTTAAAAATATGTGTTGTTTTATCGGTTTTCATAGCTAATTAACATATATAGGGTATTAACTATTATTACTCGTACAAAATATGCCTCAATTAACCACCTAGATGCACTGAATGCCTTTCCATTTCCGTACAGAGAAATATACTCATCTCTAACACCTAGACATTTTTTAAAAAGTAAAATAGTTTTAGAATTTCACATACGCTTTATTGCATGTAGGTACAATTTTTATCAAAAATTATTTTATAATTTGTTTTCGGAGACTAATTTGCATTTTGCAACCTTCACTTTATTAATTTTACTACCAAAATTCTTAATTTATCAAATGAAGACGAAATTATTGTTATAAATTATAATACCCTTTCTTTCTTCACTATATAACAGTAGAGCTGCAGTCATATGTCCCCTAAATTAATATTTCATCTATGCTCTTCAGAAATTATTATCTCTGTTACATTACTTACCTAATTTGTTTTTGAAAGCATTTTTGATTTTAATTGTGTGTTTTGTTTTATGTACTTAAAATTTTAAATTAGGCGATTTGTATTATATTGCAGTATAACTACCTATAGTTAATTAAAATAATTATTACTATTTCTTATTAGCTATATAAAATATATATAGGTATGCATCCATAAATAAAGTTTAATCTATCATTAAATAGAAAATAATATGTATACTGTATATAGGTATATATTAGTATAATTATACTATAATATATAGTTTGTCACTCACTCACTCGTGTACAAGATCACGCGTCCTTTAAAAAAATATTATTTGACCTTTAAATAGGCTCGAGGTTATAATCGAACTCTGTAGAATAAAAACCACATATAGGTACCTGCAACAAAATATGTTATATGCTTTATATATAGGTACTACAATTTATTTTATATGTATATATTATGTACAGTTAATAATTAAATTAAACGTACAAACGAGCTGATAAATACTTTTAGATATTAAATGTCGATATAGGTATGTGTACAAACTGTATAGGAGGTACCTCCCACATATTATATTATACCGATGTATATGCCTGAATTCACAGGCGGTCACGACGGGTATATTGCAAAACGGTTTATTAGAATTTCATTCAATATTTAAACACGCAGTTTCGTAAACTAACGCGAAAAATTTTTGTTTTGAGAAATACTGTATGGTCATTACACGAGTTTTTACAGTTTTTATTCATTGAATACTACCAATTCACCGTGGCCAAAATGTAATATCTTATACGGAGTACATCGTATAATATTATCATCTACCTACATTATAATATTATATAGGTATTATAGCTAGGTACAACGATGATACAAGAATTACGTATGCTTTGGATTAAATCATCCCGAGTATAAACGTTCCAAATTTCAAAATACTCTGATAGTACATAATATAAATAGGAATGTATTAAAATTTTAAGAAGCCCATAGTCGACTGCAGCTGTATATTATAGTATACACTATATATGGTATACATCAATGTAGCGAGCCGTGTAGGTAGGCAACCAAACGTACACGACTCACTAAATTTTGAATAATACAATACTTAAAAATGTCCCTGCGGGTCACTGCTGGTCCTTTCACGTGTAGATTTCGAAAACGAAATAACACTTCATGGTATCTGAAATATATTTTCTAAAGAAACTTAAAAAGTAGGTATTATTAAAAAAAAATATTCCTAAAATATGAATATTGTCTTCATATTTAAAAAAAAGTTTTGAAATTGCCTCGTTTCTCCTACATAAATACCTTCATAATTCTAAAAATGTTGTTTCATGTTTGCACAGACTTTTAAGCACGAATACAAAGAATTAAACTTATTTCGTTCATATTATGTTGTTAATATTTATACCAATATTTGCTGAATGGGAATTGATTATTGAAAAAGAGTTTTTGGTAGGAACTTAAGTTCTATATTATTATTTATTTTACACTATACATCCAATTATAATAAATTACAAATGCTACTTGTTATTATAATTTTATTTTATTAACCAAAATATGGGATGTCGTTTTCACTTTCTCAAAATTACTATATTGCAAAAATATAAACACGTGATATAAATGTGATAATATTAAAAAAGATAAATGTTTTCTAAAATTGTTTATCACAGAAATGGGATATTTGAATTTTGGGGGGGGGGGCGTTCTACTACTGTACGTTTTTTCAAATCAAGGTGTTGCAATATCTGCTCAAAAGTTTAATATTAAAAAAATAAAAACAACGTTACCGTGTCCAAACATAATAATATTAATTTGAAACACTGATAATACTTAATATAGGTACCTTAAAGACACCTCAATTTCAACCGTGTCAACCACCTGGACTCCAGAAGTACGGAGAAGGGTTTACACGTCTTGTGGTCTCTGTAATATAATCGGTACCAAGGACGAGTTTAATTTTAATTTTTTAAAGTATTATATAATATATGTACAGTGAGTTGTAAATTATAATCTATAACGTTAACTGGTTCTAATGCGTTTATCTGATAAAGGATAGTTTATTAAGTATAATAATATTGTAATATATTCGTGTATACGTATGTAAAGCGTTCAATTCTATCAGTGGTAGGGTGACATAAATATATGTGACACGGCGGACGGTCCACTTTTAGATTCTGAGCGGAGCGATGAATGTATTGGTTTTACAATGATGTATGTTTTTTTTTATATTTTTATTTATATTTTTGTGTCTGTCATCACGTTTTAGGACAGTAAAAGTGCTTGGATTTTCTTCATCAGTAGCTTTTCTGGTAGGAAAGTGAATCTAGTTGGTACTTTGGGGGGTCAAAAGTATAAATTTCCCAGTAGTTTTCACAAGCGCCGGGAAAAACAACATAAAAATTAAGGAAAAACGGGAATTTTTACGCAAAATTGGTTTTCCAAAAAATCGATTTTGGTTATTGGTGTAACTCTAAAACAAATGAACGTATGTACATGAAATTTTCACTGGTTGTTTATATTTGCATTTTCTATACACGATAACATTTTCAAAATATTTTGATTTATTTTGAACTGTTTAGGGACATTTTCATTTTCCATTTTTTTTTAGTTTTTTTTCTAAAAATATCAATAAAATTTTATTTATTGGTTGCGAAAGCTTGAAAATTTAATAGAAGGCTCCTAATATGTTGTTTCAAAGGCAGATGAAAAATATTAAAAATCCTTAGTCACAATTTTTTTTATAAGCATTTAAAGTTCAAAAATTGACAAAATATGGAAAAATCACGAAAATTAGCAAATTATTTTGAGTTAAGAATTCGTAAAAATTTTTTTTTTTAAATCTAAGATTTGAAAATGAAACACAAGATTCCTTATAAGATTATCTACCTTTATCAATAAAAAAATCTCTACCGGACAGTCAAATTAAATTTTTATGAGCGTTTGAAATTCAAATTTTACAACATTGGATTTTCACTTGATTACTCATGTAGCGATTTCCTTATTTTGTTGCAATTCAAAAACGAACAACTGTAGATACATGAAAATTTCACTGAATGTTTAAATTAGCATTTTCTATACACCATACAATTTTGAAAATATTTTGACTCTTTTTGAGCTGTTTATGGACATTTACAGCTTTCAATTTTTTTTAGTTTTTTTTTCTACAAATATCAATAAAGTTTTATCTGTTGGGCCAAAAAGTGTAAAAATTTAATACAAGGCTCCTGATATATTGTTACAATAGCAGTTGAAAAATATTAAAAATACATAGGCACAGTTTTTTTTTATAAGCATTTAAAGATCGAATTTTGACAGAATTTTTCAAAATCTCGAAAATTATTAATCATCGTAATTAATAAATTCTAAAATGTTCAGTTTTTATAGCTAAGGATTGAAAATTTAAAACAAGATTCTACGTAAGTAGTTAATTCTCTTACCGAAAAATCTAAAAAATATACAATCACAGTTTATTTTTATAGTCATTTTATGTTCAAATTTTGACGAAATTACATATTAAAAAACCTAGTTATTTTGTTGTGATTATATAATATTATTCGTGGGTACCTACTTGAAACTTCTAAAGTGTACTATTATATATCAATGATAGTATCAGGGTTTGTAATTGATCTTGATGTATAACGTGTTATAAGTACCTAATGGATATTGTGATAATGTGATATGATTAATTTGGAATTTATTATAGGTCAATTTTTTTTTTAATACCATAGATATGTATATAATTTGTCTTAAACCTAGACTGACATACCGTCTTCGCTCAGAATCGTTTTTCTTATACAATGATATTGTATCATTGAATTCAAATTTAATACCATCCACTATACAGTGACCCACTTGTAACCTACAGTACAGCAGAGCGACATCCACTTACCCACCTTTTTTTTTAATTGCAGCGTACGTCAGTGTTATTGGCATCCAAATGCTTATGATATTTATCTATATGTATATACGATATACGCCTAATATTATATGATATTAATTGTTACACATATTATACAGTATATAGTATATACAGTAGATATTATATGTTTGTATACAATTATAAGTGCCAACTTCACGAGCATGCGTTCACTTTGTTTAAGGACCCCGCGATGCCCTCTATATAATTTTATAAACGATGGTGTTCCAGTTTTTATATTTTATATTTATAAGTAGAGTACAGAATAAAAGGAGAATAGGTCATTAGGTCATTCGTTAAAAGTTTTGCATATTTTTGCGAGTTTGCGACCTGAGATTGCGCGAATCAACATGTAGGTATGATTTTACAAACACGATGTCACAAGAACCGAATTGGTTTTATTTCTTTAATTTATAAAGTTATAACTTTTAAAGATATACCTAAACATAATGATTGAAAGTTTTGATTCTCGTGACATCACAGTTCGTGGTACATGAATGACCTTCATCCTATTTTTTTTTCTCGGCTAACAAAGTTCTTAAATCTATAGGTATAAAGCATTACAGGTTTAGATCATTTTAGGTATACTGCATTACAGCTACTTATAATTTTCAAAATGTAGGTATTTACTTAAAAGTTTATCGGGATCCGTCAACAAATTGATTGAGGGCTACCAATATAAAACAACAAATAAAACAAAACCAAAATTAATGCGTGTGTCAACTCGTTGCAATTCACAGAGAAGTGGTTAAATGCGGAGGATTAATCGCCCCAATATTTTTTTAGTTATACAATTTTTTTTTTTTACAAAAAAATATTTATTTATCTATAGTTATCCAGCGCCACGGTATGCATATTATGTTGCATTCGTCTTCAAAATGTCAAATACCAATGAAATTAACGCTCAAATGCCCAGTGTTTATTCTGAGAAAATAAACATGGAAATATGGGATATTCTAAGTATATACATATATACTATTAAGTATATTTATTTAGTATACTATAGGTACATAATATGTACAATATTGGTTAGTTTAATAATTACCTAATAATTGGGGGACGGAGTGGCCTAGCGGTATAAGGCGTCGGTTTGCGACGCAGTCGTTGCCGGATCGATTCCCGGCCGTGGGTGGCATTTTTCTTCGGGCACGTCACGGTGTCCAGTGAACAAGTGCCGCCATCCCCCACCCGGGCATGACAGATATCTACGGGTGCCCAAATCGAAAATTCTGCCAAAAACACACACGTGTTAACAAACCTACAGTACCCGCCCTACAGTACCACAGGCTAATGACCTAAGTTGTCGAAGCCTTAAACCTAGTAAAAAAAAAAATATACTTATAACTATGTTATATTATAGGTATATTCCAACCATCTATCACGGGTAAGAGAAAAAAAGACTAAATGGTTAGGACTTACATTTTGTCATGCCACCGGTATATCAAAATTATGCCAGATGAAGTCTTTGAAGAATTAAGTCTAAAAAAACATTTTTACTTTTTAATGCATTTTTCCCACCACCAATTGATGCTATTATTGTTTTTATTTATATATTATTAATAATGAGTGAAAGTTTATAATAATATTTTTGAGCCGTTTACGGACATTTTCAGTTTTCAATTTTTTTAGTTTTTTTTTTTCTATAAATATCAATTAAGTTTTATCTGTTGGGCCAAAAAGTGTAGAAATTTAATACAAGGCTCCTGATATATTGTTACAATAGCAGTTGAAAAATATTAAAAATACATAGGCACAGTTTTTTTTTATAAGCATTTAAAGATCGAATTTTGACAAAATTTATCAAAATCTCGAAAAATATCAATCATTATAATTAATAAATTATAAAATGTTCAGTTTTTATATCTAAGGATTGCAAATTTAAAACAAAGGTTCTCATAAATAGTTCATACTGTAACCAAAAAATCTAAAAAATATATGAACACACTTATTTTTTACAGACATTTTAAATTCAAATTTGGACGAAATTACATATTAAAAAACCTAGAATAACTATTTTAGTTATTTTGTTGTGATTGAATAATATTATTCGTGGGTACTTGAAACTTCTAAAGTGTACTATTATATATCTATGATAGTATCACGGTTTTTGTTGATGTATAACGCGTTATAAGTATCTAATGGATATTGTGATATGATTAATTTGGAATTTATTATAGGTACCTATTATAGGTCAATTTTTTGTTTAATACCATAAATATGTATATAAAATGTCTGATACATAGACTGAAATACCGTCACCGCTCAGAATCGTTTTTCTTATACAATGATATTATATCATTGAATTCAAATTTAATACCATCCATTATACAGTGACCCACTTGTGACCTACTGTACAGCAGAGCGACACCCACTTGCCCACCTTTTTTTAATATATATATATAAATAGTATAAAATATTATTATATAATCGAAATAACGATATGTTTTTTTTCGCGAACCGTGTTAAGACGATCGTAAAAACGATTATTGTTATTACGAAAAAAAAAATGAGGAGAAAAACTGGCCGTATCGGTGATTTACTGCAGCAGACGAAACAAACCGTAAAAAAACGCATAAATGCTGTACGGATAAAACGAATCGAGTAAACAAGAGGCAATCGTCGTAAAATTATATGCGACTAATATTTTTTAGATCCTACTTTATAGTTTACACACAAACACACATATTATGATGTATATTGTGTATTGTATATAATATATATGCGCTTGTATATGAATATTACAAGTTACAACTAATGCTTTTTCTCGTCGCGTCGCCGTTGTATTTCGACACGATAAAAAATTGTTTATATACAACAGGAGACGTACATAGAGCACGGTGGAAGAGAATCGGAATATTATATTATAACACGCCCTCGGTGGTTGTGGTTTGGCAATGGTTTTTGTTTTTAATAAAGAATGTTACGACTCGCGACGGACGCGTCGTGTTTCGCGAAAAGCTCGGAATCAACTAGGTGCATTATGTATATCATTATAATATTTTATTATTGTATATTATTATTATTATATATTATTATTATTATAGTATTGTTATGGTATACTTGGCGTAAAATGGTTCCCAGTACATAAAAACATTATAATATACCGTCTTGACGTTTTTACGGCCGCTTGAAATACGTGCCCCAGAAGTGTTTAAACATTTTAGGCTATGTTTTTTCGTGAAAAACGATAACGCTGTCGACTCTATTTTAACGAAACGCCCTGCGTGGTCTCGTGTAAAAGGTCGTTCTAATCAGTCGTCGGTCGTGTGCAATTCGCACCACAACGCAACAGCAGCGTGTTTCACCGGCAAAAGCATATTAATATATTATGCTTTGTTATTCCGTTAAAGTTTTTACATCAATTCCAATTTTAAACCGTCTCTACGATCTTATATTATGCGATTCAATTATATAACAAAAAAATTAAAAGAATCATCTTTGGAATTCGTGAGCCCGTATATATAGTTAGATCGTACTCGGAACTATGATATTGAATTATGCATATTACACACACTACACGTCATATACAATATACGGGTGCACATAAATGTTTACAAAGCAACGCACAGTTTTCGACGTATAAATAGAAACGAACGACATGCTCGATTACATATTATGTACAAGGTAATATTAAAAATATTGTTCTAAATACGGAGTTAGTTTGATTATTATAGTACTTACCGACGACAACAACTTTACACTGCAGTCATAACAGACACGGCGACGACGGATACTTCTAAAACACACGCACACACACACTCACACACACTTACCCCAATGGGCTGCATCACTCGGCAACACCTGCAATGACACATAAACATTTCAAACGTGTATTAATACTGGAAAATGGAAATAGGTATTATAATGTTTTAATAACTATTATATTTATATATATATAGCATATTATAGTATAAGACAGGGGAGGTAGAATGTATAGTGTGCCGCCTCATTAACGTAATATTATTATAAACTTTCACTCATTATTAATAATATATAAATAAAAACAATAATAGCATCAATTGGTGGTGGGAAAAATGCATTAAAAAGTAAAAATGTTTTTTTAGACTTAATTCTTCAAAGACTTCATCTGGCATAATTTTGATATACCGGTGGCATGACAAAATGTAAGTCCTAACCATTTAGTCTTTTTTTCTCTTACCCGTGATAGATGGTTGGAATATACCTATAATATAACATAGTTATAAGTATATTTTTTTTTTTACTAGGTTTAAGGCTTCGACAACTTAGGTCATTAGCCTGTGGTACTGTAGGGCGGGTACTGTAGGTTTGTTAACACGTGTGTGTTTTTGGCAGAATTTTCGATTTGGGCACCCGTAGATATCTGTCATGCCCGGGTGGGGGATGGCGGCACTTGTTCACTGGACACCGTGACGTGCCCGAAGAAAAATGCCACCCACGGCCGGGAATCGATCCGGCAACGACTGCGTCGCAAACCGACGCCTTATACCGCTAGGCCACTCCGTCCCCCAATTATTAGGTAATTATTAAACTAACCAATATTGTACATATTATGTACCTATAGTATACTAAATAAATATACTTAATAGTATATATGTATATACTTAGAATATCCCATATTTCCATGTTTATTTTCTCAGAATAAACACTGGGCATTTGAGCGTTAATTTCATTGGTATTTGACATTTTGAAGACGAATGCAACATAATATGCATACCGTGGCGCTGGATAACTATAGATAAATAAATATTTTTTTGTAAAAAAAAAAAATTGTATAACTAAAAAAATATTGGGGCGATTAATCCTCCGCATTTAACCACTTCTCTGTGAATTGCAACGAGTTGACACACGCATTAATTTTGGTTTTGTTTTATTTGTTGTTTTATATTGGTAGCCCTCAATCAATTTGTTGACGGATCCCGATAAACTTTTAAGTAAATACCTACATTTTGAAAATTATAAGTAGCTGTAATGCAGTATACCTAAAATGATCTAAACCTGTAATGCTTTATACCTATAGATTTAAGAACTTTGTTAGCCGAGAAAAAAAAATAGGATGAAGGTCATTCATGTACCACGAACTGTGATGTCACGAGAATCAAAACTTTCAATCATTATGTTTAGGTATATCTTTAAAAGTTATAACTTTATAAATTAAAGAAATAAAACCAATTCGGTTCTTGTGACATCGTGTTTGTAAAATCATACCTACATGTTGATTCGCGCAATCTCAGGTCGCAAACTCGCAAAAATATGCAAAACTTTTAACGAATGACCTAATGACCTATTCTCCTTTTATTCTGTACTCTACTTATAAATATAAAATATAAAAACTGGAACACCATCGTTTATAAAATTATATAGAGGGCATCGCGGGGTCCTTAAACAAAGTGAACGCATGCTCGTGAAGTTGGCACTTATAATTGTATACAAACATATAATATCTACTGTATATACTATATACTGTATAATATGTGTAACAATTAATATCATATAATATTAGGCGTATATCGTATATACATATAGATAAATATCATAAGCATTTGGATGCCAATAACACTGACGTACGCTGCAATTAAAAAAAAAGGTGGGTAAGTGGATGTCGCTCTGCTGTACTGTAGGTTACAAGTGGGTCACTGTATAGTGGATGGTATTAAATTTGAATTCAATGATACAATATCATTGTATAAGAAAAACGATTCTGAGCGAAGACGGTATGTCAGTCTAGGTTTAAGACAAATTATATACATATCTATGGTATTAAAAAAAAAATTGACCTATAATAAATTCCAAATTAATCATATCACATTATCACAATATCCATTAGGTACTTATAACACGTTATACATCAAGATCAATTACAAACCCTGATACTATCATTGATATATAATAGTACACTTTAGAAGTTTCAAGTAGGTACCCACGAATAATATTATATAATCACAACAAAATAACTAGGTTTTTTAATATGTAATTTCGTCAAAATTTGAACATAAAATGACTATAAAAATAAACTGTGATTGTATATTTTTTAGATTTTTCGGTAAGAGAATTAACTACTTACGTAGAATCTTGTTTTAAATTTTCAATCCTTAGCTATAAAAACTGAACATTTTAGAATTTATTAATTACGATGATTAATAATTTTCGAGATTTTGAAAAATTCTGTCAAAATTCGATCTTTAAATGCTTATAAAAAAAAACTGTGCCTATGTATTTTTAATATTTTTCAACTGCTATTGTAACAATATATCAGGAGCCTTGTATTAAATTTTTACACTTTTTGGCCCAACAGATAAAACTTTATTGATATTTGTAGAAAAAAAACTAAAAAAAATTGAAAGCTGTAAATGTCCATAAACAGCTCAAAAAGAGTCAAAATATTTTCAAAATTGTATGGTGTATAGAAAATGCTAATTTAAACATTCAGTGAAATTTTCATGTATCTACAGTTGTTCGTTTTTGAATTGCAACAAAATAAGGAAATCGCTACATGAGTAATCAAGTGAAAATCCAATGTTGTAAAATTTGAATTTCAAACGCTCATAAAAATTTAATTTGACTGTCCGGTAGAGATTTTTTTATTGATAAAGGTAGATAATCTTATAAGGAATCTTGTGTTTCATTTTCAAATCTTAGATTTAAAAAGAAAAATTTTTAGGAATTCTTAACTCAAAATAATTTGCTAATTTTCGTGATTTTTCCATATTTTGTCAATTTTTGAACTTTAAATGCTTATAAAAAAAAATTGTGACTAAGGATTTTTAATATTTTTCATCTGCCTTTGAAACAACATATTAGGAGCCTTCTATTAAATTTTCAAGCTTTCGCAACCAACAAATACAATTTTATTGATATTTTTAGAAAAAAAACTAAAAAAAAATGGAAAATGAAAATGTCCCTAAACAGTTCAAAATAAATCAAAATATTTTGAAAATTTTATCGTGTATAGAAAATGCAAATATAAACAACCAGTGAAAATTTCATGTATCTACGGTCATTTGTTTTAAAGTTACACCAAAAACCAAATTCGATTTTGTCAAAAACTGATTTTGCGTAAAAATTCCCGTTTTTCCTTAATTTTTATGTTGTTTTTCCCGGCGCTTGTGAAAACTATTGGGAATTTTAAATTTTGACCTCCCCAATGCACCAACGATATTCACTTTCCAATCGAACAAGATACTTAAGTCAAAAATCGAAGCATTATTTCGACTACTTATCGTGTACACAGACACAAAAATAAAAAAAAATAAAAATAAAAAAATAAAAAAAAAAAAAAAAAAAAACACACATCATTGTAAAATCAATACATTCATCGTTTCACTCAGAATCTAAAATAGTGCTGCACCGATATGGTGATAAATTGTGTTTTATACATTCACATTTTTAACTATTTGATTTTACTATAAAACTGTATTTAAAACGATAATAAAACGCCCGCGCTGCGTTAGTGTAATATACAACATGCATCGCTTAACCCTCGTTTGATTTACGATATGCACTGCAAAACCCAAAATAATAACAATTATCCTAATAACGATTTGAGTAACTACTAACTGCATACATTTTATCGCCGTATGGAACCCAAACAAAATATAATAATAATATAATATTATATGTATTATGCGCGTGGCGCGTTTACAATGCGTGGGTGTGAAATCGACGAAAATCGTATTGTTAACGCCCGGAGTTTACGAGCTTATTGATTTATTGTGGGTATAAATGGGTACACTAACTCGTAAGTATTGAAATGCCCATATTGCCATGGACATGTCGTTTCCATATAATAGGTTAGCAAGCTTGTTATGTACAGTCGTACAGTCGTTTGTGTTGTACGTACCTATGACCTATTGTATTAAGACGTAACGTCACCTTGTATGTGTGGTACCCAACTATATATGAGATCCAGGAAGGCGATTGCATGGATAATATAGATAACATTATAGACAATATTTACAATTTTATTTATATTTTAAATGTATGGATTTTAATAGACTTACCTATAAACTATTTATCATATAATATAAATAAATACACAGCAATACAGCATACAGCATTTTATATAACATTTTAAAAGAAAATCTCCTAGACCCAAGCCTGATAAGACCATATATTATTTATTTTTTAGAAATATTTGTTTTGAAAAATTTAAAGCAAAAGCTTTATGGTTTAAATTGACATGTGGCTCTTATATTTTAATATTTAATGTTTTAATTCGCTGAACCCATCTCCGTACAACTACTATATTGATTTAAAAATTCCGATCTATTTATTTTTGATTACTTCATAATAATCCGAAGCTGAACGATTTTCTATGTGTTTCGATGTACAATTTTACAATTAGGTCGTGATTATTGAATAAACTATATATATATATTTTTTTAATTGGATAACCCACAACAACATAGGCCATTGGGTGTGGGGAGGGAACTGTGGGGTTTTGGGTTGGGTAGGTTGGTACACTGAATAAACTATAAAGTATATTATATTATAAGAAAGGACCGTTGTTATTTGTTTTATTTTCGTGACCTTTTAACTTTAAAATCTTAGACAAGCCTGCAGCGCCCAGTGTTTATTTTGCTCTTCACACTTATTTAATGTAGAAACTGTGTCAAAAGCTAAATATTATGATGCTATTTTATAGTAGATGCACATAATATAATGACCAAACGTGTGGTGATGACGATTGGCGATGTGGTTTGGAAAAAGTGTACCTATCGAGTCAACAAACGTGCTCTGTTAGTCTGTTGCCATACTTATTTTGTTGCGTATGCACCTACTAGTGAAATTTAAAAAAATATACAGAAAATAATAATATTACATTTCGCGAAACTCGTTTCGATATATTATTCTATTTACCCGCGGTACGTCGTCGCAATAACGCCGTGACTCGTACGCGCAGTTATCGTTTTGTGGGGGTGCAGGAGACGGTGGACTTTTAAACTTCCGGAAAAATAAGCGGAAAGCACGACGTTGACGAGGCGGTGGTAGAGGGCGCGGAAATCCCAACGATTATTGATCCGCGGGCTGTGAGGCCGCCAGCGAGCGGAGGGCGTGCGAATGCATTCTCCGCGATATCGAATAATATATTGCAATATAGCAGCGGCAGAACGTTTCACGGCCTCCCGAACACGGATGTTTTCGACGGTTTTATCGCCCAGCCAACCAACGAACGTTTCGAAATTTCCACAGATATAGAAACGACTTCGAAAACAGATCATCAAATTACTAGAAAAACTGTTGTTTCCGAGCTGAATGATTACACGACCTATTCGACAAAGACTCGAGTCGCCGAATTCGAATTGTAACAGACAACAGTAGTACAGTACCTATGGGATTGGTTTTTGGAACCTATTTTTACACTAAGTTACACTTTAGAAATTATTACAAAATATCAAAATTTATAGAATTATTGCCATATCGATGCGTAAAATCGGTAGATGCAGATCGTTGAACAGTAATATGAATTTTCCTTCCTTGTCTAAAATAATATATAAAATAGTGGTTCAGTTACAAACTGTGTTGAGGAAAGAAGTTATTACTTGCAGTTATTACTTATATAGTAATATTGTTACTATATAGTTATATTAGTTATATTATTATTGCCAAACATAAAATGTTCACGATGAGTCACTGTATGAGCACTGCGTGCAGCGAGCTCAATATTTTTATTGATACTATTTCTACCTCTATATATATATAATATATTATACTATATACTATCGATAATATTCTATTATTGATATCGATCTCGGATCATTCCCACTAGTAAATCAGTTTTTAATTATCGTTTTAACCTCTCAGAAACACATTTGTTTATTAATCCCTCTCGATGACTATGCCAAGTGCGTTACTACGTCGTTATAGCAGTGCACTTTTTAACGCCTCACACAATACATATAATACAGTGTGTGTGTGTGTATAATACGTGACAGCAGTAAATCGATACATATTTATATTATATACATAATGGACAAGTGTATTTAATGTTATACTTAAAATGTGCGCCGGCGCAAGGTATACTTCTGTTTAACGTTATAAGTATAATAATTTTAAACCTACATATTATTATAACACTGTCCGTACGATATGCCTCCAATAAAGTATTACTATTAAACTGTCTATCCGATCGAACTAAGTTTAAAATCACGAATACGTTTCTACTATCTACGAATAATAGCTGTATTTACATATGTATAATGTATGTCTTTTTATTTTTCATTGCGCTTTTCAATTTAAACTGTCAGGTAATGTTTGCTATAACAGTTTGAAACAAGTGTTATTACTAATTATACGCATTTAGTAACTATTTACCATAATAATAAATCGTATAGTACTCAATTAGTATTCGACATCAATTTATAGGTACCATTATACGTACGTACCCGATTCGTATCCGACCGTTCGGAGTACATCTCATCGCACCGACGCAAATTACGTTATAGTGTGGGCCAATCGAAATTATTTTTTCACCATAACGTAAAGAATAATATCGCCGTCCCAGTAGAACAATGACGCAACTGCAATAATTGCAATTTTACAGGAAACCCAAAAAACTAAATTGTTAATTATTTATGAGTGTACAAACTGATAATTCCACAACGACGCAATTGCCATCTGGAGGTCTAAAATACAACTACAGTTCCGTCGTTTTTCTAAATTATGCGTACGCTATATTTAAACTCATTGTAGCATTTAGGCCATTTATACCAAATTTTGGAGTTGCGTCATTGTTCTACCGGAACGGCGATATGTAAATCTTTGAAAAGGATGAATTTAAGAAAATATTATCTATTTCGTACTATTTTAGGTGACTGGAAAATACACAGAGAGCTTTGAATCTATAAATGGATAGGTACCTTAAAGCTTAAACATAATATTTTGATTTTACCGGAGATCTATGGATGTTTCGTTTCGCTATCATTAATAACCATCATGTGACAATGTGTACTAGGTGGCTGTATTTAGAATTTTTCAATTCCTAGTTGCACAATTTCTGCTACCTCTAATAAATATCAATATTATATTACCCCATTGAGGGAGAAAATGAACAAAACCACGAACAAATATACCAATATTAGGTATTTTGTAGTAAAAAATGTTTAACATTTCCTATTTTATTAGCTAAGGCTTGAACATTTAATATAAAGTCCCCCATAAGTTTTTCTTTAAATAACTAAAATATCTCAAAAATACATACACAACATTTTTTTAACAAACATTTTAAGTTAAAATTTCGATAAAATGTGATATTATAGAACAAAAAATAAGGATTTGAATTATTTTGTTGTAATTTAAAATATATTATTTGTAGAAGCTTTTCGATCCTATACTGATACTTTTATGTAGATGCCTACTATACATAATCACATTTTTAAATCCTAAATAATTAAATTTAATCTTAATATATTTTAATGATTAACTAAATTAATTTTAAGATATTTATACGATGAAACTATATTCATACCATTCTACGTTATTGACTTATACGTTAATAACAAATCTAGAAATAGGTATTACTCTAGCGTGATATAACAATATTACTATAAGATAATGTATAATATGTGATTTGTTGTTGGAAAAAATTAGTTCAATCTACTATATTACTAATATCAATATAAATGTATAACACATCTTCATAGAAATAAAGTTCGACTGACCAACTTCCTTCAGAATAGATTGTAGAATTTTTTTTTTTTCAGTATGATGAATTTTGATTTTTGGATGACCATAACTTAGATAGGTGCCGATTACTAGAAAAAAATGCCCCCTTGATTTTCTACACCTAGTCTGTGCCCGTATCACCTACACATTAATTTAGGTCTTATCGGATGGAAAAATAATTTTTCAAAAAAAAAAAAACATTTACTATTTATATAATTTTATGTGATATTTTTTATTGGTTTAATATGTATATTGGCACAATTATTTTGGTGCCAAAGATTTTCAAATAAATTGTAAATAATATTAAGTAATGATGTTTACACATTTGATAAACCTAACTTAGGTTATGGGTGTACATAATACAATATCACCTAAGTGTATACCTAAATCATGTATTTGGAGACCATTTTATTTCATATAAGTTTTTGTATTACATAATATTATAGTCAACAGTGTACTAATTGACTATCTATTACCCCTGAATGACATGAAATATTCAGCGGTGGTGTCGGAAAGAAGTTGGGGAGGTGGGGTATCAAGCCATCCAAATTTTAAAATTAGCTCCTTTAAACTTGCACTGTATTCAATACTAATACATGGACTTATGATAGTGTATTTATAATTTTTCATATAATATAATGTATTATACCATGTATCATTAATTATGGATACTAGTATTAATAATCAATGCTAATATGCATGGAAATATATTGAAGCCAGTAAATTCTATTTATTTTTTAATAAGATATACTTCATTCGTTCAAATAATAAAGCTTAGGTATATACATTATAACAAATTATAGTCGAGGCTTCAGCTCATCCAAATAAATTTTTCAGTTATAAAGCTCCACGTAAGGACATGACTATAAATATTTGCTTATAGTTAGTAGTTTACACAGTCAATCAATTATTAGGTATTGTAATCATGTAGGCATTCAATGATGTACTGTCAATACGAAAACCACTGTATTTATTTTCTATTTTTGAGTAGGTAGGTATACCTGCTTATCTGGACTTCCAAAATATCTTCTTTCAATATTGTCCTGGTATTTACACATATTATGAACAGCTCAATACTGACATGTTATTTTAATAAACATGATGGTTTTACACATTTTATGACTCAGGTATAGTGAATTTAATATAGTGCATTTGAATATTTGTTTTATCACACCGTAGAAAAAAGTAACTTTGTAAAATATGTGTTAGACATTATTAGCAGAGAGTTTATTTTGATAATTAAACATTAGAAACATTAGAACATATTCTAATTTTTAGTTTTTTTCGGTGTTCCGAAGTGTCCAACATGATGTAGTTGATATCAGTATAACTCGAGTCATGAATCAAAATGCTTTGGGCAAAAATAATATGACGTACTGGTTTTATTTTTTATCTTAACACTGATCAATACTACTAATAAAAAATAAATAAGGATAACAACAATTTAAAAGATTATAATCTTGACAATGATTTGTTAAAAATATGTTTTATTCTTAATATATTTTACTCATTTTATCGTAATTTATATTATATTATACGGGATATTTTAATTCGGATCGTCAAATCAAGGTCTTCTCAGGGCTACAGCAGCTGATAATAAATCGACTTACTTTTCGGGTAATATAAAATCAAATATCAATGGAACTCGTACGAACGCCTCAAAAAAAAAAAATAAAAAACAGACCACCCCTCCCTCCCCACCATCAGTGATTGCAAACATGAATATATTGTAATTCTGTATGAAAAGAGTATGAAACGACAATAATATGACCAATCTCGCATACAGTGCTGAAATGTCGGTTCTTGCAAACCAAAACGAGTCAAACGATCTGACTCCGAGTCCCCAACTTGGGTGGCGGTAATGTGTAATAGTAGGCCAATAATCCGAATCGTTTTCGCACACGCCCTTATTTGCGCTGCTACAGCTTCCACGTCGTGTTACATCGTCGTGTTATCGCGCGTTCCGGAGACTTCGTTATCGGTTTCCGGAGGAGCCCTACAATAATGATGATAATAATAATAATAATAATAATAATAATGATCATAAACGAAAAGAGCTTATGCCCATCAGCGCACGTCCGCCGCAGCCCTCTAAGGGGTAGTTTGAAATCGGTCCGCGACGACGGTCAACGGAGGGGCTGTAAATCCCGTCACGAAGCTCTGCGACGTTGTTTGGATGCGCAAATGTTCGAACATAACGAGCTTATCACTTTGTCGAATGTTTTTACTGCGCGATTTGCTGCTGTTTTTTTTCACTTCGTATGTATTGTTATAGTTATCCGTCCTGCTTTTGTTTTCATAAACAATTTAGCGAAACGTGCTGTATACATATTTTATTTTATTGCAACGACCACGGGTATACACATAATGATAATAATAATAATAATAATAATATACGGTGCCCGTTTAATATTACATCAAAATATAATATTCGAAATGTGTGTTCTGCCGTCGACATTTGTCTTTACTTTTGACGGGTGGTCTTTTTTTACGAACAACTTAGGTATGCGGGTACCTGTTATATCACGACTTGGACAGCCAAAATATTACCAGATTCCACCAAATAAAACGTGGTACTACAAAGCTGTCATTTTGCGATCATTTGATATGAAATATGAATTGAATAAATAAATAATATTATTTCATTATTATTGTCATTATTCTCGCGACCTTGCCTCGGCCACCTTGCCTTTATGGCTGTATATTTATCAATATACTTACGTCTCGATAATATAATGCTATAGACACACAGCTGGAGTACGATTTCCTCCAATAATACGTATATTCAACTTTATAAGTGTACAACTCAAGTATACAAATAAATTACAGTCGTCGGTATAAATTAATTTTGAGTGTATGTATCCACTTTATCACATTGAAAAATAATCGCAATACAATTGCACACTATGCACTTAATACAACTCTGCGATCATAATATTAATGCTGAACACTAATAAAATATTAAGTTAGTAAAAGGTAAAAATGTCAAAGTAGTTTTTAAAAGCGTAGAGAAAAACAAAAATTAAAAAGGTAGGTAATTAATATTGGACATTTTTACACAAAACCAGTGTTTGACAAAATGCATTATGTTTTTGGTGTGACTCAAAAACAAATAACCATAGATACATAAAATGTTCGTAAAATTTTTATGATTATTTTCGAATCATGAAAAAAATTTTCGAATCTTTTTGAGCTTTTTATAGCCTTATAAATATAACAAATTTTACTATTTTATTTAGTTTTTTCAATCATTAACGATATAGGTACCTATAATTTTTCACTCGGTTAAAAGACATGGACATTTAATACAAGGTCAAAATCACGAAATCAAGGAAATTATTTTGAATAAGAAATTCATAAAAAATTGTCTTTTTATATCTAAGATTTTAAAATGTTTTACAAGATTCATCCTAAATTTTTCTATCCTTAACGAAAAAAAAGTCTAAAGGAAAGTCACTTAAAATTTAAATAACGATTTTCGTATTTTGTTGTAGGTAATTCAAAAACAAAGAACCGTTGATGCTTGAAATGTTCATGAAATGTTTATTTCATAATTTTCTGGTTTCTACACTTATATCTTGAAAATATTCTTGTGCTTGTCATGTTGATATTTTATATTTTTTTCTTTAAATATTGATAACATTTTTACCAAAGTCAAAAAACTTAAAAATGTAATACTATGTTTGTTATAAGTTGTTATGTTAGCAGGTAAAAATTAATAATGGTACATAGTTAAGATTTATTTTTATTTTTTAATAAACATCTGAAGTTCAAAATTTTACAAAATTAGACAATATCATGAAAATGATATTTATTAACTGTTTAATTTTTATAACTATAAATATTGAAAATTTATATCATATTTATTTATGGATTTTAAAATGTAGACTAAATAAGATATTTAAACGAGAAAAACAAATTTTAGTTATTTTGATCGAATTCAAAATTGTCATTAGTAGATGCTTGAAACTTTTAAAATATATAACCTATTATATTTTATGCAATTATTTCAAATGCAATATTTATCGTCAATAAACTACTTTAATACCAATATTATCATATAATATTTCATCGCTCAGAATCGTTTTTTTTATTCAATTATTGATTTTATATCATTGAGTTAAAATTTAACCAACCATGACAGTAACCCTCACGACACCGTGTGTACAGCAGAGCGGTGCTTTCTTGTTCACGTTTTTTGTTTTGTTATTGTAAATTATTATCTTACTGAAAATTGTTTTCCAAGTTTTTTTTTGGAAAGTGCGTTCTGTATCGTACCCGCTTCTAATTTCTGCAGGAATGTGTTGAATATTATGACAGTGTAAATTAGTAAATAGTACGAAAATAGTCGATTTATTGCCGACCTGAACGTTTTATATTTCTCAGACTCCTATATATGGACATTTTAATTTATACAGATTTTATACAGGATATGAGCACGACAAACTTACTCCTCACTTAGGCGTCTAATCAATTACACATCCCATAGACTATACTCCGGATGGCTATTACCAAAATTGGTCCTGAAAACCTGAAAGTCAAACAAGGCGAGTTCCAATATTAGTACTCAAAGTGAGGTGTGAAATAAATAACGAGTTGAAAATATTTAAGGGCAGGGTACAAACCATGTGAGGTACAGATAATATCACATATCATGGTATACTCTTGGCAGTCAACATGTTGACTACTTGAACTATCATACCGATTACCGGTAGTGTTATACCTACCTACGTTCTACGTATATATTTGGGAGTGATGCATTTTTCTTTTTCTGTACGGGAAGGAGAAGTCGAAAACGCCGTTTGCGCATCGCGCAGCGACATCTACACGACGGTTCGCGTAACATGGGTCGACCGGGGACGGTGGCTAAACTCCACAACCTTTGCGACTCGAGGCATTCGCGGTCGGGAATCGGCGGAAAGGTTGCGCGTTTCCGATTCGGATGCGCCACGTCGTCGTGGCTGGTTTTGGGAGATCGCAGAGTGAGCGAGCGAATAACCACCAGACCGTATTGTTACTATTAAAGCGGTCGTGTACATGGTTTAACCGTCATCGCCGCGGTTGTCGTCTGAAGCGAACTCAAAGTCAACTCGAGAATCCCCGAGGACGGATACACTTCCGGTCTGTATTTAGAGCGGCGACGTGTCCGCCGCCCACGCGGGGTTGCGCCCTCTCGCTGTTCGACCGGAAACGACTCACTCGCTGCGCGTGTAGAGCGCCACACCGTGGGCGAACCGTTCTTGTCGGTGGTGGCAATTCACGACCGGACGAAAATGTTAAACGATTTTTTGCAGCTTCCGTCGGTCACCTATCCTCCCGTCGGTGCAGTGGACATTCGAATAAACACAATTGTGTGCCACGATCACACATTTATTTTATTGTATAGACGTATGGACCATAAATGTATATAGACATTGGTACCTGTTTAGGTATAATAGGTATAATTATGTGTATTCCTACATAGGTACCTATATACAGCGTTCAACAGACCGTGTGTTGTTTTCGTAAAACGACTCCATAAAAAAAAAATTATTATCATAATATATTATACCGAGTACCCGACCGTCAGCTGTAAGTCGTTATAGCTAGTCGTAATTATTATTCTATTACACATAAACACGCTGCGTAGTAGGTGCTTAATGTTTGTTAATGTTGCCCACATTGATGGCTGCATGTGTAGAGGGTACCTTTATTCACCAACAGGGATTTTAGAAACCCTGATTTTGATATTAAAAAAATGTACAGTTCTTCATGTATTATTGTTATAGTAATATTATTATTAATATTATTGTATTTGTACTTATTATTTTTTAGACCACATATTAAAAAATATGAAATTTAAAGTATCTTTGATAATGTTTTTGTGAAACCTTTAAGTATATATTATTGGTAATTATTAAGTTTAAGGTGGTTGAGGTTCATATTTATTTTGCATTCTACCAGCTGATTTTAGCTTGATTTTATCAATTTTAATATTTTAGCTGATTTTACCCCGAGATGTATGTACGAGAAACGCGTAGACGTAAAGTGCAATCAAATTTGGTCGTCGAATGTGAGGAGGGATCATAGCACTAGCAGACGATTTATTAACTGAGCTCCGTTACAAGTGATGGCCGTTTGTTTCGCCGTATAGCTGCATATTGCACTAAACACATGGATTGCCTACACGGTACTCCTTAATAAACGCACGACGTTCCTTTGACATGTAACATTTTTAATTTTCAAGTAGGTATTTAGTATTTATAGGTAGTGCCAGTATTCGAAATTAGTATACATTAACAATTATTCCGGAAAAAAGCGTTGCTTCTGGGTATAAAATTAAAAAAATTAAGGTTGTCATTAAATAAAACTAAATAGGTTAACTAAGAAATAAATACGATTACAATTAGATTTGTTCGTAAAAATTAAGTCATCAGAACTTTTTAAAAAATATCTCTGTATTTGAATATCATTCATTCATCATTATTCATTATATACGTACAATTTTATTTTTTATAATCACGATTGCTGTCTAAGAAAATTATAGCTTTGCAAATTAAATGGATATATAAAAATATACCATTATACATCTATGCCTATTTTATACGCTATACGCCTATAATACCCCATAATATGGTTTTTCTTTTTTTTTTTTATCTTTTTTCTTTATTGAACTGAATTAGATTAATCCTTCAGTTTATCTATAACTACTTCCTATGTGTGTAAGAACAGCTATGGTCTTAAATCTAAGCATGTACATTGTTTAACTTCATTCATGTGAGTGTGTGAATATGTGACATTGTGGCCATAAGTTCACGTGTTTATAGGGGTTCTATAGTGTAGATACAAAGTGTCTCATGAGACAGAATGATATAATAATTTAAGGCGATGGGCTAATATATTTGTCTTTATACTCTCGTAATTTAAAAATAGTAAACCGTCGTCATGTTGTGGGATTGCGCCCTTTTGACACAAATAACAAATTATTTACTTTGGAATCAATTTGTTTTATTCATAAATTATTGGTAATTATTGCTTATATTAGAAGCATGACAATATTTCGTAGTTAGTTTGGTGCAGATTTACGACCACAATCGATACTCAGTACTCACTATTCAGTATAGAATAATAGCATATTATATAACTATGTTTTTTAAAAAATAATATACTTGAATTATACTTGAATCCAAGATGGTTGGTAAAATCTGAAATATTTTACGATAGTCGATAGGTACTTGTATCAGATATATTTAATTTTTATAACCACTTAATATCGTTGATAACTTACAGATATTATATTTAACATAATCAATATTAATTTCATTATGACTTCGTACTATTTTGTATTAATCATTGGAGACAGGGTCAGAAAAAAATCATTAATTTGGGACCATCTATGTTTGATATTTTTTCTATTTTTCTGCTATTTTATTATGTTTAATTTAAAATTTGTTTTTTTTCGTACCTATGTATTTTTTGATAAATGTATTCATAAGTAAGTACTGTTGAAAAATTAAAAAAATTTGATCATATAATACGTTATATAAAAATATAAATTATTAATGAACTCAAAGTATATTAAATAAACTGAATTACTTATTACTAATCACTATATTATCTATAAAAAGGTCGGACTGAATATTTTTCAATTTAAACTTATAGGTATTATATTTTAAATAAAGTTATGTCGTAACTGACTAACCACGTGCCAAGTATATAAGCGATTTCAAATCATTAATAAGGATAAAATTATATTATTATAGGTAGGTATAGGTATACAGGTATGCTTAAATTGATAAATAAATAAAAATAATTTTGCAGCAATAAATATTTATGTACATAATTACTAATTAAATACTATCATTAAATGCAGATTAGTAATTAATTTTTAGTTAAAACTGAAGTATTTAATTGTAATCACTTAAGTGTAAAAAAAAATTTTGAGTAACTAACATTAAGACTCTACAGAAAGTCTCAATAAAATTAAAAAAGGTATAAAATATGATATTTATTATAGAATAAATATAAGACGACACTTATTCACAAATATATTATTAATTAAACTAATTTTAATTATTTTAATTATCAGTAATTTATATAAAATTAAATTATATAAAACAGTCTACAAATAAGATATACACATAAACGCGTAGGTACATTTTGTAAACAACTTAATTAATATAGCACGATCTGGCTATTTAATTATTTTAATTAATTATATTTTATTCGTGTTTGCATGAATTTTGTAATAACAGTATAACTGTATATGTCTAATGTACGTATAATAATATACCTATAAAATAATATAAAATGGGTAGTTTCATGACATGACAATAATAATTATAGACGTACCTACTTAACTAGTAGGTATAATAATATAAATATTGTTTTCATTATTTTTCAACCACATAATATCACCGCCATACAATATAATATAATATTGCTATCGTTTTTTGTGTACGTTGGTCGTTTGAAATAATAATTATTACTATTATTTATTATTGCAACGAATAACAATTATAATACGACACGTCATGTGCACGTGTCACACGTACGGTTACTGAACTAAAATCATTCCTCAGCTATACTATAATGTATAATATGCATATATATTATAGACGGGCTGATGGACCTAAACGCTGTTACCATACATTTGTACCATAAATTGTATATACATCTAATATAATTGGATGTCTTGCGCACGCTGCAGGGTCGTCGAGGTCATTCGGTCCACATATAATAGATCGAATATAATGACGAAGTCCTATATATCTTCCGACGTCCGTCCACATTCACGTGCTTTACATTATATAATATAAATATTATATAATAATATAATAAGACGCCAAAATGCGAGTCTTAAAACATTACCGTGAAATCGGGAAGGGTTTTTTCTAAAACCCGTGCATTCGCATGACGTTTGCTGGAAATTAAACAAGCTATTTTGTACTGTTCTTGAACAACAACAATAACACTAAACCTCCAAATGAATACTCCCTTACCAAACGACGAACTACATAATATTATAATAACCGACCAAACGTTTCAACAATATTGTTTGCATTTAGGACATTTTTCTTGCAATTTACCTACCTATATTAATATGATTAATTTGAAATTCAAATAAATTACATCTCAAAAAGAATATAATATTTGATTTTTGGGTTTTAATAACAATTATAATAATAAAAGTATACAGCACAAGATTCAACTAATTATTTTAATTATATGAATATATTAACAATATATTGACAATATCATACCAGGCGATCGAGGGAAGTTCAAAATCTGCAGTTCAACTAAAAATTTGAAATAGTAGGGGAAAAATTTCGAATTTCCCTGAGCTATAAGCGATATACCTTTGAGAGTTGTACATAGAGCTCGGTAGAGGAGAGTATAGGAAAGTTAGTGCAGCGAAATCGATTTTAATATAGCTTAACCTGTGATAATATTTAATAGTACATGATGGTGTGGTTTTGAAGGCAGTATAAATTTTTGATAAAATATCAAGATATCTCATAAGGAGCTCGTGTTTTATTATACAATTATTGTTATGTTTTTAGTGGTTAATTTATATGCAGTATGCTATTAGTATTTATCACCTATATATTATAATATTATGATTCGTAAATACATAACTACATAGCTTCAAATTATAGTTTTTTTTAATGAAAAATATGTAATTATTAAGAATAAATCGATATATACCTATAATAGTTATACGATTTATGTATTATGATTTTTGAGTTATGATATTAATTTTTATTAATGTTATATTCAATCTATTTATTTATTATGTCCGAAATGAGATGACGAAATTAAAAAAAAATTAACCCATATTATAATACATTACACCATTTGTTATTAAATATGAGATTAACTATATAGGTGACTATTTAATTTATTATTCATAATAACTTCATTAAAGTTAAGGTAACTTTTATTATAAAATTCAGTCCGTTAAATACTTTTTGAAAAATAAATGTTCAAACCTTGTAACATACCACTCCAACTTGCCACATTTTTCTACTCGTTTTGAATGACACGATAATAGTAATAATGCGGCGACGATAATAACAATAATATAATGCAGGATATCCTAAATAATGCCCTAATACGTACTATCTTCAACAATCTACATTGAATAATTACGGTAATATATTATAATATCAGCGTTTATGAATTACAAATGATATTCGTCTTTCGTGCGATTAAGACATTAAAAACGCGATACAGTCAAATTTACGTGTATAATGGCTTTAAAAAAACACCTTTAGGTATATACGTTTTTTACGGATTAATATTTATTCCTACGCATTTTAAATATATTATATTATATTATATAAACATAAATATTAACCGGTTGTTTGCGGATTATAATATTATGTTCATTTATAAGAGGATAAAGCTATTCCGTATATTGGCATTCATCAGCTGGTTTAGCGAATGATAATAATATTTTTTTTAAAAGAGAGGTGAATTGTAAATTTTAATATTATGTACCCTCGGTATGAATTGGTCATCAAAGTTCCGAGAGTATACTATTTCACAATAGTATTTTGAAAGTATTTTTTTTTTTGACAGGGTAAACAGTGCGCAGGCTCGTGCGAATAAGAGTTTCTTCTTCTCGGCATGTTTCACGCGCGGTTTCTAAATGTTTTTCACGGCTATAAAATATATATAAATCGATAGCACCGATCAAGACAATACCTATACAACCACCATGATATTATTATATCTTAATAGGTACCTATAAATTGTTATTGTGCCCCTTACATAAATAATTGATAGCTGCAATACGAGCGACGACGAGGGGCTTCGTACTTTATGACGTGGTCCCGATAATAATATTTCGGCGGGCGTCGTAATCGGCCCGTGGGATTCATAACGATATATTAATAATATAACAGTGGTACGCCTAGAAGATAAATATTTTGTGAGTCAATGACGCATTTCAGAAGCGTTTCGAGATGTGATATGCAGCACCGGATGACTACCTAAAATACAGCCAATAATATAATATATAATATGCATCACAATGATAATAATAAAATAATACTTTATCGGGCCGAAACACTTGGCCATAGTCTTATGTATGTATAGGACACAGGTGTTATGACGTCGTTACAATTTAACGTGTGGACTGTGGACTACCGGATAATTCAGCCGATTGTTCGATATCATTTTCCGTCGGTAAAAAAAGATAGTCTTATATAACTCGCGTCCACCGTTCTACTCGGATTTCTAACAAGAATATTGTTCTGTATAGGTTTTTTATCAGTGAGAAAAATATATTATGCATGAAATCGTATACGTATATGTATAGAAAAAAATTAAAACCGAGCGATTCAAATACAATTTCTAAACCGTCTGGATTTATTGCCAATGTGTTATATCTAGTGTGTGTGTGTGTGTGTGTGTGTGTGTGTGTGTGTGTGTTATTCAGTAACAAAATAATATACGACAAAAATCGTAAACGATTTTTTGGTTTGGTTATAATAATATTATGTGCAGCAGCGAGGACGGCTGTTCGGTGCTGTAGGGGCGTAGGTGTGTTCTCGGTATTATATACAACAAGTATGTTTAGTCGAAGGTCATCGAATAGTACGGGGCTGGTGATTCGGCCATTATGAGGGTGAATTCTCACAATAAGAGTCGGCTCGGTATTCGACGCGTGACTAAAGTAATTTACAGTTTGTGTCTCCGAAATGGGTCTCATATATTATTGTCGGTTAAAAAATACTGGACAAGAATCTGTTTTTAATTCAGTTCTTATAGTGTATATAATATGTAGTTTATAACTACATCACGCCTTGCGAATATCGAACACAATATAATATGATGCACATATATTAACATAATGCCTAGTCGATAGTCGTGGGTGTGCTCTTGTTGAATTCAGTTATAGTTTCACGAATTTCGATCTGAAAAATAATCGATTTCGTGATCATTTTATTGGTTTGATGACTATATTTACATTTTTATTTCATCGCAAAAATTAACTTACAATTACCTATCTGCAGGGAAATATTGGAAGTTAATTTTTCTAGAATTCTTTCCACATAATATATTAGATTTGCTGCAGAAAATTGAAATGTTGATACTGATATTTTTATGCCACAGTATAATAATATATGTATAATATGTATAATAAGTATATCTATCTAAATCGATTCAATTTTTAGCAAATGATAACAATTACAATTTATTAAAAAAAATTTATGGTGGTACACATATTAAATTATTTAAATAAGTATTTAAAAATATTATTGATCTATTATTAATCAGGAGTTGTGTAGGACAAAGTTTAAATCGTTTATATTAATTTTATTTAGATAATATAATATTTATTTATATTTTATCTCAAATTAATAACGATAAAGTATAATGGTTAAAGAACATTTAAAACTTAAGTTGGTATAATTAATAATTTTATTGTTGTTTGTATATAATATAATTTATAAATCATAAATATAAAATATAATAGAACTAATATGGTACATAAAATAAAATAAATGACTTACTATTTTAATAATTTTTATCGTTTAACCGGTCAACATTTTTTAAAATTTTTTTTACGACCACACGCTTGTAATACAATTATGCATAAGACTCGCTTTGTTTTAAATTTATTCGTTTTAAAAATAAATCTTAAGAAATCTGACATTTCGCTGTTTAAAAACATAATTTACGATAGTTAGGCTTGACGTTTGGTCGGTACAACTATTTGAATTGTATTACACGAAGTGTACAACTGCTGCGACTTATAATAAATATAATAATAATAATAATAATAATAATAATAATAATAAAATAACGAAGGCGTTCAAAACCAACAGTATAATATTATTATAATAGTTGTACGACGACGGTTCGATTTGATTTCACATTTGAAACAATTTCCGTGTTTGTCACAGTTTCTAAATCCATTCCTTATTTTCACCCTATTTGTTCTGCTTGGACGCTCGATGCTTTTGTACATCTGTCTACCAGCATTTTAGGGTTACTTTTGCATACATATTATAATTCTTTAAGAAACGATGACATTTCGTAGAATTTTGTCAAATATCTTCAGATGTATATAATATACGTTTCCAATTCGACCACCGTGTATAGTCGATTCAGAGATTGACGATAAACATATTCGAATGCTCTGCAAATTATAATATAAAACATAAGTACCTAAACTATGAAGAAAATCATTTTTTTGAGGGAACATGGATTTATTTTTTTATTAGTTTATATGCATAAATATTATGATAGTGCTGCAGTAAACCGAGGTTTTTGTTCCGTCAATTATATAGGTATCTACCTTCTACTGCAGCTCATCAGTTTTTCGTGTGAATTCTAACCGATTCCTTCTTAATGGTGTAAACTTCATAGTGTTAAAAAAAAATCTAAATCGTCTATTTCGCGGTGGAAACTTTGAGAGTTTATATTCCGCGCGGGAATATCATGCAGTACCTATGTTACTTAGTGTACGAGAGACGTTTGGGGAGTTTGACGCTCGTTTTCCATTATTTTTTTTCCACGGAATATACCTAGGTATATAAATATATATTATAGGTACCTATACATGCCGGAGCGCGTGGTATCGCGTGGTATACCGACGGTCGGAGTTATTTTTTCGCCGTCGGTTGCAGCGGCGCGCGCGAATCTCGGAACGCGTAGGTGGAGCCGAAACTATTGATCTCCTCGACACCGCCACCGGACCGTCCACCCTCCACCGCCGCCGCACCGGAACTGCACCTCGACATGTATATATATATGTATACACGTGCGTGTTATAACTTATTGTATATATATATATATATACGTATTTTTGCACAAAACCCGTCCGCCACGCAACCCCTCCCCCCGCAGCTCGATCGCGGTCTCCGTAGCCGTTTCGCCAAAATGGCCGTTCGCACTATAGAGTACGACCCTCTCGCCGACCGACGAGACTTTATATATATATATATACCAAAGACACTATATTATGTATATATATATATATATGTAGGTACTTCTTCGCCCCTCGCCCATTTCACACCCGGATATACGCCGCGGTGCAGTGCGACCAGCGAGGGGTCTAGCAGAGTTTTTCTCCTCGCTCCCATTAAAAAGCGCACAGACCTTTTAATATTATCGCGCGTGTGTGTACATATATACGTGTCCTCTAGGGGGGGGATAGAGATGGTCATATATATATATACACGGTATATCCACATACGCCCCCGTGTACGTGCTGGTTTCGGGCCGAGCGAGCGTGTAATCGCGACTCGACTAAATCGTTTCGGCGAGGGACTTCCCGACGCGATATATATGTTATATATTTCGAGCGGAGAGGCTGCAAAAGTCATATATTATACGTCCACTGCTTGGCACACGCACACGCACACACTTAGGTAAGTATAATACCATGTATGTATATGGGTGTTATATATTGTAGATCGACTGGAAAACGTTTCCGTTTTTACTGCACCACCCCCGCGCGTTTCCTGCACGGTGGTACACGTTCGTGATAATATTACATTGTAGATAATAATATACACAATATAACAACTTGCACTGCCATGTAGATGATATAATATTATACGAGTGAAGGCGAGCGTGCAGTATATAATATTATGTGACGTAAGTATATGAACGACTGGCGATGATTTTATGTTAATCGTCGTTGCCACCAGATCGTATAATAGTTTTATGGCTTTTGTACAAAATGTCGGTGCGGGTCTCGACGAGGAGACTACATTATATTATGCGGGAAAATTAGTGTATAATATGCGATTTACATTAAATATAATAAATTATTTGATTATAATAATATGATCATCGTATACACACTAGGACGAATCTCTGATCCACACGATCAGCATAATTCTCATTGTAAAATATTACAGAATTTCAGTCTATATGTGGTATATTGTAAACTCCCATATATATAATATAGTAATATAAGTTGTTAGAATAATGTGTGATGGATTGTGTGGCTGCTTCATGTAGGTAAAATCGTGATTTGTCTAATGCGTACTATGAGATAGATATACGCACTGAGACTATGACATAGCGGTTATAGCCATATTATTTATAGGTATTACTACACATTAATTAATATTAGTAAAACACGGGCGAGTCAGAGTCGGGTTTTTAAATCGTTCTGACATGTTGGGTTCCATTATGCATTTTTTGCATTTTAACCGTTGCAATGTGAGCATATTAATTTTTACAGTGATGTGTAATTTTTATTTTTGTGTCCAGAGTCAATTTTTCTAGAAGATAAAATGGTCTGATCATCAACTTCGATGGGAGTTTCTTGTAACAAATCGAATCTAGTTGGAGAGAAAGACCAAAATTGAAAATACTTCTAAAATATTTGGGAAAAATAAAAAAAAACTTTTTTGTTAAATTGTAATATTATTATTGATATTTTTATTTTTATTTATTAAAGCCTCGGTATCAAATGCCATTGGCTATAATATTATTATTAAAATAATTGTGCTGTAAACCCTGGTTACCAAAAGGTTAGACCGTCTTCGCTGGTCCTTTAACCGTTTTCCAACGTACTTATTCAATGATTGAACTCAAATTTAACACGTCGTCTATTACAGTGCGCACTCTGCAATGACGAGGTACACTTGACTCCTACAACTGGGCAGCAGATCGGTTACATGCGTACTTAACAATTTTTTTTCATTAAAAATAGCGTATACAAATTTGATAATATTTGTATCGTTGTGCGCATATAACTCACTCGACGTACGTCATTACCATAATATATAATATTCTGGTACCGTTATATACTCATATCCAATACAGTGCCGTACCTGTAAACAACAATACGTCTATCAATCATGTATAATCAATGTATAATATACTATGTATGGCCCCAGAGTTATATATTGAGTTATATATGTGTGTGGTGCGCGCCTCACCGAAAAAAACGTATAAGCAAACAATTTGTATTCCATAAAAAGCGACTGTTCGGGACCGTATCGTAAATATCAGAAAACTGACAGCGTTGAGAATACTTTTCGAACCGTGCCTGAAAGGTTTTTTCTTTCTCCACAGTTTCAACTCTTTTCAATATATATACAATACTACCTATATATTATATATTATGTCGTTTGTCGTACCCGCCCTTATCACGATAATAATAAAAAAGACTACTACCACACCAGCGCGTAGGATGTACGTATAAATATATACATATTACATATTTGTATATATAAAATAATTATTATAAAAAAAGCACATAACCACGCAAAGACGTTAAATCATGTTTACCTGTTTCGTATATAAATATAGATATCGTTAGAGGTGTATTATTGTACATCGGTATAATATATATGAATAGTAAGTCATTAGGCGGGGCAAAAAAATATCCGTATTCTAAGTGGCGAATCACAAAATTTCGTATATAGTAGTTACTTAGTTTCTCGAGGTAAATAATAATAATAATAATAAACACGATTCGATTCCTGCCGTGCAGCCAATTCGTGGCACCCATACCGATACGATATGCTTTTAACGAAATTAGTTTACGCAGCTATATATATTTTTCGTCACGAAGATCGCTTTTCGCCTCCTACTATGTTGATTAATACTCTACAACATAAATAAATATATATACATGTGTCATGTATAACTAAATAAGTTATGCACGTCTGATTGTATCACCTGGATTGACGCAAAACGAAGCGACAAAAACATTAGTGTTACAGTGGAAATGAAAAATATAAATGGGCGAATGTAAGTTCCTACTGCACGTGACCTAGCAGGTACGAAATACATGGGTAATAATTCCTACATTGTGGACAAAATGATATACAGTAGTAAGTTCCTATACGATAAAAAAGTTACTTCATATACTCTGTAAAAAAAATACTTAATATGTTATATTTCTTACACTAATGCGATTCATCTGAGATTTTTGAAATTATATACTATTATTATTATAATGAAATATAATAATATAATATTTTATATGTTATGAGCTTATAACGTAAAAAACTAGCTGTTGCTAATAATGACTTTAAAAAAATATCAAATACATTTCACAAATAAATAGTTGTAAAAAAAAAAAAATTATATTTTATTTGGTTTATTTCAGAAACCAAAATATTTAACATAATCATATAGAATAATTTTATTTGTTGTATAATCTAAAATATTTTCATTTATACAATTTTCTTTTTCAGTATAGTTTTTAGTTTTTACTGATTTTTGTTTTTATGTTATTATATTGTGTGGTTATTATCTTCATGTATACCAATCTATTTACATAAAAAGGTTTGAGAATTTCAATAATTTAAAAAATATGTGGAGATTGGTGAAAGAAATATAATCTATCTACTACCTATATATTCTTGGTGTAATAGTTGGAACTAACCCGAATAATTTTTTTTTTGCATGTGAAAACTTACTAGACAAATATATTACCAAAATGTTAAGATTAGGTACCAAATTCTGTTTGTAGTTAAAGTTTATTGCGTTGTATTAAAATTTTTTTAGAAAACGGGAATTTAGCACGCTCACAGAGTAATTACTAATTACTTATAAACTTTCATAACTTGTTTATATTATTACATATCCGTGTAGGAAGTAGGAACTTACACATATCACTTGTATGAATTTACGTATCTAATGTTTTACTTGCTATTCCCGTGCAGGAACTTACTATTCCCCATATATACGACATCGTTTTCGTTTACTATCCACAGGGTACCTATACTAGCTATAGCAGCTCCTTTTCGATTTTTTTATCCCGAGGACTCGCTTTTAAAGTATAATAATTTATGAATTTATGATATAAGTCCTACGATAGTAAAACAAGGTTATGTTTGACTCATATTATATACAAACAATGTACGAATAATAGGTATGTCACAATGATGCTGGTGAGTACAATTAGCAGAGACAAGTTCATATTATACATGACAGACTGACACAGGTTTCTGCCAAAATGTACCTAAAAATATGCAACCGCTTATACATTTGCTAAGTGTTGTTTTAATACAGAGAAAATAAATTGTATACAGTATAATTATACTATACAGTTAGCGGTGTTTGGGGGCAAACATCCACCCAGCTCCCAGGGCTTTTAAATATAAAAATAATTAATAAATAACTTACATGATATAATTTTATTTTTAATATCGTACCCTCATCATCAGATATCTGAAGTGTACACCATTGTTAGTTATATTAGTCATATATATTATATATTATAGTCATTGTGTTTTTATTATTACTATTATTAAGTACCTACACTGTAATATTGAATATATTAACCTGAGTCGTAAATGGATTCCCGAAACACAATTGGCGAAAAAATCGTTTGGTAAAAAACAGACAGGTAATTGTTGGTATAAATTGCGGTGACGTCCCGCGATACATATACCAAGGTATAGTATATCGCGTTTTTGGACTGTGGGATACGTTAGTTTGACACTATATTTATCTAATAATGTCAATGTAATGTGCGGACGTGGCGAAATCACGACTTGTTCACATCTCGCACCGTGATGCTGTTTTTGGTCATTGAGACGTTTGCAGGATTTGACAGTGCATTTGGGATTCGACCTCACGGGTGGAGACGCCGCTGTAGAGTGCTAATTACCGTAAACGACATGTTACTCGTTTGTAACACGACTCGTTTTGCATTCGATAATAATAATAATTGCCCCGAAGACTTGGTGGTTTTCGAGCAAAAGAAACAAATATAATTTTACCGATGGTTGAAATCATATATTTTAGTAGTTTAAACTCTCGCCGAAAACATGTTCGTTATATTATATAATATATCATTATTACAAGTGACAACCTACGATCTAAGTCCCGTAGTAGGTATATAAGAGTGCTGAAGAGAGAGAGAGAGAGAGAGAGAGAGAGAGAAAGAGAGACGTTTTTAAAAACATAAGTATCATCTAAATTATATTATATACATATATAGTATATATAAATATATAATATATATATATATCACGGTATAGGTACCTACTATTGTTTATTTCCACTAAAGCGAAGAGTTTATTACAGCAATTATTTCGTTCACGCTTTGCATAATTCACACAGTAGTATAACGTATAATATATTATAATATTTACTATTATACACGTGTACACATGTAAGTTTATGTATGAGTAGATTTTCATCTTTCGACATGAAAACTTGTTATTAAGTCGGTCTACGAGGTTGGAAATAATACGCGCGCTTATACACCGACAAAACGAAACAAAAAACAATGCAGGACTTCACGGGTTGTGCCCATCAAAGGTATGCATATATTTTACGATCTTTAATTCAATATGCCATAATAATTTTTATACAGACATGTTAATATGTTATGAGTACCTCTCACATGCTTAGAACGTATGTAACTACTATATTCTATCTATTTAATATTTTAATAGGTACCTATATACACGAATTCGTTTTAATATTATATAGATGTGTGTAGGTATAGCGTGTAGTAAACGCCTGCCATGAGTAGGTTTCAAATTCGACAGTAAATTTAATTTTCACTTCTGACTTGCCGTTTTACGTCTTGATAATAGATTTTTTCCTTTTGTTGTCCGTCACACATAGGCAATCACATTGTTTAGACTCGTCGTCCATAGTAAATTGTATATGTTATATAGTTTTGACACCATATTAAGTTTATAAATTCATACCTATTTGTACAATTTTGTATTCTAATACTGGTATAGGTAGCTACTTGCTGTTTACAGTTTTGAGTTTTGTACAAAAAGTTAACCACAACCTGATTTAACAGACTCATCTGACGGTTCGTATGTGAGACATTCCGCGAGACACAATGTACTTACATATTGTATGTACATACACATATACATATATATATATATATATATATCGTAGGATCACGTTTAAACCGTCGCCGCCGTGTATATCACTGCTATACAGTGCTTGTTAACTTGGGTCTTGTTATTATTATATAGGCTCCATAATATTATGTATATATATATATCGTTATATTATTGTGTACACGTATATAGATGGGACACCGCAGTCGTAATATTGAATTTGTTTACGGAATAATACGGCTCGGACAAAGGTCTACGTCCTTGGAACTCGTATTACTGTTATATTATTACTCTGCGGTGACCGCCGTCGTATAAAAGGATACAATAATAATATATATATTATTATTTTAAATGAAGCGCGGCGATGACCTTGTGCCGGACAGGATCCGTTGGATCGTTTGATAATATCCTTTTTGTTTACGTTCAAGGGTACGTATTATGTGTATATAATACACGAATTCGGTTGCCCACACACGCACACACATACCTATATATGTATACGTGTGCGGAGAATGTCAACGGATGCGACCAGCAAAGGGTTAGTCGGATGTAAGGTACGTATCAGTTTTGGTCCGAATCTCTTGGTGCGCGAAACGTGTAGTCCGTCAGTCCGTCGTCCGTCCGATCATAATATTAATAATATAATAATATAATAATAATATTGTATAACTGGTTTTTCACGCTTTTGGAAATTGCTCCCGAAGCACCGTCTGCACAGGCGCCACTGCCGCCATTATTAGGAGATAATTATATTATGATATAGACGTATCCCGCATGAGGCATGACGTATATAATTGATATATTCTTCTTCAGGAGTCACGTTACGCGATCGGTTTGGTATTTATATTTTTTTTTAAACATCCATATCATTAGTTACATACTTACATACGATAACATACACGCGTTTATATAGGTATAATATACCTACTACTTACCTCTATAATATAAATTATAATATTGGTACCAACTCACTAGACTATATATTATTTTATTATGATATAGGTGTATACCGTATATAGCCGCATAATATGTGTAGGTACTTACCCATATAGGTGCAAATTGGGGTGGGGAGTCTTGGTTGGGCTAAGCTCCCCCAAACTAGTTTCCCCCCAAACCTAGGACATACAGTTTTAATATGCTATATTGCAATGGTCTGCTTGCTTTTAATACATTCAGCCCCCCAAGTTAAAAGTTGAAATTGCGCCTATTTACTTACCACAATCTGAATCGTGTATAATGTATACTACATCGCATATATTATAATATATGTGGTTAAAATACTTTACTTCTGGTTTTCAATAATTAAGAATAAACAACATGTCATCGTCGTTTCTGTGGAATGAAAATTTAAGCGTGAACTTGATAAAAAGGAATAAGTTAATTTGGCCACTATTTTCGGATTTTGAAGAAAAAAATGTTCGACGTAGTTTTCATTATCAAAATATTTGATTTTTGTTTTTTTTTTCCATCTTAAATTACCCTTCACGGTCAATGCAGAAATTGAGGAGATTTTTCATTAATTGCTGTAAATGAGTGATTTTGACTTGTTCTATTTTACCCGCACACAGGCCATAAAGTTATTAAAGCTGCAGCTGTAACGTGGTCAGGGCACTTATGTTGCATTGCGTTATATATAAACATCTGAAATCGTTTGTTTTCATTATGAAATCGATATTTATAAAACTTATGTTTGAATTAATTTGTGGTAACATTTTAATGTACTTTAACACAGTATTTAAGACAAACATGTTATTTATACTTCGTCAATAGCAGTAAGTTGTAATATAATCGATTTATACTATTCACTATAATTCGAGATAAAAATTAATAATATATCTATGCTTATTTGCTATAAGTTATTACTTATTAGTGATTACCTGTATCAGGATGGGGAATTGGTTTTTTAGCTCATTTTTAGAGTACATTTTTTATCTGGCCCTTCCTACGTTTTCAAATTACTTTATACAATTTTAACGTTTATATGTTAAATGGCAGTAGAAATTGAAAAGCAAGATTCTTCACTTTAATTAGAATTATATTGTGGTTTGTAAACAAATCAATTTTCATCTACAAAAGAGAACGGAAAAAAATACCTCTCGATTAATATCCACTTTTACGATGTTTTATTGATTTTCCATTCTTGCATTAAAAGTTCTATGCTCTGGCCCGCTATATTTTACAAGTTCTAAAAATTAGCCCTCTATAGTCTATAGTAACTTTGATTGCTCATCCCTGACCTACATACTCATGATAATTACGAATATAATCGTTAATGTATGTAAGACTTTATTAGTTACACTTGAAATTAGTTTGTATTATGTACAACAGGCCGGATGCAATAATATTCTCTAAACTTTCATTGACGTTTACGATCACGACCCCGAAGTTCCTAGAAAACTCCCATCACAGGATCCTAGAACTTAACTCAAATTTGATGAATTCGTACTCAGTAAAACTATAGTAGGTACCTATTATATTGAAGCCATATGATGTTACTAATCGTTCTTCATGCAAAAAACCGTATATATCCACGTTGACAACACCGAGCATAAATAGATACATTTACATTTTTTACCTACTGCGACGTTTTATATTAATATCATGTCTGCAACCGACTAAAAATATGTTGGCCAGCCAGCCAGCAGAGTGTTGGATAGAAGCCATCATCTCGTTATAATGCGACGATATTATCCTCTCTTGCAGTGCCGCAGTGTATTTTACGCGTACCTATATATCTGCATCACGGTTCACACGCGCTCGCTCCCTTATACCCATGTATTATTTACGAACTACGATCGCGTTTAATTTATCGTCCGACGATATTTCATATTATTATTATTATATATAAATATACTTAAGTGTAGCGTAATAATATATAGACAATGCCGATGGCCGTCGATGTTTTTCACACTGCAGCTTTGACGTGTCACCCATAAGTTTTGTTTTTGGAAGTAAATATAATGTAATAAATATATATCAATATAATTCTGACACACACACACACACACACACACACACACACACACACACACACACACACACACACACAATATCATCCGATATAAGAGTCGGACTGTAATCTCGAATGAATACATAGTTGTTGTTTACGACTGACGAGGAAATACGCGGTCGTCCGGACGCGCAGTGATAATAACATTGTAGACGAGGGACGTTTTTCCTTCGATTCGTTTACTTAACGGAGTCGTTATTTCGTGGGGTCTTTCTTATATTTTACGCGGATTTTCCGTTAAATTATATTATTATAGTACACGGTATATACGCGGACCTGCAGTAATGCTACTATACGCGTTTATCGGCTTTATGTCATTTGTTGATATTGCGTCGCTCCTGTTATACACGACACACGATAATAATAATAATAATATACGCATATAATGACACTCGATAAATTTTCACACCGATCAATCGGGAATTTGTTTTTGTACAAACAATCGTACACACACAAAAACGTAACACATTGTCCATAACGTATTTCACGCTACACAATATGTCAATGTACCTATAGTTCGCGTATATAGTTTTCGCAATCGAACGTCGAAAGCGGGCCATAGGTGTACTGCCGAAAACCAATAAAAGTGTATGACAGTTATAGGTAGGTACCGTATACGTGTTATTGTAGGCATAGGCAATTCGTCGGAACCATAATTTAATAATATTTTGCGTTGTGTTTGAATTTATACGGATAATGGATACCATTATATTACCCTACTTATATTCGGATGTATTTTCTCATATCGTATTTAAATATTTTAACGTACGACCGCATATGATATTTTTCAGTCGCATTGATTTCAAGGTTTATTTATTTATCGAAAATCACGGTTGCTCTTGTATGCTTTATAAGAACCTATATAATACAATTTAAATATACTACCATTTATATACAGTAAGGCTTTAACGGTGTGTATTGAGGAAAATTCAAATTTACCAATTTAACTACGTGTAAAGTAATTCATACTACTGCTATTAATAGGTAATTAAAATATTAATGTCGTTGAAAAATCCAAAAACCATATTATACCTCTCAGTATATAAGTCTGCCCTACTATTTATTTACTGTGGTAAAACTAAATTACATTCTGCCTTGTTAGTATTGTTACTATTAGTTGGTTCATACACTTTGTGTTTTTAGGTTTTTCTTAACAATATTTAAAATACCTAGCCACCTAGGTACTAATCTATCTATATTACCCACATATATCAAATTATTAACGTTAGGTTAAGTTGAAATTACATGTTTATAATTTATTATATACCTAATTCAAAGTTTTTAATTCTTGATTGCAACACGCGCATTATAATACGTCATAGCTCGGAACTTTATTCGATATAAAGTACTCAAATAGGCGCATATTTATGACTTTATCGTGACTCATAATATATATTATAATAATTAATGTACACGCATCGTCTTAAAAACGTTCAAATAATATATTATATTATTCTATTTGAAACGCTCAATTATATTAATTCGGAACAATTATATTGATTTGGACAACAGCGATAAACGTACACAATTATCGCTGCTCGTTAATTTGTTTAACGATAGCTTTACACAAATGATTAATTATTGTTCGTACAGTAGAAGATAATAATATAATATCGAACGAGTGTTAAACAGTTATATAGACTATGTGTACGACTGTAATAAAAAAAAATCCATCAAACGTAATGTGTTAGCACACTGCAATTGGCCAAATATATTATGACATTACGACCGACGGACTTTTAAAAAGGCACAACTTGGGCCTTTGTCGAATATTACTAATATCGTTGTGCTGGTGCTTTAGCCGCAATTGTTCAGTCGAGAAAAATCGTCAGCAGCTTAAGTGGTATGATATATAATAAAATATAGTATGATAGTCTTCGTCCGTTAAAAGTAATTTGTAATAATATTCGTGTGATTGGAAAAAAAAAACGAATCTCGTCTCAATAAATTATTTGGGTCTTACTGGTCGCCGCCGTGGCCTGGGATCGGATACATCAACTTATGAGTTTATCATAGTCACAAATAGAGGAAGCTTTAGGGGTTAAGCTCCACAAAAATATCAATAGCTCCCCCCCAACATTTCCTAATTGTATAAGCTTATTCAACATCACTATATAGGGGTTTGGCTTTTCCAAATATCAAACGCTATTTTGATATATTTATAAAAACAACTGTAACTATTTAAATAGAACTTAAAAAAAACGAGTAGGTATATTTATTAGGCGTCCAATAATCGTGAAGGTCCAATATTCCTACTAGGTATATCTCTTATATAATATTACACTTTTGAACGCACGAAAGACGGTGAACATACTATTGTTTAAAACATCGGATTGTGAAAAAAAAGAAATATTATTTGCGTTCAACAGTAGTATAGACACACAAAAGAAATAAAACGCTAAACAACTTTAACGATTTTTCTTTTTTTTTTTAATAGTGCTTCTGGCGTTATGATTGCACATAACATTTAATAGTAATTATCGACGTGAATGATGTACAGATAATATAATGGACGGTTTCTGTTTTAATTGCGCGTATTTAAATTATACTTAATAATGTGTCGCCGATAAAACCAAATAATATAATAATATACTATTATGCGTAATTATACGGACGCGTTCGTCGTGCTGACAACCGTCGGATCTCGAGAGACTTAATTAAATTTAACAACTCCGCAGAAGTATATAAGATTTAATTATATTATAAGCATCTTTGAATTGTAAGACTATAATAATAAAATGTAGATATCGTATACATATATATACATGCGTGTATGTTTATCGCACACCGATCTCTATAGTACATGAGGAAGAATTATTATTATATTATAGGTACCCACTACAGTATATCTTGCTCGATGCTCGTTTGTTAATTGTATAAATAAATAAATTATTCTGCTCCGAGCTTATATTATATAGGTACATAAAAAAAATTGTTCGAGTGTATCTGTATATATAGATATTATACTCGTGTATAGACTACCCATATAATATTATAGTTGTAATGGTACTTAAATTTATACGCACAGTAGCAATCTCGTGAATTATTTTTCACAAAATGAGTAAATTTGTGAGGCTATTAAATAGACGAATCGTGTTTGTACACATTTTTGTGCACATTTCTATTAATGACTCTGCATAAATTTACTCAATAGTACAGTATATATTATTATAATAAATTGTAGATTAACGCGAGTTCGTTTCGCACGAACGAAATAACAAGCGAGTTTTTCAAGAATCGCGATTCGATACAAAAGTATAGATATGTATAGATACATAAATATAAATTTATTATATACTTATTACTTATTGAAAAGGTCAATAATTATATGTTATCATTAAAGTCAATATGTTCACGATTTAAATATATTAAAATTGTTTAAACCTTAAAGGTCGTTATGATTTCAAAGTTTCATCAAGACAGCCAGTTTAAGCAAATAATATACAACTTGTGGGTTAGTAAATAATTGACATTGTGGTTTTGTATAGATAGTGTGACGCATATATTGTTGACATGTGATGTGTTGAAACAAATTTCGTTTGAATTTTAACCAAATATTTTTTACAGTACTGAACATAATGTCGACAATGACAAGTTTCACGCATCATAAGCAATTTAACCTTTTCAAACATCGATTTTCGTTTAGTGTACATTGTATAGATGTTTTGAACAACTGAATAGTATGCCATATGTGTCAAAAATAAAAAAGCAAAAATTACATCACTAAAATATGTGCTTTTGTGTTTATTTTATTATAGACGTGTACATTATAATTTATACAGTGAAACCGGGGGGGGGGGCTTACTAACGGGCACCTCCGAATAGCGGAAGAGTATTATTTAAATTATTTTATACAAATAGTATATCATATAATATGAGTAATATTGTCATACTGCAACCCTAAACTTCATGTATTACCCCGCCCCATGTATTAATTCCAACGTTAATCGCCAAAACTAAGACCTTCCGATTGTTTTAGAAAAAACCGTCGTCGTCTTTACAAGTATGTGTCAGCACCCCCGCGATATCGTTTATATTATATTATATACTCAGTGCCTCGTACTGGTTAGGTAGGGGGGGGAACGAAAACCGTACCTGCAGCATCGGAGAGCTATACTACCCATATGTATATGTAATGTGTGTGTATATATATATACATATGTGAGTGTGTGTGTGTGTGTGTGTGTGTGTGTGTGTGTGTGTGTATAGTGTATATACATGTATAATATTATAATGTACGCATGTGGCCTATCCACAAACGAGTCGTACCTATACGGAATCCGGCCGATATTAATATCGAATTGTGCATCGGTAAAGAAAACCTCCAGCCGGGCATACCCGTTAAACCTGTTCAATGGTATTTTTTTTCCGTCTGCGCGTAAATGCGCCGACCGTCGGGTTAACGTGACCCGACACTCATTGGGTTTTAAAACGATAGTCGTGTGTATAATAATATATTATTATAAACGAATTACGTCCATGACCGACGCCATCGCGTCGTACATGTATATTCGATAATATACTATTCAGCGGTATATTCCTCTGTATATTGCAGACTATAATATATAATAATATAATACATATTATCATGTCATTCTTTCGGGCGAAACGTGTCGTTTGTATTGTCACAGAATAATATATTATTATTTCGTATCAAGTATACCTAAATAGGTAGGACCTCATCGGACCTCATTTGAAAGTACCTATTATAGGTATATAATATAATTGTGTTCACGTTGTACATATCGTTTTTTACCCGTCATTTGACGTTCCGAATGCATATATAGATACCGTAATAGGGACAATTATTAGATATTTAAATATAAAATATTATTATTATTATATTATATTAATCCACGGTGTAGCACTAGTAGATTTGCAGAAATTACGTCCAAAAAAAAAGCTCTGATATACTGGTTTGGCTGGTCGGTCTGCATTCCGAGACAATAATACACACGTTTTGTCATCAATTACTGCAGAAATAATAAGACCATCGAGACAGTTGTATGCGGTGTGATTTATAACCCGTTTCACGCTGTATATCTTCGGTCAAACAGTGAATGTCACAATATATCCGCTAGAATGGGTGCGGATTATCTATATAGGTTTGGACACTGACTTGGGAGTAATTCAATAGGTCAATCAACCTACGTCATTGCCCGCTTTGGTGAAAATATAATTACAGTCGTCTCGATAATTCGTATCTCGAGGGGAATAGAAATAAATTTGACTTCTGAATTTTTCGAGGTTTATACCTCAAAAACAAACGTTTCAAGAGGCAAGAAATTCGAATTATCGAAACTCGACGTAGGTACAGCGGAAGAAATATAGGCAAATTTAAACGATTATTATAATATTAAATTGTAATTATTATTCGTACCTATTTGTGTAATGAGACATCGAGGCTATATAGTATATAGTATTACTCTCACAGAAACGTTGGATAAATTACAATATTGCAGCAGTAATCATTTTGAAATCGAAACGCGCTTGAGATCGCAGCGTGGAAAATATTCGTTATTGACGCCGTGTATGCGATGTTATTATAATATTATAATCATATTATTTTGTCAAAGAATCACGCAGTAGAAAATTTATAATCTCCGAGTATACCACAGAATTGATTGTGTTTATGATTTATCCGACAGTTTAAAATAATGATTGTCGCGTATGAATAATGTCGTAACCGTGTACATAATATATAATTGTCTTCGATAAAATATTATAATATTTAGTAACGGTGCTTCGTCGTAAAGTATACCTTCGAATGAGTCATCTGAGAGCACCGCCATTTCGAGGAGGTATATTATATGTATATAATATATATATTATGTTCGTCGCGTGATGTCTTAATAATATACAATCGTTTAAAAGGGAATAATTTCAAACATCGGTGCAGTTAAAATAATATAGTAATAATCGAACGGCCTAGTTATAGAAATAAATTAAAAACGTCTCAATTACGTCAGACGACAAATCATATCGCACCCATATAATATATTATATAAAATATCATGAATAAAATACTTGTATCATGGACGCTTTTACATTATTATTATTATTATTATTTTTTTTTTTTTTTTTTTTTTTTTTTTTTTTATTGGATAACCCGCGGCAACATAGGCCATTGGGTGTTGGTAGGGAACTGTAGGTTTTTAGTTTGGGTAGGTTGGTACACGTGTGTGTTTGTGGTGGCAGAATTTTTATTGGGGCACCCGTAGGTTTCTGCCATGCCCCGGGTTGGGGGATGGCGGCACTTGTACTCCGGACACCGTGACTTGCCCGGAGAAAAATGCCGCCCAGTGGTCGAGAGGCGAACCCGCGACTGCCAGCGCCGCAGTCGACGCGTTAGACCACTCGGCCACCTCGTCCCCCATTATTATTATTATATACTGCCACAATCGCGTTTCTCGTATTACTCGGATGATATTATACGGTGTGAGAGAAGAAAAAATCTACCTACAATAATTGATATAAGAGATTTTTTTGGCTCTTCCCTTTTTTTTTAACCGAGCACGCTTTTAACGCACGAGCGAATATAATATAATAATATAATATAAAGCGTGTATAATATATTATTTTATATTTTTTATCATACTATTATTATGCTCGCATACGATCGGCCCCTATATATCTCTTTGGTCTGCCGCATCTGTGTAGTGTGTGTGTGTGTGTGTGTGTGTGTGTGTGTGTTTGTGGGTGCGTGTGTGAATGTGTGAGAGTACATTTTTTTCTCTTCGATGTGTAATTTAAAAAAATAAAGCTAATGCATGGCCGGGAGGCGGCAATCCCGCGTCGTGCAGTGGGAGGACGGGGTGCTGCGTACACACACACACACACACACACACACACACACACTCACACACAAACACACACATTAAACGCGTGTAATAACGTATACACGCAAGCATATATATGTACGTCCCGGAGAGCTTGACAAGCCGGCGAGGCGGTCGTAAAAACTGTAATTTAACTGCTGTTCTGGGCCGCGTATATAGTTAGCTGATAAATTAAAAAAAAAAAAAAACCTTGAGAGAGAGAGAGAAGAAAAATCCAAGGGTCGTAAAAACTAAAAACCGCGGGGAAGAAGAAAGTTTTAATTTTTTTCAAATATATGCGGCCGAGCTAGGGAAATCTGATAGCAAACGCCCGATTTCTAGCTATATTATATGAATGATAATATTTTGTTTATTCTTGCCGTGGTGTTATATTATATTTATTTATATCGCTGCGTGAATTTGGTTGTGATTATAATAACACTATGTAAGTTTACCATTGAGTATTCGGTTAGGAAACGATCTCGACCGCGACGACGGGTGACATTATAGGTGTACGGCGTAATATTTGGACTCGATTTCAACAGTATGGATACTTACATAATAGTATACACCGATGAGTGGGCTGATACGGTTTTTCTTTTGTTTAAAGTCGAACGAATTTATTTTGGGTATAGATTTAGTAGGTATCGTCTACACATTAATAAATTATTATTGTCGCAATCGAGTGTTAAATTTTAATCATAAACATATTATAATATTGAAACTGAGTGTATATATATATATATATAATCAGCTGTATACATATTCACGCAGAGATGTATTACGGACTGAGATCGGAGGCTATACATACTTTAATCTATAACATAATTACATACTACGATTATATACCATACGCTATGGTAATTGGACGCACGATAGGTCCTGAATTGTAATAATTATAGTTAGTCTGAATGAAAAATTTGTAACCGTTAAAAAAAGTCCAACAATTAAATCATTTTTTTATTACCTATTAATTCAATTTTATTTAAATCAAGCAAAGAGTCACTAGTGGATGACTTCTTAATCACGCCTACCGTGTTATTTTTTAAGTCTCTTATCACATATACTTATTATGCTAAGTACCTACATAGTATAGCTTGTATATTCCTTATATATAAAAAAAAAAATTACCTATTAAAATCGTTTAAAAAGTGACCAACGGTTATTTTTTATGCTTCCGTTTAATATGGGTATAGTATAAGCATAGTTAAGCATATAAGAACCTATAATAATATACATTTATAACTACATATTATATAATATAAATATTACTATACTAGAATAATTGGTAACATGCGTAATATGACTGCAGTTTGGCGTGTTTGCTATAATGATGCATGAAAAACGATCACAATTGTTCCATTATGTAACTAATAACTATATAATATTATTTGACCTCTCATACTGGAATAAAAAAAAAAATATATTATGCTGCCAACGAGGAAGTTTAATGCGAGGTAATAAATTAAAAAAATGTACATTGTAGTTATTATGAATTCTCCAATTCTTGTACTCCACAGTTCACGCGAACATCTATCTGTATATTAATATATACATATAAAATAATAATATAATATATACTTACAAGTCATAATAATTGGGATTATGTTGACAAATATATATGTGAACGTAAAATAAAAAGCATTACAATAAAAAACGGTTCATTAGACTTTTGAATTATATACATTAAGAATTTAATATGTAGAGTTTTTTTAAATGATAAATATAATTATGTCACACATACCGTAAAAATCGTCGGTAAGACCCTAATTAATAGCACCAAAGAACATTAATAGCTGCTATTTATTGTTGATTTACACTGTCAGTTAGTTAGTTGTTTTAACAATATATTTTGTTCTTCTGTATAAAACCATAAGTAATTATTTCCTCAGTTATCTATTGATTCGATTTTGAAAAATAAATGTACCTTTTGGCTTTTACTTTTCATACATAATGTACTGTAAAATTATACTCAACAACTTTGCCGCCTTGAATCTTTAATCCGTCGTCACAAAATTTAAATTGTATTAACATGTTTATTGTGTACATTTACATTTTAAATTTAACTTTGAATTGTTTAATACCATCCATTATACAATGCCCCAATAGTCAATAATTAAAAAAAAAAAAAAATAATCCATTTTATCAAATGCCTCATATCATTATACTCAGATCAAACACTACCTTCATTATACCATCGATCATTAGTATGTTAGAAATTATTAAAAATATTTCAATGAAAAAAGTGTTTTAAATGTTAGTCAAAATGATCTATATGACATATGTATTATGTATATAAGTATAATATAAAGTATAGGTATGCAAATAATGGTAAAATTATTTATCTCGTTCGAATAAGAATGTCGGTCGTCGATAATTGAAATTTATTATAATATTTCAATGAGTATGTGAGGCCTGCAGTGATAAATTTCTTCAGTTCCGAATAAGTTATAGATAGTTGTAACTTGTAAGTGCTTTAAAAGTGTTTTATATCGTTTTTATTACGACCATCAAATCCTAAATGCATGTTCAGCCGTAAAAAAATATTTTATATGACATTTCAAAATGATTACATGTCAATAGAAGATATCTAATGTCCCATACAAAAGTTAAACCAATATTAATTGTCATTAAATCAAAAAATCCAATATCTAAATGTCCGTACTCAGTAGATAATAACAACATATGCGTACACAGAGTAGGTATGAGGAGGAAAATTTAAAACGCATTTAACGAACTATTTAACTATTGAATTCTGTTTTCGTAGATTAACATCAAAGTAATAAAATATGACTTTCTATATATTTAAGCTCTCTGTAGATATAGGTCCTAAGCAGGGCTTGCATTTGAAAAAAAATTCTGTTTTACTTAAGTTATTTACAATTAAAACGTCACACAATTTTTGCGTTTATCGTTATTCAGAATTAAAACGGTATCCAAATTTTATGTTTATCGTTATTTAGAATAAAAACATTATTTCCAACAATCCAGTACCTAATTTTTTTAAACATCGTTACCAGAAAATTATAATTTATTATTTTATTAATATTTAATATTGGTATAAATAGTATTCTATATACCTAACATATAGGTATTTTATATCATTATTTTGGACATTTTAACTGAATAATTTAATAAGCTAAATACAAAAATTATTAACTAGTTAAGTTAAAAAGTTAAAAAAAATAAACTTTAACTTCTTAACGAGTTAATACCCACCTTTGCATTTTCAGTACTGAGTTAGAAATTGTTCAACCCATGATTGCGTTATGTGTTTTAATATGTAGCTAGTATAAATAAAACGAATGTTTTAACAATAGGATATACACTCACAAGAGGACCGCAGTAGTACAGACTACAGAGTCATAGACATATTTATATATATATTTACATATATTTATATGTCTATGTACACTGTACAGAGTAGACAAAGTACAGAGTGAATACAAAATAAGTCTATACTCTATAATACTTCTACAGCTCTATTATCGGGGCATCATTAATCATGATATATCATGAATACTACTTACTAGGTATTTGCTATTGGCAATTAAATTTAAAAGTTATCAATAACTCCAAAAAAATGCGGATAGTCAATGTCCCGAATATGGAATATAATATAAATTTTATTTTCGTTTAACGATATTCTATAAATTAGGTTTTTCGATATTTTTCGTTAAATGATATTCTATAAATTACATTTTGCGATATTATTTGTTAAATGATATATTATTATATATTTTGTTATTTTGAGGTACTTAATTATTTTTGATTATCGCTTTCCGCTATAATTACGTTTACTAACTTCAATCGTAAATTGTCAAATATAACGTTATACTCATAAGGTTATTATAAAGTCAGGTCCTGGTCCTAAGTGTTGTATTCTGTATGTCAAGACCGACAATTAATTGTTGCAGGAGAGCGTTATAATCGAACACCAAAATGTAGGTCATGAGTGGCAGGATATAAGTAATAATACGACATAAATCGTATACAACAGTATTATAATATTAATGAATAATGTTTTAAGTTATAACAGGATAGCGTGGTTCGATTGTAGGAAGGAAAATTACTCGGTTACCCGCAGATGACGAAAAAAACGATAAAAATAAGACGCGTGTATTAGTATAGTATATTGTATCCAATAGGTATTATACTGTTATAGTAATAAAATTGTTATCTGCGGCCGCCAGAGCATATAGTACAATATACTATAATTCATCACGTCGGCATAACAATTATATCACTGTCGGGACGAACTATAAAAGTAATTATTTAATTAAATAAAAAAAAATAGATTAAAACGACATCGTTAAATATTGTGTGCGTCAACTGTGCGGTGTGGAAATAATATAATCGGCGGTGGAGATAAGCCCCGCCGAAACTGTAATCGTACGACAATTATTATAAACTTATCGACCGATTAAACGGTAAAGGCCGCCCGGGGTCAGTGGCTTAAATAGCAGCTGACCGTGCGTACCGGCAATAGTCAATCGCATCTGTCAAGACAGGAGAAGTCGACGACGACGACGGCGGCGGCGACGACCAAAATATGGACTTGTTGAGATGACTTCGGCGACGACCTGGAAGACTTGAGACGACTTCGGCGACGACCTGCAAGACTTTAGACGACTAGAGACGGTGGTAAGTACTTTTGAACACATTTTTTTTTCAACAATAAATCATCGTTTTTCTTATACCCGACCGAAATCGTTTTCATGTTATAATAAAAATGTACGTTCAGCCGCCGAGGCTACCCATCGCAAAAAATATGTGTGAGAAAAAAATAGTACTCGTAAAAATAAAAAGAATAATGTATTTATACATTTTTTTTTTGTCCGACACCGGTATGCACATTCACATAGTGTCATTGCCTTTTAGTTTGTTTTACGAGCGCGTCGAGCACAAACGCATTAATATTATATATATTGTCGCGATCTACCCACTTTAAAGCGAGCACGTCGTACGGGAAACTTTAGATCGAACTCTTTTCCTGCCGTGTGTTCAACTCTTTGAAATGTTTAATATTATTATGCTTCAATAATTTTCAATAGTTGTAGGTCATCGTCGTAATAATATTGGGACAATATTTTATTGAATATAATGTGGCCGTAACTAACGGGTCAATAATATACTGACTTAATAGAATTTAAAATTAAAATTGAAAACTTATTTTGGAATTAGAATTTATTTTCATATTTATCAATTGGCCCTTTCTAATAAAATTTTCTAGTTTCCCTTATGTGTCTTATATATGAATATTGCTTAATTATTATGTGTCTTATATATGAACGGAGTATAATATAACATAATATTATAATAATATGTTATTTAATTATTATAGACTCTGTATATTTTGGTTTTTTTTTTTATTTAGCGAGTTTATTTGTCAAGTGATTCACAATAAATTCTTGTTTTTTTTTTCGGTAAAAATATCATTTGGTATAAGATAGTTAATGGCTGACAATTTAAATATGTTTATATAATTATGTGTGTTGAATGTTGATCTATTACAATTTCCTATATCACTACGAATTAACAATTATTATATAAAACAAATTTAGATTGTTAATCGACCTCGGCTGTGCGTGTATATATATACAAATGATATATAAACGCAATAAAACTATCATCATCTGCAGATTTTTATTATATTTTAAACACTGAGTGCCATATTATTCATATATTTCTATATAGTGTGTGGCTTACACGGATTATGTTAATAAACACATTATAACATATTTAACGCGCGTTTCTCTCAATAATATCTGTCGAAAAACCAAATTATTATTTTGTGTGTTTATATAGGTACCTTTAACCTCAGCCGAGTAAATCATTTGAACGTATTGAACTTGTAATTCTATTTAATAAACAGTAATATTCCAAATTTCAACTGTCTGTTACTTTATAAATGTGTAGAGGAAATAATACACCATGGTAGCTATTATGATTACCTAGCCTTTATAACTATCTTAGACCGTGGAAAGGAATTATAAAATTTACCTATATGCGTTTTAACCATTAAGTAAATTAGAGTAGGGACCTACTGTTTAATTTAATTATATATAATATAAAATACTGTGAAAGGAAGATAATAATATATACTAATATAATCATTATTTAAAAACATTAATTTCTCGGGAGCAATAAAATAATAAATGTGTTATAATATTCGTGTTGTGGGTTCGGTCTGTGAGAACTTATAATAATATATCGTATTAAGCATAAGTACATAAATATTTTTTAAACATAAACATAATATAAGTGCCGTAGTCATGTTTTAGTAGTGATAAACTACACACACTTATAACTTACAAATAATATATATATATAGGTACACTATAATAAACTATAATATATGATGTGTGATAGGAATAATATTATATCATATATTATTTTATTCAATTGTACTTCAAAATTATTTACTACATTTTTTTCTATTTAAGCTTTGGCTTAAGCCTATTTCTAGAATATTCAATATTGTATCGTAAATATGTATTTATGCTCACAATTATTTTCCCAAGCGAAAATATAAACTTAAACATCTGGACAAATATATAATTTCATCCTCTCTGTGCAAATGTTTCAATTTAATTTCACCGAATTTTGACACATTAATATTATACGAAGACAGATTCTTACCCTCGGAAATAAAACATTACACACATGCATACAATTATTATTACCGCTGATAAAATAATAATACAATGAGTTGGAGTCAGTTTCGATATATATAACTTCTGTGTCAATTCGGTTAAAGCGCCTTAATTATAATAACCGCGATCGTTGTATTGATGAGACTTATTTTTTGTATAAAACCATCACGCTCAAGACGACGAAATGGTTTATAGACATTAATGAATAAATCAAAATAACAACCGATGAGCACCTTAAATTATATTTAGCTTCCTATCATATAGTTTATAATAATATATGATTTTATGTATTTTTTTAAAAAACATAATATATTATAATTATTATTATACAAAACGTCTCGCTGGACCCTAAATCGTTTTAACCCTACATACACATTATACACACGACGATCTCGCCATCAAAACGTTTGAGTACCGCACATATACATATATATGTATCATATTATTTTGTATAAAATTTAACTCGTATACACACATTGTGAGAGGGCGCGGAATCCATTACGGCTCTCTCTGCGGCGGCGACCCTCTCCATTATAATATATACGATTCCATCGAGCGCGCCATTGCTGCCGTATTTATATATATATATATATATATATGCAACACACATCACCGAGTCCCCACCGCCTCCACCACCACCACTGACGATACGAAACCTTTTCCCGTTCGATATCTAACAACCCCCTGCAGGCCATGATTCTCCTCCGCGTATAACACAATACGCAATATAACATATAATATATATATATATATTATATAGAGAGAGTGAGGGAGATAAATGCGTACAATAATATACATATATATCGGGTAGGCGAAAGTGTGTGTTCGAGCGTACATCGCGGAGGGTCGAGACGGCGAAAAAAAGAGCTGGGGGATTGTTTTTTTATTTCGTTTCGCCTCTCGCCGTATTCCCCGTTCCCCATTTTCGATATCACAATTTATAATATATATAAGCCAGCCCCCGCAAAAACCCGTCACAGTACCGCACCGGGGCCCGAAGTATTTGCACACTGCTCTGCGGCCCGCCGCGGACTTCCGTCGTCAGTCGGAGACCGCGATTTATCTCCATATTTTCTTTTCTTTTTTTTTTTTTTTGTCATCCTCGTCTCGTTCTCACAACGGATATCCGGCCTCGACAACAACTACGACGATCGGCAGGTAAATATAGGTATACCGTATACGTATAGGTGTTGCGACGACCCTCTGTCGCCGTCGAATAATCCCGCACGTACGTTACCACCGCATGTTTACTCACTTACACCTACCCATATATATTATTATATATGCACGTACATATTGTTATTGTTATTATTATTATTATTGTATTTATAATCGTACCTATATACTCCGTGGCTACAGTGTCGTGCAATGCCGTATTATTATTGCCGTCAGACATCGCATTACATTATATATTATATTGTTATCATAATATCGTATACCTATAGTTGTTGCATTATACCTTGTTTGTTTTTTCCTCCGCAGGTATTCATATTATTATAACATCGCGACCAGGTGAAGCGGCGACGGCCATTACCAATATTATAACGTGTACACGCGTAATGCGTGTCACGGATTTACGTCTGGAGAATTCGAATCAACGGATTATGGCCTCAATGTACACACACGAACAGACGTCGCGTACTGCATAATATATTATATTATTCCAACACAAAATAATATAACCGTAATGGCGTGTGGCTGCAACACTGCAGCGCGGGAGTGAAGAGGAAATGAAAAACAATAATAAAGGTGACGATTTTTCCATATCTATAATATTATATAATATATAGAATAATTTTAACACGCACGCCACATATTATATTATAATAGAGTTTGTATATCTAATAAGGCGAGCGCGCGTGTGTTTCTCTGTTAAGTTGGATATTGCCATCCACCGTCAAACAGTGTTCGGCTCGCACAAGTATAAAATATCTATTTATTAGTTTTATTATTTCTTGTACGGCGTTTTCGGCCGTGCTCTCGAGGAAGCCTCGAGCGTTACCAGGTCACCGCGGTTAAGCGAGCATACCGCGTTTGTATATTTTAGTGCCGAATAGAAAAACGCCCCCCCCTCCACGAAACTTCGATAGATATCAATGTGTTACAAACGCCTTTCAATAAAATATATAAACACAGTGCATACGTGCATAGAGTTCCGGTGACGGTAATAATAATATTATAGTATAGATGGAAGCTCGGGTTAGGTTCATATACTGCAGATGAATTCGAATTATCGCGTTAGAATTTCGAGTCGATGAAAAATATGAGTATTGTACGATATTATATTATTATAATATATATTATACGACGGCTTGACAAAAGGGGCCTTTTTTCTCCATAGTCGTTCCGAGACGCGTCTAGAATTTCGAGTTACCGAGAGTAGATGTATATTGCGAACGAAGGGCCCTGATGCGCAGCCTTTCAGGTCGCGTGCGCGTAAAAGTTTATAGCTTCTGTGGGGGGGTGGGCGTTGGGTGAAAAGCCACTCCTTCGTCGCGTATCGATCGGCGGGGCGGGACACTCGTTTACCCGCCGCCGTTGGCCCGGCAAAAGCCCGCCGCAGACGGCGGGCGCAGGCGCCCGGGCGGTGACTTTGCAGCGCGCCGGGCCGCGGAAAATGCCACCACCGATGGTCTTTTGCGCGACAGACCGTATCGTCATACCACAACCGTCGACGGTGGCTGTGCGTCGTGGTCGTCGTCGCCGTACACACATCGCGCCGAGAAGTTTGCGAGAGACCCGCGAGAGTAATCGTCTACCGCAATCGTCCTCTCCGTCCAAAAAGGTAACCGCGCGTCCCTTATAGGGTTTTTTTTTCGTTTTCGAATGAACGCCGTCGTTAAAATATTATTTGCCCCCGCCGAGGCCGAATGGCCGCTAATATAATATATAACAAACATGGCCTCTGCCGTATACATTTCTAACCCTTTTGTATGTGCACATAATGTAATAATTCGATCGCCGTGCACAGCATAATATAATACCATCGTACGCCGTTCCGTTTTCATGCTTTGTGCGTCACCCTCGACGCGATGATAAATAAAAATAATCTTTTGTGTATCGTTTCGGACCCACACACGTCCGCTGCACGCGCGTCGCACTCGTTTTCTCTCTCTTCCGCGACGCCGCCGCGGTGACCATATTATGCTATATCGCGTTGGCCGCCACGGGCTATTGTTCCTCCGCGTCCGGCCGAGAGGGTTTTTTTATTCATTCGATTTATCACAATAATATATTTTCCGTATTATTACAGAACACACACTTACATCACGCACTATACCGTCATTATAATATTATAATATAATACAATGTTATTGGCTTTCCGTTTCCAGATGTGCCGGAGATCCAAGTACAAGCAGTCGTCGGCCTCTCCGTCCTCGTCCGAGAACCGATGCAGAGCTGCAAATGTCGACGAATAATGCGTGGCACCCTGTACGTATACTAAATGTATCCTGAGTGCATTATAAAACTGTCCGGTATACCTTCAGTATACGTAACAGGGTGCCATACCGATCGTCCGGAAGTGGTCCCGTGGAGCGGCCTGCAGTGTCCCTGCGACGACGTCCTTTTTGAGTACAATTTTATTATTATAATAATACATTGGTATAATATACATATTAATTGTTATCGTCGTCATTGGTCGGGCGTTACCGCGAATACATGTAAAATATTTAGATTGTTACAAGAAAAAAAATTAATGCACTGCGCTTGAGCATCTATTACATTAATATGTTTATTATATTTTATTACAATTCATTACTATCATATATAACTGCGCAAGAAGTATACCTGTATACCTACACTTATTATATAATATATTATATATAGGTACATTATGATTTTTATAATATAAATTATTTGTAATATTATTTTACTTGGCAAGCCTACTCGATTAATTTGTTATATTTTGTTATTTTATTATTATCACAATATATCTGTTTGAGTTAACATAAAATTATTCTCACTTTTTAAAAAGAAAAACAATTTATATCTCTTGTACTGTTATTATATTATTATTGTATGACTGTTATCGGTCGCGTGATTGTAATCGGAAATTAAAAATAATATACATACCTATAACATACGTACCTACATTTATATATTATATTACATTATTAGGTATATTATATTGTGCATTATACGCTCGCGAAACCCGTTTGCCCCGATGGGAAATTGCACGACAGTAAATCCGTAATGTTTACGATGTTTATACGATATGAGAAACGTGTAGGTTTATTATTATCATTATTATTGGTATATTATAATTGATAGCGAAGAGTAGGCTTGCTCGAAGTGCTCCCATATTATACAGATTTCTATAAACGGCGTGTTACAATAATACATATTATATTGCGTAAAGTGCATAATATATTATAATAATAATATTATATGTGATGCGTCGTGCCTAACGATTTTTTAAAAAACGTTTTGTAATTTTTTTTTTATGTGTTCGTTCGATCATACACGATCGTCGGGCTTACAATAAAATAATTGTACATTTGGGTGGTGTATAAGTTTTTTTTCAATCCTGAAGAGAAAATTCGTATAATATGATGTTATGTTATAACAAAATACCTAGCCGCATAGGTCCTTGGCCCTTGCGATATTTATATTTATCTTTACAACTTTATTTCGATAAACGCATCATATTATGTTCTAAATCGTCCTGACTTTGACTTGAACACTTAAATACATATAATATATAGGTATACACACTATACGGTAAGTCGATATAAGAAATACAAATATAATATAAGAAAAAATAAACTTATAGTGTCGCTGTACATTCAAACCTATATAATAATAATAATAATAATAATATTAACAATTCTGAGTAATACTGAAAGTAAAAGTAATTTATTAGTATTAGTATTTAATATTTATTATGTATACAGTATACACATATCATATACGTAGTAACGTAAATAATTAAACCTACGATCACTAGACAAAAGTCTAAAAAACATTATTAAATATTAATTGAAACGCTCACGGGCGCATAAAAACATTTTAGAGATTGCATATAGGTGTTAGCGTTGCATAATATAGTGATATTATGAATAAAATAAAGGTAGAAAATATAATATTTTACTCATTATTATTCGGATTTAGAGAGTTGTGGTGGCAATACAAATGGGTATGAAATCATTTTTTTTCGGGACACTACCTATATATTATACCTATAAGACGACGACTGTGTTATTTTATATAAATATATAATTGAATACAATATGTCACACACATACTGCAGGTAAATTAAAGGTGTATATAATATTATATATAGAAACTGATAGGTACTATAAAGAATACAAATTATTCAAACCAGTTTTCTAGAAATAATATGTTCATAAATACCTTCGGTAAAATTATTAGTGTGAGAGAAAAATCCATTATTTAACATCAAATAAAAATTTTGGAAACACACAAATATCAGTAAATACAAATATTATAATAATATATCTTGGTATAGAACGGGGTGGTATATAATATTATAATACCTACAATACGTCAACTATTTTAAATTATAATGCACAGTATTTCCTTTATAAATTATTAAATAAATAAAATTGAACACGGGCGGCCTCCATAAACTCGTAATAACTGTTAAGGATTTCTTAACGCGTTTGCCTAATAATATACCTATACGTATACTATGCTATATTATGTTAATAACATTATGCTAGATAGTTTTTTTTTCTAGGAGTTATAAAATATGAAATATAAATTTTATATTTACAACATATTATATAAATAACAGATACCAATTACAAATTAATAAATCAATTTTTAATTAAATGCTTCAAACGTTATATCCGATGACCGAAATATTATTATTATTACACTTACCGATACATCATACATTATACAGTCATACCTATATTTTAAGTATAAACGTGGAGGATACATATTATGATTCACTTAAGGTAATATAAAATATATTATAAATTATTATACACAATAAATATTATAATGTTGTTGTGCATTTATTAATGCAGTCCATAGAACTAAGTAAATTATAATTTAATTAAAAAAAAATTAAGTTATAACATTTGCGTACTTATGGGTACCTACTTATCTACCTTATTCGATAATAAAAATGAATAATACATATGTTTAATACTTAAGTATGTATTTTAATAATTTATTGACTGTGCTAACGAAATTTTATTTTCGAATAAAATATATTTAAAATGACTACAATATTATATAATTTACGTATAGTTATTTATGGTTCTTTTTTTTTGTATCATAAATAATCCGCCTTAATCATAAATAATAATAAGTTATTAATAATAACGAATATATTTTTGATTTAATGAAACATACCTATATTATATTTGTACCTATTGTGTAAAAATTCAATATATAGGTACCTATTACAATACTATAAATCAAGCATCAGAATGACGATACTTTTTGAATGGAGTTCGATTTAGATAAATAGTTTATTTATTATATATTTTTATTTAAATAAAATGAAAGTTGCTTACTTTCTTTTAAAAATATTCAATTATCAAATAAAATATAATATTTTATTATTTTCTAACCCTATATAATATAATATATAGGTATATCTGTAGCCAAACACAGCAGTTACAGAAGTGGTATTGTATTAACCTTGTACCAAATGTCACGCAATACGTCTTAAAATTCAAATGCATTCAATGTACCTATATCTGAAAATTATAAGTAATTTCAAATAGAAAAAAATATAATATTTTTTTTAACTTCCCATTGTTTTATATAAACAAAACTCGGAAAACCAGTCAACTAATATTTTTATAATCGATTTAAATTTTAAGACTTTATACGATTATTATTTACCGAGTTATAACAGGTCTCTGATGCAGAAATAACGAATAATAAAAAAAGAGATTAAACAGTAAAATTATAGGTAGGAACATATAATTTTAGATAGGTACTTAAATGTTTTTTACTTTAACGATTCAATGCAATAGACCCTCGGAAAAACGACTAAGAAAATCAAATGACGACTATTGTTTAAATGTTTAGATAAACTTACATTCGTGACCTAAACAGCATTATCATAGGCCCAGGTATATAGTTATTTTCATGAATTATGTACTAATATGTATATATAGTGATCTTTCTGTATGTATATGAGTTATATAGTACCTACGAAATTCTAAAACATCTCAAACACCTGATCCCGTATATATATATTATGTAAAACGGCCAAGGTTTTCAAGGATTTTCTATACGTCAAAGATTTATTCGGCGGCGCATCTGTGCGTAATCCTATATCTATAATATTATAGGTCTGTCCTATATTATACATATCATACCCATATATGATACATGATGTATGATATATGATATATGATATATATATTATGTACATTGTACACGTACTTAATAATCGTCCGAGAACGAATCCAATTAGGCTCGAAATGAGCTTCAGTTTTCATAATACATATTGCACAGAAAGTCTTAAAAATGTAGAACGCTCTTATTATACATAATAAATATTATATTATAATACAACAACAATATAAACTAGATTACTTATTTATATATTTTCTTACGTATGCCATTATCTCAGTACAATTCATGATGGGTGTAGATTTTGCATAGTGGCTGATATCGTATCTGAGTGAATACATTCGTTAAATAATATAGGTATATTATACCTATAGTTAAATTGAAACTTAATTATCAGTTAATTTGACCATTTAATGTAAGGTACCTACATACATGTGTGTAAGAGAAATATTTTCAGTGATATATCTTCGGCATTCTAAAATCTAAAGTATTTTATATATATATTTACATTTAAATAATATGATATATTTGAATACTGAGATAACTTGTTTACATAGATGCAATAAGAATTTGTTATGAGAGGGGGTATAGGAGAGTTTAGTCATCATCGATTTAAGACCTTATAAAGTTATAACATAATGATATATTATATAAGTTATATTCTGTTTAATTTATAGTATTTAACATTTAATTATAGTTTTTTTTATGATTGTATAATTAATATAGGTATCTTATTCTTTAAATTACCTATTATTTATTTTTAAAAATATTTTTTGTACAGTCAGTAAGTACTAAGTATATATTATATTATAATAAAATTTGATTGTTTGGTTCCAAACAAAAAAATTTGTGACATTAACAAAAAACCATGTTGTAACAATAATTATTTAATTGGTGAGGGTGGGGGCCCGACCGAGAGGGTCAAATAAAGAATTTTATTTTCGTAAATTTGGTACCTCGTAGATTCACTACACTCTTTCGGTGTACCATAGAGGGAATGTGAAACGTTCTGCAGTTTTATAATTTATCCTACAAATTTCCAGACCCCATCCTGCACGTCTACGAGTGCATATATATATAGATAAAAATTATGATAGCCACGTTAAGTATAAAATATATAACTTTAACAATTCAACTGAAAGTCTCACACTCTAACGAATATAATGTGTTTGGTTCTCAAATTTAGGTATACCTACATCATATATGGCTATATATACCTGTTTTCCGTGGTCAGTGATCATTCCAACGCGTAGATGTACCCACATATTATGATTTTTGATTTCACACTCGTACCTACACCAAAAACTCGTTCAAATACATTTTGGTAAAATGATTTGATATAAAATGGAACTCGTGTATCGCTTTTTAAAACCTACCCCCCACGCGATGATAGCAGACCATGTCGGGGTGGTAGGAGGAATTTTCACTTTATCACCGCAATGACCTGATTTTGGGGACAAAAGGTGTTTTTTTTTTTTGGGAGAAACTCGAAACGTAATAAAACACAATATAATACGACGACCCACTCGCGGGCATGTTGCGGTTACCTATATACGTACATACCTACACCAGCAATACGCGACCAGCGATTGGACCTGAACGAGTGATATACCTAATTTCGTTACAACCGTAACGGAGCGTCTCCTATACATGGTGAAATATATACACGCATCACACATAGAGTACAACAACAATAATAATATTTAGGCAATAATAATATAACATAATGCGTAGCGTGGAGCGCAGTTTTTTGTCACCGTCGCGACGCTGCAGGTCATTGTTTTGGAGTGCACAGCAAAAAACTCGGACGCGAGAGATGAAAAGGGTTAAAGAATTCTTTTGAAAAGTCTCACAAGACAATGCAGTCGTCGGAGGTGTACCTACATAGTATAGGTATAGTGTGGTGGCTGCAGGTATATACCCCGCAGTTGCACGCGTCCACGTAATGTGCGCGGTGAGAAAGGGGTCACTGGGCCACACCGCAATGTTTATTGCGGCAGTGTCATTATTCGAGGGAGCGACCGTCTAAAAGAAAAAAACGAATAAATTCGTCTCCAAAAAACCCGAATCTGTGTGTTGGTAAGAATACCTTATACTATTATGTGGGTCAAAAGAAAACGACAGTCCGCCGTCGTCGTCGACCAATCGGCGAACGTCTCGCGTTTTTCGTATAGGTAAACGACGATCGCGATGACCATTATTATTACCTTATACCATTTATTCTCCTCACGACCCTGCAAAGCCCTTCTCGGTCAGCTCACTACCGAATCGTCGCGTGTATTCGACATTTGGAATTCGAGCGGACCGTTGCTTGCTCCTCTACGCACGCTAAACCTATGTACCCTTCACGACACTACAGCCGAACATATCATCGCTGGACCTTCACTCAACACTACACCTCTACATACACCTACACATAGTCGCACAGCTCGTGGTCGCCAGGACCCACCAAGGTAAGTGCAATTTAGTATGGTTATCAATAACAATATTATTATAATATTATTATAGGTCGCGTTAGACGTAGGTCAATGTAATATATTTTTCGATAACGATTAGGCCCGCTCGAAACTCACATACCTAATGTATAACACCGGCAGCTTCGGCTCTACTGTAGATACGGCTGTATATATACCTATATGTACCCTATAATAATATATCCGTTTCGGCTGAACTCGCCTTGTGCCCAGAAAATTGACATGGGGACCGCGTCCTGGGAGTCTTATATTATAGTCCCTCGGCGCACCGAAGTCTCCGAGGAGACACGCTACAGGCGGATTCCGAGAAAACGCCATCATGTTCGTATATGCGTACGTGTACTGCGATAGTACCGCAATGATACCGTAACCCCTTACGACGTAATATTATTATAATATACCTAAATATAATCTTATGCGAATTATGGATATATTATATTATTTTATTCGCCGGGGCGCAAAGATACCCGCGTGTGGGTCTCACGCGAATTCCTACCCGTCGCGGCGCTGCCGCCATCTGGGTGACCGGAAATGCCGTCATCCCCAGGGGTAGTTGGCGGACAGAGCGAGAGAAAGTAAAGGCGGCGCAGCATCGTCCGCGCTCGCCGTCCGGCCCGGCCGCGGCGGCGGGTCGAGGGCCGGTCCCGCGGCGGCTCCGCTACCATGATTGTCCTCGCGACCTGCGCGCGACTCCTCCTATCCGGCATGGCGCCCGGCCTGGCCATCGCCGCCGTCGCCCATCGCGCGATGCCGTCGCCGAAATTTCGCGACCACGACGGAAGGATCGGCCGCCGTTTGCGCCATGATTATTTTTTTTTCGACACTGCGACGACGTCCCGCGAATATCACAATATTATGGTTTTATTTTTTCGCAGCGATTCCGCTTTCAGACGATATTTATAATCTAAAGCCGAGGTCGGCAACTCACGGACCGCATGTGGCCCTCGTTGTAATTGCATGTGGCCCGCTAGTAGAATTTATAATTTGTATAAAAATCACGAACTAAGATAGTGTATGAGGACTGGAAACTGAAAATTAAAGCGTTGTTTGTAGATACCTATAATTAAGCTATTGATAAACCTAACAGTTGTGAACAGAAATAACTAACTTTATATGACTATATGGTTTAAATAAAATAAGGTATATTCAAATTGTAACCAGTGAAAATTTTTTTGGCCCTTGTCATCAATAAGTTCTCTGACCCATGATTTAAATCGAAATTATAGGAAAGTGTCGGTTACATGCTATAATCATTCCATTTCCACTCGCATCCCTTAAACTTATTTTATTGAACCTGTATATACCTACCTATACTTCATATCATATACATAACTACTTAAAAATCACATCACGCTTCCAAACGTTTAATTTTGTATGCCGTATGTAGGCTTATAAGAACTGACTATATGGTGAAAATGAATTTGCCTATTGCTCATTTTCAGTGGCCAGTATCTACTAGAATCGAAATTCTAACTCTTAGTTGCTGAATTATTTTATATCATACAAAATATTACCTATATATATAGGTAGTAGGTACTAATAAATTATATATGATAATCTGGATGTGATATTCTATAATTAGATGTAAAATATATATAATATTATAAATATGTATGATGGGTTTATAGAATCTATACATAGGTAATATAATAGTTTTAGATAAAATATAATTTAAAAGAAATCAACTTGATTAAATATTACTGACTAATACATTTTATGTCGCACGTATATAGTTTAACTATATATATGGTCCATTGGTCCATATCGATTCTAAATCTATTTATAATGTATGTTATAGGTAATATATTTAAATATTCAATAGACTATCTATACTTATATATAATATAACACGTAACCTATTATCCTTGGAATTATAAATTATAATAACTCAGAAACTACTACCTACTTCTTTTGATTTCGATGCAGGTATCGAAGTATTTCGAAAAATCATTCACTCAACAATTTGCATAAAAATAGGGAGAAAATATGTTTGGCATACAGTCAATATAAATGCCTTGAAAAATAGTACAAGTATATCTAGGTAAACAAAAATCCAGCGGACTGTCTTACAGCTTACAAATGACTTAGAATACGTACACCTTACATAAAAGTATAAAAAATGTATTTATATATTCTGTATAATATAAATTATAATATCCCACATGTCTAACTCTTTGTTAACATATAACCTAACCATGAATAATTGTTCGGTTATGTGGTTTCTTTCGATATTTATTTATTGTTATTGACTAACACAGACCGATCTATTCGATCTAATTCTAATTCGACACCTATATAGGTATGATAAATTTCGTTGGTATATGAAAACATGGGTTGACGGGTGTATCCATACAATATAGCCACACAATCATGCTGCAGGCGTATGGATATATAGGAGATAAAGTTTGTATCGACACAGTAGGTACCTCCATATAATTAAATATAATAATATATATACCTATCTTTTCAATATTATACATCCCCGATGATTGACGACGAATCGCGGCTGTAGCACGCGAGTCTCTTACACATCGCGTGTACGCACAATATAAATACAGTATTATATAATATACAAAATAATAATAATATTATATTATTTTGCTGCATGACGACACGTACAAACGGGTTTTTATGCGATCCGAGTGCAGCGTACACAGGTCATGCATAGCCAGACCGTAAAGTCATTTGAATATTATAAACGGTGTTTCCAAAGTCCGCGCACTATAGACGCGTATATAAAATAGTCTGTCGTCGTTTTACGACCGTTTTTATAGAGTAGTTTACGCGCAGTCAATGCACACACACACACACACACACACACATATATATATATAATACACATCGAATATAATAATATATACAACATGATATACGTATATATTATTATGAAGTGTAAACGCCGCAGTTGCGGTTGATGATCAAAGTTCGTATACTTGACTCTCATCTTGCAACGTGCGTCGTACACAACTGCTGCAGGTCAATACTTATATTATTTATATAGTACCTATATATAATAGGTATATTATATTATTATTATAACATGCCATATTATGCAAGTACCCGTGAGATTTAATAATAATCGCACCTCTAGAGCAAGACTGCCACAACTGAAAATTAGATAATACATTAATAAATGACCGTATAGGTTCTTTCGGATATAATAAAAACTATCTCTATAGCATGCGAAAGCACCACATTTGATAATATGCGATAATATTGCAGCCATATAAATATAATGAAAAACTTCAGTCATGTATTTTCAAATAGAAATTTTTTCCCATTCATATACAATTTTGTAAAATATCGTACCTAAGTCTAATTTGTTGAGTATTTCATAATATTTAATGAAGTCATAATGTAAAGTATGTTTATAAACATTTATAAAATTTTATTATAACGTGCAGTTGCAGTCTCTTGCCATACCGGTCTTTAGTTCAATTTACTCTCAGGTTCTCGACTGTAGTTTATGGTTATCGAATAGAAAAATTATTTTATAAATTGCATATTTTCTTATGAGTTTATAACTATTAGAAAAAAAATTTTGTCATATGTCTTCTATATGTATATACGTATAGTGTCGTACTTTTTATTTTCATACAGATTGGATTTAAAATTGCACATTACTATTTACATGTTCCAATATGTCATCAATATCCTCATACACTTGTACGACCATATTAGAACTGTAGTATATGATTAAGACTTTGACACTGCAGATTATTGTTTCTTTCCAGCTGCATCGATCAGTTGCAACATTGCAGTTGTGCAGCAGACTTATACGTCTTAGAATCTTAGGAAAGATACAATATAATTTATTCTTATCGTGTCTCCTCTCTCCTAATATTATATGAAATCTATTATTTTTCGCCAATAATTCCGATAGGTATAACAGTCAGTAAATTTTGTATTTATTTCTTACCTATATTATTCTGAACGGAGTCGGCACAGGCGCATGAATTCGTATAAAATTCCACAGAATTGCCGGATACGTCGCGACACTGTATCATCACTTCTCGGCACCATCCGGCGATAAGGATATTTCACTCGCGACACGTGACCGCGCACTTCACGCGTAATCGCGTACCGAACTTGTCTTCACCTGAAAATCATAAGTAATTCAAATTTCATTATTTGTGCACAAGCTTTAACGAATAAAATAATATACTTATTGATACACAAATAATGGCTGTAGGAAATAGGTACCTATTTATTTCATTGACGATTTTTTATTTAGTTTAGATTTATAAAACACATTTTTTAAAAACATTGTAGATGCATAAATACATATATTATACGAAGTAATTCATAATATTGTTAACGTCCAAAGTATAAACATATATAATATACATTATGTATACGATTGACTAAATTTCAAGCAAACGGATTAAATTTATACCCCCTATAGATAATAAACTTAAAAATGTTATTATAGAAAGTGGTGATTTTATTAACTATTATTACACGCGTGTTATAGCTATAACAAACAACTAACAGCTGGTTGATGTGTTATACTATTCATGACCACAACATGGGCTTTGCACACAGTCACACTCACACAGATCAAATATAGTAACCAATTGTTAAATGCATCAAGAATCAGTTCTACAATAGTTAACACTTAACATGCATACCTATATACATATATCAACTATTAATTATTCTCGTTTGTATTCCAAAGTCCAAACATAGCTGCACTTTTGATTTCAACCGCTTTTATTTCTCTCGTGAAAAAACTTCGATTTATTGATGCCTCCAACAATATAATATACAGTAAAACTTCGGTAAGACTGAACTTCTGTAAGACGGAAGCAGCCCTGCAGGTAACACAGACCATCTCCTGTATGTGCACTTAAATTAATTATAGGTACATACAATATATACACATATCAATTATTTCGTTTGTACTAACTTGGGTTTTGTCATCGATTGTACTTATTTAGGTTAATTCTATAATACAATTGTTAACCGAAATTGTTATATTTAGGTGTACAGACGAGATGAAATAAAGTTTAATACCACACCCGGCCCATCTTGGTCAATATATAGCCCTTATCGCGGTTACACATTAGAACCATGTTCTCCGCCACCGCCACTCGATGCCCGTGAAAGCTCCTTTCCCCGAAAGTTTAGTAGTTACTGTTATATAAGATTGCAGTTGCTGCTGCAGTAGGCAGTCATAGTAGTGTAAACAAAGGGGGAAATAATCCCATTTTCGTTCGGCAACTGTAAATTAAATTTTGGTACGTGTGCAATAATACAGCTTATTATAATGGTGTCGTTTTTGAGATCGCGTATAAAACGTTTAAAACATTATTATAATATAACATAAAACGACAAACGTTAACTGTTCTTTTTTTCATAAAAATAATAGTTGGCTCAGGTACTTAATTGTATTCACCACTTTGTTTTAGCATAGATATATTGTAGGGTCGGGTACAACTTTCTTTATTCTAACTGATTTTCGTAACCTCTTTGTATTTATTGCCATAGCAACGCAAATTAACGATAAAAACCATAGCACGCTAATCGATTTTTTTCCTCTACCAGGAAAATCTATAAATCATAAACATGTTTTTGTTTACCAAGACATCGAAATATTTATAAAAATCGGTCAGAAACATTTTATCGTGTATCCTTTGGCCTAAAAACATATTTATGTTAAAAAAATTTACTTAAATTCCTAACAAAAGTTTGCATGTGACTATAGATATTTTTATTTCTCAATTTTGCTTTCAGAGGAAAAATTCCTAGTATAGCATGCTACAATTTGATTTAAGCCCTGATACGTGTACTGTATCTCTCTCTCGTTTTATCAGTACGTAGAAAAAATATATATCCTCTCTATCTTCTTTAAAAGTTTTTATACAAAAAATTCTCAATCCAACTATAACGGTGACTAAAAAGTAATATTTTATTCTTTTATATCTATTATTATTATTTTATTTTTTATCGTTTATTGGCATCAGTATTTAGCTGCGCAGTTCAATAGTTCGTATTTTTCTTAGTATTCCGAAATTTATCGTTTATAAATTTAAACACAGTCAAATCGATGTGAATCGCAAAACACTTAAAAAAAACCATCTTACCTCAAACTTATTTACAGTTACTCATAGACTATGCACGTCTTGTGTTTATATTTTGAAAACTGTTTGCATTTGTAGGTATAGACACCGATATAAAGATATAATATATAATATATACTCTCATATCGCACACGGACACTATATTTTATCGCCATATGGATGATATCTTCCAGCATCATATCCGGAACAGGTAGTTACCTATATATGTATTATACATAATATTGTACATCAAGTCCGTGGTGTATTACATTATGACTTTGACTTACAAACGTAGTTAAACGAGATCGATAAAACATACAAATATATGGCGTATACAACAAAGACGTGACGAGGCAAAGGCCCGCGGTCGTGGCCTATTCGAACAATAATAATAATAATACACAAACGTCATAAAATAACGGGTTGTCTATAATAATACAGTTGCATAACATAATAAATTATTATCGCATTGTACTTGAACGACGTCGTAAAATATATTTTTACGAGACATCGCATTTCCGAGGGCACGGTTTCAGACTTCGACTCTTATCTTTGTACAAAATACGCGCGTTGAATCTATATAGCAGGTATAATATTATATACACGAGACTTTATCTTTATTCCGTATCGTATTTATTCAAATTATACGCAGGCGATGTGATAAATAATCGTACGAGAGACACTATACGGAGATACGGACACGATATAAAGTTTTGCTGTAATTTTTTTTCCAAAACTATACGCCTCCGCACGCTCTTATAGCGAAATATCTTACACTTGCAGGATATTTGGTATAATAGATTTTGACATAATTCCGTTTGTTTTGATCTTACGGACGACTCTCTTTTGAATTCCCTCAAATTCGTTTTAAACCCTTCACGTAATTCAAGCTATTTGCGCCTATTTTATCATTATTATATGGTCTAGCTGAGTTTTATCTTTTGCAGTGCCTTAGCATCCCGAACAGCAAATAGTATAAGTGTTGACAATATATAACTGGACTCAAAGTTTATATATAATATTGATTTGTGAAGATATAATATAATATATAATAATATAATACGTATACTCTCTGAAAAAATTAAGAATTTCATTCTATTTCCTCGAAGGAATTAAATCTATTTCCATGCAAAAATCGTTGCCGGTGTTATAATAATATCTTGTGGTGCTGCACCGCGTACATATGGGATAGGAGGCGCGAAATTTTATACTCATGTCGGTCCTTTACGACTATAGGTTTTATATACTTTATGGCCTTGACCCCCGAGCTGGCTGCATCGGACATTATTATTATTGCCGCGTACGGCCGATATCGGAGTGTCGAAAATTAGAATATTTTCATCCGTCTGTTTTTTTGAACGGAAACACCGCCCCGTCGAGACTTTTTCTAGCAGCCTCACTGCTGCTGTGCCACTTTTACGATCGAAAGAATACGCTTATATTATGACGTCAAATGTAATATACAACACTCGTTAAATCACATTCACAGGAAATCAATTCATTACTAATCTTAGGTACACCTGATAATAATATAATGTACGGGTGTCTATCACCACCAATATCTCTATTTTTTACATTATCGATATTTTTTTATACTCGTCCAGTCTGAAAACTGTATTATGTATATAGGTACACCGGAAACGTTTATATAGGATTCCGAGTACATTTGATTAAAACGAGAAGGTACAATTTGTCGGACCGATATTAAAATTTTTAACAATTTAAGTATTAATTCGAATTTGGAGTGTACCATGTTGGCGGGTGAGTCATCTACTCATATTAATATATTATAACGTTTATTATAATATATTAATGTGCAGGAAGAACACCGTCGTCGCGGTGAATGTCCTGTAACGGCGTGCATGTGATTTATACGCATATTGTGATCTTTATGAGTCTTTTGTGCAGCACAATGTCATATAAAACTCATATACCGCCGCGGCATGTGTGCTGCAATGACGCCGAAATCGCGATAGGTTGGTGACGTCACGGACGCGATAAAAACGGTTTTTACGATGCGCCCCGATTGCGACTATTATATTTTATACGCACCTGACGTAGGTCAGGTTCGTGGCTATGCAGTCGGCGTGCGCATTTCAGAGCTATAATAATATTATATTATGTCTATATTTATATTATCACCGTCGGAACGGTCGCGAAAATATTGCCCGTTCTTTGCAGTGACGGGAGGAATGGTGGATGACAGAATTAATCATTGAAAATGAACTGTGAATGAAAACATATTCATTTTCTAAAATATTTTAGAAATATTAGCCAATCAATATCACTAAAACATAATGTTCTTAGTATAAAATATAATATAAATATATATTATAGTACCTATTAGTATTTCAATGTACTCTTCTTAATCCAAACAGTTTACACGAAAAATAATAATTAAGAAAGTATTATGGGAGGGGTGAATCCCCGGTTTCCCCGCTTTTGGTCTGGCCATGGATATCAATTATTTTTTCGCCACCATATCATTCATTTTCACAGAAATCATCATAAAATTACCAGGTTTGCTTTGTATAATTTGTGATGGTATTTGTGTAGTGTGCATGCATAAAGTAATCTTACGCTGCTACATAAAACATTATGATCTATGATGTATTTGCTATAGTTATACTGTGCTCATAAGATGGCTTACAATCAAACATAATATGAGAATGAAAATTTTCCAAAAAAATCGGTAAATTCTATGATCCATGTAACCTTGTGTACATACACTTCTCTACATGTATAGATATGTACAATGTACTGTATTTATAACGGGGCGTCATCAAATATGTGACTTGTAGACGAATTAAATCTTACCCATAACCAAGAAATTAATTTTTAATAATAAATTGAATTAAGTTTTAATTATACATATTTTATAATTTTATAATTTGATTTTTTTGATTTTGCAATCACTCTCTTTGGTTAGACAATTGGACATACAATTTGGACGGCCCCCGAAAACTTCCTAAATTCCTAATGTGGATCCACTCGTATCAATTGGAGGTGACCCCCGGACAATCTATATCATAATATAGTATGAATACTTTGTCGGACGTCGTTATTTCAAAGAAAGCTGCAGTATATCTATTTATTATAATTTTTTCATTGCTGTCAGACTTCCGCTTGGGGCGTGGCAAAACGACCATGGTCGAAACTCGAAATAAACACAGTCACACAGATTTAAAACACTTGGTCCGAAGACGGGCGCCGCCGGTATAATTTACAAACCACTCGGGAAAATCATCAATATACACACAGTCCATTAGGTTATTCGACTCGTCTCACGCACACACATCACTTTGAAATATATATATATTTATAAGTACGAGACCGGCTTGGAATAATATATCGAAAGACATCGTCGCGAATCGCTCCTATATAATTTAATATACAAACTGCCTCTGTTTCGGCATATACATATTATTATAATGGCGCGCAGTGCCAGTGTATACAAACAAACTTTGCGAAACTTTAATTCCGAAGAAATTCTACGAAAACTTACGAAATCCTTACCGCATTATTCGCACTGCAGCGTATATTGCATATACATTTCTCTCCAAACTCTCATTATAATAAATACACCGAGAGGCGACAGCTTTTACCCATATATATATATTATATAATATAATACCCTCCACTCGCTAGTACTGCTCACACACACACACACACACACACACACACACACACACACACACGAATATCGTACAAACTTTGAGACTTCAAAACGCGTTGTACTCACATAATAATAATATAATATAAATCTATTCGGCCGAAACGCATAATATAAGCTGTACGCACAGAGCCGAAGGATTTAATAGGTTTCGCGATTCGCGACGATACGTTATTATACAAATGTGCTGCGGAGACGGTGCCATATATGTACATAAAATTATTAAATAATGCTAAGCATAAACAAAACGATAAAATAATATTTGCAAGCGGCTGGTGGCTGTTATGGCTTATAATAATTGTTGAATATTATAAACTGTTTATACTCATAAACAATTACTATATTATATTCGTATTACATTATTATGTCAAAACTGTTGCTGTTGTTTGTTGTATCGATTTAACAATTATTATCGTAATTGTTACGTGTCCGCGTGGTGCCCATATATAATCTATCTAAGTTATATCTATCATAATAATATGATGTACGATATATAAGGAACTATTGAGGGTACGATGAGTATTACATTGGACTCGTTAGAAAAAAATTTTTTCTTCTACCCGCGAGATAGGTATATTCTTAAAATATTATTGAAGGTGCGTTAAAATATAACTATTATATAGAAGCGTTAATAATAATTTACCATTCACTATCGAGTGCCTTATAATTGATAAATTATTATAATATTATGTTTAATTTTCGGCGCAGATGTTTCGATAGTTCGACGATTACAGTATATACCTATTACCTACTATATGTACACATTATTATACATTTCAGTATTTCACTACGTTTTCCCGTTTTTCGTGCAACACGCGGGTAGTTGAGATAAAGCTGTCGTGTTTTAATAATAATATATAATAATATTATGTACGCCCGTATACATTCGTCCCTTCAAAGCTAGTCGGTTTGCAAATTGCGTTCAATCAAATTCTGCGCTTAAAAACAATAGCCACTTACATTTTAGTTTAATATTTTTACACAAGCGACGAGATGAATGAAAAGCGAGGGCGCAGTTTTCCGTTCAGCAGTTTTTGTTAACGACCTCCATACTAACAGAGCATATTATGACATTAAACACAACGGGGAAATGCGTTCGCTTAGACCTGTATATTATATAAATAAAAGAAAAGAAAGCGACGGTTACAAATATGAAGATTTTAGTGAACATTTTCGTTTGCGATATTTTCATAGATTTCGTCTGTACAGCGTACGAACGACGGGATTTGCTATACAGAAATTTATTATTATCATCTTTATATATGTACTTTCGTTAAATCTAAAACGGTTGACGTCTTGACGACAAAGTGTTCGTTCTCTGTCTGCTGTATACGTCATATACAAAAAATGTTTCTCTCGCGTTTTTTAAAAAAAAAAAAAAACGAACAAACGACCTCGGACGAAAATCTCGTCCGGGCCCCGCGGCGAACACTCAGCCTTGTGCAGGCGAATGACGAGATAAAAAAAAACCGTTCAAAGTCACCGATCGCGATGTATATCTGAAAAAAAGGAAGCCATTTACGGAAACGACATATAAGTATATATCAGACCGAAAACCCTAAAAAAAATAACTCTGCGATCGAATTGTTGAAGCTATCTCATATATATCGTACGCCGTTTCACACACACACACACACACACACACACACACACGAGAGAGAGCGTGCGCACGACAAATTCGGTCGTCTTTCCGTACAGCGGGAAAACGATCGAAGTCACCCACGAGGGGCTTATAAGCTCGACCGATTTCCCCTCGTCTGAAACGCACACGCATACGTGAATAAAGGTAGATATTATATAAAATAAATATATATATATACATTTGATATCTTATCATACGATGTGAGTATATTTCATGTGCAGATATATGTATAAACGTACTTGCGTATAGTAATAATATATATGCACGTGAATGCAGGGGAGTCAAAAAAAAAACAACCCGACTGGGCGTTTTCGGAAATGTCGTCGCTTGGGGAGAGGATAGCGGGCTGCATTGCGTATATTATATACATGTATTAAAACCCTCGTACGGAGCACCCTCTCGCACCCTTTCACCCTCAAATAGTCAAATCTCACCCCCTCCACCGTCCACCAGTCGTCACCGTATACTTTGAACATGCCCCTGCAGCAGCTCTTTTATACTTGACATATATATATTGCGGCATATATCACATATTATATCGCGGTGCGTTTGGATGATAATAATATATATAAACGCGCGTATGCCGAGCACGGCCCATTTTCCAGTCCGACGACTAGACGACTTTCGATGGTCGTTCGACCGAAACGAAATGAGTTTCACGTGCCTGCAGCAGTAACAGAGCGAACCGGCGGCTGTACCATATAATACATAATATTATTGTATATATATTGGGAGTATGCGTATACAATGTGCCATGTATATGATGTTATAATTTCCATCGGGACACGAGACGAATAACTGCTTCCTCATTATAATATATTATAGTATATACATACCACCCTTCCGTAGTGGTAGCATGGTATCGTGAGTGATATATGCGATGTATTATGTATAGTATACTGACAGAAGTCAGGATTTAGTGGTGTCGGCGTGTGTCGTCTGTTTTTGACGACGATCTAGTATCTGTTACTTGAAAAATAATTAATATAGGTACTGACACCTGTAGATGTTAATTGATCACTGCCCCTGCAGGCGGTCTCGCGTATAGGTACATGTCAGTGATTGCGTGATAACAGTAATAAGAAATGTCTTTTATTTTTATTAATTACTGCTTCAAAATTTTCACTCAGTTGGTCTGATAATTCAAAATTCAAAATAGACGTATACACGTATTGTATGGTGTTGTAACGTGTCCGCTTCAGCACTTAAAATCGAATTAGAGGTACTATAAAGATACACGCATTTTCGCAACACTAAAGTATTTTTATTAAAAATAACAAACATCCAGTTCTGATCTATAAGTACATACACTAGACGTCTCTAGTCTCAGGCTCTGTTCAAATGTCCATCATTTTCCTATTTAAGCTGAACGGAGTCACCTTGTTATGATCACTTCCGTATTATCTAAGTTGTTGCGTTCTTTTCCTAGTCTTCACCTTTGTAGATCAAGTTGCATATTAAGTTTTCCTATAATATGAATTATTGAAAAGTCAATGAATGTCAGGGGCTACACATTTATGCAAATAACATATATCATTTTATATACTATACTAATGAGGATCATTACAATGTTAATAGTATTTTATATACTTGGCTTATAATGTAGTTAATTAAAAATAAACATAAATATTACGTATATTCAAACATAAAATGTGATTTGGAGACTTTAAAACGTCGTACTTAACTTTATGCTTATAAAAAGTAAACGTTACTACGTTATTTTGAACGTGTATATAATATAATATCATGACACTAAATCAATGGTTCCAAAATCATAGGCACTAAGCTAATGTGTAATAATGGTAATATTTGGAGTGCGGCGTTATACGGAGTGTACGTCTTTTTATAATATAATATAATATAATATAATACGAGACATATTTTATATTGGTATTTACATATTGATTTATTTAAACATTACGTTCATTGTGCACAACAATATAGACAACTATCTAAAGCAATTGTTTCCTGCAATCGTTTCGAACCAATACGTTCACTACTACTAAAAAGGATATAATATAATTATTATATATTTGTATAGATTTATTGATATTAAAAAATATATAAATATCGGTTATACGTCGTTTTCATAAACAATACCGATGATACGCCGTAAAATGATGAAACTCACCGACCAAATTAATACGAACGCACGAAAAAATACAAACATCAACACACGTACGGAAATCTGCACGTGTTTTATAGTTGTTAACACACTGTATATATTTATGTACGGCCTTGTCAAACGACTTACGACAGTGCAATCTTCATCAATAAAATAAAACATAAAGCACGCTATAAAATACCGAAACTTAATTATTTCTCTCGGCATTGCAATAATACAATATTGAATTCTTATATATGTAATATGTATATACATTCTACCAGTGTATAGCATATATAACATATTTATATATATACAAATATATAAACGAGTTAGTATTGTTATATTATTACGATTATAAGCGTAGATTCATTGATATCATAATATATTATTATTGTTCAATAAACATTTAATTGATTGTATATACGATATTGTCTCGAGCTAACAGTTTGTAACGTTGTAACGTCTTAAAGAGAAATATTTCATAAATATAAACCAAGTACTTATATAATGATTGTACTTGGGTATCACTGCATTTGGGTCAGATCAATAAAAAATAAATATTATTATTCGAATTAATTGGCCATCAATATTCGTCGGAGACGATAATAATTCCGTTCTTGATTTATTCGCCATTAACTAATTGCCGTTATTGCGCGTATATGTACCGTTATATTATTATGCATTTACTAAAACCCATAATAAATTATAGCTATCTTAATCACAGTTTTTTTTCTTTAAAAAATTAATTTAATATACTATAATTTGTGCTATTAAATGACTTGTGTAAAAAATCGCAAGAACACTCTCAATTCATAAGTATGTTATAATTAGATATTGTGTAGTTTTATCAATTTCCCACTTAATTACTGTTTAATGCAATAAAAACATTAAAGTTCAGATTTGAAGGCAATAAGTATAAATAATAAAAAAAGCACTTAAAATGTAAAAAAGGTTAAAAATAGCATTTAATTTAAATTTAACTTTGATAAACGCATAATTAACTTGCGCTGACAAATTAATACTTTATCCGATCCGTCTATCAGCGATAATAAAGGCATGTTCCCGTGTGAGTTTATCTTCTAGTCATTAGAGATAATTTCAAACATAACATAACATAACACCCACAACGCATTGCCTTTGCGAGTCCTTAGGGGGGCTGTACCATAAATACGTATACAACTATTGTGATCAACTGATGATATTACATTAAATATAAAAAGAGAAAACTGCATTTATATGTAAAAAAAATACAAAAATAATGTTATTGTAATTTTTTAGTACTTTATACTACCTTATAACGCTGCTTGGTAAACCTAGACAACATCCATTATCATGGAAATTAAATCAAACACATTTTAGTATAAGAATTATTCCCTATAAAAGTTCCCCAGAAAAATGAATCATTTACCTTCAAATCTAAACCATAAACTCATTTTTTTATAGTATTAAAATCTAATACTATATTTACATAAAAACACTATAGTTACTAATTTATAAACATGTCACATGTGTCAACTGTATGCAGATTAAGTTTAAATAGGTATGTTAAAATAGTGTTAATAATTTCCCTATTATGTACCTATAGTTAAATATTATTATGTAATTAGGATTTTTGAGCGAGGAGAATTATTTGTGTCTAGCTGTATCGTGTAGCAATCATAAATCAAGTGATCGACACGGAAATAACTTATAAATACGATAAATCGTCTGACGAATTAATCCGAGAAAATCGTCTGAATAAAAATAACACGTAGGTATATTTTCGGATTTTATAGCCAAAAAACGTGTTAGACATTTATTGAAACCGTCTCGGATTTGACACTTTATAATATTGTATATGTGCGCAATAAATTTTTAAAGTCGTAAAAAGAATAAAAAATAAATTAATGAATAATAATCAAATGGTGATGGGACATCGAAAGCATACTTTTTTTATTTTGTTTCCGAGTAATAATAGCACTGAATGTTGGGACGTAAAAAACGAACCTATAAGTGTATAATATTATGTAGGTATATATTATTTATCGGCGTCGGACGGCCAAATAATCTTATTTTTCATTATATCATGTATATGGTATATCCAAACACGGTCGATTGCACAATTATTATTGTAGGGATCGCGTTTCGGGGATAATTTTTGTTTTTTTCACGTGGGAAAGGGTAAACCTAAGTGCACAAACGTGTTTCGTATTCACCGTGATACAGGTCGTTTTAATGCAATTCTTATGCTTTGCATGTTTCGACCTTTCGAAAGCACTCGTCACAAATGCCAGTATAATTATATCTATCTAATTATATCTATAGTATATCTACAACTAATATTATTAGAGCATTTTATGAGTATCAGTTTGTAATAAAAACTTAAGTTTCACCTGTCATAACATAATAATAATTGATCGAATAGCTTCGACGGAAAGGGCTAGTTTCTTTTATTTTATTACTCCCATGATGAAGAAAACGATATTCGCCTTATCATGATAATTAATTGATCTATATCATCGTTCTACAGTCGTACCTACCTATATATAAACATATTATGTTACCCATAACATTAGTAATTCGTTACACGTGCTATATAATAAATTAACATAATATTATATAATATTAGAACAGGTAGTTTAAAAAACATTTTTTATGTTTCGACGTTTAAGTCCTTTTTGTATTTTGTTATTATTAATTATTATTATGGAGTTCCTACATTTTTCAATGTATACTCAAAAAAACCGGCTCAAACACATTATCGTTTATATCATTTACAATCTACATAATATAATAGATACCTACCTATAAACATACCACTGTCACAATCGTTTAACGTGACTCAGTTCACGCGTTCTTGGATGGGGAAAACAAAATTGTCTCCTGAAATATTCCAAAATCGTTGTACCCATTACCTACGGGCTGTATTATACACGACTCCCTTACGCGCCCCTTTGACGCAGAAAACTCGATCTCACGTTTTACGACCCAACGGCGACAATGCACGTCAAAACATATATCGAGATTTCTTTTCTCGAACCCCTACCCTTTGAGCCGAGTCTTATATTATAGGGGAGGAACTGCAGCAGTCATCCGTACTTCGAAGAGGACGGCTGCAGCCATATATAATAATATATTATATATGCGTGTTGTATATTACACTCGTATCTCATTTGTTCGTATACACATATTGTAATCGTATTATTATTATTATTCTTACCTCACATTATATACACTATACACATATTATACTATTATCATAGGAAATGTTTGGGGTATTGTCGAGATCGTATATTGACCGCACCTGCGCCGCCGTCGAGTTTCATTCGGAACCATTTTGTCTCCACGCGTGGTGTAGCCGGAACGGTTAGAGATTTCACGAGACAAATGTGACCGCTGGTCGCGGCTTGCATTTACCTTGTGGTTATAATATATTATGTATCTGGTAAACAATAATAGGTATACGCGTGTAAAATATCAAATCGACACGAAAACAGACGTTGACAGCGCGTGGAAAAGAGCAGCAAGAAAAAAAATCATAATACAATATAATAGACACAATACGACATTAAACGCAGGTTTTATACTTACGATACGCAAGCGAATCGTCTGTTTGGAAAATCGACGTATTTTACGGTACAAATTACAGCGTCCATTAAACGCTCGTCCGGCGGCCGTCAGTACCCGAAATTCGAAACGAAAAGTGTTACGCAGTATAAATCATAATATTGTATATTGTATTAAAGGAAGTGCGATCACTGGATGGTTTCTTCCCTCACCCTATTCATGTTCAAACTTATTGTAGCACATATTTTTACTATGCCTTTGTGTATAGATTGTATATTCTCTAATAAAAATTAAAAAAAATTTTTTGTATTCCATAATAAAAGTACCGGTACGTTTTTATACCTATACACATACATACACATTGTATACTATGGATCCTATACATGACGCATATAAGAGTTTTGTAACCTTATATTTTCATATATTTTTGCGTCTACGCAGCGGTAACCGTGGTATATAATCAATGTGTTGTTAAGGTGCTGGGAAGTCGTACAGGTATTGAACTCCGGAAGAAAATAAAAATAGAATACCGTAGGTATAGTTATAATATAAATATTGAAGTTTTTATTAGAACTTCATATTAAGTTAACACTGTCTTTGGGACTTGTAAATCTTTTGTACTTAAGATACTTTATACTATAATTTACGTTGTACACCCCTTTAACTTACGGTTAAGAGAGTTTATCTAGAGAGCCGTACAGCCGTACAGGTTTACAATATTAATATATTTTGTTTATATCGCCTTGTAACTGACTATTAGAATTTGTTCCTGCAGCAGTATGGAAAAAACGTTGTTCAAGTACGCATTCACGCGTAAGTGATCCTGTGATAACTCCCCAACCCCCCCAAATGGCAAATTGTGTTAAATAATAAATATATTTCGATATATTGAAAAATATACAATAATAATTAAGAACTGTGGTTTATAATAATAATAAATTGTCGTGTTTATGTGAGATTAATTTGTGAATAGATAATGATTGAATAATTTTATGTAAAGGTTATTTATGTACCTAAAATGTACGGCAGCAAAACTCATATGATCAAAGATACTGCGATAAGGATGCGCAGCGATGTAGTATACAATAATATTATCATAACTTGTCTAAATATTATAGCGCGGTATTATACAGAGGGTGCAAATTTTGTTTTTTTCCAAAATATTATGTGAAATTTATGGCACATAACTATTACTGCTCCGCGGGTATAAGTGTATATCTATATACGTATGTCGTATATTGAACGTCGTCAACCGCCCAGACAATAATCTAGTACCTATATTATAGATCATACTTTTATATTTGTATAATTAAGTGGCCGTAGATGTATATTACTATTACAGTATTATTATTATTATTATTATATTAACGCGTGTGTGTAATGCACGCGTTCGAAATATAATTGCGACGTCGGTCGTTAAAAATATCACGTTTTATGGTCATAGATGTTTTAAAAGTTGTTAAGTAAATATTTATGCATTTTTAAACCGTCGTTAACTTTATGATATCTAATAATATTATATTATGTACGTAACACCGTGGCAGTCATACATTTTTTAATGTGCCCGTTAACGACGCGTATATATAATATATAATTATATACATCATAAGTATATATATAAAATATAAATATATACAATATACAAGTACGATATTACATACGTCCGAAAGGCGAATTGGTTTTTTATTTTCATACCTACCTAACTTAAATCGTATTCGATATATTTATACTCCAAAAACTATACGTATATATCTGTATATATACTGCGAGATATAATAACCTGCAGCACACGAGCGCATTGTTTATTTTAGTTTTCTATAGATATATGATTAGGTAGGTACTGCGAGGAGAAAAACCCTCAAGCGATTTCGTAGTTATATATTATGATACACACCCGTTTTGAGCACTGCAACATAGTGATAATATTATAGGTGCACACGTGAGTTTAAACGGTTAATTAAATTTATTAATTATACATGCACTACGCGTTACGCGCGGCGAACGACGTCGATTTCTCAACCGCGTTTGTAAAATATAAAATATAATATACCTACCTATACCTATGTATATATTTTATTATACTATGGATGTATCGGGTTGTTATCACGTCACGCAAAATGTGTTTTTAATTCGTTTTCCGCGTTCGGATCGACACGAACCACCGCGAGATATCGATCGCATCACACAACATAATATAGGTAATAATGTATATATGTATACCTATATATATATATATATATACATTGAACAACGTGATAGCGATCATCTGAGCATATTATTATATCTAAAAAAACCGTCTGCACTCGTAAATATATTTATGTGAATATCTATAAATAAGTGTAGTGCGACGTGTCTCTCACCCTTATTTCTGTCCCCTTTCGCGATGACTTGTTTTCAAATTTGTAATGTTGAAATGTGATGTTGAAAAATAACTACTGCATACTATAGTATGCGGAGTGAGAAAACCACGCACAGCCGATAAAGTTAGATTTTGTTTTATAAAAACTGATGTTTTTGAATCGTAGACACAGCAGCGGGACAGCCGGTATGTAATCGGTACTCACGTGCAGTTCGAATGTTCTAAGAGCATATATTATAACTTATAAGTTTCAAGTTTTTTCGATTTTCGTTAAGTATTCTAACATATTATACAGGTATACCTTTATAGTTGTTGTGCAAGGTAAAAAGTGAATTGTCTGCAGGAGACGGCGGTCGTATATATTATATATATAGGGTTTTATAATCCCTGGATGTCGTATTACAATTACAAATACCTATAATAATTCGATTACGTGCGGGGTCTGAGACCCCTAAGATGTTGCAGTATGCCGCAGCTGCAGCTGAGCTTTGCGCCGAGAACGACTTTGGTTTTTACACGACAAGGGGGGGGGAGGGGGTTGAGTGACAGAAAGAAAAATCCAATATTCGAACCCACGCTCGATAAAACGCTGCTGCAGCCTCGGGCAGGGGATCGAGAAGCGAATAATGATGCACGCGCGCACAATATATAAGTCCTATACATAGGTATACTTGTAATATTTACCCCGCTCAGCGTTCCGGCGTTATATCCACGTGGTGCACATATATAATAGAGATATTATCCCCAGAGGGTACTTCGGCATGCACTCGCGAAACCACCGACTTACGCGAGAGCTAACACACACGCAGCACGTGACGTATATTATATTACTGTATTAGTATTCCGAAACCGCCCTTTCGTTATCTGCAGCTCGGAGACGTTTTCGTGGGATGAGTGACTGCAATTCGTAGTCATTTCCTCGCCGCCACATCGTGGAATCCCAGCCAATTACTGGATGCAAATTTTGAACCCTCCCGCGGATTCCCCTGGAGACTCACTGTGGTTTGCCTTCAGCCAATGTACAGTATCTATATATATATATATATATTTTCATCACGTATTAGGTATATTATATCCGCGTATACGAAGCGATGGAGCCGTTTCGGAAATCTCGGAAAATTATGCAGTGACTCTATATAATATTGTCTATGTTTCTCTCACCATTGCTGCCCGCGGGAATCACCTATATATTATATGTGATTTTCCGTTCTCATATTATATTCCCAGCCATTTTATTTTTTGTAAAAACGAATTATATTGTTGACAAATCAACAATCGATTTTATCGGTTTATAAATGCGCATACCTAGTTATTATTATACCTATAACAGTGAGAGGACGATTAAAGGTACGTATATTTGACGTAAAACAGAACTCGATCGATTCATCGTATATGGCAGGGACGGTAAGTAAGTGACAAGCGTGCCATGCTTGGCAAGGGGGAACATTTTCGATGGCACCCGAAAGACTTTCATGTGTTTATATTTATATACCTTGCAAGGAACAGCATATTAATCAGACATAGAAAATCTTTCAAGCAATATGAAGTAAAATGTTTCCAACAATCAATAAAAGTTGAATTTTTTCTACATTATTATCATTAATTTTTAATTTACATTTCTAATAAATTCTCTGTGATAACAAACACAGCTGAAATTTTTTTTTGAATTGTGTCATAAATTGACACGTTGACCAAATCCTATTTGCCATCTGTGGTCCATGGGATTCTCGAAATTATTTATGACTTTTCTCGAACGTCGAACGTTCGAAATTTTGTCTAGTGCTATATATAATAGCATTCGACAAAATGTGGTGATTCCTTGGATTAGCTTATTGCTAGTCGTCATAATCTCGAATGCAACTAATTTTAGTAGAATGATTTTGGAGAATAGCGTTTTGCAGTCGACTATATACGACATAATCAATCGAGTTAAGCCACGCAAGACTTGTTGTCGATCGATGTCGAAAATAGAGCCCCTGTCGACATGCACATACTATAGATATTTTTTTTTAGAACGGATCACACTTAAAAAAACACTGGGAAAATTAAACCCGTTTAAGTAACCGGGCGTATTCGATTTCTGGTCTGGAAAGACTAGTGCGTGAAGATTTTTGAGTATTTCAAAAATAAAAAAAAACACGTACTTGAATAATATACTTAGATTTCCGATTTATTAAATGACATTTCATTTGAGTGGGGCAGAATTTATGGAAGCGTATAATATGATCGCTGAGTGTGTTTGTCTATATTATTATATCTATAAATACTATTTAATATATTAGGTACACTCTAAGTATATATTATGCGTGTTTATATTGTGTATTTACTATAGTATACAATGTGTGAGTAATAAAATAATGTATTTATCTGTTTTCAGATGCCGTCGAAAAAGTGTGAAATTATCCGAGGAATGGTTATCATCAAGCGTTAAGGACACTGACAAAATCGGACTGATACAAATAGGTATAATATACACATACAGTATTATAATATTATGTCGAGCTGTTGGTAAATAATTCATCGATATAGCTATAGAGTGTTGTAAACTTTCCAACCATATTCACTGCGCTGCAGGGACTTATATTATGTCATACGAAAAACTAAAAAGCTGTCTATTATATATAATAAAAATTACTCAAAATTATTTAAGATTTTAAGTATTTAGTTCTATTATAGCCGTTTCATAATATGTTTATTATAGTTTATACCAAAACTATTACTATACAAAAATACCAAATTAAAAAAATTACGAAAATAATGAAATGAATGCTGTATATTATAATTTACAGTCGGACACTCGGACTTGGTTAGCTTGAAGTTTAACGGACTAGCCTAAAAGTTATCTGAGGATAATACAAAAATATGAAATTCCAGGGACAGCGAAAAAGTTCAAGGTATTGTCGATTTCGAGTTAAAAAAGTTCGAAATAACCAAGTTTGAATGTAGTTATAATACTATTACATATTATTATATGTACATTTTTTTTTTCATCTTTCACTGCAGAAATTGAGTTAGAAAATTATCATACGACAAATATTTTAATATTTACCTAGCAATACAAATATCATATGAATAAACAATATCCATCTATTTATTTGTTTAACCGACCATTGCTATCCACTAGAAGTTGTGATACCTATAGGTACATATACCAGATATATATTAATATATTATATTGTAGTCGTTTAAATTTTTTGTTTCAAATTTGGTGTCGAGTTCACATGAACTCGCGATGTAAGGTCGACACACAACGAAGGATGCAGTGCAATGGAATTATTTGTTTCTCGATATTATTATAATTATTTACGTTACACATTGAAATATATATATACATATAGCCATATAGGTATATAAAGTATATGCGATGCAATACCTACGCTTGATAACTATTTTTTTTTCGTTTTCAAACGATAAGCGAGTAAGGAATTTTTTTTTTATTCAATGTAATTTTCGACTTTTGAGGGGCGCTTATATTTTAGAAAAGTTTTCATTGTCGACGAAGCAGTGGCGGTGGCGGTGGGGCACGCAGCTGTTCCGGGCGGTCGTTTTCGACACGCGGCGCTGCTGTGACTCGACTCGAGAACGCTCATTACGGTATTCCATTACGTTATTCCCTCTAACGCATTTATACACACAGACACACACACACACACACACACACACATACACACACACACACACACACACACACATATATACGTGTATACGCACTTAAAAGAAAAAAAGAAAATAACTCGAAAAAGCGAGTGTGCGCCATAAAGCATTAAGGACGCAAATGTCACGATGTTTATATATATACATATTCTGTTTAAAAAAATAGGGAGCTGCATGAGTACAAAAAAGTATATATATATTATAATATGCAGTATCTCGACTCACTGATATACACTAGGGTATTTCGTTGTTTATTATTCCCCCGCCCTCCTCGGGACCGGAGAATTCCATTTGCGGCGAAATAATGCAAACGACGGCGTAGTGCAGATAGTCGGAGTGCTTGCACTCAGTATTTGATATTATACAATATACGCTGCACCAACGCTGATAATATCATCATCATACAATAATATACGCTCGTTATCGTTTACGCGATAAGAATAATTTGAGGCGACATATTACATTATACCGTAAAAGTAAATACTGCGCCCCCCAACCGCACGACAGTTTTTTCTGCAATAACGAGAGATAGATCTGCAGTAATAGACCTTTATGAGATATATAAGGCAATAACCATGGTGGTGGTTCAGGACACATCATACACCGGAACGTCATATCCATACAACCTATAGATTAATATATATATAACACTCTTGCACACTTATATATCTATGAACCGGAAACGCTAGTCGAGTCGTCGTTTTTACGACACGAGATCCATGTGGTTTAATTATATGTGCCTCTGTATGGAGAAGCCTCCCCCTCCAAAACCAGTATATTATGCCGAGTGTGTTCGATGGAAATTATTTTAATTTTTTTTTTTTAAACGATCCACCCGATGGCTATTTTCATTCGCACACACTTCAGACCACAGTACTCCAATAGTGCGTATGTGTATATTTAAAATGCACTTTCGAAGCACTTATTCCCGTCAACGACGACAAAGAATCGACAATGAAAAGAATCGTTTAATCTTCTTGTGTATCGAGGATAAATTTAGTTTGTGTATAATAATATGATCATGGTATTTTTATTATTTATTATTATATTATTTTACCAATAGAAAACCTTAATGTTTTGTTTATTTCAAACCTCAAGTAGGCGCGTCCCTGCAGAGACGGGGTGAAAGTGGCAATCGCCCACTCTTACACGTGTGTTGTTCCCTATTGCCGCCAATATAAGTAAATTTTTTATGTTTAAATCTTTTTAGCGAGTTCGAGATTTATTTAACTCCTCTTCGTGGGGTCAACCTGAAGACGATCCTGGACTCTTAAGAGGACGCTACCCATACATTTGTTGTCTCCGTCTTACACACGCACGATATACCAAATTGTGGTTCACTAGTTTCAACAGTGTGCTGTTAGTTTTGATACTAGAGTGAATTGACCTATTATAAAACTTTTATGTAAGAACATTATCTGTGCTTAAGCGTTGCCAATTTTTCAAAATTTTTATTTGCAAGCAAGATATGGGTATGTGAAGTATCAAAAAATAAAAATGCTCATATCTAGCTTGAAAATTAAAATATCGAATAAAAGCCAATGGTTAACCACAGATAATGTTATCAACCAAAAAATGTATAATAGGTAAAATCACTGTAATATCAAAACTAACAGCACACTATTGAAACTAGTGCCATGTCTTACGTGTGTAAGACGGAGACAACAAATGCATGGGCATCCTCTTAAGTCTTAATTTAAAACCATCTATCAAAAACCTCGGGCGAGTGGTAATTTAAGTGATGAACAAAAAATATTCTATGTAAGATAAGTGTCTCCTTTTCCCATGCTAAAAATTAATAATAATAATAATCACATTACAACTCATATTTTAACTGTCAACACTCATTGCCTCGAAAACTTACATTTTTGAAAATATTTGTCTTGCATCATTTTAGGGAATTAATGAACAACATTAATAAAAAGTTATATATATGAAAAATATTTTTACTTTTTCGTAAGACAACATTCCTTTTTTGATTTCAAATTTCAAAGTAGAATATTTATATGTATAAAAATCGAATTTTGAAAGAGCAGTTAATTTTATGAAAATACAATACATACATCTATATAAAAATATTTTTCCTTCCATGTTGGAAGTGTCGTTAATCAGTGACTTCTTTCACATGTAAATAGCAGTCAACATTACTCTAAACATATTATGCTTATCGTACATTTTATGTCGTCATATAACTCATAGATTAATATCTTTTGAATAACAATTAAAAAAAACGGAGTAGAAATTGTGGGAACCAGAGTAGGGTGGGAGGGGGGTGGGTTACCACTTAGCCATCCACTCTGCTCATTTGAACTTTAAATATACTTACCAAATTAACTAATTCGATTTTTAAACTTCGAAATAATCCAAAAAATATTCCCCGCTTCGGAATATAAAATTTTAAAAGGTTTTTGTGATTCGAAAAACTAAAATAATTCAAAAACTTATAACTATAAAAATATTTTCAAAAGTATTTTTACTTAAAATTATGTACCAAAAAATGTTCCAAAAATAACGATTTTGGAGTAACGAATGTTTTTTGTCAAAATATTATGCTGTATATACCTACCTATAATTTATATATTATTGTATACAATGGTTCATATTATACTCTTTCAAATAAAATAATATATAATAAATTGTTTGGAAATATCTAGAGCATGCGCACGCTGCAGAGCGCACTACACACGCAATTGTAAGAACATATTTTCAAACAACGCTGTAATTTAGACAATTTTTCTTTTACAAACTGGTGTGTTTTTGACTTTTTTTGTTGGCACGCGGTATCCATATATAATACATATACATAGCACAGACATATAACATATATCATAACATTTTATTGAAATGTCCCATTTTTTTAAACTTTGTTTTTTTTATTGCGCTCGTACGCCGATACGAAATCCGATTAGAATATTTTTCCAATATTTTATACTTTGTATAATATTATATTTTACGATATTTCGACGTTTTGGATACCTATACTTATATTTCGTGTAGTATAGGTACCCAACCAATACACATATCAGACGCACAATTAGCATAAATTGTTCTCGTCCGATCGTATATAAAATACTTAATAATTAGTATATTATAAGAATATATACATTGAACGAGTGTTATTACTTATTACACTTCACTGGAAATATCGCAAACTACATGTATTAAGACGATCTGAGAAGTTTTCTTTGGATTAAACATTTTGATCATATTAATATATTATAATTATCCCTTGAAATGTCGACGGTAATAAATATTATGCTTATACATTTCACACGCCGCTAACGAATTGCGGTTACTGCAGTTAGAGGTTAGGTTTATAATTTTATGTATCTGCGTTTGATTTCTACTCACATGTATGTATTACGTATAATTTAAACATTTTCAATAATAGTCGACCATTGTTTGACTTTCGTAATCACCGCAATGAAATAATACTATTAAAATGATATTATATTATTATAGTACGACGAACGATTAATTCGCACATCGTGTTTATCATTTCAACTTTACTTGGCTACAAAAATTATAATTGAATATTATAATATAATTAGGTAGACATGTATAGCCATATATGGGTAGTACTTAGGTAGGTGCTCTTTTATAATATAATCGAAACGTATAAGACAATTTTTTATTTTACCATTACGGTATTAAGATCAGCGAATGGATAAAACACTTATAAATCATGTCTATATAAAGATACTCAAAAGGCTAGATAATCGATGCACGCACATCTAACGTGTATTGTTTGGCTGTAAAAAATATATTATAAATCAAATCCTTCTGGAATATCATTTGTACGGACTAATAATAGAATGAAAACATAAAAACGTACGAAGGTGAAGACATTTGTAAATATATAACGAGCAGACGACGTATGAATTATATTTATTTTTTTCAACCGATGCGTGTCAAAACATTCAACCCCGGTAATAAAATACATTAATTTCCCGAGGGTAGAGTTTTAGGTATTTATATAGAAAATAAGACGTTTGGGGGTCTGGGGGATGAAAAAATAGTGTCTCTCTCTCTCGTTTTTAATAACAATAACGCCGCTGCCGGGAATTTAATATTTTTTGCACATATCACATATTATTATATGGGAGGTACTTTCCACACAAATACAAATCTCACAAAAGACTTAGGATTTTCTACGCATGTGAGGAATATCTCCCCTCCCTGCAAACGCAGTAAAAAACTAATTTTTCGCCGAACACAAAGCTGCCATTATCCTTTGGACAAAGCCAAATGTCAAAACACACCGTACCCGTTAAGATTAATCGAAACGCGTGTATCTTTGTTGCCGGTATACATCAAACGGTAATTTTTAAGACCGTTCGAGAAATTCTAGATAGTCTATAACAATATGGCGACCTGTAGATGTATGGCTATATAGGTATAAAAAAAAGTATATATTAAAAAATAACGAAAAAATCTTTTGTTACCTATTCTGTTTTCAAGACTATAGTTTATAGCCAGTTACAACGACATCGCTTTTTTCTTTTTTATCAATTACAAAAGCATGCCTACCTTATGACTTTAACGATTTTCTAGTAACGATTTAATATGCTATAGCGTATATTCGTGTAGTCATCAAACCGCATAAAATAAAATTGTATACAACATTTATCGGTTGTTCACCAATAATCTATTTTAATTTATATCACTTCTGAAACTGGTACTAGGTATAAAATATATTATATATCCGAATATATAAATATTTAGTTTTATAATTGCGAAAAAACAACCAAAGAAGAAAGAACTATAATCACATACGTCGTGACAAGTGGCAAACAAAAATAATTTATGAAAACTATATCAGCTATATGTGGACGTAATAATAATTTTCAGTCTGCTTCATTCAATACCCGAAATCGAATACGTACCTAATCGAAGTCGCGTAAAATTTAAAATTATTGTGTGGTATAACTCGTGTGCGTTATCATGTCTATAGGACATAGGTACTATACATTTTTATACAAGCCGACACAGTCTGGTGTTAAAGTGCTAAAAATGACTGAAGAAGTCGATGACGATAAAATAATTACCCCGAACGACTATTCATACCTACGTCTTAAAACTAAACGAAAACAGGCCTGAAAACAATATTCCAAAGTTTTATACAGCTGCAGTCCCGCTATGAGCGCCCTAAGCAGCAGCATCATAGTGTGCGCTCGTCTCATTAGGACTGACATTCAAAACATAATATACTTAACAGTTTTATGAATACTTAGGCTTTGTTTAATTTACGACTTTGACGGCCGTCGTTGTCGGGGACCAATAAAAAAACGGAATAGCTGGTTACCGAGCGCCGAAAAAGAGCGCTCGAGGAGGGGAGTCGTCGAAATATCGTTCGAGTCCGTCCGGAGTTTTAAATATTTCGAACGTATCCGGACAAACGGGTTTCCCATTGGGCCGTCTATCGGTTAATTTATCGCCTACTGAAGGAGGCTGTGAAAAAACAATATTCTTATTAGGCGATTGTAAATTATTATAATATGTTAGAGGCAGAAATCACAGAAGAATACACTGCAATATTATACACGCTCATTTACAATCCACACGATAATAACATTAGGTAGGTATATACTATCATATACTTGCAGATGTATAAATCCGTTAAACCGAGGTATACAACGATTACGATACGGCGTAAATAGGGTTTTCCCAAGCATCAAATCGGACTATTCGTGCTGCTGCATATTATAGGTATCATATAATAACATCACATAATATCATATAATAACATCACATAATATTAGTAGGTAATGGACGTTGTATACATATATATTGTTGCAGCAGAATATCGGCGATGATGCACCGTCACTGCAGTCGTAAAAAACGGCAACAACAAAATTTGGACGTTTGACGGGCAGTGAAAAAGAATGTTTCGAGTACCTTATTTTTAATTTGTTTTTACAGCATGCCTGGGTTAAAGTCATGTACTCACGTCACTTATAGTTGTTCGCAGTGGTACGCGAGCAAAGAATCTTGAATGACAGTGAAAGGGGGGGTCCGAGCAACATTCGAAAGATATTGCAATTATATCCGTGTATTCCGTGTACTGAAATAAAGTCTGGGAGTGGGGGGTGGTGTATGTTTCCAATTAGGAAAGAAAAAAGACCGGTTCGTTTGAAATGGTCCCCGACATTCATAAGTGTTCACCACTCGCGGTACATATAGTGAATTCGTAAAGATTTAAAAAAAACTGAAATTGCAATAAATTCGTTACCTGCCGTGTAGACTTGTCAAGAGATTGGTATATACATATGCATATTTAGGCTCCGTAACTACATAGATATTGTGGGAGAGGGGCTATATAGTCCCACGCGATACATTATACCGCGTTCGGCAAGATAACAGATATTATTATTTATTATAATAGTTAAATATATATATAAATAAATATTGAAATGCATTTATAGTTGTATACAGCTATATATTTTTGCAGGGTTTGATGTCCTACTGCAATCGTTACTTCAATGGTACGAACGCAATCGACGAAAAAAAAAACACTATTAAAACATAATTCTGAACAAATTACAAAGCGAATTTTCCGAATTCTGATATGATATACCACCCCTCCGTCTGGGATCACCCTTCCGGAAAATGCGGCACCCCGAACTTGACTCAATATTATTTTATATAATAAATACAAGTGCGACTGGTGCGATTGGCACTGTATATATTAAATAGGTGGGTACGGCAGTGTTACACGCGCGGAAATTTCGTTTTGCCAATGCGAGACGATCAAATTACTGTTCGGTAGCCGCATGGGAATATTGTGTATTATACACATGTGTTCACGTATACATATTATATATACGTATTTGAAGCTTCCGAGTAAAAGCTATTCCGGTAGATGGCCCTGGCGAATCGTTTATTTACGTTCTCGCGAGAAATCGGCACTATTCTTCTGGACCACGCGTGGGCAAAAACCAAATACATGACGTATGTATATATGGAATAGGTAAACTCGTTTTTATATATATATATTATATACTATGAGCAGCACTGTAAAGGGTCTCGTTATGCTGACACGCACACACCCACACACACATATGGGTATATATGACTGTATAGGTACCATCCCAGACTTGCAGTGTTCGCAATTCCGCTAAAGGTCGGCAATACTATTTTCCGCCCTCTCGTTTTATCTATACTGCAGCACAGAGTATATACACCGTTCATTGACGACGATTTACTTTCATGAGTCCGATCACTGTTCCTGGGGGAAATTCTGAATTATTTCGTATACGCGATGTTTTCTCGTACTTATATAATATATATGTATGTATTGTATTAAATATATATATATATATACCTGTATTGTAAACCGTCATTTGATGCTCCGCAAACACAAACGTTTATATACCTATACATGTTATATACGTGTGTGTGTATACGGAAGAAACGGTTGTAGAAAATATACACATTACACGTGTATAGCAGTTTATATATAATATATTAGGCTCCCCCCCCCCCCAAGTGCATCAATATATATTTTATATATATAGTTAATGATGTTTTCTCCGCGCTTTTAATTTTTGAATGAAAAATTGTGGTAAAACGATCAATAATTCACGATGAATCGCGATCGATTTGATTAATCAATAATGATGAGTACAGCGTACTCATTGATATTTCATTAACAATTTCGAGCACAAGTAAAAACTTTTTTAAATTCAAGCTAGTTGTATAGTGTTTGTGCGATTTCAACTATAGGTACTAATAATATATTACTCTGTGCATACTGAGGTGGCTTATAATTGCTACATTTTCAAATACCCCCTAAGGTCTCAACAAAATGTCTAATCTTAAAAAAAATTGGAATGTACAGTGTTATATGATCTTATATTATATCTTAAGTTTTGCAGGGTAGTATAGAGGGCGATATGCTCGGTGGAGTTATTGTTTGTGTTGCTCTGACAGATTATAATATATTTTATTATCATATTTTAATATATCGGAAGCGCGGTATCTCGGGTAAAGGGCGTTTTGACCAATACACCCTCCAGCGAGGGGGCTGATCGCATTTTGGATATGACATGATATAATATGTACGTGCATTTATTATAACATGTGACGTGTACGCGGGATCCAATGCGTGGTACGGTGATGCGTTTGGTGGTGTTTGGAAATACGAAAGAGGTCCGCTGGCGAGACAGTTGGTAGGTAGGTGTGTGTGACGATGCGGAGGAGGGGCAAAAAATAAAGTCGGGGTCCGGCGACGACGATCGGTCGCAAACGGATTACGCGTATATTATACACTATATGCACGACCCAGCGGGGCTGCCGCCGGATAAGTACACATGTATAATAAATGATAATATATATATATAAATGATAACACGCATATATATATATATATATATAGTCGTTTTTCCGTTCTCAAACGCCGCCGGGGCAGTCTTTTCACGCAGCGCAACTACAACTATACAGCTATATACCACACACTATAGACATAATATAACGACGACCACTCGGCGTTATTTATAGATATGTGTACGCGGGTGTGCGTGCGTTGTGCCCGTGATTTACACAATGGAAGTTTTGGCGAAGAAATCCGATAGAACGGATATATACAGTATACATGTATTTGTATACAACAATATTATACTGTGCGAGTAGAAGCTATGTAAGATAATATGTATATAATAAAATATCGCCGATTGTATATAATACACTGCTGCAGATATCGCGAGCTCGTCCGCTTCGGCTGGGTCACAGGGGATTCGGTTTTTTCTCTTCTCATTTTTTTTTATTATTTAAAGATATATTTCCGCACATACGACTTATATCTGTGTGTGTGGGTAATATCAGACGATGATATTATATACTTGCGCACATCCTAGCAGAAAATCCCTATGATGTCCCGCAGATAAATCTCATAGGGATGACGAGACGTGTATATACGTTTCGGTGTTAAATTAAAGGAAGAAAAAGCAAACCCTCTTGGCTCTACCACCATTTTCCGAAGGCGTGTTGTTACTAGACGATAAGTCGATAAATAGTACATAATACATAATATATATTATACATGAGGGTTGTCTACGATTTATCACATATTTTATAGCTATTATTATTGTTTTACCTATTATATATTTTACCTGCATCAAACATTTTGTCGTAAACCTCATGATTTTTTTTTAATAGTATGGTGTTTAAAAGACTAAAACGTACTCTGTAGTATGATTTTTAGATTCGGAGCGATGAATGTATTGATTTTACAATAATCTGTGTTTTTTAATTTTTTAATTTTGGTGTCTGTCACCATCGCTTGGAGCAGTAACACTGCTTCGACTTTTTTCTACAGTATTATCTTTCTAGATGGGAAAGTGAATCTAATTGGTGCAGTCAGGAAGTCAAAAATTAAGGAGATAAAATTCCCAATAGTTTTTAAAAACGCCAGGATAAACAACATAAAAATTAAGGGAAAACGGAAATTTTCACGCTAAATCGGTTTTTGACAAAATCTATTGGATAATAGAATAGGTCCGATCGAAGGTCTCATATCCACGTCATTTTGGTATTGATTCGTACAAATCAGCAGATAATATCATATTATTGTTTCTTTTTTTTCGTCTAAGATATTCGTTAGTTGACCATCGCTATTAATAATTGTCTCGTAAAAAATAAAACTATAATTTTATCATGACGAATAAAATATTATATTAAATAGTACATCGGTGTAGTATAAAACGAGTTATAGTTTTACCTACTTCGCAGATAATATTATAATCTCTTTGCAATTATTTGTGGCATGGGTGCCCGTATATAATTTAATACTTTATTATAATAGCTTGTACGTATATTAAGATGACCATCGCATATAATATAACCGAGACAAAAAATTATGTATTTAACGATTTTTGGAGATGTTCTTCCAATCGTCCCATACACATTTGTGCAAATAATACAACATTTTTGGACACGCATTATATGTATATTATACAGCCTTGGACGCGGTCGTCGGCAAGTCATAAATTATACGTTAAAACCAATATTTTTACGCGCATTTCCATTTTTAGTAATAGAAGCGGACATTTTCGGACGTTTTTTTTTATAATAACTAATGGCCAACTTTATACACTGAGCGTATCTGCAGACGGTCACTATATATAATACTACATCGACCATCGCTCTTACCTGCCTATATATAATATACAAATACGACGTGTTCCCGACGAACACGATTTTACTAAAAGCTTATGGTAATATTTTAAAAAATACTATATGATTAAGATGAGGCTTTGTAAGTGTTTAAATATTATTACATAATAATATTTATAATATTATTCTTATTTACAATGACTTACCCGGCGACGAACGCCAGTTTGCGAGTTGTATCGGTGGGCACTCTCACCTCAGTGTCTCGTTAATATACGACGGGGCGAGTCGACGAAAAAAAGCGGCTTTTTTTTTTAAATAATAATATTATATTACGACGACTATGGTCGCATACCGATGTCTCGTCGTTTAGATAACAACGATTTGATCGAGACTCCTCGTTTCTCTAAATCGTCTTGGAAAAATTGTGCCTTATAACTATATATTAAATTTGTGATCACGTGATATTTTATTTCCAAACCGCACTTTTTAAACGCTGAAAAGGTACATACAGAAATACCAACATATTATAATATTATTATGTGATTTACCGTCGACGTGCGATATTTTATGTTTTAATTTGAAAACTAATATTGCATTCAACTATATGTGAAACGTGATTTAAAAATTAAATTTACAAATATTATTACAATATAATAAACAGATTTTGTTCGTATATTAGAGTATAGAAAAACATTATCCATTTCAGCCGAATCAATTAAAATTAGGTACCTACTTAATTATAATAAATCGCATTAATAACACCTTAACGGTGTACCGCAACTGAGCTATAAACGCGTATCTGGTATATGGAAAAAATACCATTTCACACCACGCTATAAAGGTACATTTATGGTACGTAGTTTGGGTATAAACATATGCTTATTGTTTGTATTATAATAGCTATTATAGCTCGTGACATCTGTTTAATATTATTGCCGACTGTATCATGATTAAGGTTGTGCGTACTTGTTACACGGTACTAGGTTTCGAACATCTTAGATATGGACTAAGATTATAATCATTAACTATCGAGTAAAATATATTCGTTTTACTGTGATGAACAATAATAATTAATATTTGAAATGGATTTACGGTCCCGTCTACTCCCCTGTAGCAACTTGTACTAAAATTTGGTATGATCTATATCGAGGTAAAATATCTCCCTAGTCCCTAAATATACTCCATCTCAATAAGGTACAAAAAACAATTTTTATTTCTCTATATTATACATAATTAAAATTCCTGTGTTAAATAATATACTCGTGGTAACGCGCCGTGAGAATATGGTAAATAAATAATAATATAGAAGTAGTTACTCAATTTTTTATATTTTTTATCCTCACATTAATAATTGCTGGTCAAGGTGTAGTATACGCACTGTTTTTATTTTTGAAATTAAATTCTCAATTGATAATATTGTTATAAAATGTTAATTATTCCGAAGTTATTTATACTCTAATAGATAACCATGGTTAATGTCTACGATTGTGGTTGAATTACATGTTTAGTCCTTATTTGAATATTTTAAAATTGATACAAACTGTATGTGAAATGGAAATTGTTACCTAAGTTATGCTACTGTGTTGGTTGTGTTTAAACAATATCATATTAATATATAGTTATAATGCACCTAAATTATCAGTCCGACAGACCCTCTCGACATTATAACGTTGCAGTTGCATAATATGATGGGTAATGTTCATAATAATTAGTAACTATTTGCAAGCCACGGTCGATTTATGCTATGGAGATCGTTCTATGTTCGTGTTTATCAGTTTATCAACCTTATTTTTTCCACACTAATTATATTTTGAACTTTAAATTGACTTTTATATTTTACAAAATAAAATTATTAGTTAATATTATAATTTATTTTCAAATGTCATTAAAATATCCATAATATCAGAAAAATTAAAATTGTTTTGTACCGTTTTATTCTAAGAAATTTTGTAAGTTGATTTTAATTATTTTTCATATTTGGTACCTATACCTATATATTATGATTATTTAAATTAATTACACTTATGCCGAGTTTAGCCATAATTTTTAAAAACATCTATCGTGGTGTCCTAAATGATGATCCTATATAGGTACAGCTGAAACAATGTCAGAAACTGTGAAAAACAATAGATTTTGTTCAGTTTCAATTTCTAATCCTATGTAAATATATGTACATATTATATGTTATACAAAATACTCTTTTATATTATATGAGTAGACTTTGAACATAAAAAACAGTTAAAGTTTTCACAGTTTCAAGGTTAAAAGTTTGAAACAATTTCTTCAGACACGTCAGAATATTAGGTATTATGAGTTTCTACATTCCCACGACAGTTGTTTATTCGTGCTCATTAGTTATATGCTTTCATATTCCTACAAAAACATTAACAATTATTAAAGTTCATATATATGTTTATGTATAGTATAATAGCATTTAGTATCTTGGTATGAATATATTAAAGTAAATCATAATCTCCTTGGAATATTTTTCACAGTATAGCTATATGCTCGGGTATATTTTATACGCTTCCTATGTATATTATAGTTTAGGCTTTCGAATGTTGAGTACAATAACAATAACTCGTATAAAGAAAGTCCCTATCGTCTTACATTCAACCGCCGACCATCACCGTGAAGATCAATACTGTATATAGCATATTATACAATATACACCTATACACATATGTATATTTATAATGTATCATATATGCATATAAATACGTGCGCGTTCCACTCGCTGCTATAACCATATTATATGTTTTTTTTTTTTTTTTTATTTTTGAATTAAGAAAATTTAACAATCTGTACTCATGGTACAATAAGCTTAAAAGATATTTGAATACAATAGTAATAGAATTAATACAAACAAAAAAATGCGGCAGCATTCATTTATATGTAATGCTATTCTTATTTAACATGAAAATCGTGAATTGAAGAGACTGTCCAGCAACAGCACTTCGGCATATTATATGTATATTACAATTTATTATTATAAAATATGTGTAGATACTGCACCGGAGGTTTATTTTCTCGAGGAAGCATCGCGTATCGCACGTTTTTTTTCCCACTACTATTATACGATGTGACCAGAAAAACCGTGGAAACGGCCCCGAGTGTTTTAAGTTATAATAATATAATAGGTATGTATATATTATAATATGAGCGTGTGCGTTTGTGCCCGCTTATGTTATTGGTGTAGTGCGTGTATAGATTTTTTCTTCAAAAAACAGCCGTTACCCACACGAGCGGCGGCACGGATATAAATTCACGTTGACAGGATTACTGTTTTAAGGTTATTAAAAACGAAAAAAAAAACAAAAAAATCCGATTGCCCGCTGCAACAGGGAAGCGTGCAGTGCGGACGAAATCGATTTTTCGACTTTTCGGACCGAATGCTGTTTACATTTCGTGCGGCCATATTATAATAATAATATACGTTTATTATTATATGCGTAAGTGTCGTGTTACCGGGCAATTTATTATTGTAGGTAGGACGTATAGTCCAGCGAGGGCCACCATAATAATGGTATACGGTTACGTCGTATGCCTACGCGTAAAAACTGTATGTTTTTTGTTTCTGTCTCTCGGAAACGAAAACAAATGTATAAAAAAAAACCAAATAAATACACATTATAGATAGATATATACTATTGTGAGTGTATATTATTATTATCCTGCGCGTTTACGATTGTTTTATTTTCGGTATATTAGGTACACAATATTTGAAAATCTCACATTGACAGCTGGCGACGCGCGTCGTCGTGCAACGATTGGTCGTTTCCACGGCTACTATTGCTAGGTTTTCTAAAAGTCAATATGTATTTGAAAAATAATATAGTAAAAGAGGTATATTATATAGGTAAGCATTGTTTTTAAGATAAAAAAAAATTATTTTTCATAAATATTTCAGACACCGAGACCGGACCGATATATTTTGATGTTTTTTTGTTCAATCGTTTATTAATTATATTAGAACTGTTATAAATCGGTACTAACTAAAAAAAAAACTTCAAATTATTCCTAAGAATCGTATACCTATCGAAACTAAATTTGTAACTCACAACATCATAAAGGCGCTATCTAACTCTTGCTACTACCTGTGTTATACAATAAAAACGATAAGTATTATTTGTTTGGTAAAAGTCATCTTGTAGTCGATCGCTGTTATACTTATTCATATTCATATGATATTTCACATCGATTTAGTGCGATATTAAAATATAGGTTCAACTATCATAATTACAGAGTTGTTTCGATCATGTGTGGGTAGTTTCATAAAATCATAACATAACATAATATTATTTTTTTAATATTTATATATATTTACACTTTATGTTACTATACTGTTTCGTATTTTCGTGAAAATCCTTGCATTTCGGAAATCCTTGCAAATCGTAAAATCCACAGACACGTGTACAATGTTTATAATTTAGACGTATTAAATATAAGTATAATTGTAATCAGATTAAAGTATAGTAAGTACTAGTACTGCGGATTTAACGAAGCACGCTCAACTATAAAATAAATACAGCTAACTATATTAATTAAAATAAAAACTATAAAATTGTTTCTTGTTTTCTTCTTCAAGACTCAAGAGGTATACGCACTGCAGTTGGTATAGGTGCAATATATATATATATTATGTCGTGTATAACCTTTAAAAATGTCATCGTTGTCAAATTATTGGTAAACTATTTAAATATTATACATACCAACAAACAATGTCTCTATGATGTATATATAAATAAACTACCTGTCTATACCTACCTATACGCATTACTATTGTAACTTTGGATGAATTATTTGTACGCCACGAATGACATGGAATAAGAATTAATGTAAAATGTTTGGATGTGGATAACTTGCAGGGTGTACAGTGTACACTGTACAAGTCACCAAAACACTTTTACTAAATTGTAAACAGGAGAGTATCGAAACAAATTTAGTTTTACGTGTATTCTTATGTATGTATAGGTACTACGTAAACGTGTATTGTACTCCCAGGGCTTTTGAGTGTATAACTTTTTTATTTCATCGTCTTTGTAAAGTCAGAACTTCAAAACTTAGAGGCAATTTTTCGGGTAACTTCATACGATAAAATAAAACTCAATTTTTAAGAAGGAAAAGTGTTACTTGGCGTTCTTTTTAGTCCAGATACAATATTAATAATATTATACACGTCCCCTCGGACCTCTTGATCAACAACAATATTAAAACGGACTTGGTAAGACTATGGCGTCGAGACTTTGGGCGTATAACCTAACCAAAGCTCACGGTCGTGTGAGTTATACCACGCAATCGGCGACAGCGTTAACAACGAGCGTCTTATCACCCGGTCCTTTTATTCGACCCTTCCACCTTCATCCCCACAAGAAACCGTCCAGGCCAAAATTATCGGTAAGCCGGCAGTGGCAGAGTACCCTGTGTCCTATGTATATACGAGCACTTATCCGTCATAGTGGGCCATTTGGAGCAGTATAGCTGCTCAGTGCAGGTACCAATTTATTATAATAGCCTATACATTATTCAGCACTATATTATACCGCGTGGTTAATAATATAATCTAATATTCCGTGAAGTTTCGTGTCCGTGGTTGTGGTTTGTCCCGAGCCTCCGTTTAAAATCCGTCTCTTATAATATAAATGCGAGCTTATACTTCATATAGCAGACCCGCGGCCGGTTTAATTTATTAAAACTCTCCATCACGGGAAAATGTGCGCACGGCGGCGCGGTGGCAGTATTTCCCTGGGGATGAATTCGAGGGGCTCACGTTGGCGCGGGCGGTCAGAGAGCGGGAGAGACAGAGCGAGGGAGAGATACAGAGAGAGACTGAGAGAGACAGAGACAGAGTGACAGAGAGCGAGATAAAGAGGGAGACGGCGGTATATATAGCGAGCGGGAGAGGGACGCAGATGGTCCACCGGTCGGCCCGCTGCACGGAGGCTGCAGCGGGTTGGGTTTTAACGCTGATGTGCGGTCTCTAACTCGTATCTCTCGCGAGCGCCCGGCCAATGGATTTTCCCCCCAAGAGCTCTCGTCGGAAATTGAACAAAGTTTGCACCCCCTCCATCGTTCTCACCCGCAGTTCGTGCCCACTCACCCCCTTACTCACGCCACCGTTCACAAATCGCGATCCTCATCCTTGCCACCGCCACCATACCGACGCCGGTCGTTCTCTGACCTCTACCGCCGCCGGGCTCAGACTCTGTATACATATATGTGTGTGTGTGTGTGTGCGAGGACCGGTGATGTCGTGCTGTATATACGCACAATTCTCGTCACGGTTATTATTATTACACCACTGCGGCGCACTACTATTTGCTACGTTTAATAATGAAAATTGCTTTTTGTATACGCTGCGTGCCTCAAGTATAATTTATATATATAAATGGAAATGGTTTTCCTCGCGTCGATGACGACGGAACATGTGTATATATTATTACGCCAAATTATGTCGGTAGCTACTATGTTAGACAACTTATTACACTACACGCATCATATTATTATTATTATATCATACAATTTTTTTCAAATTAAGTTGTAGCGAATTTAAGAAAATTGTATTCACAATGCCACAATGTCACATTATACAAAAATATTACTACGAGATCATGTTAAAACTTTAAAATTGTAACTACATATAATTAAGTCTATAAAATATAATAGCACAATAGTATTTGTAATTTAGGTACGTCGGTACAGAGTATAAAGTATAAGCTATAGTTGAAAAAAAATCGACTAGGTATATATCTTGATTTTAAATGTATGGGTCAAAAATATAATATTATGTTCGCACACATGCATTGTTTTTACTCAAAATTTCACTGCTATACTTATATATATAAATATATTTAAAATGTGTATATAAATTACTAAACGCATATAGAGCACATATACTTAATTTCATTCAAACTTATATTATTTAGATATAGTAAATTCATATAGACGTTACACGTTACTGAAATTCTCTAGGAAAATTTAGTGGTGATAAATAATATATTCTGTCTAAACAGTGTGAACTCAACATAAAATGTGTTTTGAGGATCATGCATTATTATTATTATGGTCGGGTCACAATGTTCAAATTTTCAATAACATATAGTTATTGTGTTATTGAGATATTTATAAATTATTTTTTATATGCCTTAAAATAACATTTAATAAAATAATGAAAAATAGTAGACGAGTACTTTTAAATATGCATTACTCTATACATATAGATTATAGATGAAACATATATTGTCATTCGAACTCAATGACATTATCTATTATTATCTTCAGCGATAATTAAAATAAATTGTAACAAGTTCAATGATATTATTGTATAATATTATCCAACACACTCGCTCAGCAAACACAAAAATCTTAAACAACTCATCGTCGAGCATAAAATAATAATCTGTCAATAGGTAACAAGTATAATGGATTGCGATTAAATGGTTTACTTAAAATATCTCAAATATTTGTCGTTCACTACCAAGTGCCAACATACATAATATGTTAATATTACATAAAAAATATATTAAAACGCAATAATAATATGCAGTGTATACCTAAAGTGGTCCTCTTTTTCGTAGGTATCTATATAGGTAGCTACATTATATTTTGTGATTATCACATTCATTAGCAATATTATATTAGACAATAATATGATAAATTGTGTACTATATGAAATAGGTATGTACCAACTATTGTAACGATAGTAATAATTATTTAAATCGGACCCACACACGTACACACACTCACAGGTATTCGAACACGTTTTATATACGATATTATAATATAATAATAGCATGAGGACGGTTTGTAATTTAGTTTTCTATCGACCGCGCGTTGTAGGTACACAATAGTCGACCTAAATTCGAGTACACAAAAAAGTCCGGGATCGAAAATTTTTTGGTTGTGGTGTGTGGGGGGGAGCCGATGACCACAAAGGGCGATAATAACAATAATAGTATGTGCACGGCACAACAATAGTCTGATTATTATATATTTCTTTGGACGTGTGCGTGTGAGTATATTATAATAATATATATAACGAGGCGAGCGTATAGGATTACCATCGGTGTCTGTATACGGGGCGGGACTCGGGACCCATATAGCGGCCATTATTATTGCTGCTACAGCGCAGCAGAGGTCCACTTGTTTATAAATACAAATAATATCTCGAATTTTTCATTTCTCCGCGTATACTAAATATTTTTATCCCGAGTGTTTTACGGTGATAATATATCTGTCGAACGGCGTAATAAAAATATTATAAGTTATTGTTTTTTTTTTTTTTTTTACGAAACAAGTATTATAATATATTGTTTTATATACATGTATAATATATAGGTCCATGCATATTATTATTATAAATACATGGTGCTGCTAATACACCTATATGATATAATGTATAATATATAATGGTAGTTTGTTCAAACTGTGTTTATTCACAGTAGGTATGCGTAGGTATATAATATGTGATATGGACGATGTAAAATTATGTTTTCGAATATATTATAATATTAGGTATATAATATTTTAGTTTTGATTCGTCGTTATACAGCCGCGGACTCAGGTATCCGGCGGAATAATAAAATAATAATATTAATATAATATTAAATATTTTGATATACTTAAGAACGGCGTGCCGTACAGAAAAATATCTTATAAATTTTAATAATATATGAGATATTTTTCTATATATTATAGGTGGTATATAGATGTATTCGAACGTCGTTATACTATAATACGTATAGCTGGCATGCAATGCGACGAGAATAATTTGAATAGTTTACGATGAATTTAAATCCATAAAAAAAATGCACGATATATATAGGTACATCGTTAGTGTTGTAAAAAAAATACTTGAGTAAACATAGCACTTACAATGTACCGGTCACTTCCGTTATACCTACATAATGTTATATTGGTACCCAATTGAGTGTTATTTATAGGTATCCCTACATATATAAAAATATCTAAGTGCCTACCTACTTGCATAAAAATTGAGGATAAATAATTTATAATAATAAATACGTGCGGTAGTGTAGATAAAATATTAAATATGCAGAGAATGTTATAATATTTAGATTTATTTTATTGCGGCGATCAAAACTACTGCGTACGTATTCGGCCGTTGCTCTGTGGGTTTTCAATATATTATGGCTATTACTATTAAAAAAAAAAAAAAAAAAAAAATGTTTTTTTCACACTCTTCGTGATCGAAAGGTGACGAAAGAAAAAAACACCATGTAAAAAATGAACGTCCGGTCGGAACTATATACAGCGCGTATATTATCAATCGTCGTGTAGACCTGCGCTGCAGTATAATTTATAATTATATTTATAACGATGAGTACGAGTGAACAATATATTATAATATATGTATGGGTACTACAGTCCGATGTTTGTACCGTATTATACCGCGTATGTGGTTACTATCATTGTGTTTATTAAGGTGCATTTTCACTTAGCTATACGTCGAGTATCGTGTCGCACATGGGCACCGTGGACGCGTGGTAATCCTAGGTATATGGTTATGAAAGGTAAGGCCATAAGGATAACCAAATTTGAACTGTAGTCAATTATTGGTATAGGACCTATATTTACTCTGTTGCAACTTGGTTATTATATGGTACCAAAATGGTAACGGCCAATCACAATTTGATCGACACGACACGACACATGATATATAGCCCTGAATTCGGCCTTATATACGTCTTATTAACGATAGAAAGTTATAAGCTGTTCGGGCACCTGTGTAATTTATATGTTATTTTTCTAGTTTCCCGATACAGATCCACCCCCCGCCGATCTAAAAATTGATAAGCTTTCTAGATTTTTAAAATAATAGAAAAAAAACTCTTCATGTAATAAGACCAAGTAAATTATATTTGCATTACTCGTCTGACAATTAGACCATAAAATTATATATTTATTATATTTTATACTATAATATTATGTATATTGCATATTGTACAGAGCGATTATATAGGTATTATAATATCTATAAGTATACGGGATGATTAAAAAAAAAAAACAATAATACTTTATATACATACATTTTTATTAAATAATATGTGATAGCTGCTATAGCCCGAAGGTCTTACGTAAATGCATTGTGCGTGTTATCTATATTTGAATTATATTATAACCATTTAAATTTAGATATTATAATATTGTCTATAACAGAAAACTATTAGTTACTATTATTTGTGTGGTCGTCTCAGACCTGTGATTGCATTATTGTATGTTTTTGCATATAATTACTGTCAATAAGTTTCATTGTTTTTGTAATTTTATTTTTTTTTATATAATATTCAGAACTGGTTTGGCATTGGTAATATGTTTTTTTTACATGTTTTTACATCTGTAGTATATTTTTATAAAGTATTAACTTGTTTATGGTTAAAAAAAATGTACAATACCTATAGCATAAACGATCGAATTTGGCCAAAACTGTATAGCTTGCCTTAGTGTCTGCGTACTGCACCTGTAAAATATCTATAATAATATATTTATGTGATTTCAGGGACTCGACCGCACCGGAATGAGAAAATAATCATATAATATTATCATGGATTGTTGGGAGCACGAACGTCGCGACCTGCAGCTGTACGGCGGATACAACCGCAACGATGACACGGAAATCGAGTCATCAAAAGATAATAACAATATAATAATTATTATTATTGTTATATTATTATCATTATTATTGCGACCGATTTGCTGCAAGTCGACGGTGGCGGCGACGGCGTCTTTCCCACTACAATAATAATAATAATAATAATAGTATTATGTAGCCACGCACAATGAGCAATAAAAATTAATATCACCGGTTCAAACGGCTCTGTTAAAATGTCCCGTTTACGACGGCGTTATCAGTGTTTAAACGGTTGTTATTACGAGCCATTTTGTACCATACATACATAACATAATAATATATTGTTACACATACATATCACCACCGCGTATATAATAGCTAGTGTGTGTGTATGTGTTTTTATTTCTAGACTTTATTATTTTCTTTACAGCGTACCGTTTAAGATTATTACCATTTTTTTTTTTTTTTATATTTTTATTATTGGTTGTATACACTTATTATTATTATTATTATTATTATATTTACTACGATCATAAATCCCGCGTACAATGATTTCAATACGACTAATTTTTTTATATATTTTTTATTGTATTTTAAACGGACAGGTTTATCGGTTTACTGCGTTTTTATTTTTATGTCTGTGTACATAATATACGTATTAAAACAGTATAATAATACTACGACTATGTACACGACGAGAAACAATTTTCTACACACATTCACACAACATAATATGACCAATGTAATAATACTATATAAACGCGCAACAATATTTAAAAGTCTATAACGATTTATATTGGATCAGATTTTACTATTAAAAAATTGTATCGAAATAAATACTCCTGGGATAGGTAGATTAGGTTTGAACTATAATAATATATCTATCTACCATGCAGGTAACAACTAGGTACCTATAATTATTTGCGATTGTCAAAAACTACTTAAGTCTGACTTTTATTGTGTGAACCTATTATTAATTATTTTTTCATATTTATAATTTTTCCGCTGTTTTTTTTTTTTTCGAATTAATTGTCATCGTTTCTTTTATTGCGCATGAAGTCATAAATATCTTTTTATATTCATCATTATATTTTTATTGTTCATGCACGGTTATACTATACTATTCACAAAAGATTAATAATATATTTTTATTACCTCAATATTATTTATATAGGTACAAGTTATAAAATCATCATTCATCATTTACAATACTAATTATCGTTCGTCTATAAGAAAACATAATTAAATTTAAATTTTTACACTCCTATATTAACGATTCAATAAAGACACTTCTTTGAACCTATACACAAAAAGTATATATACTTAATATATCCTTAGGCTTTTTGCTATAATTTATTATATAAGACAGTACGACCGAATTTAATTTTTGCATTATACGTGATTTGTACTTTAGAGAATATTTGTATGAAGAAATAACAAAATGTTTTATATCTTATATCAGCGGTTCCCAAACTGTGCGCCGCGGCGCCCTGGTGCGCCGCGATGTCTTTTTAGGGGCGCCGCGTTGCCGTAGAAATTTACCTAGTCTAAAAATAAATTTTAACTCGATAACGGCGGCGAGGGTAATGCGACAAAACCGATTACTATAATATCGGTAGACAAAAATAATTTTTTTTCTCCGACTTCACAAAACTGATAAACTGTTTATCGTTATCGGTTCTGACGCATTATCCTCACCACCATTAATGAGTTTAAATTTATTTTTAGACCATAGTCATGACTTTATGAGACGTTTGATAAAATTTGTTTTCGGATTAGTATGACCGCCAGTCTCGCGTAGTGTGTTGCTCTATCGTGTATTCGTGTTCGTCGTTTTTATATAGAAAATTTGTTAATTTTGTGACTTTTTTTAAATCATGGATCGATTTTTATTGAACAGTCATAAACGTTGTGAAGAGGAGGAAAGTATACCCTCAACCAGTAACAGCCCGACTGTAAAAAAACGAAAATATCGGAAGTATGATGACAATTACTTGGAATATGGTTTTACTTCGACAGAAGTGAATGGTGAAGAAAGACCATTATGTGTAATGTGTATGAAAGTTTTAGCACCAGAATGCATGTTGCCAAGTAAATTGAAGCGCCATTTGGAAACGAATCATAAGTATAATTATAATAAGCATAATCATAATTCCGTTTTCGACATCATATTTGTGTGAAGCTGGGTTTTCGGCGGTTGCTGTAATAAAAAGCAAGTATCGAACCAAAATCAATGTTGAAAAAGAAATGAGAGTAGCTGTGTCTTGTTTAATTCCAAGATTTGAAAAAATGTGCAGTGATATGCAAGCACATCCATCACATTAATTTTATACCTATCTATTTCGACCTCTAAATATAAATGTAAATCTTCAAAAATAATTAAAATGTGTAAAAAGTATATAACTAAAATTAAATAAATATTCTTGTATTATTATTAAAAAATGGTCTGGTTTTTATTTGTTTTTTATTCATTTTTTATGATTAGTCATGCTATGTCTTGGGAAGGGCGCCTTGAGAAAAGTTTAGTTCAAAAAGGGCGCCGTGAGCGAAAAAAGTTTGGGAACCGCTGTCTTATATAATAAAACGCTAATAACGCGTATAAGATCCGCGGGGAGCGCTCACGGCACTCCGCGTTTCTTCCATGACGACCAATCACAATACTTCCCGCGCGTTCGCTATAAATTCCGCTCGCTTATCTCCCATTTCCTTATCGACGAACATTTTCGAACATTATTATTATTATTATTAAAAAAAAACCCGTGTTTTTCAATTTTTTGACGTGATAATAACGTCTTATAAATCGATTACCCCGCGACCGTCGGGCGGAGTGGGGGGACCCATTAAACGAGTAATTATTTTTGACCAAGTATAACTTAGCCGGTATTCGACTTAGAGACCCCGTACCAATGGGCATCTCAATTTTTTAGGCCCCAGATGAATTTTCAACATTAGGGAACCAAAGCCCCCACCCCCCCCACATTTTGAGTTGAGTATAACTCGGCCGGAATTCAAGTTAAAGACCTCGGACCAAGGGGGAACCCATTCTTTTTATGAATACTACCGTTTTCCGCTTTAGGGAACGGGGGCACCTCCTCCCCCCCTTTTTGGATTTTGCTTTTTTTATGGATTTTGGTCCGGGAGAGTACTAACACCCACCTCGCCAAGGGGAAACTCGGGGTTTTGAGTTTTTGATAGGATTTATTGGGATTTTCTTAAATATTGTTTTTATTGATAAGGAAAGTGATAAGAATTTTATTTTATCGCCGCGAGCACGGCGACGCGGCTTAAGAGTCATACATTTGCCTCGAAATTTCATCTGAGTAGGTGGCTAGGTTGGTTAGGCGTTAGGATAGGTGAGTCGAGGGTCGTGGGTTCGAAACCGCCGTCCGGGATTTTCGGTTATTTGCGGCGGCCGTACTAAATCAAATTTCTTATTTTTGCGTTTTTTTTTTTCGTCACATTTATCATTTTTAACAAAAATTTTTTTTTAATTTGCATTATTATATTATATATATTATTATTATTCGTTTGACGATATTTATTGGGCAAAAAAATTATTATAATTAACATTTACCGACGCACCTACATGTTTCTTTTAATAATACATTATAATATAACTAACCTACGTGTAGTACCTACTTGATATATTACAGTTTTTACGTGATTCCGATTTGGTTAAATACTGCTACAGATTATAAATACTATATTAAAAAATAGTACGACTGTAATATGACTGCTTCATTTGCCGTTTTTTTCGAAAATTCGAGTCCCGGGGTGGAGTAGTGTGTCGGAAACGAGAGTATGTGTAGTGTATTCATTTATAGATACCTACGTTTAATAGGATAGTAGTACATTTCAATAAAATTTGTTATTCACCAATATAATTATCTATTTGTTAATTTGACTTAATTCTCATAATTAAATAAATATACATGGAAGGTATATTTTAGAAAATATCCAATCAGAAAATTAGATTTTGTCCACTTATTTGTTATAACCGCGAAAACATAACAATGATTACATTGATTACAGTGAAGCCTAACATAAAACACCTGATAACTGTTCTCTATAATTATCAACAAATACAATTTTATTACCTCCTGTATACTTTTTCATATTTGAACGGCCGTTTCGAGCACTTTTCGCTGTAGGCGGATTGTCCGTTCGGGAATCGGATTTCACCCGAGATGACTGATAGCTAGACACTCAAACTCAGAATCCGAATTTCCGATTTCAACACACATACGAGAACCGGACACACACGCCCGGTGCATGGTCTGCGATCCGACGTAGTCGGATTGCCTACCTGACTAGCTACTTGCATACGAGCGACTTACACCCCCACTGCATCTGACACTCGGGAATCGACTTTCACCCGAGATGACTGATAGCTAGATACTCAAACTCAGAATCCGAATTTCCGATTTCAACACACATACGAGAACCGGACATACACGCCCGGTGCATGGTCTGCGATCCGACGTAGTCGGATTGCCTACCTGATTAGCTACTTGCATACGAGCGACTTACACCCCCAGTGTCCCCCACTGCATCCGACACTCGGGAATCGACTTTTACCCGAGATGACTGATAGCTAGACACTCAAACCCAGAATCCGAATTTCCGATTTCAACACACACACGAATGGGGCATGGTCTGCGATCCGACGTAGTCGGATTGCCTACCTGGCTGGCTGTGTCTTACGATCGACTTGAATCGCGTGACTTACGACTAGACACTCTTCCGAGTTCAAAAATTACCGCTTAAAAAGTGCTGCCAACACGACAAAACATAATACCCGACGACCCCCCTTCCCCCCGCAGGCTGGATCAAAAAACCCAGCATAGCCGACAAAGATGCACCACCGCCCACACAGTCTTTCCGCCGTAGGCGGGATGACAAACACCGGAATCTAGTTGTATAATAAAATAACATAACATAATATAATAGGTACGTAAAAATTTAATTTAATATCATGTCTAGACTACCCAGTACCCATTATATACGATATCGCGATAACTTGTACCTACATATATTGTGTAATAATTATTATAATCCACATGTAGAATTATTAAACACATTACGCATATAACGCAACAATATAATGCCGTAAAAATGTAAAACTACACTTCATAAAAATTGTTCAATAATAATGTACTGATTGAAATATATACAGACTAAAACATGTAAGTACTTAACACGTACAAGTGCATGTAATATACCTAACAGGGTTGGGTGAAAAACTTTTTTTTTTCATTTGATTCACTGTCAGTTTCTCCAGATGACAGGGCGTGTAGGTATAAATATTATTATTTATTATTTATTACTATAAGTTAATTTAAATATTGCATATTTACAGTGAAAATAGTAAATACTAAATTCTAAAATTCCATACGGTTATTCATAAAAATACAAAACTTAAATTAACTAAATTTGACTTCATTAAAATTGTTCAATAATTTACTGATTGAAAATACATACATATACACTAAAACATGTATCTAACAGCAGGATTAGTAAAAAAGAATTTTATTCACTGAAAAGTCCCTCAGATGACACATATAAAGTATCATAATATATTACTACCTAGTTAATTTGAATATTGCAGTAAAAATATTATAAATACTTTATTCTAAAATTCCTATCATTTACATTATATCTATATAATTATTATTATATCATAATATTATAATATATTATATTATTATACATGCCCGTGTATTGAAATGTTATTTTATCAATCAGTCACCGACATTATAATATTGTACTGTTGTTTTAGGAAATATGAGTCGTACCATTATAAAAATAATGAAATCGCTAAGATAATATTGTGTTACTTAACATTTATGGCCACTTATATTTGTTATTTGTGACTGACGCTTATATTCATCGAGACGTTGAATTTCATAAAAGCAAGTAGGTATATATTATTATACATAAAACTACATCACTACGACACTACCCGTAATAATATCGTACTATATTTATAAGGTTTTTATACTTTCGTGTTTAGGATAAAATACGGCATAAGATATACCGAAGAAAAATCCAGACGCGTTTTTCGAATAATTAGAATTAAAATTCAAAAACTTTGAATAAGTAAAGGTAAACGTGCAGGAGTCTTAAAATCGAGAATAAAATATTTTACAGTTTTTGTAAAATGTATATTCTTATCAGACATTTTACTTTTTATAAGTTGTGTTTACAGTCACCATAAAAAACTTGTGTTTTAACAAAATGTCTCGCTATAGTCACTATATATACATATAATATATAGAAATAAAAAGAACAAAATCGTTTACCACAGTACATATTATTATTAGGCTTCTACGGCAATGCATATTTCAATGACACAATTTTTAAACTTTTAATTAAACTCAATGTCAACGCAGTAAAAAGGTAGGTGTATACTCTGCAGCAGTCACACGATACATATCTGTACGACTAATAATAATTGATAATAATAATAATAATAATAATAAAATGTAACAATAATATAATTTGTTTCTTTTTTTCCAAATTCCAGTTCAATTTAAAACCGATAAAACGATTGTCGACAAAATTGTATTGTACAATCTATTATTATATTAAGTTATATTATATGCTTATGTACGGTTCATATGCACATGTGTGAAAAATGAAAATATAATCTGATTCGACTTTTGTGTCAGCCATAATATTATATTATGATTAAAGAATAATTTAGTTTCACGTGCGGGACCATTCATCATACGTTACATTATTATTCGTTATTGTGTTTTATTATATTTTTGTACAATGAGTTAATGAAACATCCGGCTGAAGTGACCCGTCGCGTTGCAGTGATGCACTCAAACTGCAGCAGGTTTCAGCTTCTGCGTGGAAATCGATTTGGTGAAAAAATGCAGTTATGTATTTGCATAAGTACCTATACTATAATATCATAAATAAAATGTCCAGAGATAAGAGTAAAGGTGTGGGGTGATTGGGGAACATCATGTTTCATTCTGAATAAATGCTATTCCGAGGTACATATTTAATATAAATTATAATAGGTATATTATAACCTAGTGGTTGGGCCGTTCTGCGGTAGTTATTTGTTGTCTATAAAATATTCAATTAACGCACTAAATCTGAATACACGAAAATGAGTAGGTCGGGTTGTTTATGTAGTTGACTGGAAATGTACCGAAAAGAACCCAATGAAAATATTGGAAGAGGAACCTCGTAAAGGAACCCATAATTCAATTATTTTATATAGAAACTAAAAAAATATTTTAATAAATATATATTATAGTATCTACCTCTACATGGAGTTATATTTATTTTTAATGGCTTTGCAGATCGTTATGATATTTTTTTTTATTCGAGTTATTGGAACTTGCGTGACCTGGTTGAAACCGGGACAGAAAAATCAGTTTAAATTTTGAAGTACTCATGGAACCAGAATTTCCGTTTACTTCTAAGAACCGTAAAGTAATCGAAATCAAAATGATATGTTTTTCGAAAATCCGAACCGAAATTCCAGTCACAACATTCTATGGGTGTTCGTTTTTTCGATTCGTGTCGATTAGACTATGCGCAGTGTAGGTATATCTCAGCAGAAGTTCTTATTACTGCGATTGCCTCTGTTGTTGCTATGTTAATATATATATATATATATTATAAGGTATCACTTGTCATCGTGTTAGGTGGGCTCAATGTACGCGTTTGTAACCTACATGTCGATTAGACATATTATATATTATTATATAGATTCGTACGACCATATACTATATTATAATATTGGGTAGTGTGAAGGCCCATTTCAATGCATTTATGCGTATTGACACAAGTACCAAAACAGATACTCATCGCGTTCTAATGAAACATTTTATGTATTGCAGACGTGTTTATGGACTTTGTATGGAGGTCGTTGTGTGCCGCGAGGAAGGTACCTCGTACTACCAACTACATACGCATGTACGACCATCACCCCACCACAGAAAAACAAAACGAGTATTTCAGTACTACGCCTCTCCTAGATTAATTTTAGACAACCCCGTGCAGGGTTCAGAGTGAGGTGTGTGTGGTCCGAGCAATAAAAATAAATAAAAAAACAAAATAAGAGCAGCGGGACAGAAAAAAAAAGTCTGTTGTCGACACGGCGGTGGAATATTTGCTGCATTTTAATTTTAGAATATCCTCCTTGTTACATAATAATAATAATAATAATAATACATATTATCGTAAACATTCGCAGCTTCGACGCTCAGACGTCTTGTACATTATAACGCACATACGAGAGCGTATAAAATATCATGTAGGTACACTCGCATATTATATACATACGCGCAAGTGTGAGGGCCAAAACGTCCATTAACGAGACGAGTATAAATTATTTTCTCGAGAGATACGATGGAAATGGAATAAATGGGATATTTACCATAATAAATTATTATAATACATTATCGTGTATCGTGGAGGCCCGCCGAATAACTCGAACGATTTATAAGTATAATAACATTAGTAGTATAACACATTTTTCGTTTCAACATGTTTATATATACTTATATAAATATATTATTATTATTATTGTTATTACCTTCATTGAGACGTTTCCAAAACGTGTTTTCCCTTTTATAATAATTATAATACCAAATAATCTACTGCAACCACTAGCTGTTGTGTCGATCGCGTGATAACTGATATTAACTGCCCGCCATCGCCATAGCGTTATTATATACCTATACCTATATGTTATAGTATATAATATGTGTAATACGTTATCATGTTAAGTAGCTACGACCAGGCAGCAATACACATTCGTACATAAGTACATTATACGATTACCGATGACGTTATTGTGATGTCTGGGTTCGAAGTCTGTCCGCGATCGGTGTCATGTATATACAGCTTGCTCACTGTATTAGGTAAGACTTATATTTTATAAGTCGGTGTAATTGACGTTACATCAGTAAGTCACGCACACGATAGTATAGTACGCGATCTACTCAAACTTTTCGATCACTAAATAAGTACGAATTCAGTGACGGCTACCCCACATCATGGTGTAGCCTGCAGGTTACACATGAATATACTTTTATATTTGTTGTGGATGATTCTGAATATATATTTTATAGAATATAAGCACCTGTGCCATTCACATTATACATGCGTGAACAAATAAAATATTAGTTTTGGTTTTTTATTATAACATATTGTACAGTTGTTTGTGCTGTATAAGTCAGTAAATATATTATAATATATGTATACAAAACGGCAACACAACAGTATAATAATATAATATATAAAATGCATAGTTACTATTCATAAGGAATTAAAAGTGACGTCGAAACGGATATCAACAGGCGATAATAATAATATAAGAACCACGTATAATATGTAGGTAGGTACTCAAATTCCCCATACACGTGTGTACCTATAACAATTAATATACTTATCAATAAGTTCGTTTACCTTTTTATATAGTAAATGATTATTATATACGAATAGTATTAGTGTATAACTACAACTTTTAAAAGCACACAACATAATTTTGTAATTTTGTTGTTACCTCTTATCTATTAAAATGAATGATAAATAATTGTTTATATAATAATATTATTCTCATACTCTAAACAATATATTATGTCACATAAATCATTAAAAAAATAAATATTATATGCTATAGTAAATATTATTTTATCTTAATAAAACAGGACATTTTGAATTTGGTGTAGATACCTCGTCCACCGACAGTATAAGACAACATATTTATTATTATACATAGAGACAAGTGACAACAATATACAAACTTATATGTATACCACCGTACTTAAATATAGTACCTATTTGTAACAGCCGAGTGCCAACCGCATTGGACTCCGGCTATCAAAATGTTCTAAACCACAGCGCACCTAACAATTTAATATAAAATAATTGGACCTAACCTACCTACCTATTTAAACTGCACGGTAGGTATACACTATACACCACAATTACCTATAGTTCAATTTATACTCTTTCTCAAATACCCACTGACAATTTTCATGATAATTTATAGACATTATATTTTATGTCGTTATCTCAATTATATTGTATTGTATCTATACGTTTTTTTTTTGCTGCGTTCTTAACTATTTAATAATAATATTATGTAAATGGAGTAGCTATATTTGAAAAATGTTTTTTATTTCGATGACAATAGTATTCAAATTCTCAATATAAAATACAATTGGGGACGTAAGTTCCGATTCTTATTTCGCACCCGTAGAACTGAAATTGACTTCGGGAGCTTCCTATTACGGTGGTGCGAATTCCTACTAACGGCCAAAAAACAGCGCCCCGGCAAAGGTCGGCGGAAATCGATAGAAACGGTAAAAAATCCGAATCTGGTAGTGGCGGTGGCGGTATCTATCGGACACGACGACGATTCGGCGCGGCGGGCGCGGTGCCGCCGGCGGACTGGATTCATATTAATAACAACAATATTATTATTATCGACTGCCACCTCGCCACCACGGGACGATAGCTGCAGCTCTATCACCACATTTTGGTTACCACTGGTACACCCGCGCTGACCCGCACCCGTGGCGGCCATTACCGCGGTAACCGTGGCGACGGCCACTCCTCCGACTGCCGGGCGCCCGGTCTGTCGGGCTCCGCGGCTGTTCGGTCCCGGTCGCCACTGGCAACGCGCGCGCGACCATTTTTCCTCCCGGGCGGAGGCGGATCGATGCTACAACGTTCGCGATAACAATAATAATGATAATAATGATGGGAACGTGTATCATTATTATTATTATTATTATTACGACAACAATGAACGCTGTCTGAGCTGTGTGTGCGCGCGCGCCCGATTTGATTATATTATTCATTCATCCCGTCGATTTTTACACGTTTGTTTTACACTGACATTTTATAATAATATAATATATAATATTAGGTATATGCGTATTCTGCAGTCGGGACGAAGGACTTTGTTTCGTTCTTCCACTAAAAAATTTCCGATTTCTGACGACTTCGCGGCGAGTCCGTCGAACGTTTTTTATTTGATTTAACCCGCATATAAATTCGCCAATGCTCGACCACGGCAGGAGTTTATTAATTGTAACAATCTTTACGCACTGATATATTGTACGCATTAACAACTAATATAACATAAAACTAATAAAATATTAGGTACCTAATATGTGTAATGTATATGATATTGTATATGTTAAGTATTAATTTATTATATAATAATGATATAATATACTAGCCGATATTTTATAGACATATACATCCAAACTGGCATTCCGGTAGGTATATTATATTGGGAGCCCTGTGACAATATCAATTTGTATGATATATTTTTAAAAATATCGTTCCTAATGAATTGTTATACTGTTTTATTACCTACATTATAACCATAGTCCATAACACATTGCAATAATGTAATTTTTGAAATAAGTTAAATTATTCAGTATTGTCTATACTTATAGTGGTTATATTTGCCATGTATATATTATGTACATAATATTATAATAATATACTATATACACTATAATAATATAGGTATTATCTTGTTTATACTCATATACCTACCTTACAACCTTATTGCTACCTATATATATTGTACTAGCTATTTATTTAAATTCGATTTTCTATTTTGACACAAAACCGACAATAGGTAAGTAGTACAGCATGAAAAAATAAAATATGATCGAATTATCTGTAATATATAATATTATGTATATATAGAGGTAGGTAGTATTATAGGCACATAATATTTATTTACATGGGCGATGATTAACCATGGGGACTGTATTATTATAGGTTCAAATTCATCTGGTATTTTTTTATCGATAGGTACCTATTATATAGCCATAATATAGATATAGCGATGAGCACATTCATGCATGTGTGTTTTATTATATATTTTAATTTGATCAAGCTGTAAGTGTGACTATAATAATATATACACTATATATTGTTATAGTATTATATATTTATATATTATATGTTTTTCAAGTCACTACATCAGAATTATTCAAACACCCCCTTATCCCATAGTGACTTATTTCTGGCTACTCAGGTTTATTATTATTTAAATGTTTGTTATTTTAATAATACAGACTATAATATATATACACCTATTTCTGATAAATTATAATATAATTCACTTTGGTTGTCGATCAGTTTTACATGGAGGATCATTCATTCATTTTCAGTAAAACAATTTTGATGGAGACATAAGGTCGGTAGGTATAAATTATTTATATAGTATAAACTTATACTTATATACATTATTTTCGATTTTCTTATATAGGTACCACTTTATCGTACATAGGTATAGTCGGTACAGGTTCCTATATGTTATACAATGGATATGAAAAACATTTTTTACAAGACTATATACATAATACATATATAATATATTAATATACCTAAATTTCTTATAACATTTCTAAACTATTTATTAATTATGGAAATTATAGTTTTATGCTGCAGACAGTAAGTATTATTAAGTTGAAAGTCAACAAATCCAAATCAGTCGGACATCCAGATACAAAAACCCGATTAATAATTATAAAGCATAATAAGCTCCGTCAGTGGATGCAACGAGAATTATTGAGAAATTCCACCTTTGACATCTGCCAAGGTCCTATATATCTACAAGGCTATTATATTTTATGAGTTAAGATTTGTTGACCCTATTTAATATTATATAATAGCTTAACATTTTGAGTGCCAGACCAAAAATGACAAAACTGACCATTGTGACCGGGAAATTTTTTTTATAACGTGTGTACCATATATATAAGTATATAACTGTGTATCATTATCAATACACACGGCACAAATAAACATATTACCTAGTTGTGTATTGAAATTGATACACATGACATTGAAAGTACACTCCACTTGACGTTACCAAAAATCCTATTAGTTTAACATAATATTTTTAGATACAATAATTGATATTATATGTTATAATAGTTATATGCAGGGCCGTATATACACTTTCGCGCCCTGGGCCAAAAATATTTGTACCCCCCGCCCCCTCCCAAATAAAAAAAATAACAACTTTTAGATTCTGAGTTTTTATTTAAAAGCATTCAAAGTTAAAATCTTGTCAAAATATGGAAAAATCACGAAAATTAGCTAATTATTTTGAGTTGAGAATTCATAAAAAATTTTATTTTTAAATCTTAGATTTGAAAATGTAATACAAGATTCCTCATAAGTTTGTCTACCTTTATCAAAAAAAAAATGTCTACAAGCAAATCGAATTAAATTTTTATGAGCGTTTGAAATTTATATTTTTACAACATTTGACTCGATTTCTCATGTAGCGGTTTTGTTATTTTATTGTTATTCAAAAACAAATAACTGTAGATACATGACAATTTTACTGAATGTTTATATTTTCATTTTCTATACACCATACAATTTTGAAAATATTTTAGCTGTTTTTGGGCTGTTTATAAACATATTGTGAGTTTTCAATTTTTATAGTTATTTTTTCTATAAATATCAATACAATTGTTATTGCTGGGTAAAAAAGGGTGAAAATTTAATGCAAGGCTCCTGATATATTGTTATAAAGTTATTATATAAAGTTGAAGTAGAAGGCATTAAGTATTTAGTAATATCATAGGCTGACTGACCGTTTTTGATCAGAATCATTTTTCTTATACAATGACAATGAAATTGAATTCAAATTGAACACCATACATTACAGTGACCCACTTCTAACCTACTGTTCAGCATAGTGACATCCACTTACCCACTTTTTTATTATTTAGTTATAGTTCTTTATTTATGAAAATGTTGTTAAGAACACAGATCATGATGATACATTATTTTAATTATTGTCAAAATGTATAACAACATACAAATGTAAACTATAAAAAAAATTACAACAATTAATAGTTACCTACCATTGATTGATAAAATGAGTAAATGACGCCAAATGGCCGCATACTAGTCTGCAATGCAAAAAGTCCAAGTAAAGGTACTCAAAAAAATTCTTACAAAAAAAAAAAAAAAATGTATTTATATAATATACACGGGCGCCTGACCGCCCCGCTAAATGTGTCAAAAATTGGCTGTCCGGGGAAAATGTCCTCGTTGCCCCCTCCCCCTTAAATACAGCCCTGGTTCTATGTATCTATAAAGAATAGGGTCGAATATTCATGATATAGGTACATATAATATATTAATATACGTAAATTATAGAGATAATGTTTGTATATAGTTTTGGTAAAATGGAGTTTAAAACCAAATGCGTACTTATACCTATACTTATAAGCACTCGACATTGATCAATATTAGAACTTAACTGAAATATATGATGGCATAAAAATGATAATGTTCAGATGTTTCGTACTTTCATGTTTTTATATTATATAATAATATTAAATACAGCACAGTTTCAATCGTAGGTATTTAAGCTAATGGTGGACAGTTATATATATATAGTATAAGTTCCATTGACCCACATAATATATATTATATAAAATATACTTGCCACGATAATAATTTATAAAATAAAATCACTTTACATAGTAATAACCGGTAAGGCAGTTATATATTATTGTAATATATGACTATAATACATTATAATATTACCCACATATAATATAGGTACCTAGATACTTATAATGCCTAATACTATTGGATATGTTGTACAATCAAATTATATTGTTATTTATTGCTTGTGAGTTGTGACAATATTGCTTTAATATAACATTATATTGAATATGAATCACATGCGCGTACGTACATAATATATGACCATATTATATATTATATAGAATATAAAAACATAATATATATGTTTTTAAGATAATAATTTGTGTGCTATATATTACCTAGAAATTTGAAACGACAAACACTTAATTGTTATAGGACATGATTAGAAAATTACACATCTGAGATGAGTACATAATACATTGCACATGTATACATTTAGATATTATATTATATATAGTTAGGTATAAGTTTGTTCTTTTATTTCAGTATTCATATAACCCGTTTAGTGTCTACATATTGATTTATATTATATTATATCTAAATTAACGATGCAAAAACCGAGAGACAAAAATATTAATATGTAATAGCATACAATTCGATATTTTTTGTCCATATATAATAATAAATTGCACTATAACGATCAATTATGCATGTTATACACCAATAGCTAAATATTACAATTCTGCGTTCTGACTGTCAATAGAAAACATTATAATTTCTTAATTAATTATCGGTACCTATGTATTTTATTTCTGAATAGATTATAAAAATAATTTGAATGTCAAAAACCAATCAATGGAATACAAATTTTGAATTTGCATCAAAAATTCTTAGAAAAATAAATACCTAAATGACGTCATAAATCTATAGAATATTATATTAGTCTGTATATAGGTATATGTAATATTACAAACGTGTGTGCGTCTGTCATTTGCACATTCCAAAGCCACAGGCTCAAGGACGCCGCCGCTGCACACCATTATAATTTATAATATATTATGCTCGCTCGCGCGCGCGCGTGTAAGATAAAACTCTCTGCAGCAGAGTATATTATAATATAGCGAGTATTGTGCCAGGCGATGAGGTCGATTTGTTATTTTTTAGATATTTTATTTTAGATTTTTCTTACCAGTCATTCGTGTACGCGTTTACGGTTGAAGAGTAAAACGTGCACTGACCTTTCAAACGAATAATATACCTATAGCCTATAGGTAATAGGTAGGTATATACACGCGCGTATATATTATCTCATATATGTTATTTATTATCATAATAATATTATGTATAGGTCCGCGCCGCTGCTCTACAGAATTATCCTAATCGCGAGAACCGTAAAAAATACGAATAATATTGCACTCAATAGGTATAGCTATATTTAATAATAATAATAATAATAGTAATAGCAATCGTGATAATAATCATAGTAATATGTGTTATTTTGTTAATGACGAGTCGTTGGATTGATCTACTATTATATATATATAATATCATCTACTATCCGGAAACGAAAAGTATCTACCTAATATGCCTATTACAGAGTTGTTGGAAAACAAAAACCGTTTATATAGCTATTATTTTTACTATTATTTAGGTGCCGCAAAATAGCAACCAGTAGGTGTATTATAATACTATATAATGTATATATATATTATACATATAATGGCCATATTGTGACTGTAGTGAACGACTTCGCGCACTTTGCATACATACGGCAGCCGACGCGAGCGACTTCGCCTTTACGACGCTATAAAGACGCGTGTTAAACACATTATAAACGTGTAAAATAAGAGTATACGTTCTTTTTATTAGATGTTAAATAGTGGGTTTAATATAATATGTATATATAATACGAAATGAAATGGTTTACGATCGAGAAAAAAAAATACAAACGAATTAATTGAACACGATTATTTATATTTTTATTTTATCATAGTAGGTACTTGTAGTAGGTACCTATCATCATAGTAATAATTTAATATTAAATACGTTTCCAACGCCATTAATCTATAATATATTGTAAAGCACCTATTTATCCTATGGGTAGGAACGACTCTTCTCTGGAAAACTGTACATTTTATAAATATGATATTAACTCTTTGAGGGCAACCACCTTATTATCATCTAATACATGCATCAAACAATATCACTGCCGCTGGTCTGATATCATTTCTCGCGTATTTTTTCATTTATTATCATTATCAATATTTTGATATACGTACTAAATGTTATGGTAAAGAGACATTTTGCCCACATGGGCTTTTTTCCAAAGGAAATTTTCGCCCCTCAAAGAGTTAATACACGTTTGTACTCGGTTTATTACTGATAGGTATTACTACTATAAATTTATATAGGTACTGACGCACAAACACAAATGCATAAGCTGAAGTTTATTAATTGGTGTTTCGGTAAAAGATAAGAGGTTATTTTTTCAAAATTTATTCAGGCTTCATATGCTAACAATTTAACGAGTTATTATAATAAGTTATTTTTCGTATTAAGGGGCCTGCACGCGACCTGTTTTTTTGCTCAAAAACATGCCTTACAGGAAAAACTCTCACGCCTCGTAGATTAGGACTTGGATTTTCAAAATTATTTTTCTAAGTCTTATGTTACAAGTTTGAATTTAATCAATTTTTACAACTTTTTAGTTCTTGTATTATTTTTTGTTTTTAGCGACGTAATCAAAAATCGAAGTCCAATGCGCCCTGTAAAAAATATTCCTCTATCTAACAAAAAAAAAATTACGGAAATCGGACCAATCTACGAGGTGTGAGAGTTTTTCCTGTAAACTGTGTTTTGACCGATATAATACACCCTATCAACCCCCCCTAAATAGGTATTGGGTAGTAGATTAGTGGAAAAGTCTTATAATTGAGGTGGCAACTAAAATATAAAATTTAATTTTCAAATTTTATAGAATCGCGGAAAATTTGAAAAATCGCGTCCAGGCCCCTTAAATAAGAATATAACTTATTAATGTATCAAATTATTATCCATTGACTATAATCATCTAGAATTTTTGGGTTTGTCTGAATTGTAATATATTTAATTGATATTCTTGCTCTAGCGAGGATTTTAGCTATGATATTGACTCATGGACCATGTTCGACATACCATCCTACAGCAACCACATAACATGTGGATATTATTATATTAAATTATATAATATCATATATAGCCGTGTCCCTAGAGGCAGGACCGCTCTGGGTTAAGCCGTAACATGACGGTCACCGATTGCCCAACTGTGCTGGACTACCGACAAAGCTGCCCCTCCCCCTCCCATAGTAGTGGATTTGGATATCGGCGAAATAGTCACCCTCGCAGAGTCAGTGCGACCATAATATAAACAACTTTAAGAAAATGGTCTGTTTCTGTGGTTTGACGGTTGCAAAGAAAAAAGGGTATATAGCATTTTAATGATATAGTATTAACAATTTAATTATTTTTATAGTTAGTTAAGCGCATATAATATCTTGTGTATATATATATAAATTATAAATAATTTATATATATATGTTACATTATAGTAAATATAATTACAATTTGGATTAGGTCTACTGCAGGGGATATTACTGTAGAAAAACCGCGCTGTCATGTGTAATATGACTTTGTATAGCATATACCACTGCTACAGCTGGTTTTGATTTGGCTATATCAAACTACAGGCTGTGTTATTCAGTGGCGGTCAATAGACTTAGTCAAGGATGATGGGGGATATGACTGATATTTTAACATTCACTATTTAATTATTAAAAATATAATTTATGGTTATTAGCTCGTTGGAAAAAAAAGGTCATGATGGGAACTAACCCCCTCCCCCACCCAGTTTGACCACCACTGGTGCAGCACCATAACATATTATTGAATATAAGATGATGCAGACATGTCTTCGCTGATAATCATTAATTGTTATAAATCAATCTATTTACATCACCATTATTGTTGTAGTTAAGAACTGAAAAATTAATGTCTAAAAAGTATATTAATAGGTATATTATAGAATACAAATCTATACAGCATGTTTTGAAAAAAAATACATTTAAACATCAGAGCCTCTAAAAAATTGGCCATTCTAGACAAGTGTTCTGTTCTTCCCATCCACACCTAATTTTTACATTATTTTTTTAATGTTTCAGAACAACAATAATAATGTAATATATTACATAATAGGTACATGTATTATATGTATATGTATAAGTTTGTCTTTAATTATTGTCATTATAGGTATTTGTTTTTAAAATAAAATAAACAATCCTTTAAGGCTTTAACTTCCTGCAGAGACAAATACAATTCCCGTTTCACGATATAAACTCTTTAATCTATATACCTATATATATATATTTAAGCAACTATACATGTACGCAGTGCATAGTAATATATTATACGTAATCTAGACGGTACGGCGTGCTTATAATATATACGATCTATATCCCACGACTTCGGACGGGCCATAATTCTAAATGAAAAACGATCGGGGAAATTCATGAAATGTTTTCGTGAAAACTGCTGGTGCGTTTGGTAATAATAATAATCTTGTATATGAAAGCGCTGGCTACGGTGAGTACATTATATTATATTATATTATATTGTAATATATTGCAGCACGCGATCGAAATTGCGTTACACGAAACAGCTTTTTTTATATTATATATTGTATACTGCGTAGAGACGACCTGCACGTGAGCTCTGTTATATTATATGTGTATTAGGTAGGCACTTATTATGTGTTTACGAATACTATTTTGTCCCCATCGGAAAACTGCTCATTAAAAACATGGGCCAAAGCATAATACGAATAATAACAATAATATAATTTATATATAACAGATGTACGATAAACTGATAGATTATGAAACTATTTTACGTCTTGATGTCAAAGGTAACGGGTACATTAGATACGTATTTTATTTTATGTATCATATATAAATATATAGGTAGAACAACTTCATTTTAAGTACTACACAATCAGATATGTTTTCCGCTTTCTAATTTTCGTACAATACCCCGTCCAGTAATCGATTTAATATCATGATCTACCGATGTACTATTTTACATTTATACATGTAATATGTAGGTATATATATATATTATATATATATTATAATCTCATTATCATAATTTATATTTTATTTTGTCATCAAAGTCAATGATGTTGACCATTCGACTGTCGAGATCTGGTACAGTAAAAGTATTGTAAATAACAAGTATAATATGAGCGTGAGTTGTCAGTTCAGAGTCACAAATGGAATAGATAGTATTCAAAGTATCTATTATTGCAATGATTGGTACTAATATAGACAATATATTATAGTAACAGTTGTCAGTTATGTATTCAATGTTCTTACGTATACCTACACACGCGTTCTACGATCGATAGATGTTATAATTTAAAACAATAAAAGTAAATAATAATAATTATAGTTTTGTTATTGTATATTTTATTATTGAGAACCTACCTACTTAAGGACTTTACAAGATACCTATTTAAAACTAAAAATATCAATGGAATTTTTCAAAAATTCAAATATTACTGATTTTAGCTGATTCTGAGCTGAGCGATGAATGTATTGATTTTACAATGATGTGTGAGTGTTTATTTTAATTCTTGTTTCTATCTGTACTCTTTGGGGCACAACAAATGTCACCACACCGGTAAACCTAAACTTTCACGTGGCCAAAACATTCAATATAAAATTTAATTGAGATTTATTACGTAAAAAAAAATGTTTGTTTAATATTCTTTAAGAGTCCCGACCATATTTATGGACATGACCAATTTTACCTAGTTTATCATAGTAATCATCGAGTACGAATTTATATTATTAATCGGCCAGCATGAGCTGAATTTCGGGCCAGTTTATTTTTCCAAACACCATTATTATTTATAATTAGGTACCTATCTATTATACTATCAGTATACCACTATACTTACGCAGATGTGTGCTATTGTATTATAATATTTTAACGAGGATTTAAACATCGATTTGAATTATATACTGTTGTACTCGTTTTTAACTTTAATAGGTTAACTCTCTTAGATTCTGATCGTATCGATTAGTCCGTATTTACAATTATATATGTATTTTTGTGTATGTGTAGGTACACGGTGTTTTATAGTAGATAAAATGCTTTGATATTCAACACTGGGGATAATTGCTGATTGAAAATTGTATCTAGTTTGTACTTTTGAAGGGTGACATTTAAAATTAAAAGTTATTTTCTTAATAATTAGGAAAAACGACAAAAAATTAGGGGAAAACTTTGTATAACATATAGCATATCTTCTATATATATGGTATAAATTGCATTACAGTGAACAATTTGTACTGTACAGCAGACTTCCACTTACCCGCTTTTAACATTAAAATTCCCTTTTTGTTAGTTATTTATTTTTCCAAACAATAATAGTTCATATTATTTTTACTTTGCCTCTTTGGTATACAAAATACATTTTTTTTTTTAACTGTTGGATTTAGTACATAAGTATCTCATTTAAATGTTCATATTTTAAAAGTCTCTTGGTATCGGTATGCAACAGTAGCATGGCACAATTCTATAAGTCTATAATACAAAATAATGTATAGGTGGACCAAGGAAGACACAATCATGAAAATAGTGATACAAAAACCATATTAATATATTATATTGAAGTTTGCTTGTAATTCAATTATTATTAATTAGATGTATTTCCATATACATAATATATTGTATTATATATATAAATACTTTACATTATGAAATTACTGGATTTATTGATGTCATATTGATCCGCAGTGCTTTTTATTTTGTCGGAAGAGAAAAGTATTGAAAAATAAAATAAAATCTAACGATATTGGTACAAGTACACATGCGGATAGTAATATATATTACTAATAGGGTCTTACAGTTTCATAAAGTTAATTTTTAGGTACAATAATTTTCTCTTATTGGTCAATTATTAAAAATAGAAAATTCATAATCTTTATTTTATGATTCAAACATTAAAGTTACACATCCCATCGCATATACCTATATATATTTCTACAATATACTAGGGTTTTCTGAGTGGGCGTATTAAAAAAATTATATTCAAATAAAATCTTATTTTAATTCAGTCGTGATCGTCGAAAAATATAGACATTTTCTAATTTTCGGTAGGTAGGTACAAAATAAAATAAATTAAACTACTAAGTTAGCATACTATAATAGTATATTATAATATATAGCAGGAAAAACAGATTGTGGTTAAACATGTTTTTAATTAAAAGTTAAAACCTAGAAGAAAATTATTATATTAGGTTTAGGTATGTGCCTACGAATACGAAAACGTTTGTATAAGTAGGTATAATAAATGATCGACCACGTAGATAATGTGCTGCCTGGGTTAATATATTACTATATAACTACCTACATTATATAATAATTAAAAACCAACTGAAGAGTTCAAGTGCGAACGAGATGAAAACTGTGCAGGACAAGCGAGGAGATGATAAATGATAATATAAAATAATGTCGTATGGTGTCTAATATATTATGATGGTCATCTTACGTCGTCGTCGGTGGCCGATCGCAGTGGCTATATACGCAACCGAGTTATTTATGGCCAGTATATGCCATAATTATAATAATATACTATCATATTATTATCGTGTTCTTAGCTCAAATTTTTTAAATACATTTTTTTTTTTTTATCAAAGCTAATCCGAACATTCACTTAGCTCCTTCAGAACTACCACCAATTGCTCGGTCCTTTGAAATATATTAAGTTAATAACAACGCACGTTACGTTTACTTTAATATGATGTTTTCGAACAAAATTTTCCGAAATAATAATATTGTAATATAGGTATTACAATAACAAATTATATATAAAAGCTGTGCTATAAATTATAAATTGTCTATTAATATTTTATTTATTTTTGATCACAAAATCAATGTTCCCACCACACGCCATAATAATATTATTAAGTTTCACGTGGCGCGATAGAGTCATTTGATGATATTATTATTATGATGAACATTCAGACACGTTACACACATCATTATTATTGTAGTATAATAATAATAATAATAATAATATGATGGTCGCCTACTGCGGCAGCTGCTCCTTGCACTGCCCGAAAACATGGCGGATCCGTCCATCGTATACATATAGGTTAGGATACGTATATATGTGTAATATTACCTGTACTTACTGATGCTGCAAGTATATAGATTTTTGGTATTATAATAATAACAACAATATTTATACCAACCAATATATACGCGCCCGCTCTTTCAGACCACCTACGCATCATATATTATATTATATATTGAAATGAATTGTATATTATATTATGGCAAAGTGATAATACGTACGACCTCCGTGCCTACAATTTGACCAACCTCCATTAAATACGACTTGACCAATGCCGTCTTTGTAGAATTTTTGCAACACCAAATATAGATAACAATGGGTATATATTATGTGCATTACACAACATATTATATTAGATTTACGATTTTGGGTGAGGTTTTCTAGGAGGGGGGGATGTGAGTCGGGTTGATCAAATTTTCCAAACGTATTTTTAACTCGCAATGTATTTAAAAAAAACCACAGTATGAATAATTTAATTGAAATCATAAAATTGACAGCAAAAACGTTTGTGTTGCAGGTAGCAGGGTGTTTACCTATATTCGGTGTAATGTATTGTGTGCCTAAAATTTTATGTTTGTCACTAAAATTAATAATTCTCATAAAATATGAAGTTTTCCCGAACTAATCGTGCAAATAATATACATTAGCCAATAATTATTAATGTAAGTATATCATATTTGACATTTGTATTTTAATTTTAGCGAGCTTCGCGTGAACGGAATGTAATAACAATCAGAATAAACGAAACTGGTTTGGCTCGTCCGATGAGTACTTACGGTGGCAGTCGTAAAAAAAAATATAATCAGCTCTTTTCGTGCAAGTTGTGTGTGAGAATAATATTAGGTAAATGCGAAGACTGATAAAACTAGCTGCGCAGGCCGTTATCACCCCCCGATCGTGGACTATATACCTATTATTATATATTATACGATGTGCTGTTTTTAATATACATTAAACCGTTTTTGGTTTTAAAAACGTTACCGACGTTTATTATCCGTTATAATGTTATATATTTATATTATGTAATGTAGGGGGTCGGGTCGTTTTAATGTTTTATTTATTAATATTATGTGCGTAATAATCAGCTGTGCTCATAATATAAATACGTTTGCTGCAGGTATTTGGTGTAATTTATTATTGAATAATATTTCGTGATCGTCACTAAAGTCAATAACATTATTTATTTATTTACTTATTATTTTCCGAACGAATCGTGGAAAAACATTAGCCGATAGTAATTATTATAATATATATTATATTAATAGTGTATTTTATAATAACAATCCGCGAATAAATGAAACTGGTTTGAGCGCGCTCGTCCAATTTTAGTACCTATATAGGTATAGCTAGGGGACACAGTGGCGGTCGTAAAAAATGTAATCTTCTTTTTTCATGCAAGTTGTGTGTGAGTATAATAATAATATAGGTAAACGCTATGACGACCGATAAAACTCGTGGTCGTTATCACCCCGTCACCGTCTCGTCGATCGTGGACTATAATATATTACATTATACAAGTGCGATGCGAATTTTTTAATATGCATTGTGCCGTTTGTGGTGTTACAGACATTACCGACGTTTATTATCCATAACAATACAATGCCGTGGGCTCCGGTCGTTTTTATTTGCCTTGTTTTATATATTATTATAGATATTATTCTTCGTCGACATCATCATCTAAATGCTGCGCTTTTTCGTGATACCCCATATTATATAATATATAAAATATCTATCAGTTGTGGATATAGGATGTCACATCCGTTAGTTGTTTGATGAGGTCTGGGCAGTTTGAAGTTCTTGTGTGTCCTCTAGTTCTTTCCCCTAAGATTTTCTCTCCGAAGATGTTCCTTATGAAGATGTTATTATGCCTGTACAATAGTGTCCTATTAATTTCCTCAATATGCACTTCAATATATCCCTTTTTCTCCTATACGTTTTTAAATATACTCTCGTTTGATTTCTTTCAAGGGTTCTAACAATGTTTTGCTCATTTTTCTCCAGATTCACATTTCCAGATGCACAAATCATATTATTGTTTGCGAAATACTCAACTGTGCTTACAGTATAAATGTTTGTAGATATTTTGGTTTCATATAATATTATTGAGTAATGTTTTGTTTTTCGATAAAGTCAATCACATGACGTTGTTTTCCGAATGAATCTCGGAAAAACATCATCCAATAATAATTATTATACTACGTTCGTAGGTATATATTGTATATTTGGGTGACCTTCGCATGGACGGAATATAATAACGATCCTAATATAGGTAATCGAAACTGGTTGGAGAGCACGAGCCTCGTCCAAGTAGGTACCTATAATATAATATAGGGGACACAGTGGCGGTCATAAAATCTTCTTTTTTTGTATGCAAGTTGTGTATGAGTAAAATATAGGTAAACGAGACGAACGATAAAACTCGCTGGTCGTTATCACTCCGTCAACGCCTCGTTGATCGCGGACTATATTATATGAGTACAATGCCCATATATAATATATGCATTATATTCTAATGATAGGCATTCTGTTGGTGTCAAAGACATTACCAGCGTTTATACTGAATCCATAATACAATGTATTATAATGTCGCAGGTCTGGTCGTTTTTATTTGTCTTGTTTTATATATTATTATTATTGTTATTATTATGTGCGTAATAATCAGCTGTGCGTGTAATAATATATATAATTATATATCTAGCACTCAGGTATAAATATTCGTCGTTTTTATTATTTTCCTTGTGGAGAGGGGTCAAGGACGTTTGTCTCGTCAATAATAAATAATAATATTATACACAGATACTGAAATCATATAATATATAATAATATATGGATAGGTATTCTCATATTATTATTAATATTATAGTCGTAACAGACACTGCTGATAATATTATTATATATAATGAGTGTACATGTACAACAAAATTGTGTGCCGTTTATCGACGGTATAAAACACCCATCGTCCTATAGATTTATAATATTATATACCTATACCTTAACATTAACCTATATTAGTTACACAGTACACACGTTATGTATAATATTTTAATATTGTATATACCTATTATTTGTAGGTATTATGTCATAATATTATTATCTTCTTGTCCCGCGATTACGATTGGAGTGAGTACTTTTTATTGGTCTTCATAAACAGTCTAGACCCTAGATCTATTTAATCATGTTATTATAGAAGGGCCAATGCACTTAACATGTGTACGTGTGATTTAATCAATTTAATCGACTTAATGTATACTGAGATTCGATTTCGTTTTGCTAGTTTTAAAATGAGAATTGTGTACGTATGTACCTAAACATTTTTTATCGTTTTGGAGGTGTCGTTCACTCAATTTACTCATAATTTGATTTAATATAAATATGCTTATACAATATTTTTCAAACCAAAAAAAATGATTACATAATTTTATGTTATTCCTACCCGCTCATTATAGGTAATAGAATAAAAAATATATATATTATATCATTTTAAATATTTACGTCGTAAGATATTGGAAATATTTTTTTTTTTTGGAAGTCAATAATTAATTAAAAATAAAATCTATCGTTTACAGACGTACACGTGCTCAATATAGGTATAGTTTAAATAGACTCGAAACGATTTAATCGGATTATAATGCATCTAATACAAATTCCACTGCTGTGCGTACATCATTACGCGTTTTCGACGCTCGACGACGATCCAGTCTCCATCAGTTCATCGATCCTCCGCCACCACCCCACCTCCGCGGGAACTCACTCACCGTGTAGTGTACGGCATATAATATATATATATATGTGATAATATGTAAGATGGCCGCCGACACAATATCCAGATGTACCGTGAGTGTATAATATTACATTCGAAATCGCCACGACATCCAATACGCACGCGTTTGTCGATCATCCGTTTAGGTTTTCAACCTAGGTGTTTAAAAAAATATATACCTTCACGGCCATTCTCAGGCCCATTATGTGCCACCCATATGGTGATATTATGTGGTAGGTACTATACGCAACATTCGACTATAGGTTAAGCCTTCAAGGATAACGCACATTTCGATCGACATGTCTAGGTATACGTGAACACTTGATAAACATACGCTTTTCACACTTAAAAAAAAATTCACCAGGGATTAAGCGACCACTTAAATCTTTATGTAATATTATATGAAACGAAACTGGGGCAGGGACCGTATATTTCTGTCTCTTCGAATATATTTAGCCATATAGGTACCTATATACTTGTTTTACCATTTTAGTATTGCCTGCGTATATATATAAGACCCCCTCTTTTGCATTTTCCGCGATCGCAACTCCATTATTGTTACTTATTACGCAATCGAATTCGTTTATCGTACATACCTATACTTCCCATCAAATATATTGTTAATAATATTTAAAAACAAAAATAATTTCCGTTTCGAATGGTTACGATTTACGAACTCGGCAACCACCTCCCGACAAGTCGTAATATATTAGCGCGATTTATTTATATTGTAAGATTTTTACCATATGAATATAATTAATATAAACCTATCACAGACGGTTACACATAAATATATGATATTGTTATAACAATTTTCCTTTAGAAAACGAGCATAAAAAATACATTTTAAATCCGTCGTATCTCAAAATCTAATTATATTTGTATCATATAATATAATATATTATGTAGATTGTAGGTATACAGTCTTACAGACAATTCGTATATAGGTAGGTACTACTGCAAGATGAGTTTTTACTGTTATTAACGAAGATTGCATATACCACTTATATACTTTATAGTTTATATGGTACATAAATTAACGTTGTACATATACATACATATATAGGTACATTATACAGGGTGATTCATTAAAAAGGATCAACCACATTTTTTCTTCCTCCCCCCCCCCCTACGCCCTTCAACTATTAATTATTCAGTAGATAATTTTTCTGAAAATTCGTACTAGTAGCTTTTGATTTATTCAACTTTGTGTTCTAACTTTTTAAGGATAAAAGGTCCATGATAATAGCTTAAGCTATGGTGGTTTGAAAATTTTAATGATTAATATTAATCCATCACCATTGCAAAAATGGCCCAATTATAATAAATACTAGTTCCAATATTACGTATATTTTATATTTTTGTAAAACTATTTTTAAGGGCTATTATCCCTATAGTACAAACATTTTTATAAATAAGAAAGTAGAAACTATACTCATTGGAATTTGGAATTAGGTCATAAAAATGTTCGCATAAATTTATCCAATAAATCATATACAGTAAAATAGGGGGCTATTCATTTAAAAAATAGAAGCCTGTAACGCCACAGGACACTCCTTGAGCAATACAAAACAATTTGAAAAAATTAACTTTGAGTACTTATATTTAAAAATTCCAAAAATAAGAATTTGATAAATTTATTATAAAAAAAAAATGGGGGTGAGCATGCTTGATGAATCACCCTATAATATTTTAGTCAATTATATTTTACCAGAGTTTTATGTGAAATTAATTATGCAGTATTTTTTTTTCACAAACCTCATGACTGTTTAATATGCAAAGAAAATCCTATAGGTATTCGCGGCGTTAATGTTGTGCACAGGTAGTAAATTAAATTTTATTGTACATACGTGTATAGTACACGGTTATAATTTATATATAATTGAATAATTCTGCAAAATGAAATGCTACCCATGTAGGTAGGTAGGTGTTACATAATAGTATATTACTATATTATACTATATTATTACTATATACATTATACAAGCACGGGGTACAAATTTAAACGGGTTTAATTAATTTTGTTTTATTACTTCTTCAATAAGCAATTAAATCAAATTGTTAACGTTCTCTTAAATACCTATCATAAATTGTTAATTTTACTCAATCCGGATTCTGTTTAAGTTTATCGTTTTCGAGTGTTAAATACTTAAATTATGACCAAATAAATTACAAAGTATACGTACCTATAATATATTTATTGTATTTAGAAGCACCTATAGCGTATAATGTATACCTATGTACAATTCTAGTGCGTTTTACACTATGACATAATATATAAAAGTGTCGTTCGAATTCCATTACTCAATAAAATAGTAATAGTTGTAAGAATGTTCGGATCATTCATAATCGAAATGAATGTCTATATACAATTTTTATTCATCACATTTTACCTAAATCTTTCTGTCTATATTTCTTTCAAATTTCATTAGACATTAGACATTTCTGCATATATAATTAGGCAACAAGTGTGATTAATCTCACTTTAAAGTGTATTTAATGTTAAAAATGTTTTTACAAAAACACTGATCACGTGCCTGACTGGGCGAATGTTCATAATATACGGTTGTATGATGACACATCATTATCGTCCATTAGCTCGTAGAATTATAGGTAGGTACATATTTTATTACCGAAAATAATTTCCCACATGGCTATTGATACTTTAGATTGAAATCTTGAAATTTATAACGCGTATTGAATAATTTATGTTAATCAATAATGATCCAAACACATTTAATAATGTATATTTTTAATGTAATACCAATATAGTATCTTTATAGGTATACCTACTTAGCTATGGGATACATACCTAAGTAACCTTACCTACCCACCTATCTTACTATACAATAAATATTTGTGTAAATATAATATACCCAATAAACGAAAAACTTTTAAACATCGTTCCGATTCTAAATACATTTTAAGGCGTACAAAATAAAATTATAAAATTCGGGAAAACTTATAATAGTTAATCGTTATCGACAAACATTATAATATTCTTATCGTTCGTGTTTAGTATAACAAATATGTACCTAGGTAACGCAAAAGTACAAATTTGGTCTAATGTATATTATACTTACGCATCACTGCAGTAATTCAATTTTCAATACGTGAAATGTATTCGTTTTGGATTTGAAATGCAAACAGTGAATTGTTCTATCCCACATTCTGTGTGTATATGCCATGTCGATATTTGGACGCGTATAATACATGACCGTCTTTAGCACGTATCTAGTGTAAGATAATGTGACCTATTATGAGGTGTATCAGGACGATCGCTGAGCCTATTATATTATATTTAAATTTGAAATTACATTTGGATACTTTAGATCTTCACGATACGCTCTGCACGATAAGGCAGGTAGGTACCCTACTTTTAAACTAACCTTTAAACCGTAGGTATCGATCAAACACGAATTCACTGATAATCAGTTAGCAAGCCGTTATATTATTGTTAAGTATTGTATAAAATGTCATCGGAAAACACATCTCTTTTAAGATATTTAATTAAAAATATAAAAGTGCACTGAACTCCCGCCACAACCAACAGTAAAAACTTGCAGCTTGCTAATTGCTAACTGAACACCAACGAATAAAATTTCAATTTAGACAGCAGACAGCTACATAAACATTTTCAAAAAAATCAAGACAGTTCCTTAAAAATTGACAGTAAAAAACGTTGATTTCCATTTTGAAAAAAAAACATTTGTTAACGCCGCCATCCACTCCTTAAATAGATACAAATCTTATGTCCATATGCATAGCCAATTTATGTGTCACATAATGCACAGTTTAACTTGTCTTATGTGACACATACTTGACTATTCAAACGGGCATTACTATATTAAAATATCGTTTTTTTTATTATGTAGGTGTACTTTAAAATTTCAAAAATCTGAATTTGAATAAATTCACCATCGAAATGAAAATGGGTGTGAGCATGGTTGGTGCATCACCTTGTATGTTATACACTTATAATATATATATACAGAAATTGTTGTCACGACGAGGGAGGGGCAGAGTGGAAAATTATGTTCAACACAAGTTTAATTTTATCATAGGTACCTATACTCTATATATATGTATTCGTTTCGTGCAACAGCTATAATATGATAATAATTACATCGACATTTGGTAAGTGCGTTTTATAGAACAACGAAAATATTATCATCGTCGCCTCAATACCATGTTCCCATATAATATTTTAGATATCGGAGACATAATATATATTACTGTATTACTCATTCCTTCGTCTCTCGCCCATTATTTCTGTGCTATACACAATGCGCGCGTGACTGCATATTATGTGTAACACGAGAGTTTTGTTTATATATATATTATAATATATAGTTAGGTACGTATAATACTGTCGTATAGTTGTATTCTGTTCGTCGTAACAAAAAAAAAAAGAGTAGTTTTTCACTCGTCCCGGTCCCAGCTGTGCATTATAATATATTAGTCGTTCGGGCAAAGTCTAATATGCATATAATAACAATGTAGCGCACGAATCTAGTCGGAAGAAGGCAAAAGGGTCCATTTAACAAAACCACTGCGAGAGGTCTTGAAGACTTTAATATTATAATAAATTATGACCGGCGTCCGTGCGGTCCTTTGTCGACGGACCTAACCTTGAACCTTTTTTCGGTTATTTTTTCAACCATTGTTTACGGAAGGGACTTGACCTCGCGACGTCTAATATATTATAATAATCCTTTTTAAACATTTAGTTTTTTTGTCACTTTCGTTTTTACCCCTCACTTGTTATACCTATTATCGTTGTATTATCCGAGCGCGTGCTATATGTTGTTTACTCTTAAAAAACCATGACTAAAAGCATATATATTACATGAAAAATTTGTTCTATCTTATTATAAATTATTAAATGTTTACTATTATATGCTGATTCAACACAAGATTCGTTTTGAATTAAATTTCCATAACATTATAACATTGTAATAGCTTATATTATACAGTATACTATATATTATACTCACATAATAATATATTAACTCATGATTTACATTTCGAACGCGTATTGATTTTTAGTATTTTCTTTTCCTAACATACATTTTACTACTTAAATATGATAATTTTTAAGTTTAAAAAATATATATATATATATATAATAAACTTTTTGAATTCATCTTGGTCAATAATGTATTATATTATTTTACAAGAAAATGGATGACTTATACAATTGTGCACACAATTGGCTATATATAATATATATATATTATCTTGAAGCTGAAAAATAGTGCTTTATTCTTATATATTTTATAACCATGTATTACATGTATATGAGTTGGCCTTGCAAAATAAGTCCAGTTTTAAATAAAGAGAAATAACCCTATAAACACTGTAAAAAAAATTTGGTATAAACAGTATATAAAATGCGTTGCGACACAAATAGCTGACTGCTGTTATAATGTACAATAGTCGGAAATATTTTTCAACCCTATTGATTTGTATAAATTCAATCAGTTTTAGGCTTTGATACATAAAAAAATTACTTACTTTCTGCAAACTGCAAAATTATTTAATCGCACATCTAAAAGTATTTACTCTGACTCTATGTTGTGTATCATATTACATTATACCTATATATAGGTAGCTATGTAAGTACCTATAAGTTATATATTTTATATATGTAGATATATTTTTATTATATTAGGTATACTTGATAGAAATTTAACAATATTTTCACAATGTATACAATTATAGATGATTCATATTTTATTTTTATACTCATAGGTAAATTTGAATAAACAACCATATCGGGAATACGTTATTATTATTTTTTTGTAATAATATTCGAAATCATGTGTAATTTTGATATTTTATCGCGATCAGAAATCGATTACACGAATTTATAAATTATATATACATAATACTAATATACCATTGGCAATGTATGCGTACATTAAATGATGAAACAGGACATCAAACTATGCCAGAGATTCCTAAACTATGGTTTACGAGTAGTGAGTACCATTCATGTTTGTTGCGGATCAGTTACGTTTCCTAATGACTAAAAATAAATTAAAATGTCAATAAATTTATATCAAAATGATACCTGTGTAGCATTAAAAAAATACTTTATTATTATAAGATTTAAATTATCTATATCAGTGCGAGGGGCGTGTGGCGTGTGTTGTAGATTATGAGGTTTATTAAAGTATATCCCGTGATTTGGGAAACAATTAACAATACAAATGATTCACTCAAATATAAAATAATATTAGATATACGACAAAAATGAATTTATTTTCTATCATGTGAGGCCTTTTGTTACAGCCCAAAGTTTGGGAACCTCTAATCTGAAGTATATAAGTAAACATATATAAATATTATATTCCTACATAAAACACTACATTATGATACTTATACATTCAAACAATATTTTACATACGCTTGGGCCTAACCACTGATTAAATATAAATATTTAAGTATTTAACATAAATCATAATAATTATTATGCACGGATTTAGTATATAATAATCAACGGTATAGGACACTATGTTATAATTTCTATCATAGTCGATTAAAATAGTCTATGCCGCGTATGGTATAGGTCGTCGTTGTATGCGATAGCATGTACGTTTTCACTATAGGGTTCGAGGGCAATAAAAACCGGAAATAAGGTCTGTACGCGCCTCGTAATGTAGGTCCATGGGTATATAGTACAATATATATATTATTATGTACCGAGCATTGGGTCCCGCGTATATATTGCTCGTTTTTCTCGTCGGGAGACGGACAACAGTCGTGTGTCTATGTACGTTATACCTATACAGTCGCCCGGCGTATATTTGCTAGGAAAAACAAACACGCAGCTAATAATATAATAGTGCATATACACAATAAAGAAAACGACGCAGCAGCGGGAAAACCGGCGGGGAATCCATTGCACCACGGCGGCGCACATAATATATACTATATCGCGGGGGGGGGGGGATTCGGGAAAAGCTCGAAGGGCGTACCTGCAGCAGCAACAGCGGTAGACATCGCGGCCGGAAGCGCCTTATAAACCTGCGACGACGCCGCTGACGGATTTTCATTAAAAGCGTATGCCGCGGGAGCTTCGGCGCTGCCAAAGTGCGGTGTATTATACACGAGACGAGGACGGAAATTGAGCGAAGTAATAAAAACGACGCCGAGTGTAATATATATATATACACACTGCACCGTAGCGTGTATATAATAATATGCTTACTCGTCGTCGTCGTCGTCGTCTGAGCTGCCGTTGTTGCAAATGAATACTATTTTTTTTTTTTAATGCCGGAAACGCTCGCGATAGCGAATCCGCGTTGCGATTTATACAGACGAGTTAATTTCATCTGCAGCAGCCCCCCCCCCTCGATTACTCTCTGCAGCGAAGACGAAATCCCAGCCCCTTAGCACATCGTCTGAAAGTCGCACCTGCAGGGGGATTGTCTCTCGCGCAAATCTGCTGCCCGCCCTATATAATGTATACGGAAAGAGCTAGGCCTCTACTCGGTAGTACCTACTATATATATAGGTCGGTCGGTGCGCCATCACGGCTGCAGCTTCAGAGGCATTATATAATATTAAATATATTATGTTTTGATTATATTTTGATTAAAAGCAGCCATGATGTAATATTTTACGAGAATTTTTCTTTTTTTCTTTTATAATACTCCGACTTGGCGCAATCGCCTCGGGTTGTATATTATTATGATATTATCATAACATTACGTTTGCGAGAACGGTAGATATATTTTTCTTTTTTTGTCTTAAAGAGTTTATCTTTTTTTACATCAGCATAATATATTGTAAGTACATAATAATATATTATTTTAAAGTGAACACCGACGAACTTGCGACTGTAAATATTATAATACGTGTTTATATAAGTATATTTACTTCGATATAATGTTTATTATTACATATATGTATACATGAGTACCTATATGATATTCGAACAAAATTATCAGTTTTTTAATTAATTATACTGTATTGTATTCTAATAGTATACAACCCATACTACAATATGCACATTGCACTTACAATGTTATATTATTTTCAACAGTATTAACGGGTTGATGCAGTATGATAATTATTATAAACATAGAACAGAATAGAATATGTGTGTTAAACGTACACACATACACACACATGGACAGGAGAGAATGAGAATTATATGCGACGATTCGCCGACGTCATAAAACGTGTCTGCACTTATTGGTGGCTTTTTCAAATATTTATGCTCGCGTGTAAGGTATATAATATATAATACAGCACGAGTCAATGTATACGACTACCTTGGGGCTATTGTACCTATATATAATAAATGTTGAGTTCCCCCCCTAAAAAAAACAATTTATTTCGAAAGCTCGAAATGCCAATTCGTTGTGTTACCTATATAATATATAAAACTGCTGTCTATCACTCACACGCCCACCACCCATTACCTATCACTCTGAACGTGCGTGATGTGGAATTCCGGTCGGAAAACTTTCCAATATTTATAGGTCGGTACCGATTACCGGGTTGTATATATAGGAGCACTGTGCCTGGTACAGGGACGGGCCCAGTAAGGTTACAATTATAATATTATTATTATTATTATGAATCATAGGTACCGCGCATGGCTGTAATTATATAATTATAGAATGGTGTGCCAACCTTTTATTATATTTTCTTTCGATTCTATTATTTTGATTTTCTGTTTTCATTGAGAATATAATATCATTATCGTAGTATATTACCCATCGTACGAAAGCAGAATTCCTTGATACCAAAAACTATATATATATAATATATATATATATATATATATATACGAATCTGATAAATAATGATATACGCATTAAAATAGATGTAAATAAGAGATTCAAACATGTATAAGGGAAACGGTTCAAAACGAAAACTCTATACATCGATGCCCAAAAAAGATCATATGTAGTGATACGTATAGCGCGTATATAAGTCGCTGCTGCAGTAGTCGACGATAATATATTTTAATGACTTGTATTAGTCGGTATAGGGCGTATATAATAATATATATAAACATATTATGTATATAAAATAGGTGCAGTAGGAAAATATTTAAATATGAATATTGCGTAACCTAATTCTAGGTCAAACACGTGCATATGCGGTTGCCGGCCGTTCTTGGGGAATATAGAGATAGAAGATGATATCTGATAATATACGAAATCGAAAACCGTATTACGCTTTTAACACACACACACGCACAGAGAGAAGAAAAAGTATAATATACAGACGAGAGACGTCTGATAATATACAAGAGATATACATAATATTATCGTTTTCTTTTATTTCCCGTCGGGTTTTCGGCGAACCGAATACACTGCAACTCCGACTCTTCCTATTATTATTGTTATTATACCGAAAGTCGTTTACCGGAAACGGACGACTCGTGTATACATAATATACGCACACACTCACCCGACCTTATAGAATTGGATTGATCGCGTTACGGAAATGCAAGCGCCCGTGATATGATAATATAATATATTGTGTATGTGTTTTTTCCATTTTCTATTTTCGCCAAGAGGCGGCAAGAGCGCAATTTCAAACCGACATATTCGATATCGTGCAGACTCTCGCGTATATACATTTGGATATTATATGTGAATGTAAATAAAATATATATATATAATATAGAGGTATACGAAACGCAGCAGGTGATGATAATATTGTTGGCGTCAGTCCGATCACGAACCGAACAATGGCGAGGGTGTAATATGTATATTTTATATATTTTTGTTTTGTTTCCTGCAGTGCCTATATATATTGTATATATTGTGCATATAACACAAACGGTTCTTGTCGAACTTTAAATTAGTTTATAAGCTACACGCCACGTTCGTAATATGCTCAGCTCTGAAAGTTATATTTGCCTCCGTCCCCACGTACTATAACGCAGAAACTTTGCGCCGTTCGAACGATAAAACTGTATTCGAAGACTGCAGATTTCGTCCATATGTACATATTTTACATATACACGGGATTTGCTAGAGATAAATCTTTTGGGTTCGGGAAAACGCATCCCCATAAAAAGCTATATTTAAATAAATATTGTCAATCGGCTTTCTCACGATGTTTATTTGTAATTTATCAGCTTATAGAGCTTATGTGTAAGTAAATATAGTGGATGCAACTGTATAGGTGTGCATAGAAAATAATTGTAACATATTTTAAGTTGCGGATAAGCATTATAAGCTAACGGGAGAGATGAAGTGTTGGGTTGTGACGAAAGGATGTGAAAAATCTATATTTTGATGATTGAATATTAGTGTGGAGGTGTTCGCGGGGTCTTGGTTGTTTTAACCTATTCAGTGTAACTGAAAACAAATTTTTTGCAACAGAGTCTTCTAATAATTTTTAACAATATTAATTATTATTATAATATACTTATAACTAATGATTTATCCGTGTTTTAATATGTATATATGTATGATTGTTTGATATCGACGAGTGGACCTAATACCTATAATTACCTACTCAAATCACAAGTTCGATATACTTATATATCTAGCGTTCTCATGAATTAAAAAATATCGCGTTTGTTGGTCATCGTTTTTTGTTTTTTATTTTGATTATATAAAATATACCAGCGGGGCGTTTTCCTCATATCGTTGTAGACTTTTGCAATGCATGTGTGTTCCAAACATTTTTTTCCTCATCCGGTCCCCTATATATTATTACGTCATTACAATATTATGTATTATGTGCGTGTTTGAAACGATAATATTATATTATATTTTATAATAATATGTGCGTTCACCTAGTGGCAAGCCCTTTTTTCCCCAAAAAACACTCACCCCAGCCTACCCAACAAAAAATATATAGATATAAGACAAACACAGGTCTACGTTTAATCCAAATCCGTTACTGCTGCACGTATATAAAGGTACACATTTACATTTTACACCCATTTGTTACACACGACCATGTCTTCAGAACCTAACGTGTCGCAGACGCCATAAAGTCAGCGAAAATATTATATAAACGCATAATATGATATGTACTTATTATACACAACTCGCTGGGTGCGAGCTTATACAGTTTGAGTACATACATTGTTTCAAAAACTTATATCACGAATAGCAGATATTTTAGTAGGTATTTGTATATAGTTAAGGATGATGGATATTAATAAAAACAATACATCTCTCAGTCTCTGGCATTAGCCTGGCTTTATAATATTTAAGTTTGAAATTTAAAAAACTCGTAGCAATAATAATACACATATAACACATTCCTAATATATGACATATTATCAGCGGTGTGGATATTTTATTGTAGACCAGACAATAATTATAGAAATTAAAAGGAATAAAACATTTTTTTTAAATATTTAAATAAATAATTTAATACTGATAAGGTTATTTTATATAGGTATAGAAATATAATGTGAAATAGTATGTTATTAAGTTTTAAAATTCACGATAGAAGAATCACTCTCTATACTGATGTACGATTATGTGCGTATATTCGTATGTGGCGTTGGAGTTATATACTTACTCCATTTCCAAACACTATAGAATATATATAGACAATGTAATACAGGACAAGACATCGATTGAACGTATTATTTGTCTATGTCGAGTTATCGCAAAATATTATTTTCAATTGAGTGTTCGTACGTTAACATAAAAAGAATGCAGTAAAATGTTTATTCTCGTAAACTCGTCTGTGACTGTTTTTATTATTGCATTGATTTAGAGCTAAACGCTTAGTATAATAATTCCAAGTGTATGGTGTATCATTCTATAAGCGTATATAAACACATATAAATGTATGAGAATTTCTTCGTATAAATATTGAAACAAATTATACAATCGAACCAATTATCGTTTCGAAATGTATGGCTCTCATACTTGAACAACTCAGTATATAGCGTTTAAAATATTAAGAAATGTATACGCATGTGGTTTTCAATCAGAAAAACAAATATATAACAAATACCTACATTGATTTAGTTAAAATTAAACTTTATTATCATTGTCAATTCCCATGGTATATCCCCGACGATATTTCCTAACGATCGACCGACAAAACTGCAGCTAAAGAGAAAACTTACTAAACAACTTATTGAAACCCCCGAGTCTTACCATATCAACGACGAATGGAAACGACGATACATCGGCGTACGAAAGTTGAATTTATACGGAAGTACATAAAATATTCATTAATCACGGGTGGTCGCTCCACCCACGTTCACCCCCCGTGGAAAAAATGGTGCTGGTTGCGGCGTTCATATATATATCATATAATATATATGATGCACTATCCCAATGCGAACTGCTCAAGCCTATATAATATGTGTGTGTTTCTCGAATAGTAGTTGTACGTGTGGCGATCGAGGGCGCGAAGAGCATCTCATAAATCGTAATGGTATATATCCGAGCGGGTTCGGTTCAGACTAGCAGCAATAATAATGCATTATATGCATGGCACATACAGGATGGGTCACCGAGTTTCCCCGTTTTCGCGAAAGGTCGACAAAGAAAAACGCTGAGGCTCGCCCTGTATATATATTATTTGCTTCCGAAAATAATAAGTCTGCGAGATTAATAATAGAGCCTATAAATATATATAGGTATATATAAGCGGAAATGAATTTCGTGCCGTCAAATATATATTATTATTACTACAGACGAGAGAGGGCTATTTTAGGTAGGCAACTATGTAGGTATAATATATATGGCGTATTAAGAATGCTGCACCACACAAAACCATACGTATACCATTATATACCTATACATGTTGAATGTGTAAACGGAGATGCAGCGTGGTAGACCAAGCATCAATGTCGCGTACTTTACCTATATATATATATATATGTCGGACGTCTGGTGGTTTTTAATAATCATAAGAGCGTTTGGCCGTTTTCCGCTCAATAATATATACACCTATATATGTAGGTCCCAGGCGATTTTCGGTTGAACTTACGATACACGTATATATAATATATCACTGTATCGGACCGATTATGATGCCGGCTTGGCGGGCTAGGCGTTTCGTGACGTAATATACTTCGCTTGGCGTCCGGGGAGACGTTTGTCGCGAGCGGAAACCAATTTGGCCCGAGAAAAACGGAAATCGATCCGAACGCCCTCAATTTTCTACAATATACATCTGCACGTCCAGAGGAGCATATATATATATTACTGTACCGTATATATATATGTATTTTTTTCGAGGAGCTACGATACGGTATATAATATATTAATATATATATATATATTATATATGCACTTGTATATAATAATATATCTGTGCACATATAGAGTTATTGGCCACGTCCGAAACGCGTTATCATACGTATTGCACTATTGGTCGGCAAAACGCTAACCGCACTGCACGACCGCCATCGGACCATCGCATTATACATATGCCCATACGGTCTTTTCGCCACAGAGATACATATATTACGCACACAATGTATATACACGACGACTCGCACGCATAACAGACATATTATGCACATGGAAGTTTTGTAAGTACACACACACACACACACACACACACACACACATATATTATATACATATGTATACACATTACACACTATAATACGGTCGCCGAGCTTATGAATTTCGTCTAAGTCGATGAATTTGTGCAGAATGCACTGCAGCAGTAAATATATAATATATTATTTTCCCGAGATGAAACCGCTATTTCTATATGTATATAATATTATATATATTGTTGGGGGCGATACGAGAGACGATTTAGATCCGCGCATAATATAACCGGAGAAAAGTTTTCTTTGTGTCGGACGAACGTTATGCACATAATATTATATACAATAATAATAATAATAATAATATATAATATTATACACTGTATACACGCGCTGTGGCGATAATAATAATAATAATAATAATATACGAGTGTCGTTGTCGTTTTGTTCGGGCCAAAGTCGAATAAAAGCACGACGAGATTAGTCACGATATATATAGTATTGTATATTATTACGTACAGAATAAATGTTCGACGTGACGTACATTATTGTGCAGCATTATGTATACGCGTTTTGTGTACACCGCTGTTATTGCCTTAAGTCTCGAAGAGAAACGAAATCACTCGGTCCTAAAAAGCATGCGCATGCCACGATGATTACAAACGTGTTGTATAATAATATAGTATATGATATTATCTCGTTGTTCAAACAGTTTTTTTTGTTTTTTTCTGAGATAAAATGTTATAATATTGTATTATATTCCTCTATACGAATGACCCGACCCGACCCCGCAAACACGAGTCTACACGGATTATAATTTATAAGTATTTTAATATCGACAGGTGGTATTCACGACGCAATGATGTTTTTACAACGATTCATTGATTAAACAGAACAATCATTCCCATATAGATTTACTAATAATTATTATGAGCTGAATGTTTCGCGAGATGAGTTTTAAAATTACTTTGAATATTATTCACTACGGAAATAAAAAGTTATTTAATTTACCTTGCCCAATACGTTAGGTACCTAATGTACGTGCACATACACACACATATAAAAATATATTGTAATTATATCTATTTACTCACTTGTTGCATGTGGTTTTTTTTTTTTTTTAATTTCTTTTGTTAGTACATTTTTAAAATTCAATGAACGTACCTCCTGAAAAACATAAATAATTTTTCATTAGACATAATTTATGATTTATCGACTAATATAATATAATGTACCATTAAAAATATATATTTTGTGTTATGCCTTTATAATAAACGCATTGAAGTATTTTTCTTCGAGATTCGATTAAAACGTTAATTAGTTTTTTTTTGTGATTTCAGATTTCAGATTAAATTCATAGAGCAACCACTCGATAACCAAATAATATTATAATATAATATTATGTTTATTATGTACCTACAATGTTATTATATGGTTATATAGTCATCTATTATATCTAACTACATTGTTTATAAATAGGTACCTATAATAACTAGAAGACTTCAACTCTGTCGCTGCGTTTAAATAAGATATGACTTACAATTCATTGTGCCCAAACCTAGGATGGTAAATTTATTATATAGATATAATATTATAATGTTCCCGATTTGACGTTATTAATTAAATCTAATAAACATTCATAAATAATGGGAATCTCATCCTCACCGGTATACGTATTATATATATATTGTATTCGTTCGCTGACATCTTGAAAAATCAACGAACCGGTTGGTTACATATTTTATTTTTAGGTGCCTAAGTGTATATCATACATATATTATTTAGGTTTGCTGCACGGGAGACTCATTATTGAAAACAATATATTATACGGTCCCCGTTGTGCGCATTTTACATTTTTTTTTAATTTTTAAACATTTTTGTATAGGTACGCTGTGCAGCGATGGCGTATGTCTGACAAATACATAATATTTCGTTATTTGTATTATCTTTTTCGATATTCATATATCGTAAAATCTATAAATCGTTAACGTTATTATTATTACTTTTATAATATATTGTACTCGAAATACATAAATATACGTTGCAGTATTATATATGAGACGGCAATCAATATATTATAACTATACGTTTTCCGTTTTAAAGTTTACGACGGACAGTTATTGGATCATGTGACGGACGCGTGACAAAATCATTGGGGAAATGACTTAATTCCAAAAAAAAACATTTCTGTTTTTTAATATTGAATAATATGCACGTATGATGCAGATTATACAGCTTTTAAATAATATGTGTTATCGACAATTGTTATTTCACATTGATATTTGGAATTTGCGGTACTGTCACATGGACTGCTTAAAGTGATGAGCGGAAAAATATTGATCATAACCAGAATGCAGTTTTCCGTTTTCCATTATTATAAGGTTGACATTGCAGGGAAACCATGACACCCACGACCCACCCCATATAATTAATAGTAAAATACAAATATTTTTCATTTAATTTGATCCGGAAAAAGTTGAAACGATTTGGTCAGTATCTGAGAGAGGAAAAAAAAGTTCATAACTAATTTCCAAATGTATTTATGGATATCGGGTTTGTAGATTGTCTATACAAATAGTTTTTAAATTAAAGTGAGTTGTATATAAATGTGATATATAATTGATAGGTATATTAGAAGCCAAAAACATTTTTTTGGCAAATTTTTTTGATAAACAATACAGGTATAGGCTATTATTTGGCACTAGGAATTATGCTGCATGACGAAATAAAACTTGTGATACTCATGATATTATTTAGCAGCAAAGTTCCAAATTACATGCAGCTCAATGTGAAACTGTTCACGACTTAGGCGTTTGAAATCATATAGGTATAATAAAACACTAAAAATCTTTCGAACGTTTATGGTACGGTAAAAGCCCGATTACTAGGTACCTAAAGGTAATTTTTACCAGTTAATACTACGATAGTAAAAACAATCCTTATTTATAATTATTAGATTAAAATCTTTCATTACTTATTAGGCATATTTAAATCAAATTAAACAAAATAATAACAATAAATTAAAATATTAAAACAGTTTATCTACAATAACAACGTACATTGCACAGTAATACAATTTAGGATACCATTCGTACCTAATATTAAAATCTAGACAGGCCGAGGTATACCTAATAAAACCATACCTGACACGACTTATAGCTTAATTGAAATTGTACTAAATATATTCAAATATACGCTATATTATATGTAACAGTAATCAATTTTTACTAACTCAATTTGTATATCCTACAACTTGTTCGGACTGGAGTTAAGTAAAAGCCCGAATACAATTATTATGATTTTCAACATTTACATACAGTAAATCATAGCATTATTATAACTAGAAAAACCAAGGTTTACCTATATTGTATAATCTGGCTTTTACAGTAACATAATATTATAAGCAATACATATATTATAATTTATTTTAATATAACAATATCGCAAGCGTCACTTTTATTATAATATTATACACAGTGCGCACAATTAATACAGGAAATATCAGTAAAATCGTAATTGGCAAGTTTAATCGAATCTTATGTCACGCGGGATAGGTATATTTATTTATAATAAATTATAATATTCGTTTACCTCCGGGAACTGCCGCAGCAGCAGATTGCCAGATTGTCGTCGTAAATAAGTAACTACGAGTTATATGTATATGTATAATACGCATATTATAATGCCGATTGGAATTTATAACAGTCGGCTCGCAGCACAACACGGTATCTTTTGGGCATAATTACCAAACTACGTTTATTATTATCATAAATTGCGCATAAATTATGACGAGTTTTTTTTTCTTTTGAAACTTAGGTCCGCTTATGGATTTTACATAAATGCGCGGGCACATAATTATGGTATATACCCGGTTAAACGAATATTCAAATTGGCCCCCGTCGGAGATAGGTACCAGTTATATTTTCAGTAGTTGGCGACCATAATATAATGAATAGGTGTAATAGCTATATTATTATAATACTAGTATTTCCTGGGATAAATGAAATCCCTAAACTAAGCTAATAATGATTTTTTTTTTTTTACGTTTTGATTGGGTGTAGAATATAATTTCGAAGTACCTATGCGTATAATATATTATATACGTAGGAAGACGATTAAGGTTTATCATAATTTTATTAAAAAAATAAATTCTATAATTAAAATATTCTGGGTGTAACGATGGACCATCGCCGAATTTTCGGTCGATTTTACAGATACAAAAATAATTATAAGTAAGTTTTTTTCTCAACATTGGGGGTTTTAGTCATTTTTGGTAACGTGTTCAAAAAGGACTTGATTTTTTCCTGCAGGATACGCATACGGGTTCAAACAAGTTTTTAAAATATTGAAATATAATATTATCTAACGAAAATTAAACGTCACGATAAACGTGGTATCATTTTGTAATTATTAATTAATATAGTTTCGTTGGTAAATGGTGTTTCGGTGTTTAATGTATAGAACCTAACCTAACCTAAGAAATTAAGAAGTCATTTTTACATCTATTTATATGTATCAAGCATATCATTATTGATAGTAATAATAATATAATTTAGTAGGTACTTTAATTTTTTTTTCTCAGAATAATTGTGGGAAACTAATATAATCTATATAATGTATATTAGTGTAAATTCTATATCAGCACAATATAGTTTTATATCTGGTCTCGACCTAAAATATTGATATATCTATATAACATAATATACTATATTATATATCTACTGTTATATACTTTATATAATTTATATCTAAATCAATATCATTAATAGTTAATGGATATGAATAACATGGATTAAAAAATATATTTTATAGGCACGCATTAAAAACGGTTTTTGTTTAAACCTTATGGCAACAGAATGCTCGTTTATTATGTAGGTGCTATTATAATAATATTATAATGTAGTCCACTAACGTTCATAATCTATATACCGACAACGTTTGTATAAGTCCAAACAACATTTAACGTACCTTACACTATAATATGTAATTATTATGGTTTTGAAAACTGAACGTAATATATCATATTATAATAATCATACAGGTCAGCCCAACGCGATTTCCCTTTTCCTCATTTGGCCAACGGTGAGGAAAACCGAAAGCATATGGAGCGCCTTTGCCCTATACCAAGGTTGGCTAGCTCTAAGTTACCGGAAATTCAATTCTTAGAACTTTAAAATCTTCAAGGCCTATACGAATACGAGTATAATATAATATAAGGCACTGCAGCGTCTGTGCAGAAATACTTAACCGACATCACATTGTAACGAAGGGTAGGACGTATACGCATTTCCGTTCGTAATCTCCTTCTCGTTACATTGCATTGGATGTATTAAAGAAAAGGGAGAGCTCATAATACAATATAACGGTTTGTAACTGGGATTAAAAACTGTAAATATATATACAAAAGTATGTAAAGTAGGTGGATGGATTACAACAAGACTATGGAGCTTCTGCGCGATCACCCCCCGTCTCCGTCGGTCGTACACAATAATGTTAATATTATTATATTCGTTCATGTCTGAGCGAATTTTCCGGGCGCGGGAAAGTACTCCCTATATATACAGGGTGATTTTTTTATCGAAGAACACTCATTATTTCAAAAAGTATTAATGTTTAAGAAAATATTTTTTTACATAGTTTCAAGTTGTTAAAAAACAATATTTTTATTAAAAAATTATATTTTTAAATATTTTTTATCCTTTTAATTTTTTAAGTTTTTTACTTTTTTGAATGACAACATCTAATTTTAATTTGATATTCAAAAACAGAATATTTTTCTGAGTATTTCGATACATAAAAATTGAATTAAGGGCAATTAGTTTATGAGTTATAAGTATTTAAAGTTTAGATGAGCGGAGTAGAGTGGTACGGGATTACCCCGCGAAATGTTTGTCCTCTACTCCGCTCATCTAAACTTTAAATACTTATAACTCATAAACTACTTGCCCTAAATTCAATTTTTATGTATTAAAATAATCAGAAAAATATTCTGTTTTTGAATATCAAATTAAAATTAGATGTTGTCATTCAAAAAAGTAAAAAACTTAAAAAATTAAAAGGATAAAAAATATTTAAAAATATAATTTTTTAATAAAAATATTGTTTTTTAACAACTTGAAACTATGTAAAAAAATATTTTCTTAAACATTAATACTTTTTGAAATAATGAGTGTTCTTCGATAAAAAAATCACCCTGTATATACGATCCATCGGATTTAACTCGTTCCGAGAGACCCTCCAGCGATTTATAATATTATACCCGCGACCATCGGCATACTTCATTCGCGTATATTTATGTAATAGGTACAATATAAGTACATAAATAACATTAACATGTTATTAAAATAATATGTGAACCAGTGAAATCCGAATATTTCCTAATTACGTTTCTTCGAGATCCACATAGTCATTGCGCGTCGAACAAAAGAGCTGCGGGACTTCGCTAATTATTGGGACGATTATAATAGATATCACCGTCGCATCATAAACGCATATTATTATATTATTATTATTTGATATTTATCGTAGGTATATAATATTTTAATACGTTACGATGACTAGCGCTCATTTTGAACGGATCTACCTACCTGCGACGACGACAACAACGCGCGCGAATGATAACGAACTCGGAAGTAGGTCGGCCATATTTGCCGAGCACATATTATTATTGCATCCATTGTGCGAACCTCTCGGAGCTCGGTATAATGGTAAGTCTCTCCCCCCAAATGTTTATATAATATTATTTTGTGTTTGTATTATACGCGGGGCGCGAGTTACCCGCTTGTGCGTTTATCATCATGAGAATTTGATATCCCCCGAGAAGAAGGAAAAAACCGTTTCGCTTTTCGTCCCGCGACAAAAATATCACATTATGATTATGTATACGTTGGTACTTAGATCTGTCGTAATGACAATGATATTATAAATTACAATATGTATTATCATCATCACCGTTTGTTTACACTCAACTGAAGCTGCGTAATATCCTATATTATATATATTATAATGATATAATATATGGCCGAGTATAAGTGCGCGTTGTTATAATAGGCATATTAACGCAGTACATGCGATTCGTTCCACTAGATTAATGTTACTATATACTAACACTCACCTATATATTTAAATCGTATATTATAATATATTGTTACTATGAGCACAATATATTATAGTATAATATAATATAATAGCGATGAACGCTCTGCAGCAGCGAAAACAATATATACGGAGTATACTTATTGTAAGGACGACAGTTAACTCCTATAATAATAATATAGTCTTGTGGATTATCCTTTTCGTGGGAAACGCATGTACTACGTTATGTACTTAAACGCCGACATAATGAGGTTTGTATTTTATATATCACTTGCACTATTTACGGATACAGTAATACTTTCCGGGTGGAAAGGAGTAAAAACACTTCACTGACCAAAAAAAAAAACAAAAAAAAAAAAATACGAGACGACCGACACTGCAATATAATGCACAATACATCGCACCGCCACGATCGACGTCTACGAAAAAACTGACAGTTTGTAAAAAATAAGAAACGCGTGTAAAAAACTGAGAAGATAAAAAATAAAACGTTTTCGTTTGACATTATATTCATTTTCCCCACCCCCGACTCAAAATGAGAGTAAAAGTGTAAATATACCCTTTTCGATCCTGGCAAAAGGGTTAATGGTCAGTCGTCCACCCGTCCGCAGCATGATGCGGTGATTTCGTTTACGCGCAGAAGGACAAACGTTGACCTCGCAGCTCGCACCTTTTCCAGTGAAGGTCGAGGACGACAGTGCATTCCTGTAGGATACATCACGTCCGTGTGTATATCGGCACCGATGATCGTCACTTCAATCACGTGTTCAAAAATTTAACACACCGAGTAAGTCGTCTATACTATATTATTGTTCATATGCATATCGAAATGACGGCCGTTTAAATGGTTCCTACATGTTGGTGGTGGTTGTGCAGGGAGAGGGAGGTACAGGGGATCTACCACACAGTTAGGTAACCAAACCTAGGGAATGATTAACTAATCTATGTCGGTTACTTTATATGTAGGAAGCGCAATTGCAGTAATACGGTTTAAAATTTATTTGGATAGGTAGTTATAATAGGTATTTGCAGAGTTATTAAAAATATAATTGGTCGTAATTTAGTGTTGTTGAATTTGCCCGATTTCAATTCAGTTGTATTATATTATCAAACACATTGTTGGACGATAAAATATACTGGAACTAAACATAAAAACTGTGTAATCATGAATTAAATTTGAAAGTAAAAATCGTAGATTTAATTTTAAGCATATTAATTAAACATAATTTAAAACGATGTAATAAAAACAATAATATTATATTGATTACCATTTGTTATCGATGAAAAAATATACAGGTGTGTGTCGAGGCTCGAGAAATAAAACTTTTTGTATAGCTTATATAGTGGGATATATAATATATTATGTTATAATATATTATTGTCCCTTTACCACCTATTGGTCACCCAGGATACCCGCCTCTAATTATCAGTAGACAATCGTCTCAGCATCATACGTATATAATATGTATACTCAATAAGAATAAGTACTTCAGCTTGTCTACTTGTTGAGATAAGAATAATTAATTAAACGGAAAAAAAGTTATACGAGTTATTATATAATTATATATCTTGTAGAAATCCTATATGACTTTATCTTTGTATTGATTGTCATCTATTCGTATATCGTCTAGTCCGTGAATGACGTACACACAATAATAATAATACTATGTATTTTATAAACCCTACCTATGTCGGATCTTATGATAGCGCAGCATCGTTATATAGTTTTAAATCTAATCTTGTTTTTTTTCTCTCTAAACTAGTTTCACTCGACGGAATGTTCAACTTCCATATACGCATCATTTGCATAATATAAGTTTCGTTTTTCGAATGTACACATATATGCGTGATAATAATATAATATGAATATACTGTCAGGTTTAACGTGAACAAGCTAAGAGATGCTTATATAGGTAGGCGTGGAGCTGATGACCACACGCGGGCTGTCGGAATCGAATGTTTATGTACTCCTCGATGGCGGAGCTGGAACTATTGCTCGAATGAACGAAATAATTACCGTCTCCGGTTAGTCCAGCTCCTATAATAATAATAATATATATAACATAACGACTATCTGGTAATTCGGCGACAACGACGACGATGACAGAAATATCGTCATCATAAAAAAACAAAACAGAAAACTCGTCTTACCTACGCCCGAAATCGGAAACGTTATCGGGAGAAACTGTGCAGCGGTGCTTAGATTTATTTCGTTTAGTTATGTATACGCTATATACGCTATTATGTATTACGCCTATAGATTTTCCAGTAGGTAACAACTGGTAATTTATTCACCGGAGGTTAACACTACGTAAGCGTGCACAGAATTTCGGTGGTGTGGGTTTTTCGTATGACTTTGTAGTTTGTACCCGCTTAATTAACAAAGCTATGGAGTCGCATATAAATGACGAGTTATGTGATTAGTGCCCATATAAATAACATAGGTACGACGAAACGGCGTTTTTAACGTTCAACAGTTTTTCTTATACGTTATGGCTACAACGATTTAATCAACTTCGAACGATAAATTACAATATCCACGGTATCTGGTATACGCACATAAATTTAAAAGAGTGCGTTTGTTTTGACCGGAAAAAAACTGCTTTCACATCTAGGGAAAATCCCCTGTCGTAAAATTAACGACGACATTTTACCCCCATGGTTCCATAGTATCATTACAATATTAGTAATATAATACGGTTCGCTCTTGTACCCGAACACAATCATAATATATAATTAATAAGTATAGTTTTAACGTAAGTATCTCTAATAACAGTAATAATAATTAATAATTTGGACCACAGCGCACAAACAACTTAATTTTATTCCTAAAAAAATCAGAATTGTATAATCTAATTAAAAAAAAAAATTATGTAAAATATTGTAAATACCACCTAACTTAACACCTTATACTAATAACCTAGATGTCGATGTATAAGTATTTAAGATCAATAAAAAAAAAATAATAAATAACACTCCCCATATTTTGACATCGCATAAACTATATACGAATATACCTAAGCAGGACTATAAGGAAAATACTATACAGACCTAATAAGTAATTTTTAAAATATAAAATTATATAATGAGACATGAGTGTAATTAGATATTTTTTTTTTTTACTTATCATTTATACAGAAAGGTCATTGTTTTTTTTTGTTTTAACTCGAAGGGAATACGACTCTGTACTCTGTAGCACACATTATATTATAATATTATTAAAATATCGACATAATATTTCCAAACATTATTTCTGTAATCATATTATATTAATATAATGTATAGTATTCTTAATTTATTATTATTCAAATACATAGAAATGTTATTAAGTACATTTTACAATAATTATGTAACATTACAATACATACATTTATATTTATATAATAATAAATAATTAAAATGTTTCTATGATGGTTTTATTTCGTTTATTAAAAGTAGGAAACATTATATTTTAATAATATTAATAAAAAATTGTGTCTATTGCATGGGGAAAAACAAACATATGGACAATTTATTATAATATATTTAAAACTGCTTAATAATTATTACTTATTCAAATATATTATGTTAATATTACCTATATAATATTATTTATTATTATAATTGGTACATAATATAATTAAAATAATTATATATACCTACATATAGCTTTCATTACAATATCATAATTTATATAATATTTTATTTATTTCATCCGTTAGGTACCAATATAATCTATACCTAAAATATTGTCAGTAATATTTATTTTGACCGGGGTAGTTACTAGTTATGTGCGTAAATATTAATTAAATATATCACTTAGTGGCTATGGGGTCGTACTTATACGTGTCGATAATTTTTATTTTGCTCTATAGAGCTCTATATAATATATTATAATCATTATCATAACTCATAAATCATAGTCTTAAAATATTATAAAAATAAATAAATATTGATTTAAATCGTATTATTAGTTTCATATAAACATGCTTCTAGCGTAGCACCCTCTTAATCGCAATTAAAAAACCTAGATCTATACAAACGAGTATGACCTACATATTTATATTTTTCTCAACCTCTACAAATACCTTAATAATTAATACTTATAATATTAATCAATTCTAATTTTATACATACAATTATGTAAAATGTAAAATTTTAATTTTTAATAAATATAATATGTTATTTGTTCAATAATGGTTATATGATATTTTTGAATTTTTCCATCATAAAAAAGGTGCCATTATTTTTACAATAATTGTAGTTGATTGTTATGTATTACGAAATTAATGTTGAGTAAGAATTATTTTTATTATCTCATTAAGACGATGAAACCCCGTTGGCCACAATTAACGTGATTAAGATATTTTCATAACCTTTGATTCGATACGCGTCGTTCGTCGTCGCCCGTCCGTCCCATTTGCCCCGCCTAATGATGACCGTCGTACTTACATTAATAAATTATTGTCAGTCGGTTTCATCTCGGGCGATCGGTCGTGAAACCTGTTTGTGTTGTCTCCTAAACACTAAATGCAAGTGGCTCCCACCAGTCCGGTATATCTACGCCTTGTATATAGCACTCTTGAGTTCAGACCTAGTAACACCTATGTGCAGGCAGGTATATATATCCTTAAGGGGATTGGAAGCGGCGATTTTCTGTCTTTATCTAACACACGTGGAACATAGGATTATAGACGTGTTCTATGTCCAACGTACCGATTAATCTAATGAAGCGATAAGAATTCTGAAAACAGATTTGAATTTGTCGTCAAGTCTACTTGAGATCGACTTTCCCACATTTTTGATTTTTTGATTTAAACTTCTCCAAAAGTTGAAATTTGTAAATTTTTTAAGTACTTTTTATAATATATCATTTTTATGATTTTGGTGGGACAATATCAAAAATGTGGGAAAGTCGATCTCAAGTAGACTTGACGACAAATTCAAATCTGTTTTCAGAATTCTTATCGCTTCATTAGATTAATCGGTACGTTGGACATAGAACACGTCTATAATCCTATGTTCCACGTGTGTTAGATAAAGACAGAAAATCGCCGCTTCCAATCCCCTTAAACATCCAGCCGTTGCATATCGATTTCGCCAGATACTAAATAGAAAATTTGAATCTAATGTCAAATTATTACTTATATACATTGTAGTTTTTTTCGAAAAATATACGTTGTAATGAGTCAAACTTTTGAACGATCTAATTGATCAGTTCAACCCACCAAATGACATATTGCTATAGTTTGTTATTAAGAAATCGTTATAACACGTCATAATACTATTATATTGAAGTTGTGGATCTTTGCGCTGGCATAACATCCTCTATGATCACAAGTGATCGACGAAAGTCCAATAATTTTGTAGTCCAATAATTATAATATTAATGTCGACCGTCCTGAACTTTTTAATTGGTATTCTTTATCCGAGGCTTTCCACATGACTCCATGACATCCAATTAATGAAGATGATGAATAAACCGATATGTGTTTAAAATATATTCTAACCTTTACTGCATTGGCCACCCATGGTCTCTAATTCAGCCAGGTGACTGTCCAGAAAAAAGACATCACTTTGCAAAATGCGATGGAAAACCAAAACATTGCCCAGTGTAAATTTCCCTATAGTTCACAACTCGTCTAAAAAAAAATCAACTGTCATGGTCTATATGAATTATAACAAGCTTAAAAAGATTAAGAACTAAAAACAAAAACTCCAACCGATATAAATATTTTTTTAATTTAATAAGTTAGAAGTAAGTATAGTAACTAAACAAGAAAATTTACAATCTGTATAAAAAAAAAAAACAATGATAGTACCTAAATCAGATTGTGGGAATTACAATAACTCGATGACGTGATGAAAAGGGCCCAGGCGTCCAATGGCACTATATTTCATCTCCATGATATACCTATATATAGAATTACATTAATCGCTGTTGAAATATGAAAACCATTTTTTTTTCATAGTATCTATAATAATTACAGTTGGAACATTCAATGGTCAGGATAATAAAACTGTCCAGTCAATAATAAATCTGTGACGATGACGCGTGACAAATGTTAAGGATTATTATTGTATCGTTCTGTATATACGAATATAGAATTATATAATTTATACGAAATTATGATATTATACGTCCTCCAATAATTTGTTCAGTTACGCACAGATGTCAAAACATTTTGTTTGTATAGGTATTATTTTTAAGCCTATGGCTATTGTCGTCATTAATAATTATGCGGTTATATTTCTTACAGTTCGTTATAATAATATAATAGAAACATCGTATCATCTTCAATAATTAATAACAGTACCTATAATAAGCAGTGACTAATACCTAATGACATATATTTTTTTGTTTTCACCAAGTTCGAGTACAAAATTCAAGTATGTACTTTAAAAGACTTAAAAATCGGTGGCTGCACCCGCTTTTGATGGCGGATACCTACCAAAAATTACCCTCTGCAAAATATACGCTGCATGTATATATAATATATTGCTACTATATATACCTACGACTTACGGTTTGTTAGCGAAAAGAGATGTCACGCGTGTGGTCGCAATACTGTTCATAATATTTTCGTCGGTTTACTACTATACAAAATGATTTATATTATACATAGTATATAGTAACTGTATATACGTCTATACAAACCTATAATATACTTATGCCATATTCTATTATCATGATAATAATATAATAGGTAATATAATATACGTTATACGCGTCATTATTATATGTTATATTACTCTCGCCGTATAATAACACAATATATAAATACGTCGTAAAGAAAAATCGAAAATACCATATAAAGACGCACACAAAACATTAAACTATACTATGCGGAATGTACCTACATAATATATAATAATATAGTCTATAGATAGGAGGCGCATTCTTTCACCAGTGCAGGGTATATGTGGTCGAAACCGTTAACCGCGCGGTCGACCATCGCGTAAAAATAACGCATCGCTGCAATGTATTATTGTATCGTCGTTTTATACGACTATATTATGATGTGTGTGTATATATATATATATATATATAGGTACTGTATGTATATAATATGCGTTATGTCCGTTTATACGATCATAAACTTCCGCGACGCCGCAAAGTCTGCTGCTGCGTGTCCTGCGACGTACGGCGCATATATATGCACCATCGTATAATAATAAAGGTGATAATAAAATAATAATACCACATATGCGTACATTGTACGACTATATAATATAATATTATAAGGAGGACCTCCGTTATTGTTGCATAGGTACCTATCATAGTATTAGGCATTGTTATTCCGCGCGCGCTGCCAATTTTTTTTCCCGCGGACGACTGCGACAGACATCCGCTCGGCTCGGTGACTTATTATACATTGTAATATGTTTGATAATATTAAATATACAACCGACCATCGAACCATCGAATTTTCCCTACATCAATAATCGTCGTAAGTATATTATATAATACTATAGAGGTATATATTTATCGGTAATAACTATACTTCAACGCGGGGTAATAGCTCGATATCAAATAGTGACATTATTTTTTATACCCAGCCACGAAAAGTCTGGAGACCACCCTCGGCAGGTGCCATTATGACGTGTAAAAAACCTTTTAAGAATATTTAGATGAAAATTACGACCCTCGCCGCCGTTATCGAGTCGTATAGGAACGATGTTGTTTATTTCCGTCGAATATTTGTGCGAAATATTACTGCCACCGAAGCTTCTGCATCAAACGACGTTAATAAACGTTTATTTTTCTGTTTTCAACTGCTCTGAAAATATTAAAATATTGTACACTGCAACAACGTTCATAATATTATTATGTGAGCTACGACGACGACAACATGTGTTGTTCCGCTTTTTAATGATTTATTTTCGCCTCGTCATACCGCTCTAGCTCTCTGCAGAGTATTTTTTTTTTTTTTTTTATTATAACTGGCAACCATTTCGGTTAGGTTTCGTGCGCATCACGAGGCGGTAAAATATTCGACTCGCGCATGTGTGTGTGTGTGTGTGGTTATTAATACATATACTCATTAACGATAAAATATATGTGGTCCATATTACAAGTATAATACGAGAGTCGTTGCCACCGCGGTTGACGCGTTGTTCAGAAAGTCTCATTTCTATAATAGAACTGTACATACATATTTTATAAAAATTAATGTGATGATGTACACACGTAAGTCATCGCGACTACTCGAGAAGTCGTCATCCCAATTACCGTTTGTGCCAATTAAAAAGAAAACATTTCAAAAACCCTAAAAATCGACCGGTCGACGACTGCATCTGTATATAGCAGACCCACCACGCGTAAAGCGAAAATATATCGTTTTAAAAGCCAGCCGAACAGACACCGCCTCGCTGCCGTGTAATACACACAATATTAGTATAAATATGAGTAGGCAGTAGTTTGCTACAGTTGTATATATAGTATAGTAGGTTAGGTTATATTGTATAATATTATTAGATTCTGAGTGGAGCGAGGAAGCTAGTGGTTTTACAATGGTGTTTATTTTTTTTTTTATATCCTGTATACAAAATTTCTACCAGACGAAGTTCTTCGATTTCAACATATAGTACTTTATCTTTTAGAAAATTGGATCTAGATGGTACTTTAGAGAGGTCATTTTTTGATTTTATCAATAGTTATTAATTCCACGGTAAAAACCACCGAAAAACTAAGAAAAACCGCTAAAATTGGATTTTAATTTCTAACGTCTTGTTTATTACCATAGAAACGAATAAAAAATAATAATATAATAATATTAATTCAACTTACATGATAGAATAATTTATGACAATATAAAATATCCAGACTGACAAACCGTCTCCGCTCCGAATCGTTTTTCTTATACAATGATAGAATATCATTGCGAATTCAAGTTTAATACAATCCAATATACAACGACCCACTTGTAACCTACTGTACAGCAGAGCGACATTCACTTACCCGCTTTTGTAATATTATTATAAACCAACGATCCGGTGCGTTCCACAGGGGATTATTGATAATTATAATTTTTTTATATTATTAAACGTCCGGATAGGTAGGTACAATTTATACTGCAGAACGTGACACGTCATAAAATATAAACGATGTGTGTGTGCGCTCGTCAGTGAGTCGGTGCTAAATATAATAATGGTAATAACAATAATGGGTATGCAGTGGTTGCGTGCGGCGACGGAATTCCGTCCGAAAAGCGAGCCCGAGAAATGAGCCACCAAAAATATATTCACCGCCGCGCGTTAGAACGATAATAATATTATTATTATTATGGTATATACGGGGCTTTTTGTGTACAGTCATTGTATGCTATATTATGTCTACACGCTACATAATGGCGTACAGCGTGACGGTCTGTTGTCGTGTTGGCGAGACGACGAATATTATAATCAATATAATATAATAAATAGACTGCGCTTGAAAACGCCACAGAAAGCGCAAAAGCGCATCAGAGAGGGACGACTGAGGAGAAGCTGGAGATTATAATATTCGAATTTCGTGTCAAAAGTCAAACCTGTTAGTTTTTTCGTACATAGATATGGACAATATTATTGTGTGTCGATTAAATTTTTTTTTTTTAGCATTGGTTCTTTATACATCCGTTTGTAAAACAATTAATATAGTTAGGTATATTAATATATCAATAAGTATGACATAGTGTCGTTATGGGCATAGAAACGTTTTCAATCAAGTAATAGTTCTTAGGTATATATAACTGCAAGTGTATATCCATATAGGTTATTACCACTATAATATATATATATATATATAGATCAACACTATTACACTACGGTTTGAGCCGATTACAAACAGTTCAAACGATCGTGACTTACTTATATTATAATATATTATATAATATAGTGTTAATTATACATAGTATATAAATTTAAAAAAAAATAAGAACATTTTTTTTGGCACACAATATTTCATACGACTGTACGAGTAACTATTTTTATTAAGCTGCACGGCCAGAAGTATGAAAACGCGAATACAACAACCTAACAATATTTACATACTTCAATGACTAATCAATATTCTCACGTAAAAGGGTATAACCTTTTAAACTTGAATAAAAAACCTAGTATTCGCCTTTGAAGGGATCGACTCAAAATTAAAAATTCCTGAGTTAAAGAATAATATCTATATAATATATACGGGTACATGATCTATAATCACGGTTGGAAAAGGAATTAATGGAAATTTGAGGAATATTTGGTTGTTTGTGTATTTGTGCCTTTGAAATGCATTCTAGTGAGCATTTGTCCATCAGGAAATGTCCGAAGTCAGGAGGGACCCAAAACCACAGTAAAATAAACTCGTTTATCGCCTCTAAAGGATAAATGAAAAGTAGTGTAGCTTTAAGCAGATAGGTACCCGCCAGCCTATTATTTAATTGAAATATTTGAAAATCATACGACAGAAGTAATGCCTAGCGTTTTAATTTGTAATTAAATCGACTCGGAGTGAGTAACTAATGCGTCGACCGACAGATGCCGCAACCGTATAGGAAATCGGTGGACGTGGAAAAAAAATAAAACAGAAAAATATTCCTTCGACGAACCAGGAAAGGACGAGTGAGAGAGAGGGAGAGTGACCGAGTGAGAGGAGAGAATGAAAGGAATATAATACGGTCCTGACGAACGGAGAGAAAAAATACAGTTCTGGTTGACCGGAACGCTATCTGTGCTCAGGTTCTCGAAGCATCGTTCACCGCATTCAGTGTGTCGGTAGAGGACACTACTTGTTCATTGGTGGCGAAGAGCGTATTATACTCATCGCGGCGGGATAAGGGTTGATTCGGCTGAAGGGTAGTATTTACCCTATGTGGTAGACGGTTATGCCCATCCCTAAACAGTGTAGTTGGACACTATAGTATTATATTTTAGCGGGTTTCAGACTGGTTAGGCACCCTGTGTAAGCGAGAGTCGCTATTCGTAATTTTTGTTTTTCAAGACAGTAATAACTGAAATTAAGTGTTATTTACAACTAAACATCAGGTATATTACATAGTTTGTAAATTAAACGACATTTTTATATAAGGAAAAATTTTTAATTTTTAATCAGTCCATCTAGAAAATTATGTAGGGAAACGTAATAAATTAAAGTGATGATAAGTATAAGTACCTATATAAAGTAACATTTACGTTAAAGCCATATTCTATTATTTTAACTAAAACACAAAGCCAAGAGACTCAGTGTTAAGTCCGTTTTATATACTAAGCCCACTGAGATAAACAAAAAAATCTCACATTCGCACAACAAATATTAATTGAAGTGAGAAATGAATTTCATATTTTCGTATAATACATATACTTTTGTAAGTATAGGATATATATTGCAAGTTGTTTTTAAATACGTGCATGTTATAATTTAACAATTAATAATTTAAATATCAGAATATATACACGTAGAAGTTACATATTTTTAGATCTGATGTTATTTTAGGTTTTTTACTATCATAGGCGATTGAGAAAATACATTTGTCGACACAACAAGACACTATATACAGGGTGATCCACCAAGCATGCTTTATCACCATTTCGCATTTAATAAAAAATGTATTCAAATTCGTCTTTATGGAACTTTCTCTAATACTTAATTAAGGATAGTGTCCTGTAAGTGAAACTTACAAACTTCTGTTTTTTAAAAGAGAACACCACTGTTTTACTGTAAATTATTTAGTGGATCATTATTTAAAAATGCAGATGTATTAAGATACCTATTTAAGACTTAAAACTAGTTTTTTTTTATTATTAAAGTTTTTGTGTATGATACTGTGGACAAAAGTCCTCAAAAACGGTTTTACAAAAATTTAAATAGGTTTAATATTAGATATTTATAGTTCTATATTGATTATTATTATACTTGGACCATTTTTATAAATTAATAATTATGAACATTGATTGATTATATTAATTACTGACATTTATAATTCACCATATAACCACCTATACTCTAAAACCATATTTTCGTGGACCTATTGTCCTTAGTAGTTTAGTACACAAAGTTCATAAAAATTATCAGCTAAATAATTTTCAGTGGTAAAGACGGGTTTCATTTGAAAATCAGAAGTTTGTATCTCCACAGTGCACTTCTTAAATAGTAGATATAATCCTAAGATTTTTAAATATTGTGGTCTATATCTAATTATATTATTCAAAAATCTCAAAAATCAGATTTTAAATAACTGCTCATTATTGATGAAATAAGAAGGAGTGAACATGTTTGAAGGTGAATCAACCTGTATATTATATCGTATATTATTTTCGAATTTCGTTTGGAGGTGAGTTAGTCAAGATTTTGTAATCCATATTATCAATTCCCGTGCTGTACAAGCTTTGCACGGAAACACAATATAAGATATATTATATCTAACATAATATTATTACACATGTATAATATAATATTCGTATTATAACGTGAGTTTCGATAGAAAAAAGCATATTATATTAAAGTAAAACAAATTTAAGTTTAATTTGAATATTATATTATGATGGAATGCCTCTACGTATATTATACAAAAACACATAATAATATAATATTATTAGATATTATATACACCGCAGGTGAGAATATCTATGTATACAGGGTTTTTATGTTCACCCTATTTTTATACTAAAATTATGCTTGTATATTATAATTATAATTTTTGGAATTTTTAAGTATAATTGAAGACCAAAATTACGAATACTTGAGATTTTCTGTAACACTTTAGGACGATGCTGTGACTATACAAACTTCTGTTTTTAAAATAAGAACTCCCCTTTTTTGAGAATTTCAATGTACCTATCTAAATCAAAATTCTAGTTTTTGAGTTATATAACTTTGTGTACAAAGTATAATATGGCTATGGTAATGTGTTAAGTAGATATTTGGTTGATAAGATAATTTGAAAACCTTAGTAATTATACTCTGAATTACTTTAATTACTATTGATCTATCAATATAAATATTTTGTAAAAATTATCCAAGTAGGATAAATACTACATTTAATATTACGTATAAGTAGTTTATATTTTTTAAAACCATTTTTAGGATTATTTTCCTCAGTATACGCATTATAACAATAACTCAAAAACTTCTCATTAGAATTTTGACTTAGGTAGGTACATCATAATTTTCAAGAAAATTTTCCGCTAATTAATTTGTAGTAAAAAGGGAGGGGGGGATTTCTTGTTTGAAAAATATAAGTTTGTTTCGCCAAGCATGACACTCTTTCAAGTTGTACAAAAAATATCGGAAATTTGAAAATACTGTCTTTGTAGGTATAGGTACTCAAACATTTAGAAAATCGGAATTTGTTTAGGTAAACGTGTACTATTTAAGGAAAAAATGGGTGCGAGCGTGCTTAAAAAATCACTCTGTACCCTATGTTATCATTTAATATTATGTGAATATGTGATATTATATACACTATAGATGGAAATCTCGACGGGATGTACGACGTCGCCGGGCGGCTGTTCGGAGAAAAGGAAACGTTCGGGGTAAATCAATATGGGCACTGGGCGGGAATATATATACAATATACGAATCGGCTCGTGCACTGCAGCTAAACGCGATTCGCCTCTCCGAAAAAAAGAAGAAAAACCCCGCACGGTATAATATAATATTATGTTATTATATAGTAAGTCGTCCGACGTTGACCTTTTCGTGTACCTACACACGCGGTCATAATATTATGGTTTTAGGTTTGCTTATTCCCGACTGCACCACGGTAATACTATATACCTATACTGTTCGCCACTCACAATATAATATTATATTATAATACCTACATCGAGTTTATATTATTATCATTATTACTATTATTATGTACAATATGATGTGCATTATACACGCTCGGCGTTTTTCTCTTTTCCGATTATTATGACGAGTACACGCACAAATTGCACATGATATCATAATATATTATAATATATGGATTAGGGCCAACCCTGCAACTTTGTTGCAATATTATATAGGTTCCTATATTAATAATGATAATGATAATAATATATGTTTATACCATCAAACAAATAGTTATTATAAACTATTGTTGGTACAATATAATAAGATTTAACAAAATTTAAAAATAACTGATGGATCTCCTCAAAAGCTTCCTCATCGCTATTATTATACGCTGCAGCTCTAACATGCAGCATCGATTAAGTAAGGTATCGGCCCATCTATTTTTAGGATTTCTCACGTTTGTTTACAGCTAGAGAGACCTATCCTACTCTATGGTTGAATAATTCGATTCAATTATATTCTCTAACATTTGTTTGCACACGTGACACATCGTTATCAATTTATCATATAAAAATAAAATTACTTCCAATGGTCCAAACACTTGGCCCATATTTCGAGCAGCCCACAGACATTGTATATCGGTAGCTGAACGGTCCACTCCGGGCCTGGTAACATGTTATGTCGATACATGAATATAGTATACCCTTAGGACAACAAAATCGAATATTGTACTGTGTAACTGTTATTTTTTTCGGGCATGGTATAAATTGATACTCGTTCGGCGCATTACAAAGAACCACAGCAGAGCTGCAGCGATGGCCACATACTTTAATGTTAAAATTTGAATCGAAGTAGTATTTTAACATATATTTTAATGCATCGTACGTTATCCGAACAATATAATTTAAGACTGTGCAGGACGACCGCCTTATAACAATAGAATGTGGAAATATTATTCGAATTCTCTCTCTCTATATATTCATAAATAGGTATTATATTATATGATATTAATATATAAATATTTTTTATTTATTTATAAACAGATAGGTATACCCTTTTTCTAATAAAAATTAAAAGTACTGTAAGTTGAATCTCAATTTGACAAATATTATACTGAAATTAAATTATATTATATTATAAATGAGTTAATATTTTTAAAATTAATCTAATTCCTGTTTATGAAATCTAACATCTTAAATTATTTTTTAAGTAAAGCATTAATGTAATTATAAACTACAATTATCAATTTTATAATAAAAGACAATAGACATAACTTATAACATTATCTAGACGAAAAAAAGTAATAGGTATAACAGCAATTATTTATATCTAGTGGGAGGTAATTTCGACAACTATTATAATATAAGTAACAAATTTGTTTAGACTTTACTATAAGATTAAAGTATCATTTAAAAGCCACTGCTGTAGTGAATTGACTTCTTATAAAATTTAAAGTTAAGATTATTATCTAGGCAATATCGTATTGTTTTATATTATATTTTAATTTTGAAGCGAGTTATGAATATATTTATTATTTTATGGTGTACAATTATATATACATATAAGTATTTGCTTTGTGGATTTGGGATTTTATTCAATAGTACAGTTAGGTATAGCTTTGGGGATTTTTTTTCCGGGTATTTTTTTTTCGATTACCCTATATATAATATATAAGTAGGTAGGTTTCGTATGTTCTTAAAATAATATAAAAGGATCCGCTTTTAAAAAACTCTTGTAAGATATAAATGTATTATTATTTCCTAGAAAATTCCAAACTGATGGTTTGAAAAAAAATATATTGGCACTCTTGACTCTTGACTCTGCGCAATACCTATCAATTATATTAGTGTCTGTAGCGTATATATATACGGAGACAAGCGAATGTTGTTCACATGTGCGCACATTTCTACGACTGAATTACTTTCGTCTAAATTTGAAGTCCTCGCGTGCTTTTATGTACTTCCTTTTATATATTTGATCAATATTAAATTTCTATAAGAAAAAAATATATACATGTATGTAGTTACACTTACATTATATAATTCGTTTCGGTACCTATCTACCTATAGATAAATAAAATAAGACAGTTATGGCAGTATGGAAAATATACATTTTTTTCGATTGCCAAGAGAATAAAGGAAACCTGTAACTACAGAGTAAAAATGAATATATTATGAAGGTATTATGACAAGTACATACTTGTCTTAAAAAGTTATTAAAATACAACAATTTTAAATTTTTAAATAACTTTATATTACGTTTATATATTCTCATAAATTCGATTTATGAAATAGAACTATCAATGAAATATTAAATGACTATCGAACGAGAAAATAAAAAACTAAATTAAAAATCAAATTTAAATAAATAATAAAATCTATACCTATATTAGGACTACAATATTGATATTATTCACTATTGTGTAGAACCATTTTTAAAATTAAAATTATTTAACGTTTTAAATATTGAATTTTAACATATTTAAAAATCAGTGGTTATATGTTATAATGTTATTAATAATACATTTAGTACTTGCAGTGGCGTATCCAGGATTTTTTTTAGGGGGGGGCACACACTGTCTAAAATTTTACCATATAAAATACTAACTAAAATACCACCAAAAACAAAAAAAATAAAATGTAACAATTGCATTTAACGGAAGATCATTTTCGTATATTTTTTCAGCCTCTAAAATAGTTTTAGTATCATATTTATTGAAATGTGATGGGATTAACCCTTCAAGTGGAATAATTTCTCTTAACCTTTGATCAAATCGAGTCCTTAATTCACATATAATTTGGTCTAGAAATGGAATGAATATAGTTATTTTGTAATAATCTTCCGGATTTGTAACGTTCACATTAGCTCTTTGATTTTGTTTGCCACAAACTCGAGGTATTTTAATATCGACGTCTATTTTAGAACCAATCTTAAGTACTTCACTAAATATATTTTTGAAATGACTATCAACATTTTTACGAATAGATTCTAAAGATGCTCGTACAGTTACAACTTCATTTAGTGCTTTTGATAAGTCTTGTTGTTTACTTTGAAGAATTTGACTTAAATTTAATGTATAAGAAACGGAGACCGTTAAACTGTCCGTGTCACCAAAACAGCTGTGTAACTATTCACTGGCGCCCTTTGGAACTAGAACCCCGTTAGTGAAACGTGATAACGGTAATAGTGATTACTGAATACTGGTATATTAAGGCATAAGATAAGCGTATTATTGAAGTATGCGTTCATTGCGTTCATGTATATGAATACATTTAAATCTTTAAAACAAAATCTAGTAAATACGGCCAACAAGGGGGGGGGGGGGCATGGCCCCTGTGGCCCCCCCCTGGATACGCCACTGAGTACTTGATTCATTTGTAAATACGACAAATTATTTAAAAAACGTAATTAATTAGGTCCAAATATAAAAGGTCCTGTAGTATTAATTTAATTGTCATTTGTGTGAAGAAGTAGCTACATCAAGTAACTATTTTATATTTAAAATGCAATTGGAATTTTTTCCGTAATAAACAATATTATTATTATTACTATTATTATTATAATATTAAAAATAATAATAATAGGTACAAATTAAATAACATTATAGCAATCAACAGATACCTATACATAATATACAAAAATAACCTTTCAATAACCTTTTGATACTCGAGATTAACTACAGTAGGTCGACTGGTTCTTTTTAGTATTTTTCACGGAACTATCAGGGAACCTCAGAAAACTAAAAATAATAATACCTCTCAATACTTAAAATATTTATTTATTTTTTATAATTATGTTATGATGAATAACGGTTTAAAATATAAATTACATTACTGTAAAACCGTATACATTTTTGTTTGTCTAATTTAAGCGTTTATGAACTCTCTGGTTAGTATGGTAGTTATGTTATAATATGGTTCTCTCATAAAGTATAACACATCATTCTGCTTTGTCACGAAGAACTCTGTTTATACTTTAATAATGAACTCAAAGCTTTTTCCTTCTGAGTGGCCTCGTAAATTCTAACGAATGTCAAAATGCAAAAACATTGAAGGCGTTTTGGTCATTTTGTTTATGGGCTTTTTCAGCTCAGCCAACCCATAGCGAAGTCGTGACGTATACTTTCATACATTAATGAATAACGTAACCGCCTCATCTTGATGTTTTCCCAACTAAAAGTTTTTCTTTTAAGACTTTTTTCAAATTTCAATCATAAAATATGTATTCGTTGGATAATAATTCAAGTTTTTCGACTTGTAAATAATGATTAAATAAATTATGAAAATGTATAAAAATATGATTTTGACAAGAATGTAATAAATAATAATTATAACAAGTATTTAAATAAATAATTGAAGAATAAACGATTTTCCCAACAGAATGATTGAAGTATATAAAACGTAAATAAAATTTTAGAAAAGTGCATGGAAAATCGAAATGTAAGAACGTGTTGTAAATAATCAAATATATTATTTTTCCTATGATATTATTTATTGGTTTTTAAAATAGTTTTTGTTAGACGCAATTCAAAATTATTGTTATTGTAGAATACCGTTATAACTATTATATGTCTCTCAACAATTATTATTATTTGGTCTTATTATGAAGCCCATACTGCAGCAGCTATTTCTTAAAATATATACATGTCACATCATATTGTAATAAATTTGTGAACGAAAGTACACATTTCTTGTGGACAAATCTGCACTTGTGCAACGCGAACAAAGCCAATCGATGACTTGTAAATATAATTTCGTCATAGTATACCACGACGATAAATAATAACAATATCGGTTAATAACTCCAGCAGCGTATACTAATATAATAATATATTGCTACTATGCGGATCGACTATACTTTCGAGCACTTATATTAATGCAATTATTATTGTTACTACACAACAATAATAAAACGAAGCGACGCTGCATCAGTAGTATATAATATAACGGAGTATATTTTTACATCTATAGATATAGCTGATGATGGCGAATTGTTTTGGACAAAATTTTGTGAAAGTTTTACGACCCTTTTAATTTTTTCGTAGAAAAAGCGCACCATTCGCGTGCTAATGCGATCGTCACCCCCGTCTCGAAAACCCTCCCCGTGCAGATAAATATCTATATATATGTACGTATATTGTACATATTATAGTGCTTCGACTGCAGAAGCTCAGCCAGCACTTTGTCGTACTATGTAATATATATAATAAATAAGTCTTATATATCTGAGCTCGTGTTATAATAAATATAAAATCGACCGGAGGTCTTATATGTGCAGTTTCCCGAAAATCCAAAATTATAGTAAGAGGAGAGAGAGAGAGAGAGAGAGAGATTCCCTTCGCAGAGAGCCGAGAGACTATACAGAAATCTTAATCCTCTCAAACGGGGACCCGAAATAGTGATTTTACTACCACCGAGTCTCGAATCCGCGTACTTTTCCCCGTGCTTGTGTTCGACTTTCATCCGTAAACTACATGTACAGAAAATACACACACGGGTGTGTGTGTGTGTATGTGAGTGATGATCCGTATATATATAATACACACAGCCCTGTATGGCTTAGTGGCATAAAAATATTATACGATCGCCCGTATATAATATACTCTTCGTGCCCGGTATGTGTTTTTATTTCAGAAATGATGCTCGCGAGAGTAGACCAAATTGCTGCCGATCCGACCGAAAAAGCAGTATATAGACATAAAAGGTATACATCAAGTGCGTACATTTATATTCGTATTAAACGGTATACCTAACCTATGTCTACGTGCGTGTACGTGTTTTATGTACGTATATATTATTTTCCAAAGGGTCGTTTCCCCCCCGAACGACATAATGGTCATCGAAAGAAAAATAACGAGATTAGTTCATTAGCTAAATAGCACTAGAAAGCGATAGGATATATTACATATATATTATATATAGACAGATTTAGACATAGACTTATCATGCAATATAAAAAAATGTATACACTGCAGCAAAGTGCCAGATAAAGCGAATATATATAAGAAAAATACATATGATACATTGATATATATATATATATGAGAGTTTAGAGAAAATTCGGACTTTGGCTGAGAGGCCGTAAAGGCACGGTGAATCACTATAACCCTCCAGCAGCGCTGGCGGAGGCGTCGAAAACAAGTGAGCGAAGGTATTATATATTTATATATTATTATTATAGGTACTCGTCTGATTTAGATATTTATACGAATAAATTTAATATTCAAGGCGAAGGAAAAACATTAAACAATACTGATCAATGAACCCTGGGCCTCCGCACCCATTTTTTATAACTATGAGAAAGCGATTTGGCAGGTTAAATTCGTTAATAATATTTAAGAAACCCCAAACAGCTCTCGCGGGTCGGGGGCCTTATTTAAGGAATGGGTACTACTAAACTCTGAATTTTCGATACAATATAATGTAATATATTCCCGTAAGAGTGTGAATGGATATAAAATATTTCATAAGATCCAAATTTCGAGTAGCCCGTGTCCACGCCTGCTGGGCTACCGTCTATAGTTGTACACTTCTATTCATAGGTCAATGAGATCCAGCTGGCTGGACAACTCTGCATATTGTTATAAATACTTATAACGTGAGCGTTGTACTCGAGTAATGTTTATATATTATTATTATATTCGTAAAAACAATTTCGCTTATAATAATAGTTCGTAACGTTTTCCCATGGACGAGCATCAGTGTTTCTCACGGGCGACTTAATACCTATTGATGAGGCATTTCCCGCGCATCTTATTAACGATGACACGTTGATTGGATTGTTTATATCACGCGAAATATAAACTCGTATACGAAATGTATTATATTATACCATTGATTATATACATATTATGTAGGTAATATCATCGCATCATCATCATCATTCGGTGGCGAACCGCGCGGACGTCGAGTGTTTGTCTTTCACAACATATAATAATATAATATTATAAAACAACGGCGAAATTCGGCTCGCACTTGGGTTTTATAAAAATATGTGTACATAATATGTAAATGCGTGCGATGAATCATAGGTACGATATAACACTGTGCTTGCGTATAATAATAATATTGTACATACCGCTGTCCGCAGGTCGTCGTAAAACGAGCGTCCGAACGGATTTATGTCGCCACCATATTATAACGAGCGAAATCCGACGGATCACACGCGAGAGGACGGAGACCATTATTATATTATTATTATTATTGTAATGTCGTCCGATGCGTTCGTATTATTATATTATTATACACCGCGTTATCGCGAGAAACATCTCTGTATCATGTGTATAATAATATAATATAGGTACGATGAACACGTGGGAAACCGATGGCGGCGGCGGCATTGATTAGTGTCTTTCCGATCGGACACACTTGTACACGACACATAATATATACACATACAGGCCATAGTTTTATGTAAATAGACGGCGAGAGATGACTATATTATTCTTATAACGAGTGTAATACATATGTATATTATTATAAGAATACCTATTAGATAAATAAATACCGAGATAGTCGGCTCGGTCACGAAAACCTGCAGCACAAACGCCCAAGTAGGAATAGATAACTTCTATATTATTAAAATAGGGTTTTACGCGATGAGGAGGAGATGGAGGGGGTAAACTCGAGTTAAATGTCTCAACTAAATTCTAAAAAAGAAGTTCTATCTTCAATAATGGATGGATTCTTTACATAAGACTAAATAACCATATACATATATTCAATAGGAGCATCTGCGAGATTCGATTATTGTTAAAATGTAATACATAGGTACAGATTTTAGGCATACTTTTAATGAACAAAATATGCTAACACGACAGTAACATAAGATTACACATTTTCAATAACAGAATAAAATATAGTTAATGTAAATTAAATGTATTATTTAGTAGTATTTAGCTATAACTTATAATAAACAATATTAATGTATATGTATAATGTATATGCGATTAAATTATGTACAATAACACTGCTATATTATAATAGAAGAGTAATCAAAATACTTCTGAAAGTAATAACTGCAATTATTTGAACATGTTAAAAATAGGACATAATTTACATAGACTGTAGGTATAAAGGTATAACGGTCATAAAATTTGTGTAAGTATTCCACAAGAAAACAAAAATCGGGATGATGGTAACACCCCGCATTGCCTCCCCCACACCAATAACACTATTTTAACGATAAACATCAATATAATATAAGCAGGTTTTGATAATAAATACGTACCCAAATATTTTTATATAATATACCATGTACCAAGCTTACAATGTTGCGTGCGTCCAGTGGCGAATAATATTGTTCATTTGTACGCCGACAGTCATGTCACGATGATATTATATAGAATATGAGCCCTGGAAACTCTTAGTATTATCGTATAGTGCGTACAGAGTGGCCACAACGATTTCCTATTTTAACAACGAGAAAACGCTGGAGCACTAACCGTTCCCCCGGAAAATTGGAAACACCATGACATTATACCACTCACAGTTGCAATAATTTAAGAGCACAAGCGTATCGTCACGTACATCGAAATCGGCCCCGGACCTTCGGCGATACGGTGGTCATAGCGGCACACGCACTGCAGCCAGGTGACGACAGCCGGACGATACGAACGTCAGAAAAATATTTTGAAATATTTTAGTAATGAGCGGGCTTCGGGTAAACTGGATGTGTAATAGTGTATGATAATAATAATAACAATATCGCCGCCTCCGGTATCTATTCTTTATTCCCTACAACGCAGCCCAATTCTTCCCATCGACCAGCGCCCATTAAAACTTGGTCACTTTAATAGGTACCTGGTACAGTATATTATATACCTACGTAATATGCTGCTGCAGTAATTGTCCGGGGACGGTCCTACCTGTTTATCGTTGTGGCGACGACGACGATAATATAATACACTATATACGTTATATTTATAGGAAACATTATTATCCGAACAGACGGTCCTGCAAAGTGTATAATATCATTACAGCCATATAGGCACGACTACGTTATAATATCTATCGTTGTTTCGTACAAATTACTTCCACGCGCTACCGCGTGGTGCACGCACTGCGGGCCCGGGAAGGGGTTAATTTATATTCTAGAGCCGTTCAGATATATGTGTATATAATATACAATGTGTGGTTTGTATACATATTGTATGTATATATAGTTTTTATGACGACTCCGCATAATAATATACTCGTGTATTGTACACATATATTGTTTCGGCTATACAATACGCGACCGTCTGAGAAGACGATTTTTTTCCTCAAATATCCGTTCCGGAATTCCTATATGTATAATATGATATAATATATCATTATGCCCGTAGTAGTATATTTCGGCAAAAAATCATCGAATAATACGAAATGTCCGTCACAAAAAATAGAAATAAACGAGAGGGTCGGTATGTGCAATGCGTGCGTGTTATTCCTTTTTTTCTTGCTGCAGGCTCTCGGCAGTTGGGCCGTCGCAAGCAAACCGAAACGAAAAAAAAGGGATGTATAGACGACGAATAATACACACACACACACACACACACATATATATATATTAACATTATGTCGCGCGTATAGGAGTGTTTTTTTTTCGGTCTCCCGCCCACCCTACGCCACTGTGTTCGGCGGCCATTTCGGGGATTCGTCTCGCGTATTGTTCGATGCACGCACACACACACTCAATATTTGTGTGTGTGTGTGTGTGTGTGTGTGTGCGTGTGCGTGTGTGTGTGTGTGTGTGTGCGAGAGTTAGGCATGTCGTTCCCGAGACCGTTGCACCGGCTGCGTCTGGCCGGGCGTTGTAGTCTTTTTTTTTCGAGCCGTGGTATTGAAAATCCGCTAAAAGCCGACGTTTCGTTGTGTTCAGTATATAATATTGTAAAGAGAAAGAAAGCAAAAACTAAAATACCGAAAAAAATATGGTTCCTTGGTCAGCGTATTATGATTTTACTATTATTCGAGACGTTCCGAATGCGCGACTGTATTATACATTATGTGATGCGACAAGTAAGCCTATGTTATATTATATTATATTATGTACCTATTATACCTCTATTATACAAAATTATATTATATTATTATTCACGTATGAAATCTTTGTAACCATTTTTACATAATATTATTATTGTTTAATAGCTACAGGGTGAAAAATCGCACGCGAGCTCGAGATTTGCATATAATATATTTATGACACGATGACTGTATAACTTAGAAAATGTAATGTTTGTTCGGATGCACGATTTTGGATTACCTAAGTGATAGTTCAAAACTTACATCATATTATGTAATCACTAACTGTATTGCGCGCCGTTACAATATAAGCTACTGTATGATGTTTAGCTTTTTTATTCACAACATAAACATATTCTATGTACGGTTTAGAGGTCCATCCGTTTAAGCGCACCGACGCTTTTGAGATTTGTAGAGATGACTTTGGCACTCGTGTCGATTATATATTTTACTTCGTAAGTGATATATAAGTTTACCGCGGCTTAAACCAGATTCGTTACAGCGCATGTATACAGGAACCTGAGGAACCTATAGAAAATAAAAATGTTTATGCGCGTGAATATAGGCTTCTAACGTTTTACTGTAAGTATTTTTCATGTTTTTTACTCGCAATCTCTAATTTAATAAAAATATATCTTACGAGTAAGCTGTTGTATATTATTATATTATATACATTTAATATATGAGTTGCATCATGTGTAGTGCACGTACATAAAACCCTAAAACGCTTTTAGCGAAAGTACATGTGTAATACGAGCGCCCAAAGCACACGCGATTCGCAAAATACTTTGAGCGCACTTTACGATTCGACACTTTACGTAGGTGTGTACTATACAGTGTGGACCAATGTCTACCATCGGGGTATCGTTGTACAGGTTCGATTGCCCTGCACCCTGTATATGTCACTGTGGACTCAATATATTGTCATGAAATCCCTTTATAAAAGTACCTATACGACCCCCTTCAAATCGAATAGCATTATTATTAGATGATATTATAGATATTGTGTATTTTGCAATCGGGTCTTGCATCTCTTTATGCGATATAGAAGCAGACTAGAATAACGAATAAATTGCATCATTGTATTGCTTGCACGTTCGAAACGCCCACCCGGCCTGATGACGTAAACATCGTTGTAAATTCTATGATGTGCATTAAATCTACGTGAAAGGATAATGATCGATGTGTGTACAAGGAGTAGGTAGATGTTGGGTTATTACGAGGATTTCACCGCACTATTTTTTTTTCTCTATTTGATCCACATGCAATATAGGTAGCAAATTTATGTTTAGCAGAACCAAACCTGTGTTGTTACTTTTAATAATGGAGCGAATTCGAGTGTTATAAACTTTAAGTTAAGAACATTACCTTTATCCCCACGTTGGCTATTTTATTATGTTTTAATTATTATATTAGTTATAAGCGTGTAAATTATTACAATTATTTTAAAATGCTTGAAATCGTATACAAATTAAAATATCGTAAAAATTCCAACATGGGGTCACAGGTAATGTGACTTAGCTTAAAGTTTGATAACAGGTGTATTCACTCTAATATTATAGTAATAGTTGTACAGGTTTGGTTCTGTCTAAACGTAAATTTGCTATATTACGGGTGGGTCAGAGAGAGAATATAAATGGTGCCTTGATTTCCTCTTAATGTTTTACTTGGGCAGTTGGACGTTAAATTATTTGAATGTGTTTTGTTTTTCAACTTTAAAGTGGCACACATATTCTTGTATACTCGTATGGGCGCTGTTGGTCATTTTTAGCGGTTTGACGACGTGCGGGTCAAAAGTGTAAAAGAATATGTTATATAAAATATAGTGCATTGGTCGATAGTCACCCCGTACGTTCGGCGGCGGCGTGGTTCAAGAAGAAATCGAACCTTCGAAGATCGGCGAACGATGATGTGGTGTCCCGATATAAACATATTATTATATTATTCCATCTCGTTTTTGCCGTTCGCGGGAGCCATTATACCTACAAGCGCGGCAAGTTCGGCGGGATGTAGTCGAGAAGAAAAAAACCGTCGGAATTTACATACATATATATACGCATTATTATTATTACACGTAATATATTTTATTTTTAATCCGATTTTCTGTCACGACGCGATGTTATATAAACATAAAATAATAATATTATGTATTATTCATGTATCGATGTATAGGTACGACGCCGCCGCCGCACAGCATCACGTCTATTATTAAACCTATACATATGTCCTGTACATTATACATATAATATTATTATAATTATATTATGCGCCGCCGTATCGTGAATACGACGGAGTGACATCTCGAAGTGTGAGCGTTTGTGTTTTTTCCCGTCCATTTAATATATACGTCTAATTAAGATATTTTCGAAATCTCATAGAAGATAGGTGCTGGCGACAATCCTATATTATACAGTCCGCCATACTATATATAGGTACAAGCGAGCGCGTTTACGGTATACGATTTCCAATCAAGCGCGTCCGTTATACATTAGATGATGCATATAATAATAATAATATATTCTACAATTTAGTCGTAACGTTATATGTATAATATGTATCGTTTTAATAAATGGGCTTCAGTATGTGGCGGTCGACCACAGGTAATATGTATATTATAGGTACCACGGTCGAAGGCGATGGGGGAGGGTCGCGTGCAGCGTTCAGTTGTGGGGTTTCCAGAGGGGGTATCGGTGAAGGGGTGGTAGGAGGTGGTGGGGAGGGGTGAACCTGAGACGGATTTTTTATTCAAATTCGACGGACGCTCTGCACGTCCGCGTAAACGCATAATCACGCATACCTCTAGAGAAGATTCCGGTTTTTTAGGCGACGACATCGTAATATGACGTCCCTATCTCTCTCTCTCTCTCTCTCTCTCTGTCTCTCTCTCTGTGTATATATATATATGTGTGTGTTATTATAATATATTGTTATCTTTAAATCACAAAATATTATAATATAGCTGGTATAATGTTGACTGCGCCAAAGTTCTAAAATTAAAATGATATAGGTACATATAGTATGCGCAAGTATTATGTAGTGCTTTGCAAGACGTACCGCATTATTGGTCGGAGCCATTGCGCCGACGTCGTTATTATACTTATAAATTAATATAATGGTAAGATACTCGGCAGTGGGTGCCCGTTTGTACATGTATAAATGTATAATGTATATAAATATTAAATATAATATATATTATTATTAGTATTTATTACCTATTCGTATAGTAAATAATTTAATAATAATATGTAGATATTATAATAATATAATGTATACTTCACGCGTTACCTGCTGCACCATGGTTAAAATGTTTATTATAATAATATAAAGTTTTCCACTTTTTTTTTTTTAATTAACAGCCTAACAACTCCCCTTTCTCGTATCTGCCTCTCCGCCGGTTAAAGTATCACGACGACAATATGATATATAATAATAATAATAACTATTATTACCTATGCTGCATGGCACTATAATAATCTAATATGATATCTGTGAATTCGTGTAGTACGCCAAGTACAATATTATATATTATATAACGACCAGACCGCACGCTCGACGTCGTGCAATTCGCTCGTATTTTTGGCGGTTTTGTTTTTCGCCCTTTTTTATCATTTGCGCAGTAACTTGGTTGCAGACGTTAGGCACGCGATAAGAAAACGCGCATGTCACGAGGGTAACGCTTGAAATTAATGAGTTGAAAAGTTAAAAGCCGCGAGTCACCGCTGCAGAAGTTTTTTTCCGAGACTTTTGACAGCAACAAAATAATAATTATTACATCGCTACGTGTATATATTATTTAATGTACTACTACATAAATAATGTAAGCCGTAACGGACGGCCATTTTACACTCGACGAAGTCACTCGGGATAATGTATATTTTAAATTTTTTTAACGTATTTTATAATGGCAAAAAACATCTATTTTTCTTTACGTTCCAATTAAAAAAAAAATTACAAAGAATAGTTAATAATACATACTTATAGAATATTATATGTATAATATATGTTCGATAATAATAATGATTTCCATTCTATAATTGCCATACAAAAATCGTGGTGAAATGACATAATAAGTGGCTTCGCTTATATCAACAGTTATACATAATAATTGTAGAATAAACATCAACTTGTGACTGCTGATGACTATATAATAAAGGTCATATTCATAGTCGATGCTTATAAGAATAAGTATTGCAGCTTAAGCTTTACATAAGACTCAAATGAGATTCATAAATCATAAACAAGACTTTGGTTTAAGAAAAGAAAAAGTATTAGTTTTTAAGGTTGGTCGAGACCTGTACCTTAAGCATTGTTTTTACTTTTTACTTTTAAATTATTAAAAATAGCTTAAGTCGTACTGATTCTTAAGCATTAACTATTAAAATAAGGCTCTAAAATCATATAAAGTATCCAACAGTAGTGCCCTATAAAGGTACCGTCTATGGCAGAAGCTAGTATTAAAGCTATTGTAAACGTTAGTTCTATAAGACGTTTAATAGAATGTTAAATTACGAAAAAAAAAATGAGGTAAAGGTGTTTGGTAACATATTTTTGTTTGATCATAAAATATTGAACTTAATAACTTTATAGTTTGCACATAGGTATTATACTGGTTATCTTTATCGATACTTTAGGTTTACCTACATGTAACTATTGAAAATATAGGTAGTAAGTAAGATTATATCCTTTAATAATGTTCAAATTGTAATTATTGTAAAACTGCAAGCTTAGATAACTAAGGACGGAAAACTCAATAAATAAAACCAATAATTTATTTCAATGGAACGTGACTTGTAACTGCAGTTGTACCTATATAGAAATGTTTCAATTTACTCATAATTCGGTATGGGCGTAATACAAGAACAATTACTATCAATATTATAGACGTCCAAAGTAAATGTGTGAATATGTCTGGTGCGTACAACTCCGTTAGGTCAGAAACAAATAACAATGATTCTCGTTGAATATTAATTAATAATCAGTTTATTTTACATAACACCACGGGTCGCACGAAAAAATGTTCGTGCGATGAGTGATGACAGCCCGCACTGAGCCGCGGCGAGTATAAATTAATCAACGTAATTAAGCATAAAAAGAATTAACATTATTTTTAACGTGTTAGCAGATAACAACAACTGTAACATAAAATTGTATACGCAGGGCGATTTCCCACGAGAGTTTATACTAAGTTTAAGTGGATTTCACATTGTTATCACGAAACACGTCATTCAAAATGCATAGGTATAGCTATCTTCACGAGTCACCATCACGACATCTGAATCTGAGATCTTGATTTTTATAAAATTATATTTTAGTGAAAACAGATTTACAGAATAACTCATATTTTGATACTTATCATTTGACAAAATATGCAACGTGTGTTAGGTATTTTGATCAGTTTTATTACAATCTATATAAATAAAAATCACGCATTCAATGAGTTTACGTGTAATGCACTCCAAAACTACACAACCAATTTGGTCCAACTTAAAATATAGAATAGTTGTTATCTCTCGATAAGTTGTCCTTAATATTTTTTATTCAACATTTAAAAAAGGATCTTGAGATGTACGATTGTCATTTTTGCTTACAATTATTGGTTGAGTGGTTCGTTGCAGCTTACAGTATTATTTTAACTAATTGTTTTAAAATATTTAATGCAATAATAAATTGTTGATATAAAAGCTTTTTAAAATTAATTTCTAAAAGTATATATAGGTAGTTGGCATCCGGTCAACGAAGTGTACGGAGTCAGCTATAGTACCCATAGTATAATATAAACTACGATGTTTCCAATATGTTTTACCAATACATATTTAGTATATAAGAATCTGCAGAGGTACTTCATCGCATCGAGGTACAAACATATTATAGTATTAATTATTATACATGGTATAATGTTTCCCAACTTTTTAACCACAATACGGTCCTTTGTGTTATAGCTATATGCCTGTACATATATGAAAACGTTTTGAGAAACTAATTATTATTAGTTAAAGGTATTCAATAATTAATTAGGCGCGCTGCAGTAGTGTGCTGGTAATATTATACGCCGACCATAGTTTTTGCATATACTATTATGTATAATATTTTAACTATTGAGCAGTTATTTTATATTTAAATAGTCGTTTATTTTGCTCGCCGTTATTTTCCAATATGTATATTTTTATTATGATAACTATAATATATGCGGCATTCGCAAATGGTTTAAAGCCAAATGAATCGGTACCTAAATAGAAATAGGTACATTCATATATTTAAATAACCATTGACCATGTATGGATGTATGTTTTAGTAAATAATGTATCCATACACCAAAATCAATATTATAACTTAAGTAATAATACCTATATATGCGTATAAATGCATTATACATATTTATGTCATCATTATAATATAGGTGTGTCGTTATATGTCACAATCGCATCATTATAATATATAATTATATGCCAAAACACCATATATTATTATTATAATTTATAATATAGCATAAAAATTAAAACTATCCGTGCGATTGTTATTTATTATTTATTTATTTTTAATCTTAAATATAAATTTTAATAACACTTATGAACATAAACGCGCTAAATAAATACGTTTTCGCAGAGTTTATAGAAACACGCAAACTTTTAATATAGTATATAATTATTAATTATTTTACATAGGTATTTAAATTTATAGTAACAGTATAAAATAATTTTAATTACCCGTTTTATGGTGGCCCGCGTTTTGAAAACGGCAGCTAATATAATATTATGTATGTAGGTATAATAATAATATAAATCGCGACAACATTAGCTGCTATATTGTACATCTGTGATCCATCAATTAAAATTAAGCTGTACCTATATGTACCTATATTATTATAATATATTCTGCACCTAATGAAATATTATTGTGATTTAATAGGTGTCGTAAATAGCGATTCTACTACATATTTTAGTATTATTCATTATTTCCGTAAGAAATTAAAATTATTCTAAACTGTATGTTCTCATCTTATTTATTTCTATGGTTTAATATTAAATTCTATCAACTACTGAAATGTACATCATATACACAATGAATCCTGCAATTGCGCTTGCAAGATTTTTAATTAAAAAATTACATTTTTCAAAAATAATATTTCAAAACGGGTATAGTCTTACGATCTAATAGCGTATATTATTGGATTTGGTTTTTGGACTAATAAATAATACTTATAAATTGTAAACTGTGGCTTATAAACTGTTTGTTGACAGATTAACCGCGGAGGCGCTGAAATAAATTTATGAAAATGTCATTCCAAATGTGAAAACAAATATACAGTTCTATTAGCCAAAATGTCACCGTACGATCACCATAATCCTACGATCATTCAGTAGAAATTTACAATATTATTTCTTCGTAAAATCAGCACTACACGAATATTGAACACTATTAGAATTCGTACAACTGTCTTTCAAAATCCGGTGGTAATCAAAAATCAAATTGAAAAAAAAATAATCAAAAAAACTATGGCTGGAAAAAAAGGTTAATACATCGACGCGGACAAACAAGTGGTGGGACGATCCGTCTGCACGTGTATGCATTATGGCGCGTGAGAAAAACATGGTTGACATCGTTTTGAACGTCTCGTGTGAGTGAGTGTGTGTTTGTGTGTGTGTGTGTGTGTGTGTGTGTGTGTGTGTGTGTGCACGTTTAAGTGTTATTACAATATACTATTATATAGAACAGATCGACCAGTTGTCTCTCATCGCCGGATAAATCACCGCGCTCGAATATAATTATGAGTTTTTCAATCTATAATTTATTATTATCTAATGTCATGAGTAGGTATACCTATATAATATGTACATATACGATATATTCTAAATGTGTATCTATTACATCGTCGTGAATAAGCTTAATCTCGGAGGCGTAAGGTGCACTTGAACGTATACATTACGCAACTACCAACTATTGTCCATTGGCCAGCTCGTCATTTACTGGTCGATAGGCTAAGAGTTTTATTCTTAATTTTAAATTAATTTAGTTAAACGGGTTTTAACGAATTATAGGGAATAAATTGTAGTACTAGTCACAAGCTTCCTCTTGTATGTAAAAGTTATTCGCGGTTAGAAAAAGAAACGAAGAAATTATTGTGTACAATATAATAATTGCGGGTGGTCTGTAGGTATATGCTTTCTGGGTAATTTAAAAGCTTGTAGTTAGCATTTTTTAGTTTTTGATGCTGCTGAAATTTAACGAAATTACGCCCATGTCGTCGTGTTTTCCTCTGCACATTACGGTTTTGGATACGCGTCTAGAGCATCTACGTGGGGACCACCGCAGCAGTCGTGTCTCGGCACAAAAACACAACATATTATTACAATATAGCACCTACGCAGAAAAGTGACTGTACAATGACAGAAATACGTACAATAATCGTCTAAATATGTTAGTTACTACGCTCACCTATTTATATGCACCGGTCTAAATAAACGTATAGTAGCTTACAGTATACGCATAGCATTTATACACGTTACAGTAATGTTTCGCAGTGTGCAGGGGCAATGCTAAAGGTAACTTACTTATTGTTATATATTACTATCATGACATATATAATTTATATATAAGTGTGAGTATAATATTATACTATCGTCGTACTCGTTAACAAGCATTGTAATGATATAATTCTTCTATTATAATATATTTCTATGCCATATATTATTTTGCGGAGCGTAGGTAGGTATATTATTATTATTATTCTTAATTTTTTCGTGACACTGAAATGTAATTATATTACATTATTATTATACGAGTAACGCGAAAGCGTGATTCTAGGGTTTTTTTTTAGATCTACTACATCGTGTACGTTGTTGAGGTTTAATTTTAACGTTGCGCCGCGTCAAAGCCAAAATATTTATATTTATAATTATAAATTCACAATGCAATCGCGTACGAAATGGGCAGCTATGTCGGCCCTTAAAAATGAGTCATTACTGATACCTGAGCGGTTGTCAAAGATATTATAGTTTGAAATGAAGTCATGACATTTGCAGTACCTACCAATTCTTGGGACACATTTAAATAACAGTTTGTCTTATCGAAACGGAATATTTTTCTGTTTTAATTCAATATGCATTATAATACAGTTTTAAGAAATTGTTTTAGTCCACCTGACAAAGATGTTCGCTCACGTTCGTCACACGTGGATTCTTATAAAGGTACAATATATATATATTACATTTTTATCTCAACAAGCGTTCTGGGTCGAGGGAAATTGATTTTGCACTCTCCACGCGTAGCAGGTGACATCATAAAACGCAGTTGCCGTAAACGTTGACTTTGACTCCCCCGGTCCCGTCCACGGCCCCTCGGGGGATACGGTTGATTGGAAGAAACTTCTTCTCCCCCCCACACGCCACACAATGCTCGCTTATATACACACACACACACAAATGTATATATAAGTTCAGGATCGCTGTATACGCCAGGGACTTTGTGTGTGTGTCGGAGAAATCATTTTCTCTATCTCACAGCGTTGCTCGAGCGAAACCCTTTGGGAATGGCCACGGGATTAAATTTCCTCTTTCCGCTCTTGTACACATATACCCATATACACCTGTGCGCACTTATACTCGTGTATATATATAGGTGGTATAAGCTTATATATAGACACTCGCGCGAAACGCAACGCCGCCGCCGATCTCAGAGCGGATTTTTGTCTCGGTTTTACGATAGGTATATATATCTTCCACGGAGGCGTCGGCGTCGGTGGCGGCGGCGGAACGGGGGCTGCCTACCTACCTACCTACGTTTATTTTTCTTTCCACCTCCGCTGCAGTAACGTTCGTTTGTTTTTACCCCCGCCTTATATATAATAAGTCGTCGAACCATGTTGGTTTTATTATATCGCGCGTTCCACTCGCCCCCAAACTATATAATATATATATATATATATATATATATATATATATATTTGTATTGGGTATATTGGATAAACTCTCGACTTTCGCCGGTTTCTTTTCTGACGTATTTATATACAATATATAGGTGATATACGGTATACGCGCGAAGCACATAAGGTAAAATGGCGTTTTCCGATTTCTCGCGTATTACGTATATTATATATATAACCTATAGCGCATAATACAATATATTGCATAGGTAAGTATATAGGTACACGATTTTGCTGCTGCAGTAATTCGATTTTACGATTCTCGAGCGATATCGAAACTCACGAATCTGCCCCACCCGCTCCCTGCAGCAAAGGGTTGAGCCTATATACGGCTATATTATAATCGTTTTCGTCGAGAAACAGCGAAACGCGCTCATAAAATTTCCAATCCTTTGATTCGAGATAGTAAAATAATATCGAGTACGCATTTTTTCTTTATACATATAAAAAATATTTTTCATCGCTCATAGTATCACAATATTGTATATACAACATAATATAATGATATAATATATTTTATATAGGTCCCGTATATCATATACACGAGTTGCATTAGCCGGCGGCGTTTCCAATAGGTGTACATATAATATCCTAAACGAAAACAATGCCGAGACGGTGAACCGTTTTTTATGGAATTATGTGTATCGCTTTTTATTTAGGTATATAGCACTATACGTTTAATGGTTTTATGCGTGCCGGCGACTGCGCGTTACGAATTGTCAATATAATTAATTACGTCTATAGAATGTATATTATAATCAGTAAAATGTGTGTAACTCTTTCTTGCCACAATAGAATTAATAATATTTTTGTACACGTCGAAAAAGGAAATCGCTGTCGGGCGTGAAAACATCAACGCTCGTCTATATAATAGATTATCAAATATACAACTCGTTATTATTTCTCCAAATAACTATAATATAATATCCGCTTGTAGTATAATGCAGACAGTGGATGATATGGGTAAAACTGCAGAACTACTGTTCGAAAATCGTGACTAAGTATATCATAAAGTATCGAAATCGTGAGAACATTGTCAACGGACATATTATTATTCGCTCACTATTTTTTGCTGTCGATCTGCAGACAGTATAGTACCTATAGGTAAGTTCAAACGAAATGTGTTAAATATAAAAAAAATATTTGAAGTTAACGTATCCAGTTACCGCATGTATTGTACTATACTACTATTATTGTATTATTAATAATGTGTAAACAAATCGATGTTACTAACATTGGAATAGGTATTATGATTTTAGTTTCTTGGCGGTACTTTGTTATACAAAATTTCGGTTATCGAAATACAATCTTTAGGTATTGTTTCCTTAAAAATTGTATTGGGTGGTACGAATGTACGATAAAGAATTATATTTATACGCGTGTACGCTATATATATATATGTCAATGATGATGGAAAAAAATACAATTCTATATAGTTCAAAGCTAATACAAAATATACTTTTTATGATGTTATTAAATACGCGCACGTGTATACATGAAATTAGAATCACGTATTATATTATACGATACCTATAGACTACACACTGCAGAGGAGTGGTTTTTCTCGGTCGTAATTAATTGTTATTATTCATATTGGAAATATTATACGACGTTGTTTTAAAATAATTTTATCGCGCTAATAAATTGACCGGGACGTTTCATTAAAATATAATATACACATAATATGTGCCTACGGTTTAACGGCGTCAATTGATGTTAAATAACTGTAATTTAAATAAAGTGCAATAATTGATGACGTGCGCCGAGATTTGTCATTGGTATAATATGTAGTATAATATGTTATATACTTATATTGCATAACCATTCATTCAACTGTAAACTATACACATACACACAAGCTCACATATAATGCACATAATATATATATTAATATTATATATATACATATAACGTATGGGACATGGTCATTTGTAAAATACTTAACATCACCATACAACACTGCAACGGTTATACGACCCAATAAAAAAGTAAGTGATTTTAAAAGTCCTAACACTATGGTACGACTGAGCGTAACGATGTGTATAATATATTTGTGCACATTGTTTTCAATTGTATACACCTTTGCAATGATGTGTATATAATATGTATATTTGTATTTGTATTAGAATATATTTGTGATGGTATGAAATAATAAAACATATTAAACTCTCATTTTATGCACATAATTTATTTAGGTATAGGTACTTCAACAGAAATTTAAAACAGGTTCTTTATAAGTTACCATAAATATCGAATATCATATTAAAACACCATTTAGTATTTACGAAACGCAAGAACTATAACATGACTTTTTCTTATTATAATTAAGTGTATAGGTATGTAACCAGTGTTGAATTTATACAATAATTTGTATTCCCGCGGTGGGCGTAATACCTTAATTTAATCATGTTATTTAAATATCTAGTACATAATTTAATAAATATTAAATGTAGATGGCGATGCTTATGCATTGGTTTGTTCAAAATATTATGGATTACGTTACGGAATACTATTGATTTACTAATTCAATGGTATCCACCCATCGTCATAATTTATACTCATTACAGTAATCTCTGCTTTAAACTCGATAACATATATACCAATAAAATGAACCAAATGATGATGACACCTATAAATGGCGATAATATTTTAGTCAATTTTACAGACAAAACAATTGGATTGATATGTGTCGCAACCGCAAGTATATGTGTTAAATTTATCACTATTTCGGTTGTCCCTTAAAATAATACCATTTAACATGTTTTATGTGAAGATATTATGTACTCTATTATACTCAATATTCGGTCATTCATTTACTGAAATTCGATAATAATAATAAAATAATAAACGAATGTATAGATAATTTTAATTTATATAGGTACGCGACACGCACATACAGTCTAAAGTACCTAGTATTGTACCTACGAATATAAATAATTTGAAAGTCAAATTTCATAATGCTTCTGGAATGTTATGAGATTAGGAAGTAAGATATCGAATTTGAAAGGACATCCCTGTATAGTATATAATATAAAAATAAACGTAACATATGATATATCATGTACGAGTGTGGGTCGACGAGGAATTTTCGGGTTATATTGTATTGGTTTTTTTTTTCTCTTAGTGATTATTCTCAAATACTCTGATCCATCAATACGTTTTTGTGAAATGCGCTTTGGAATATCTAAAATATAAGGTTCCTATATAGTACCTACATATGTGATGAAAACAATGGGTAAATAAATCGCCGTAGACTGTATAGTCGTCGTCATCGGCGGCGATCGGCGAGACAGTGTCCGACGTGTGTAATACGACAAAAACACGAAAAAAAATCATAAAAATCATAAAAGACCAAAATCTAATAGTTGAAAAAAAAATAAACAATATAAGGCCTTAAACACGAGTCGGAAGCACGGGGCAAAATAAAGAGTGAAAAGAAAATGGCATGCTTCCAGAGGAGACTAAAAACTTACTACCGTCCGTCCGACCATCTGAATTACCAATTCAAATGATGTCCTACGCACCGATACATACCACAGCCGCATTTAAGCTCCGGCCGAATAATCCAGCCCAGTCGTAAATCTGAGGTTACTGTATACATACATATTGCATTATATTCTACATAACATATATATATTTATGGTGTTTTGGATTAAGACGTGTCTCCCAGTCACCCCACCCTAGGTTCCGAATAGCTCTCTCTCCTCTCTCTCTCTCTCTCTCTCTCTCTCTCTCTCTCTCTCTCACTCTCTCACACCACACACACACACATACCCCAATCACGGGCACTTATTTTATTTGTCGACCCGAACCTTTCCAGTTTGTTTATTATTTTTCTTTTCTTGTTTCAGGATTATAATTCTTGCAGACGTCGCCGTCGTCGTCACCATTGACCGCCGCTGACCATGACTATACCACAACGACCGAGATATTTGGTCGTCTCGCAACCAATATCATCATTGGAATTTCACCGGACGTTCAAAGAGCAAATTTTCTAGGGCCAGCGAAAAACACTAGATTTTGTTTTCAATTATTTTAATAAATTCAGCTCTCGTGCATGGCCGTCTTCCTCTGTCGGAATTTAAGCTTCTCATCTCCGATGTCTACCACTAAACCATTCCTTTACAAGATTCTGAGAAAAAATATTCGTCCTTTTCACACTGTGCATACATTTTCTGGCAGAATATTCGCATGCATGTGGATATTATAGACTATAGTATATGTTATTATACAATTATCGCCACATTATGATTATAATTATTATTATATATTGAAAAAAAAAATATAAAATGTTGTTATCAGGCGGGTATCGAACTGTAGACATTGAATTACCTGTTGATTAAAATCAATTAATTTGACACTTGAAATAACCTTAGTTTTTCTATTACGTACAAACGAAATATATGAAATAGGTGTTTAAACACGATTTGTTTGTTTTCGTGGTGATGAATTTAATATACGATTTATATATCTTGATTACATATAGGTATTAGGTAATAATAAAAAAACATACACAGAAAAAAGTATATGGTTATAGATACAATTTAAATAGTTATCCTGACCAAATTCTGTGGTAAGTATTGGGGCTACCATACTATAACGTAGTTCTGAGAAATAACCTCATTTTATTTTCAAAATTAAGTTGATGTAACCAAAAAAATTCTTTGGAATTCTTGCCAACCAAAGTATAGTTCTGTCAACCATACTCTACAGTCTACGGTTGTCCCAACCCAACCTACCTACATTTAATTGTAATTATAATATATAAATAGTCTAATAAATAGTGCTTCCAACTATATCATAATAAGGTAATGGTAACAATAATAAATCATAGCCTCGTGACTCTTATAAACAAAATAAATGATTGAATAAGCAACTAGAATATATTTATATATATAAGTATCTAAAGTACCTTGGTACTATATTGTATATGGTTATGTTGATCCTCAAGTTTTAAAAATAGATAAACTTAAATTGTTTGTTTTTTTGTACACATTTCGTGTATAATTTATTGTATAATATGTAACAATACGTGACTGAATAGTTTCTACTATATACCTATAGGTAATATATATACATTACACACGCACATGCACACACTACAGAGCAATCGTTGTAAGTGGACTCCCGCCTGAGTGTAATATATTTTATATAACTCGATTGATTGCAATGATAACCGTTTATACCTACACAGTTTACGTCTGATCTGTGAGCGTATATTTTAAATGTTACACTTTTATTTTTATATTTTTTATACAGGCCGACGTTATTTTACTATACGACCCTTTTAGGTCGATCAGGCTTTAAAAATTAAAATTCCTTAAATTTCCTTCGACAACTGTGCAATGTATTATGCAGGTCGAAAATAACAATTAACAACTAAAAATATAATCTAATACCGGTACTTACAATATTTCTGTGAAATTTTTGAATTGATTCCTGGGTTGATATGAGTAGGGTTTAGGTATAGGAATTGGCTCCGGATTATAGAATAATTATATGTATTATTTTATATTTCGTTCATCTTTCTTTAAATTATAGGAATATATAACTGAATAATGTTCCAACTCCGTGTTTGCCAAATATCGTGTTCAATTTTTTTCAAATTAATTTTGAACATTTATCACCTCACGTACAGTAACCACTAACCATAATTAATTGGATGTGAACGCGTATTCACCTATTTAATAAACGGTTTAAAACTATAAAACTGTTTACAGATACTGCATGTGTATATATAGTGTGAATTTATTATATGATAATATATAGTTCTAAAACTGTCCGAAAGAGTGCACGATAAAATATAATTGTCGTGACATTATTACGCTTCGCATGTATCCTTCTGTTTACTGTTGAATAATATTTATAATATTATAGTTTATAAATTTGTTTCAGACGGTTGAAGATCAATGTAGTGCTAGAGAGTAGAGGGTCGTCGACGTTTTTTTTCAGTGCGCTCACATCACACGTGAGCATTCTGATGCTTCGCGCACCCAAAAATAGTCGTATATCGTTCTGCTCATATACAATATAATAATATTACAGACCGCACCTTAATCGCTTAGCTCCCAAGTGCGTACATATTATTATCATTATTTTAATATACGATAAGCGCGTGTACGCGTAATAAATACGATCGTGTGTATATAACTGCACCGCGGGCGTGAGCGATAAATAACAGTTTTTGTTCCTCCTCTATGCGCTCGTGTATTATACTTTTCTATAATATTATGTGCACTCTGTCTCTCTCTCTCTCTATATCCTCCATCCTCTCTCGTTTTGAACTCGGTGGCAGTGTGAATAATATATTAAATTTTATTTTTTTCTGGCTCTCGTCGGATCCGCCAAATGCTCGCAGTCGTCGTCATGATTTAACTCTCTCGCAGCCGTCGCGGGGCGTGTTCCGCGTGCAGCGGTATTAGTAATATGCGTCGCGTCAAAGGCTGCGTACGGGAGGTATATTATACTGCACCAGACGAAAACGAATGTAAAAAAAAAACCATCGTCTGGCTGCGTTCCAGATTTGAAACAGAAAGAAAAGAAAAAAAATTAAAACGGTATACCACCCGAGTGCATAGTTAGAGCTGCGAGTTTAATAATAATATGTACCTATATATATAATATATACGCTAGGGCATAATATTATATTTACATATAAAATAATATAAATATCATAATATTATAATATAATTTATATACGTACGTAGGTACATTATATTATACACGATACATCGCGTGATATCGAAAATATTGTCCGTATTCCGTAAATATTACCGGCAAAAGAGGTGGGTATACCGTAGTGCGCTTGCACTTTATAGTACCTATATAATAATATACTAATCGATTGTGATAAATTCATATTATGATGGTCTCGTGTAGGCACCTACATTATATACGAATGACACTCGATATCGCATTACCATAAGTCTTATACCGTATAGTCGAATGCGGTAAAACGAGGGGTGGTTCTCATTTGGTTATTTTTAACCACAAACAACTACTTTGTAAACATATAAACACGAAGGTATCAGCTACTACAGTATGGTTTTGGAAGTCATCTCAGAATCACAACATGCCTCGTCGGATACACTGAAGCAAGAGCCCTGCTAGCTTTTATATTAAAAATGTATACACAACTGTTACAATATAAGTATACTAATAAACAATAAAATAGGTGTTATACCTTGTATAAAATGTTATGCATCATGTCTATAACATGCGGATTCGATGACGAAATTCAGTAAAGTTTTAAATGTCTCGAAACTTATCACTTCCTTTAATTTGTATTTAAGAGATGTACCTACAATAGTACAATGTCAAGTGCAATTCCAAAAAAAAAAAAAAAATTATTTACTTGATATATATAGGTACATATGATTACTTTTATTTCTTATACAATTGCAAAAATAAAAAACCATTAAAGTCGTTCTCCCGTACAGAAGATTTTGACTTTCGAATGTACCTCGTAATTGAGTTTAGGTGGCACTACATTTATAACGTATTTGCACACTTATTTTTAATTTATAAGCCGAAATTGGAAGTGTTCAAGTGTGCAGTAAGGATTTGACAAGTTTGTGTTAGTGAATAAAAATACATACAAATTAGGAATAGGTAATAAACAAAGTTCATCCACTTGCTTTTCAACAACAATGGACTGAAGGTGTTTTCCTGGAAAGAAGAAGAACCTCGCAGAGTACAACCATGGGTTAATTAATTTTTATACCAAATATTCTAGTTAGTAGTAACTGTAAGTTAATTGTCTTGTGTTTTGTTAATGTGTATATAAATTAATAATAAATTAGGTAACTAGTATGATAAACATTTTTACTAAAACATTATAGCGTACCTATACTATACATACTATAATACATGTTAAATGCGTCATGTCGATAATTTTTGGAATGTTTTTGATGACAAAATGTCATATAAATAATCATATAAACTTATAATATACTATGTTTTACATTAAAAGCATTATTTTACATTATTGCAACGATAATATGTATAAAAAAAACTATATTAATATTCTAGTGCAAAATGCTAAGAAAATAACAAACAGGTTCTGAAAAAAAAAATTAATACATATAAATAAGACTTTTAGATAAAATAAACATATAGGTAAACAGGTTTGAGGTAAAACATCTATTCGTTTTAATGTTACTAATTTCTTTCAATTTTCGGGCGTCCGATTATCTCATGACTAAATTATGAAAAGAAAATATATGCTAAAAAATATATATTATTTTATAATCCAATCGTAATGTGCGTCATTTCCATAAAATATCACTTCATTCTTGAATTTTTTTTTTTTTTGTATTATTATTTCCTATCAAAATTACTACTTTTTTTGTAATGGAATTTCACGATATTATCATCTGCACGGTTGAATCTGATTCGGAAATGTTCAATCTAGTAGACGAAAGGTACCTATATGACGTAGTATTTAAATGTTTAATAAGCACGTACGCACGTGATCGAGGTCCACCGCAAACAATCGCGACACAAATGAGATTTCACCTGGAGTTGACCTTTGCGTATTTATATAAACATAAAATAATTATGCTATGCATATTACGGTCGGTAGTCGAGGATGGATTTCGGACGGGTCGAGGTGGACGAGGTGACGAGGCTGTACCTACATAAACCGTATCTACATATTATTTTATCGAAAAAAACCTGATGCGCGGAATCTCATCTGGAGAATCGAAACCAGGGAAGAAAATTTCTGCATAGATAGTGTTGTACTGTATAGGTAACCTAAGTTTCCCGTACATAATTATACACACGCCATGTGCCTACACGTACGGCAGACAAGTAATCATATCAATTATTATTCGGAACAATTTCTCGGAAACTCGCGGACGCGGATAAACTGACCTCATGACACCGACACTATATAACACAATACCACGTCATAACTATATCATGCACAACGGATGGCGTTTTCCTCCCAAAAAAAAAAGAAAGGTAACCTTTCCATTTACCTCTTCATTTTTTTGGAAAAAAATGTATATCAATTAACATATAAAGCGGTGATTGGGTGACATAAATAATACGTAGAACGCTACTCAATATTTTCCACTTTGAAGAAAATGTATGAATCATAAATATGTATTATTAAGTGACTATTATTTGTATACTATATACCTAGTGTGGGAATTAGGTAATGTTTACATTATTTTTTACACAATTTATTCTTAAAATCCTGAATGGAAGGTGCTTTTAAGACGACGGACTTATTCAAATAATACATGAAATATAAGCATATATCACGTGAAACCTTGAGCAGTCAGAAACGTTCATGGAAAACAGGACAGGGGTTTTCGATAAAGTGTTTTTTGGGTACACTAGATGAAAATATAAAGCCAGCATGGCTCCGGAGTCCCACTTAGTTAGATAATAATAATATATATGTAGGGAAACTTGCATAGGTTCTGCAATGCCATATTATATATGCTGACCAAAAAAATGATTTGCTTAAATGATTATTTGTAGGAAGTAGGGGGCGTCTACAGTGCAGTTTTTCTGTGTCATAGAATTATTTTCCTAATTAATATTTTTGAATACAGTTTTGAAAAATTAATGTTGGTATACTCACCTATTAATATTTATTATAATCTACAACGATTCTTTGTTTCACAATTTTTATGTGAAATGCGTTGAATCACATTTCTTGAGTTGTTATAATATTATGTAATAGAATTATGTAAATATTTTAAAAGCTATTTTGACTTCCGTAATCTATTCATAAATTAACGCATATACGAAGTTTATGGGCGGGGACTGCATGCATACACTATACACGAGTTGCGGATAGGTAGTGGAAAACCTTACTCGTGTCACGTTCGATGTTTGGAATTCGAGGAAACTTTCCGTACCCGTTTGCTAAGTATTTTATATAATCAATGATTTTTGACCTCGGCGATAATAATATATATCGTCAGATATTATACACAACACCCACGAACACATTTTGTTGCTTTTTACCAAAATTCGAATGACACTGCAGCGTGCATGTGTGTAGTAGTTCTACAATTATACGACATTGACTTCAATGTCAAATGACACGGCTCAAGGTCAGGGATGTACAAAACTACCAAATCATGTACGAGCAGTGTTATCTCTCTCGCGGGTCTCGGAAGCTGTTCGACAGTCGCGGACACCCGTCGCGGTGTGGATTCTTGACCCAAATACTCGAAGGGGGCGCTCAAAGTTGGCCGCGGCGCATGCGCGCAACTGGGAAACGTATATTATTATTATCATTATTGTTATTATTATCATTATATTCCGCCCAAACGCTAAGGGATGAAAAATCAATACGACCCGGAGCTAGCTGGCGGGCGGGCGGCGATATACCGCTGCTCGCGCGATCGGCCATAATATTCTCTCCGCCGGCGGCGGCGCGCGTATGGCGTCCGACCTATCGCATCGCGTCGTCTTATTCGTTTAGCGAAACTGCGACGACAATGTTGTACAAAGGCTGCCGCAATGGACGTACAATATCGTCCTCGTCGAAAATGCTCTGTAGCCATAAAAACCGGCACTGCGAATACTAATATAATATATATATATATACGTGTAGCGGACTACAATGCGGTGTATATTACAGCAGCACTACAATATTAGTATACAATATATACCTAGACAATATAATTATAATTAACTATAACAATTTTACAGAGCACAGAGGTGTGTTTATATGATGGAAAATAATGATGATCGTCGACACTAAAACGCGTAGAAAACCCGAGGTAGTACAATATTAAGTGTTATCCGATATAATTGAATGATGTAGGTATATAGAAATGATTGTGAGATAGGTATACGCGGAATAAGCTTAAAGTTGTTTATAGAGTAATATATATTTTTATATAGGTAGGTACAATATACATGTTTGGAACCTATTAAACAATATTAATTTGCAGGTGCGTTCTACATACCTAATTATTACATTTTTGTGCTAAGTATATAGCCATATAGGTAATACGAAACTCAAACGAAATTTATTTTCTTTACATTAGGTATGCGTATAATTTAGTAAATATTATTTGGATATTTATCTATTACTATGTTGTTCAATATTCCAATGATATAGATTAGATTTCTAAAAATATGAAGACACAAGACATAATCACCACAATACAGATATTATAATAGGAGAAACATAATAACAGTGAATCTATACAATCAAATATAACTGTAAATATAATTTCAACTATTGTTCATATGATGTTATTTATATAAAAAAAAAATAAAAAATTATAATATATAGATTAATGAAAGTATTTAAATTACACTTATAGATAGTCCTTAGTATACCCTAATATATATCCTAATATAAGGTATACAAATTTGTATGTACGCTTAGTTAAAATAATTAATTTTCATGTTGTGTTATTTGTAATATTTGTATATTACCTATACGGCTATACTTATGAATTTTTTTTTTCATAATAACAACATTGTATTGTATTGTATTATATTGTTGTTTATATCTTCGAAAAGATAATGAGCCCCACTGAACAGGTTCGTGTGAATAGATCATGTACATCTCATTATAGGTATACATCTACATGTATACATCTAAAGAAAAATTAATTTTTGCTTATCCATTTGATTTTAAATATTTTTCTAAAAAAGATTCTATTATCATATATAATGTATTATATGGTATATTGATTTAATTATTAATCAGGTGTGCATACATTAAACAATCAGTTATTTAAATTTGCTGCTTAGATATTTTATGTAAGATTATGGCCTATGGGAGAATAAATTGAATTAATTTAAATAATCGATTTTTATAGTAGTACACAATCCTTATAATATTAACATGGTAGGACACAAATAATGACATTGTAATATATTTAATAAATATTTTTCTCAAGTCCAAATACATAATAACTGCAATGGAAACGAGTGAGAAATTAATGAATTAATAATGCGAATATTAATTAGCCAAGACATATATTGTGCTATCACTAAACCACAGAACATTTTATTTCTGTTTATCATATTTAATTATAACTAATTTATTAGATACCTATATTTATACTTTCTATTCGTTTCTTATCGACGTATCTTTCTCGACCATTTTAATAGTTGTAATACAATATTACAAATGCATTTTTTATTTTATTTACTTTTTAATTTAATTAGCAAACATATTTCAGAATTATTTAAAAAATAATGTAATCTGTACGACTGAATAAGCTCATAAATTCATAAAAATATTTTAAAACGGTCATAATTTTTCGTGACTCGACTGACGATAATTGAACGGATACATGATATTATAATTACACACCATGACTATAACCAGACAAAGACTCCACACACCATTGCGGTGTATGGTAATTATATTATATGCGCACCAAACGAAATAAAAAAAAAATAATAATAATCCACCGAGCTTAAATCTGAACTACCGACGAACACTATTTTCGGACTCACCGAATAAATTCTCATATAATCTTTCTCGTTTATCGTTAACCGTGTCCCGATATAACAACGCACCAGTGTTTATATATATATACACACATATATTATGTGCACGTGAGTATATATATATTATGTTTATTTGAATATATACTATTGCGTGTTGTATATACATACGCCCCGGCGGTGGCCTCGGGTTACGCCGTCGTATGTTGCAGTGAATACAGAAAATCGAAATAAAACCTATAAATGACAATTAAAGGTATATATTTTTTGTTATTTTGTTATTTTGTATTATTTTTTTCGTTTTAATGAGCTGCAGCCTCGGATAGATGACATTATTTTCATCCGTTAATTAAAAGAAAACACGTAACGTTTTATAATAATACATATATTATCTATAATATTACCTGGGCATGTGATACGTTTAAAATAAAATAAAACGTCGATACATGTCTATATTTTATTCTCTACATTATAAGTTTATAAGTTTGAAATGTAAAGTGGGGTCGATTAAGTCCGATATTCTACTGCACCGTACTTGATATTGTATAACCCGGCAATAATTAATCGAAACGTTTTGTATTTTATTCATTTTTTTTTTTTTTATTGAATAACGATTCGATCTCAGTCAATACTCAATCATCATAATAGTCATAAAATAACATTTTCATTTTTACCGAACAAGAAAACATCTATTATATAGAATTATAATACTATTATAATATAGGTACCTATAATACTATTATAATATAGGTACCTATAATAAATTTTATATAGGTCATAATAGCCGGTATAATAATAATAGAACAGTAGTTTCTAGTTTGCAGTGTATAGATATAATAAAATGCGTGTAAAACTGTTATCCGCCCCAAATCTAGGCTCCACCGGTATACCGTTAGCTTTAGGTATATAATTTATAATTTTTATTAATTTATCAGTCGAAATATAGTTCCAGTCATAATAATTTTTTGGAGTTGACATAAAATATAGTATAATCTATTTTTTGTGACAACTAATTTTTCGACAAGACCCGAGGTGCTTATTATATATGCGTGTGTGAGTGTAATGGCATAAAAAAAATTCATGAAATTAATTTTTGCGGTGGACATATCTTGCACCGTCACAGATTAATATATTATATTATTATTTATTATGATAATATAAATTATAAAAAATAATAAGCTTGATATAATTGAGATATAATTCCGCTTTCAGGTTGGAGGAAAAAAAATGGAATTAGGAACACAGATATAGGTGCCTAGGAGTGGTATAAGTAGGTATATTATAAATTTATAAATAAGTTCAATGTTTTTTTTTTATTTATTTTAGAAAGTGGAGCATAATATAATTATATTATGCGTGTTACCAACCGATAACCTACAAGTTTTATGGTAACTTAATAAAGGTATTATATGCTATACTTTGGTACTTTTAAATCATGACTACGGTAGGTACACCAGCTTAGTCTTAGCTTTTAGGTAATAACAATGCCAAGTGCGATATAAACGTTGTTAACTTTGAGCTTTGTGTGTTATACATTATTATTCACAATGAATATGTACACCTTAGTACCTATAAATCTACCTATATACATAATAATTATATCAGGAATTGAAAGCGTTTCGCCTCATAATTGTATATTATATACATTTTTTTTTCAGAAATTTTAAGCTAAAAGCAAAACACAAAAAAATTATAAAAGTGGATAGATTATATGATAATAATATAATATGTTGTACATAAAAATGTTTTAAACTTTCATTTTTATGCTTTGAATATATTAATAATATAATATATTATAATATATTAAATTATTTACGCTTATTGCTGTAATAACAACAATTCAACACTAGTAATCATTTACATGCAGGTTTACCTTTTTCGATTTTATTGTATGGTGAATTGAGTCATGACATCAATCACGCTACGTGATTGAGAGTAAGTAACGGCCGCTGTCACTAGTTCTCGGATGGGTGACCACTGACCATCCGGGTTCGTAGTGCGCAAAATCCTTGCCACACATACACGTGTTCCTAACCGACCGTACCAACCATCCCAACCCTACCAACCTACAGGACCTCAATCTTCGAATTCTTAAAACTAATAAAAATAAAAATAATTGAGTCATTATTCATATTATTATTTACTACTGTAAGGTATTATAATTTCTAATATTAACACATGGGAATCAGTATTATTTCACGCAATATAAATTCGTAAGAAATATGATATTAATATTTATTACTTATAAGGTAAGTAATAAGTGCCTACCTATAACCTACCTACGTCATATTTTATCGACGTCAACGCGTATGAGTGATATACGCGTGTGACACGTACTGACAAGTGACAACAACTAAACGACGGAATGAAAACAAAAGTACCTCTAACCATTGAAGTCCTATAATATTATAATACAATTCTATAATACTACAATAATATAGGTAGTGCATACTGTATAAAATCTATAGACTAGTCATCGACTTCTTATGATTTTCTAAAACAGTGATAAGTGATTCATATAATATAATCGCGTGTGTATATATTTATACACAATTTAAAATCTAATTTAAAAAAAAAAAACCTATATTTATTATATATCTAGTATATGTGGCATGTGCCCTTATATAGAACGCAGGAGGGTCGCGGTATCAAGACTCAAGAGGAGCTCAGCGATTGACATTATGTAAAGATAGCTGTTAAATCAAGCTGTTAACGCTTTCTAACAATATAATACCATATCACATATAATATATATGTATACCTAAATGGCTACATAAAGACATATTATACTATAACGTATACTATAATATAGTATCCCATTTCCCCAGTGAAGTGTGAACTGTCTTAGATTTCTTACTATGCGCGATTGACAAAAACGAATATGTAATTCTCGTGAGAACGTATTAACGCAAACGATAGTGGCCGCCCTTCCGTCGTCTGGTTTGTATTTTAACTTGATTAAAAAAAAAATCTGTATCAAACATATGTATTAGAACTCGTGCTCATGGTTAATTTAAACATGTAGGTATCCATAACACCTATCCAATTCCGAAAGTCGTCGACTGTATCTACGCATCTATAGGCTTAGCTACGATTTTTATATACATTGGATATTATAAACGTGATACAATATCATTATACATATAGTAGCGTTACCCACGGAAAAATAAAACAGAAATAATAATCGGATTTTTAAAAAAGTAAAAATTAAAAAAAAAACCACCGGCTTGGTTTGGTACCTATACATTTATAATGGCTACCGTTTGACCAGCGCGGTGCGTATCTAAACACAAAATCTCTGATCGAGATATATCTGAATTTTCAAAAGTTTTTTTTTTTTGTCCGCAATCCAACCTACATGTATTTTAATAATGTCCCTCCATCCAGCTCTATCCCCACCCCGCCGCCGTACCACTCACCGTTGCATCACCCCACCACCACCCGTCCCGCCTTTTTCGACACGTCGATTGTGTTCCTCATACTGCCGTGTGCGTGCAGCCCATATATACCTATACATACCTTTAATGAGATATAGTACCTACCTATTATACCTATACGTGTATAATAGTCCGAACGACGCACTACGTATATTATATGTGTATATAATGGCCACCCAACTGGCGAGGCACGCAGGCCAACGGTTTTGCATAAAAACCAGTTTCGTTCTTTCTATTTATTTTTTTTTCTCATTTATTTATTATATTTAAATTCTCGGAGGAAAATCTCATTCGCTTAACCGAATTACCATAATAATTATTAAACGCGCGTGCACCACGCGGGTTTGCGCGTCGCCGACGGTGCTTTTTTTTCCACATATTATTATAATGTAGAATAATATTATTAATAATATATTGATAATAACGTACGCGTACAGCACACGGGACGAACATAACAATATTGTTTTATGTAAAATTATCGAGTCTCGAAGCGTGCAACCGGTAAGTAGCGGACTGGATAAGTAATTTATTTTACGCCGGTGACAATGTATATAGGTATAGTTGCGATGTTAAAGGTTAAAATTAAACGACCATAATATCATAGTGGATAGAAATTATTATTCTTTTTTTTAACGAAACTGCCTACACATAAATCGTTCAATATTATATTCATAAATATTTTTGTTACTTTTTTTTCATCCATCGAGTGGATTATAATAATATGTATATAGCTGGTACAACAAGTATGGTATAATACATAATATTACTATATACCTACACGTTTTTGATGTGAGGACTCGATAAACAATCGAAGGCGTGTAAAAACATGTAGCTGTAAGCCAACCGATCGGAGTAAGATTGGTATTAAAATTTTAAAAGAAATATAGACATCACCCAAGCCGCAGATATTATAATATTATATTGTACCGATAGTAACAAGACATTGTTTTTGCATTTTCACATTTTCGTCAGCAGATATAGGTTCAACGTTAAAATGTTCTGTTAGCAACAGTTATTTGTTGTATAGGTACCTATGGTAATACTGTGACATACCTGCCACTACGAAGGGATTTTCGAAGTTGGGGGAATGGGAATGTGATTTCCCGAGTGTGAGTCATAGGCTTACTTAACGACCCTCCACTCAAGACTCAAATACCTACAAATTAATTGTTTAATTTTAAATTGAATAAAATATAAGTATATACATTTTAGTAAACTTTTTGTGTAGATGAAAAATAAAGGAAAGGATCTGCCTTAAAGTTTATATCGTTATCAATCATCACACCATACGTTGATATAAATATTTTGCAGTCGGCTCCAATAGGCACCTTTATAGCAATATTATCTATAACGAAAATATTTTTAATTCAATTTATAAATCACATTTTTAAAGAACGCGTATTACTTAATATACCTACAACAGTTAAAACTGTTGCGGCTTGCGATGGACAGTCGTCGGAATTTGGATTTGATTTTTGAAGTTTTGTGATGTTTATGGGTTACCATTTATAAATAGCGACTTTCAAATTAGTTTTTTTTTTAGGATTTTGGAAATACTAGAAGCGTCGACTAAAAATAATCACATTGTTCGACGTTTAACCTGCAAAGTGTGATTGGGAAGATCAATTTACATGTTGTGGGTAGGGGCTAGGGTGATCAAGTGTACACTGCAGTGACCATCCTATGGTAACGTAAAATAAATAATACACATTACACTGTCCATTACCGAAATATCAAATGTGTATGTAATCAATTTTTTCTGAAAACATAAAAAAACAGCATTAAATAATGCAACTCAAGAAAATTTTCAATCGTCATTCCCCACCACCGTCCCACCGCGTGTATAATCAGTCTTATAATATGAATAATATTATTATTATTATTATATTTCAGCATCGTTCTTTTAAATTCGTTACGGCCATCACCACCAGTGGCGCGCGTTCAAGAGTTTGTACTAGATGGCGTCCGGTATATAACGTGTGAATTGGAAGACGCGTCCTTCATTTCAATAATAATATAATATTCATTTTTAAATATTGTTTTATTCGTTAAAATTAATAATATGATATACATTCGACGTTTGGGCTTTGTCGTTTGCGCAATATTATTTACGATCGATTATTTGTTTTATTTTCATAAATAATTTGTCGACGGCAGCGTCGTCAACCATAATAATACATTTTTTATTCTTGTAACTAGAAATAATATAATATGGTATATTAAAAAACATTAGAAACATTACTAGAAAGTTACTCTACACTGAGGAAATATACACAGTCAACATTCAATATATTATATACGTACGCGTACGACAAACTCGGAGGCGGCTCTCGAATAAGAAACATTTCATTTTTAGCTGTGCGTTGAGTTGCCTGTGACTACGCGACAAAGGCGTATTTCATGTTTTTAATTTTAATTTTTTACGAATAGTAATAAAAAATCAGATAAAACGTATGTGTATTATAGTGTACACTTTATCTTTCTGATCAAAAAAAAATACTCTTTTTATTTTGTATTAATTCAAAATACACCACTTTTAAGTGGTTCAACGTTATTAATAACTAAATGGTTTAGATAAAACGTGAATGTGTTTACTAAATTGACTACGTGAAGCGAGTTAAAAACCTAACGACTAATTTATCAGTGTATTGTTAATTATCATATAGCAGTCATCATATTTAAATATTAAAAAAGTCTATATATCAAAAAGTATACATTTATATAATAATAAATAAACATACTCTCAAATATATAACTGCACGAAACACGCAGTGGGAGAGCTTTGTAAGAATTATTATAGATTATACAAAAGCGTAACACATTTGACATTGCGAATAGTTTTAAGTATTGTACAGAGCAAAAGAAAAAAATATATTGGAATTTAAATACAAAAATGGTATTAGTTGGAAGAAAAAATATTTTTATTAACTGTGTACTTACTTAAATATATTTTTCAATATATAATCGTGCGTGCACTTTTTGATTCATTACGTCATGATATCGTGTAACGTATGACAAGAAAACTGTTTTTTTCCCCTCGAAAATCGTATCGGTTCACTTATATTGCGTATTATATTTTTGCCATGGTGTATAAAACAACGCGAAAAACAATCAAAACGTTTATAAACGCATAAACGTTCTACAAGATTTTTATCGACTGCCATTCGTAAAAAGCGACCACAACAATTATTATTTAGTGTTTAATAATAATTATTACGGTTTTGGTCGATAACTGCTGTACAAAAAAAAACAAATCCAGTGAAATTAATGCGCGCACCTACATCCGTCATTATTAATTTATTATCCTATTTAACAACCAATAAAACGAAAACACGTTAAACTTTTAGCGCTATTTAATAACGTGTACATACGGCCCGTGTTTACGACTATATTATTATATATTATATATAATATATATACAATATACAATATACGTATATATGTGTATATAAAATTATAAATATATATTCAATTTTTTGATTGAAATTGAAGAGTCATAATATATCTAGGTATTTATTTTTTCGGCTCCGAACGTATTTGGTAATCTTAATTAATGAGCTACTCCTTACCTGCCTACTGCATCGTCTAAGCATGTACCTACCTGTAGGCTGTAATTTACGATCAATTAAGTAATTTCTATTCCCTTTCTCGAAGAATGTACATCCAAATATAATATTTAGAAAAATATCTAGAAATTAGGTATGTTAGTTAAAAACTTAAATAAAAAATCTCCAAACAATAATTTATTGTCTTGACTTCTATAATTGTCCAAAGACATTATAATATGTATAACCTATTATTGTTATATATTGTTATAACTCATAATAATTTAACATGGGTCCGTTTTATGGGATCCTTCAACTTCCTATGATCGCCAAATTACTACACGCTTATTACTAATAGTTATTACTATTAGTAATAAGCTCCTTGGCCTGAGCCACTCTATCATATACCGCCATAAAACGGATAATATAAATTTTCTTAACAAACTTATATCTGGTTAGGTTTATTTTCCTTCTCTGCTGGTGGATAACAATTAAAAAACTCCACTATCTTTATCGTGCATCTTACTACTATACCACTATCTACCTAGTACCTACATAATACATTTTCCTCTTCGCCGTTTAATGCGTTTGGCTAAAGAGGACCCAACAGGCTTTAAGAATTTTTGAAATAGGTACATGTATTTCTTCTATGTAAACTTGTTAATAATCAAACGATTTCAGATACTAAAAGTTATATTTTACTTGCACTTTTGTTATTGTTTTGAATATTAAAACGAGTTTTCAATATTTTGAATACATAAATAATTTATAAATTATAACTATTGATTATAGGATACTAAACCGAGTTTCTAATCAATAATTACTAGCTCTTACCTACGTATTAAAAATATTTAAATCTTGATTGGTAAAAAATGCATTTTATGCCCCTGAAGCGTACTTTTCGTTGAGAAGTACTACTAACTATATTTGTATATTAAAAAAAAGGCCAACTATAAAAATAATAATATATAAACTATCGTATAGAGTTTGAGGCTGACGAAATCGAATTGTACCTACCTATACCCTATTATAGATTATACATGTATAATCTAGATAGTACAATAAAACTAATAGTAAAATAATTACATTGTAAATTGTAATTGACATTATATTATTATCGATTATTATTGACATTTTATGGATACAACCGATAAGCTTATAATACATTGTGTATGACAGCTATAATAATATAAACACACCTTGTGAAATATGATTTAGTGTAGTTCGGTTTGAAAATTGTTAAGTTGAATTTTTTTTTGTAAACAGAAAGAATATTGTGTTATAATACTTGTTCTATAAATAATATCTACTATTTATTTTATATATAGATATATTGTAAGACCGTCACAAGGTCTTTAGAATACTGAAGAAGTTGATTCGTAAATCGTAATCGAACATATATGTAATGCGTGCGTCTCGTAAAATATAAAAACCCTATTGCATATTATATACTAGCCAACTCATAAAACATTTTCGTATGGATATCGAGCAGTAAGAACTTTTTTTTATTATAAATATATATACGCGTTATGTATGTAATATGTATACAAGCGCACTTAAATAGAAGCGCACTAGACGCGTACACATAATAGAAAACTTGGAACAATTCTCGAGAAAAAATAAATTTATCAAAATAATGAAATTTTTAAATTTAGTTAAAAAAACGAGACTAGTCGCTTTCAGTAGGTACCTCGTGCCTATACAGTATAATGAACTTAAATCATATAATAGTATCATAGTAATCAGTATCATATAACTGTATATTATATTATTATTATCTCTGAATAAATCCGAAGTCATATACTATATAAAGCTCTTCATCAATCAAATAAACTAAAATGTATAATATTATATCTTCTATATTATTATATAAAACACAAAAAATGTTTTTACCTAGCTATGTCCTTTATGAATTTCTAAACCGTTTGTCCGGTTGCGATGGAATTTGGTACAGAGATAGATAGACCTTGGGGAAGAAGATATGCTATATTTTATCGCGAAAAAGGTAAAGAAGAGGTCCAACCCGGGGATGTTATCAAACAGGGATTTTGAGAATAACGATGGAAATTTTTGTTTATAAATGGTTGGTATTGGTTTTAATAATAATAATATTATTATTATTATAACATTTTTTTGTATTTTTAGATACTATTTAGAGTTAAATTATACACTTAAGCACCACGTTGGGTCCACAATCTACCGCAGATAGATTGCCTACCTGATAATATACTGCTTGTATAATCACAAGCAAATCTCACGGACAACGCCTGTCGGGATGGCTATAAATTACAATATAATATCATTTACAATTAAAAATACATTGCTTTCACAGCATGTTACACCCAAAAGGAGTTGAACAATCACAAAAACCTAGCAATAGCAAAGCATTGCCGTGTCAGCTAGTAATTTATATAGTTTAATAAATCTTTATATGTAGCATTTAAAATATATTAGAATTAATATTATTCATAATGTACCCAAACCTAAACTTAATCAAAAATTAAAGCTGCGTCTCACTATTATGCGGATGTCTAAAAAAGCTTTTAAATAAAACAAATTTAAAATAATATTCGTAGAAGCGAGGCGATGCTCTCGGCGAAAATATCTTGTTCCGTTGACGATTGGTGTCATTAAATCTATAGTTAGTTAAAACCTAAGCTTTTGATTTTAAATTTTTTATTCCGATTCGCCGACCACTTTTTACTATCGGTGATGGGTACGTCGACCCTTCATCGCGAAACAAAAGCCGGTACCTATTTAGTACTTGCCTGTATAGGTAAATAATAGGTATGCACGGTATTTACGGATGTAATTATTAATAGGCGTATAATAGGTACTTCGTGCTTACATATTATTATAATAAGTGTCCACGTTGTGGCTGCAGTATATAATAGTGTTGCGACTTGCGACTATATATAGGTATAGGTTACACACAATATTATTAAATTGGATGTACACATGCGAAACCGCATCATGATGTATATAATTATCTACGAACCAAACACAATCGTTGCGTACATATAAATAAACCAACGTATATATATATTATGTAGTAACAATTATTAGATTTTTGTCGAAGGGGGAGTTGGGGCACGCCGTTTAGAAATAATGAAAATAGCCAACTCATAATTTAAGGTCGTACATATTCTATACAGGTCTAATATGGTTGAGCAACCGCCTCCTCGAAGGTCTTAAAACACGGGTTGTATTATATTGTAAAGCGCGCCGAAGAGAAAAAAATTCACGTTATTAATATTGTTTTATACTTTCTAATTATCTTAGCTCGAGGTGGTTCTTTATTACTAAATATTATATATTATATTGTTGTGTATATTTATATTGTACATATCACTCTAAAGTGAATAAAGTTAGAAAGCTGATTCTGACTGAGGCGATTAAAATTTCTAATAAGCCTTAGAAATTGTCACAACGGTGACTAGACCTCGACAGTACTTAATAAAAACAATAGCTGAAAGTGCGATTATTTATTTAGATTATTAATTATTGAGGTAAATGTAGGCACTGCATATATTATGATGTTGATATATTAATACTATATAGTTGGACTATGTATATAGTCATATTAGTTACTACCCATATAGTTTGATTACCATTTAAATACCTAATTGCATTGATATATTAGTGCGGAATACGTATGGTACTAAAATATGAAATATTAATAAAGAAATAAATTAACAAAATAAATTATATCAAAAAATTAAAAAGAAATGTTGCAACATGTAATAATTTTATCTAATATACATTTCAACAAAGGTTTTCTACTATATTTTATTATTTTACAGTGTAAAATGTACACTCTATAGTCTAAAATAATATTTATATATATTTTCAATGTTTAAATATCACATTTTTTTTCCTTGCCATGGCCAGTGCCGGCGCTAGGGGAGGACAAATGGGACATTTGTCCAGGGCCCCGCGCTTGTTAAAGGGCCCCGTGATTTTTAATTATCATCTTGATACGAATACCGTGGTCTACCGTCGTATATTGCATTATTCTGGCTGCAGCGGTCGCGTACTTAGATATTAAACAATTTATTATTTTATTCAAACATTTTGATGAATTAATTTATTTTTAATTGATGATTTTATGTAGTTGTTAAAATAAATGTAAATTAATAAAATAACCAGCCCTTATGAATTTATTAGCCTACGATTTTCCACTCAAAGGTTTAACTGAAACTCACGCTACGCCAATAATTCTGTGCTGAGCGAGGTTTCATCAGGAGGAATCGCACTCGAATGTGTTGTCTCCGTTTACTCAAGTAGGTAAGGTAAAGTGGGGTAAATGTGACGCAAAAATGAAAAGTTAATTTTGAATTTGACAATACTTTTTTTGTTTTTAACTTAAAGTTGTTATTGTTCCATAATGTAACACCTCTAGATATACATAATTGGAATTTATAGTCAACAAAGTTATATTATCACTCACCTAAGAATAATTTTTTTTTTTTTTAATTTTAAAACGTCACACTTGCCCCTTTTCATGGGGCAAGTGCAAAATCGGATTGTTTTTGCTATTAGTATTACATAAAATTATGGGGCAAGTGAATAACAAAGATAAAAATAAGCTTTAATTTGATTTTTGTTTCATTAAAATATCTTGATTCATTAAGAATTGACAGAGCATTATTTAAATTTAATTATTTACCTATATTATATATAAAAACAGTACTTTTTTTAAAATCCTGATTTAAAAAAAGCTAAAATTTCACTACTCTCTGAGAACCTAAAGGCTATTACTTATGACCAGGGCCCCGCAATACCTAGCGCCGGCACTGGCCATGGCTGCAATATTATTAAACATAATGTTTATATAATTGTTTTAATAATAATGAATATAATAATATAATACCAGGATTATTATATTATGTAATACGAGTATGCCAATAATGAATAAAGGGAGCATATTAATTGATTTACTTTTGATATAAATTTAAAACACGTGATGGTCTATGATGAATTTGTAATATACTTTAGGGTATAATATTTCCAAATAAAAAGTATCTTAAGACAAAACAGTCTTTATAATAGTTTTTAGTTTCTTATCAGCTATTTTGAAATCCAATTTTTATAAATGAATCCTATGCAGCATATTATTATGTTTCGGTACATATGAAATTAAAAATGTATGTTTTTATTTAACTAAAAAATAACACCTTAAGAAATAATAACAATAAAAAAATGCAGGAATGGAAGTATAAATATTTTAACCACTGCAGTATAATAATATGATACTTTATTATAATGGTTTACCCGTAATTCGGTATACTGTGGTTGGCAAAAGTTTATACGCGCACGGTCGGTTATCTACTCGTGTTCTAGTCAACACGTACTCGTGTGTAATCTCTGTTGCAGTTGCAGTCTCAGCGAAATGATTATAATAATATTATATCGCGTCGAGCGTTGGTCGTCGCGGTCGCCTCGCGTGCGGTTATGGAACTTTGGCTATAGCGGTGGCCGCACTGAAGTAATAAGTAATTATCGATGATATCATATAGGAGCTATAGTCGGTACATATATATAGGTACTATGTGTGTCTATTAGTGTGTGGTTTGTGTGCCAATCGCTCAAACTGCACATTCGACGATAAAATAATATAATACAGCCGCACACGCCAGCACGTCCGCATTGTAATAATAATAGTACATACTAATAATGGTATTGTGTCGCACGCGCGATAGCTGTAGATATATATATATAGGTCTGTATATGGAAGATTTTATGGCTTATATTTTGTGTTGCCCCACCGGGGGAACTAATACCGCCGTGGAGATAGGTCTGAGACGTCAAATGTACAGATATAGTTGTACCTATTTAGGTAAGTACTTGTACCTACGCGTGCCGTATATTTATAATATTGCTTATAAGTTATAATAAAAGAGTTAGTAATAATAGTATGGCCATAGAAACGGCGGTTAAAGATATCGACTAAACCCAAACACCGTCTAACACCTCAAACTCATTACCAATAGACTCGTGGAGTTCAGTCCGACTCATGCTATTATGACAGTCTTATGCAGTATTTTGCAGTATTATGCAGTATCTTGATATATACACTCCTTAAAAATTGGCTGTAAAAGAATACCAATATAAAATACAACTAAATTACTCGCTTGCTTATCAAATTGTTTGGGACCCGCACTCGCATATCGATAGCTATCACATTTTTAAACTGCACCCAAATAAAATACTTCTACTAAATTGATACTAAAACAAGCTGCTAATCGAAACGTAAAACTTCATATATAACGAATATATATACCTTGGGCCTTCGGCTCTAATAGTGACGAGCTAAAACAGATTACTAATATAACAAGCAACATTTTTATAAACACAACATAGATAAATCGTTTGAAAGTGAAATTAATACAACTATCACACATCGGTGAAACTACTGAAATATATGGATGAATATTATAGGTGTCACCTATTTGCTATTGGTGAAAACTGAACTACACTCATATGAACCACAAACGATATCTTTCAAGACAGTTGGAAATTCACCATTAATTGATTAATTATAGAAGTAGGTACCAACCATAATTAATTACAACATTTCAAACCATTGAGATGAAGCTCCTCCGTACCTAATACTGTTATATTATAATAGATAGGAACTCAGTTTTGAAATGGAAACAATTTGTTTGGATTTTATACTCGTTAAATGATTTTTCTGAGTCCCCCCTCCCCATAAACAGTTGCAGAGTATTTGTTGATAGTGTTTTATTTATCTATACTTAATACCTACCTATACCCTGTTCAAAATAAGAAGCGACCTGATTTACGCTTGAAAACCGGTTTTACTAGTGGCCGCCTGAATCGCTTCTTAAAATGAACAGACTATATATTCATGTTAACTTTATAATCACAATATTTTCTCGGGTTCGATTTTCACACTGCCGGCGATCGATGAGAGTACCTATATTATTATTGTTAGGTATGTATAGACGCTATTATTATGATATGCACGTTCGTCACCGGACGCCTTCGAGTGAGATTACCATACGTACATTGTATACAATAGGTACCTACTACCTACGTATATTATACTATAATTTATAATAATATAATATACCCAGGTATATGTGTAGTAGACGTATACAGTATACACACACAAACCACGATACATGACAAGTTTCCGCGTGACGTCACGCCGCCCAAAACTCTGCTGGATTATATTTATAAATATATTGTATAATATTATATAATAATAATAATAATAATAATATATTACATTGGACGTATATATTATTATAATATGATACACGTGTTTTTCGTCAGGACGCTTTACGATACCGCGCGCGCATGCACCATGCAACCCTCTCCTCGTCCGCCTGAACGGAATTTCGGTCTTTGTACCTCACTTCCCCCCCCTTTACCGACACCTTCGGCCGAGGGGAACGCGTATCATACGATTTATGTACGTGTGAGCGTAATACATGTGTGCGTGTCTCGGCCGGTTGAAATATGACGACGACGAAAACGTTTGAAACGGGCGTTAGGTATTACCATAAATAACGTTCCGCTCAGTCTCCGGATGACGACGACGAATCATCTGATCGTATAATAATAATAATAATAATAATATGTATCGTTACAGCAATCGATTCGTCGATCTTGTTTGTATCTGTTTTTTTCAACTCGGCCTGGCCGTAATCATAGAAATCACCACCTATATAGAGGTACTTTTTTATTTTATATACAAACACTTCAACTGTACGTATATATTATCATATAATACTTAAACACACGCATAGGTATAATGTACGCACGCACGCTCTCTGCAGTGACCGGAATAATCACCGACATTTTAAGGACGCCATATCATATTATTATGAGTGTATAACGCGGGACCCGAGTTTTTTTGTTCGTGGGTACCTATACTTTAATATTATAAATTGTGATTCCCGGCGTGTGTCGTTATTTCTGTTTTCGGTTTTGACGTGGGCCTATTATATATCATAATACTCTCAACCATGTGAAATAAAGAAATTCAATTTATTCCAGGCATAATATCCTATTTATTCCAGGTACCTATTATATTATAGGCACATATTTTACCAAAACTTCAGACTTTTATTGAGCTTGAGCCTGGCAGCTTAGGCCATTAGCTATTTTTTCGTTTTTGTTTGTGGGTTTTTGTTGGTAGGGGGAGGAACAAGTGTGTGTTTGTTTTGGCAGAATTTTTGATTTGGGCACCAGTAGGTATCTGCCATGACCGGGTGGGGGATGACTTGTTCTCCGGACACCGTGACTTGCCCTAAGAAAAATGCCGCCCATGGCCGAGGTATCGCAACCGACCATCGCTCGGCCACTCCGTCCCCCAAAAAAACGTTTATTTATTAAATCTCTATTCAAGCAAAAATCAATTTAAAAATTTTATTTTTTATTGAATTTAGGTAGGTATTCCAATTTCTGTGCTTAATATTTTTGCATCATTTTAACTACAATATTACTGTACAAAATAATTTTATTTCACCTAGTCTCAACCAAAACATTTCAAATAAATACTTTTAATATTTATTAGTTGTTAATAATATTTAAAAAATATATTTCTAAAAATTAAATACTCCTACAACCGGACGATTTAAGAACAATATAAGATTTAAATAAATCATTTAAATAGTATATTTTTTTTACAGAAACCCCATAATATCAGACCTTGTTTTTCCGTTACCCTATTATTATACGTATAAATGTTCACACATGTAGAGAGTATTTCGAGAAACTTATTATTTAGAAACACGTCATAAAAGCTATATCTATGACTCGCAGTCGACACTCATCATGAACAACGCCCTCACACTAACCAAATAGTATATACATATGCATATAACATATAGGTATTATAAAACTAGGGAGAGAGAGAGAGAGAGAGAGAGAGAAATGCCCTTATTCAATTTTACAGTTTTCTATTATAATTCTCATTCCTGCATGTAATACAAATTCAGTCACGGCGTTGGCTTATTACCACTGTAGTGCGGTAACATGGTACATATATAATATATGACCGAGTAAAAAATATACAGCCAAAAAGGGTGCGTGAGTGTTTTTCTGGACATCACATGACGATCACACAAAACAAAACAACAGCAAAAAGAAAAAAAAAATGAAAAAAATCAATGTTATGCTCAAAACAAGACTATAAAATGAACCGTGTACACAAACACGCCGAACAACGATCCCGTTAGGTAGGTATACGTTTTCAGGAGAAAAAACCGAATTGTTTTCAACAACAAAGCCAAACGGCAAAAACACAATTTTTTTTCCGAGTCTCAGTCGATTCTAGCCATATTATACAATAACGGTATCTGCGGAAGATCAGAGGAGCAAAAAATATGAATATTCTATGATATTATATACATGTAGGTATAAATATACGGTAATATCGTCACCCCGGATATGTGAAACGAAATGGACCGTCTTCAGTCAACTGTCGTACGACAGAGTACACGGACCAAGTGCGATCTGCAGGTATTAGAATATTATTGTAATACATTTTGTTTTATCGTTTCATCAACTCTACGTACTATATCACTTCTGTCTCGCGTGGTATCTATACTCGGTGAAATCGTATTGTCTGTCGCATTGTTGAGTTTCGCGCAAGTACTTACACGGTACTCTGTAGTAAGTACCTTCATCGTCGTTATATAATATTGTACTCCGAGTTACACGTCAGCAACCGCATTCCGTCTCGCCGCAGCCACTAAACGATAATTTGAAAAAAATAATTTCAATCTTCAACTTGGGTCCTGTGACTACACATAGCTTCGACGTGCGTAGGTGATAATGCCTTTTGACGCATGCACACAAACACACATATGCATCAGGAGACCGTTACTACCGTAGGTGAGCGCGTATTTGTATATTATATATAATACGTAGACGACCGACGGCCAGCACGGTAGTAGACACACAATGCAGGTATGACATGTACATGATATATTATCGTTATAAAAATTACGTTACCATATACCAAAACCATATAATATATGATTTACCAGAGTGTGTGGGGAGCTCTGTTTGACAGCGTTTTTCGTGCCGCCTTCGGTAAATATTGGTCCCGCGCGAGTGACGAACAAATCGGGAGCGTACAAACATATATCAAAAAATACGGTATATTATATTATTATAAGTCATTGTACACACACATACAGCAATATATTATAATCATAAGTATAAGTACACTTTGAGTGTGATTTGGTTTATTTTTTTTTAGTTTTCTTAATTATACGTTTGTCGATTGGAAAAAGATCCGATATTATACCCAGTCGTTTTACGCTGCAGTGTTTTAGTATATTCTATTTTATAATCAATGACGGAATATAATTTGTAATTCCAGCGCGTATATTTACTGCGGTGCGTACATAATTCGTTCATTTATATTCAAATTATCACGTGAAACGGCTTGCACATAATATACATATTAAACCGATATAATATATAAATATAACCGATTTTAATCCCGGACTCACGAGAATAATCGTCTGACTCCGTGGGCCACGACGAGACGAGAAGGGCGGGTCGAGGAATTTCCTAATTTATCGACGACGCCGCGATGCTGCGACAGGTACCAATATATATATAAATAAACGAACTCCGCAGCAGCTTCAATGACATTGGTCTCGGGCGCGAAGGAGGGGAAACCAGAAAATCCTCCGCCGCGTATCCTATCGGAGCGATTAGCATAGAAATGGGGTTGGGAACAACTAAAATATATATTGTTATACGACTGCGGTGATGATTTGGAGAGAGGGGTGGGGGAAAGAACTGAAAACACGGGAAATTCCCGAGCAGGAAATTGCCGTAAGGAACTGCAGGGGAAAAATGCGTGCGTGGCAAAAGGTTTCGCGTGGGAGGTCGTATATATATATACACTAAGGATATTTTGAATTCAGCACTGCGCCACCCCTGCACCTCCACCACCACACATATTATTATATATTTACGGCGTGTACGGCGCACTGACGTGTGTATCATTGATGGCCGGCGGTGAATACCAAAAACTGCTGCTTTATGTAAATTCCGAGCGAGGGAAAAAAGATTTCTCGCGAGGGATTTGAATACAAAAATAGGAATATAAAAAAAGGGAGCACCCGCTTTTAACGCGATTGCGTTATTTATTGTTCTTTTTTTCTCTCTGCCGTTTTCACGACTCTGCGCAGAGCAATGTATAGGAATACACTATGCGTATTATATACCTAATACTGTACAGCTGTACTATATAGGATGTGTATTATATTTATTATTTTTTCCGTCCAATAGCCATACTTTGTACAATATTATACAATAATATACATATATACCCCGGTAGAGTACTGCAATGGCGTTCCCGATTAAACGCCATTTTTCATTAGCACAGCGCGTGTTTTAAACTTTCCGGTTAGGTACGATTAAAATATTACACGATTTTTGGTAGGTAGTACGTAAATTATTCAACTGCAAGTTCACGAAACGAATTATTACAAACAAACATGCTTCTTAGCAGTAAAACAGAAAATATAAATCTCTGTTTTATTTTTTCGGGGTTATTATATTATATTAATATATACAACGAGCAAGGAAAAACACAATCATCAATTATAGTGCGCGTGTTATGTTCTTGCTGTTCTATAAATGATTAGTTAGCCCGAAAATGAACGCAAATATAAACGTAATAAAATTATATAGCTACCTATCAATCTACCTATATTGTTAATGTCTTCGATAAATGTACATTTCGAATACCTACTTTATACAAATCTGAAAAAGAACTGCGATAATTTATCAAAAATATGCAGGGGCTATACACACATGTATATGTGTATTTGAATACATTTATATATTTACAGCAGAATATTTAATAATTATCTTAATTTCTGATATAAAGCATTGGTGTTTTCGTGCTAATAATTAGCTAGGCCTAACCAGCTCGTCTCTATATTATGAAACTTAATCTATACCTAAAGGCTAAAAAAGTATCGTTCATTTTAATTGAATCATATTTTTGGTAGGCCTAACAATAACGGTATTGGCAATGATCTCGACGATCTTGTTGAATAAAAATCTTTATGATTCAATATTAAAATGTAAATTCTGTATAATAACGTATATATTTATATGAATTATAAATTATATTAAGAACCATAAATATTATAATGGATGTCACGCAATATTTATTCTATAATTTTTAGTGTATGTATAGGAATGTGCAGCTGCATGCTCCATGCATATATCCGTCCACGCATATTATTATAATATACCGGGAACCTATACTTAATATTAAGGACTACTTTTTTTTTTTTAACCGAAAAATGAAAATCAATTACGCGTTTCATAACCTGAGCCAAAAGTCAAACGCGGGTAGTAATTTGTATTTGTTATTATTATTTATTTTTCTCTTTACCGTTATGCCGCTGTCCACATATTAGTTTACGGCATGCAGTGCGTGTATACCTCAATATATAGGTATATAATATACAAACATGAGGTATGTGTACAGTGTACACAGCTACCTATTTTGGGCCATATAATATACGGCGAAAACAAATATTTTAATGTCAAAATATCGTACGACCTCCACCGCCGATCGTATTCGTGTTTTTATATTCTTATAGGTATGTGCATGTCTATACCCACAATATGATTACTATGCCGTCGTACTTAACTGATTCTCATCGTAAAACCAGTGCCTCGTTCGATATGTTTTCGCGATAATTAACGTCATCGGGTGGCACCGATTTGCCGGTAACATATTATATTATGACGATATAATATTTGTTGTTCGTTCGTGCACCGAATAACTAGCAATAACGAATAAAGATGAATATAATTTTTCAAATTCCAACGGTTTAATCTATACCTAATGTATATTATACGCAATATCATATCGATAAGTCTGTAGTGTAATAATACTGCTGTGGGTTTCCACATTTTCAATGGAAGGTATAGCTGATGTACTTTAGACATTTTTGAACGACGAACCATTTATTTTTTAATCATGGCATATTTAAGTGATGTGATCTGTAGTGGTGTGAACAATAATTGTTATTCATGGGACAGAAAACATTGTTCAACCCATAGGTGCACCTACCCCTGAAACACTGACACTGAAATGCCAGTTGTAACTGTGTAGTTACTCAGCCAAACGTCAACTACCCCCTACCCAGTAAGGCAGTATCCACACACCAATATTTTTGTGTTGCATTTGTCCCGAAAATTCTCAGTCGAGCCGCCACTGGATGTGATGTGATGCAGTGATGTATATAGGTACACGCGGTCCGTTTGTGAAGTTTATTCTGTCAGAATTAATCAGTGGACGAGCACACGCTATATATTATAGTATATTAGCAGACCATATACGATGGCTCGGCGGTATAAAACGTACACCGCACATAATATATACCTAGGCATTTTAATAATATTCCGTATGGGCAATTGTTTGAAATCGGTGGGCGAAAATGATTTGTCCGCGTCTTTAGGTCTTTCGAGTCTCTCCCCCGCGAGGACCCTGCAGCGGTACGGCCGTGTGCACGCGCATTCACTCATTATACAATATAATTTTATATAATATAGCACATAATCGTATACAATAATAAAATACTACATTGGTACAGAATACGGCGTACATGTGTAAAATCGTGCGTTTTATACATTGTCGTTTTAGCTGGACAAGAAGAAAAAAAAAATTGACACATACAAAGCTTTGTACGCTTGTGTGTAATGTGAGGCGTTTAAAGATGTCGGTATATAATATATTATATTATAATATGTATGTATATGAGCGAGCGGCACGGGCTACTGATTCCCGAAGGTACACATTATTATGCTATAAGTTGTATAACGAATAAAATTGTGGCTTATTATATTTAATACATCGCGACCATAGAATTATAATAAAATGGTATACGCAAACGACCAGAAAAAAATCATTTGAATTACCGCGAAACGCGTGTGAAATAACTCTCGTATATACATTGTCGCTCGCGTATAATGCGTATTATAATATAAAATATAATATATATATTATTATACTACATTGTACGAATCCACGACTTCTGCATATAGGTATATTACTATAGGTAAATATAGGTACACGGAAATATGACATATAATAATACCATGTATCTACCCCGCAAAAATGATACTTAACATATTATATGCAGTGCGTATATTATAGGTACATATATTATATATAATACATATTATTATCGTATCGTATAGACTTCTATGTGCTATAAGTATAATTGTATCTCTTTTTCCGCCCCGACAGAGGTCGCGAGACCAACCCGAGAATATGATGGCAGCCGTGCAGGTTATTACAATATGTACGACATATATTTTATACTTTTACACGCCTTTTATAATATTATAATATGAACATATTTTATATATATCTATTGGCATGAGCCTACTATGGTGTCAGGTGCATCGCGCAAGATCATTCAGCCTATATTTCCTTAATTTTAATTTTTTTCCTAAATAACATTCACCTCAGAGTCACCTTCACTTACATAGTTCAAAACGGCCAAATAAAAGGGACAGCAAAATAAGCTATTGCCAACGGAACATGAACAATTTGTCTAGAAAATGAAAATGAAATTAATATAATAACATTAATAAAAATAAAAAAATTATGATATTTGTTGTAACTATTATGCAGATATTCTTTCAATTATATTGTATTACTACATATTATTATATGGTTACATTGATTTAATAAATTAGCTGAATTACATCATATAGGATACGAATAATACCTATATATTCAATATTGTCCAATATTATTATAAAAACTTAAAATATTGTAAAATATTAAAATGTTTTCTTTATCTGCAACAATTTTTACATTTTATATGACCGCATGCATTTAGTATGCATAATATAAGATTAATATAGTTTTAATGAATATATATAATGAATTTTCATAGGTGTATGCACGTGTGACGTGTAATCTTTTAATGTTTAAATGATTATAATAGTCCTATAATATCGTTAATATAGCTCTATATATAGGTCCATTTAAATATAACTATGTTAAAATGTTAGGTCTCGTCAAGTAAATTAACATTAGAAAATTAATTTTGACATCTTATAGAATAAGAATATATTTTATTTTTGTCATACTAAATGGTAGGTATATTATGAATTTCATTAAAACTAATTAAAAAGTGCAACATATGATGAGCAGTCACAAAAATTAATAAATACAATTATAGGTATTTAAATTATGATACAATTTTGTTTTCTATACAATTGGCATGTTTTTAAATTTTTCCTATTGACATATAGTAATATTATGTACACTCGTGATTACGAAACTGACTTTGTATTGTATGTGGCTCTCGAAAAAAAGCTCAGTTGGATCGTTCGCTGCTGCAAACACATAATACACCATTACGTTCTACCCCGTACCAACAATTTATTATATTATATTCACAGTAAGCACAATTAGTGTCGTAATTTACACGATATAGTTTTAAACATTACCTATATTACTAATTCACCTAAAAGCTGCGATTTGGTCCCGGTTTCGTTTTATTTGTAAAATCCGCTTCATTGTGCCATGGTACCACGTGGAACCAATAATTAGGCTGTTACCTGTTGTCGTGGCAACGAACGAAATGCGTTTATGAAATAATATTATTCAAACCGTGCGTGTAAAAATACGCCATTAATTAATAATGTATATCATTTTGGGAAATAAATTTTAATTTCGATAATACACTGTGTTTTGTATAATAAATAGAGCGAAATTTGTGATTTATCATTTATTTAGACTAAGCAATCACCCTATATATTATCATTAAATATTCATATAGTTCAATATAATATTGTACCTATATACCTATAGCTATGTTTGTATTTAATTATACTACTGTACAACTAATTTCTGTCGAGTTTCCTGTGCGATTGATGAAGTGCGAAGATTTGCACGATTAAAATAATTTATAAAATATAATATGCTTCATCAAGGACGGATTTGGGGTTTGATCACTATCGCGAGCATATAGATCGAAACGTATATACCTATACGTATGACTGAATATTATTCATTAATTTACGAAGAGCACCCGCCGTGTCTAAGACCATTTGGATTTAATGTTTGATTATTTTTATAATTTAGCCATCCGAATTGGAGAACATAATATAATATAGGTTCATATTCGTTTTACTGTTCGATAAAATATTTAGAAATTAGAAATGTAGGTTATGGACCGCTAGACTTGTATTGTGAATTTATGATTATTTCTATAATATTTATATGGATATTTTTTACATTATTGTTTGAACTTTGAATAAACTTATAAAAACACCTGCCTATTATATTATCTATATTATATTGCACGAGAAAATTGCTTTTGAAAATACCATTCAGGTCACCATTTATATATAAGAAAGCAAGATAAAAAACGACTTACAGTATAGTATAGTAGTATACATATAAATATTATAGCAAAAATTGTTTATTTATATATGTAACATATATTATAGTATTTTATACGAAAATGATAATTTATTCCGATCTCACGTGGAGTAGTTTTTTACGTGGAAACAAGTAACAACTCTATATAATACATACCGGATGATGGAAATGCGCATTATTATATGTGATATATTATTATATTCTTTTTTCGAATTTATTCCGTGTGGTTGCAATCATTTTCGTGATTGGAAAATATTTTTACGACACGGATGCACGTTTTCCTTTTTGTTTCGATATCATTGTTATTGTTATATTTTTGGTTTTATACTGTCTAGTTGTTGTGAACTCGCGATTACAGTGAAATTTACGACGTTTTTTATAGGCTAAAAGTTATAGAAAAAGACGTGGTATATCTGAGCCCAAAATTTAATTTAAATGTATTTAAAAGTTCTTGAAAATTAAAAAAAAATAAAACAAATGATACATTTTTACAAAAAAAGTTATAATTAATATTGAAAATAAATATGAAAATAACTAAGTATATAGTATATACTGTTCAAAGTCAAACGAATTACCTTAATAGTTATGCTAATTTCCTTTACATCATAATATAATAATTTGAAATCGTAAATTTGTTGACCAACAAATGTTTAAATAACCAACATTCATTTCGCTTAAATATTCACAGTAGGATGTATTTTTAAAACATATTTTATACTTAAGGTTTTACTTGAAAATTCACAAGTTCCCTATTTTATACTTAATAAATAGATGTAGTAATATTATGCTTGATGAAAATGATTAATAATTAGGTATTAATTAATTAATTTTAATTAGTCCTGCATCTACCGCCTACCGCATTTCAATACTTTTAAATTAAGTAACAATAAAAAAGAACTCAAATAATTGCAACCAGGATGGCGCCATTTTTACTATTTTTCGAGAATAATTGAAGAAGTTTCAAAGGAAAAACGTTATGTTGACTGTGACATAAATAAATGATTGATGTACAGCACTGTAGTCTGTAGATATAGCAAGTATACACATATATAGGTACCATAGTACAGCATGTATATTGTATATACTACTAGTTATACAGTTGTAATATGAAATGTACATATAGATAAATATTCTATGATTTTATACATATTATTATGTAACTTAAAAACATGTACTGACAGTATTGGATTGGATGATAGACTTACTGATGCGACGGGGTAGGTGCATTTATATGCGACCGATCTCGATCGTGTGTGTGTGTGTGTGTGTGTGTGTGTGTGCGAGTGAGGGGAGTGACGGATACATTCGGAATTTATTACACTGTAAAAACCCATAGAATAATAATTTCGGAAGTATAGCTAATGAAAACCACTCTCCAAAACTCGGTCGTATGTATACATGTGTACGCGTATATATGGTTTTTATATTTATGTACAATGTATATTATATAGGGCGGTAAAGAGCAAAAAAATAAAAAATAAATGCCAACGAGAAACTTTGGTCCGTTAACCAGATATATATGTATATAATGCCACAGAGTTCATATAATATAATATTTGCTCGGAGCAAATCAAACGACTTCCACACGCAGCTATATAATATGTCCCTCACACACACACGCACGCGTCCTCCGCCATTTTATATCAGCGCTCATTATCTCGTCGAATAGTTTCCGACTTTATATGCGCCTCTTGCACGCGTTCGGGCATCTTATATTTTTTATTCGATCAATTCCGGAGATGTTTGCAATATTCTCCGGGACAACTTTGGACATAAATATTGTCGTATTATTTATATACATGTATGCACTCCGTTCTTGCGACATTTTAAGTTCGACTCCGCGTATATATACGTATATTATGTATGTATATAATTTATGTGTGCAAAGTTATATATACTCGTATGTTATTATATGGAGTCGTTCGCTATGTACACTATACAGTATACACATATCATATTATATCATATACATATAATAATATTGTGTATGTTATATCGATTTTTGTCATTTATTTATTTTATATTTTATATGAGTTCGAAGGCCGCAAAACTTTATCTCGTTGTATACGTGAATACTATAATATTATCATCGTCTTCGTCGCTATACTCGCGGTGTGTGCAGACGGCGACGGTACGATATATCATAAGCAATCCGTATATATACATATGGCCATATGGGTACCTACACATAACCTATAATATATTAAGAATAGATTTTTACATCGACGATCATATATATATATATATATATTAGAGAGGACGAAAAAACAGTAGGTAATAATAATAATAATATTAAAAACTAAAAAGGGAACCTCGGCGTACCTAATGATGCCGGTTTCGAATTCGAATGGTATAATATATTGTGTATGTAGACGGCTGCGTGTGGGGGCGTATCTATATTATATTATACCGAGTGAAAAAAAAAAATGTCTCGAGAGGGATACGAAATGCGTATAATATTAGGACCTATATTTATATATTATAATCGTCGCGACGAGTGTGAGAATTTCGATATGTACGAAACTCGGCACGGTTATATATCCCAATTAGAAGGGTTTTAAAAACGTGAGACTATACGTATAATATACTATATATTATACATTATATATATGCTGTGGTATTTATAAACAAATGGAGGGTTCGAAATTTAAGGATTATGTATAGGTATATATTTTATTTTAAGTATACACATGCACGACGGCTTTCGTTCGTTATACGACCTTTTCTCAAATACACACATTGTTCTAATATATTTTACATATATATGACGTATAATACGAGTTAAAACCGTGTATATGCGTGAAAAGAAAAAACTACGTTAATTAGGTCTAAAGGATTTTGTATTTTTACATATTTTATACACAATAAATAAAATGGAGAAAAAAACGGATGTCGACATCCCGACGATAATGATCGCCCATATAGCCGACCACGCACGTCAGTCACATAATATCACATATGTATATGTATAAATATATGAGTAAAATAGTAGATATATTTATTTGTTATACCCATATTATAAGATCACACGTATAAATAATATATATGATATAATTATGTGCACCTTATGTATATTTATAAGTTTCCGTTGCACCAGCATGGAGTATGTGCAAATAATAATATAATAATAAATTTGCCAAATTGCCAACTAGGTATATCATATAACTAATATAATATATAATATTTTGTAAGTGTAAATGGGAATTCGTCGTACATGGACACATTTATAATATTGTAGTAATATAGTATCGAGAAAACGATACCCTATACAGTATATATACACAATATACCTACGCCGCCAAGGTATACGAGATTTTCGACGTGGTTTCAAACGGAAAAAAAATCAGAGAAAAAATTGCGGCGGCGATACGGTCGGAAGCCGACGGACCGTGATGATTATAATATATTATACAATATATAATACACAAAATAAAATGTTATATGTTATGTGTACATATTGTGTATGCGTATATGTTTATATAGCATATATAATTATAACAATAAAAAATGTATACATGATACGTATATATATTATATATATATTTCATGGAAACCAACTGTGTGCGGTTTACAACTGGTTCGTTTATGGATATATATCGCACGTGGTTTTTAAGCGTACAAAATTATTCGGCGGCGATTCGACCGAGTTTGGAGCAATATAATAATATTATAAATGTGGCCAAGCGGCTGTAAGTCACGCGGAGACACGCCTAATGCGCCGCTGAGTTTAGGTATAGTTTTTTTTTGGAAAAAAAAAAATAAATACTATTCTGAATACCGCTACTATTTGCGAGTATAACATATTACAATATGAATAACTTACACGGTTGCTATTTATTATTAGCTGGAGCTCTATAATATAATATTATAAAATATTATGATTGGGGAAACTGATTTTCCTCGAACTCGAGACTTTTCTCTGCAGCTCCTTATCTAGTGTATCTATCTATGGTGTATCGGTCTTTACCTTTATGCGACATATTATATTATTAAGTTATTATAGTGTATGAACTATACATAGGCACATTATGATGTGACGCCAAATATATGCATATACGATTATTGAATAGTGACATATTAATTTTACGTAGTGTGATTCTGGATTTCCACCTTGTTGTGAGTAGAGTATAGGTACATATTATAGGTAAAACTCAGCGAAACCAGTGCATGCGATTTGATTTTTATTACTCGTTAAATAAATTTTGTTATTTTTAAGTATACTTACTGGAACCATAAACATTTGATTTTTATGCCATTAAAGGAGTGTTTGATGCCGAAATCTACTTATTTTTTTAGTATGAGAGGCCTCTTTCCTGCGCATTAAAAATTAGATGACTCTTTTGAAAATGTTGAGATATCTAAATCGAATTTTGAATGAGTAGATTTTGAGTTATTTAACTTTATTTAAAAAGGATACCATCGCAGATATCATGCATGCCAATAGGTTTAAAATATATTAAAGGCTATGTTGATTTAAAAATTAAAGTACCTAATTCATATTAATCTATCAAAATTTTATAATTTTTAAAAATTTTCCAAGTAATGTAAATTATAGATTTAAATGTACATATTATATTTTATATTGTTGTAAAATCATTTTTAAGGAATGTTGTTCGTAGTTTATACATTTTGATAGCACAGAAACTACTGCTCCTTCAAATAAATAATCGGCTTAACAATATTTACAGTAAAAAAACGTTCGTTCTCTTAACTCTTTTGAAAAAGAAGTTGGTACTGTTTAAATGGTATCTATACAAAATATAAGTATTTCAAAATATTTTTTAAGTTGTAAAATGTACAACAAATCTTTAAGTTGTATTAATAATAAATATATGTATTAATGTATTATGCTCTACTATTAGCTTCCTGATTTTAAATTATGATACTTCCAAGCTCCACCGAATTAACTTGGAAAAAAATATTTGAAACACTGATATTATTTTATAATGTGATTATAGTGTTATAATATGATTCCCGCAGCAGATTGCCTATCTGATTCCAGATAATATTCGATATGCCCATCCTGAATGTAAACACGATATATTATAATACATAGGTACCAAAACAAGCGAAGTCAATCGAGTATACTTTATTAAAATACAAATTAACGGAATTCATTTGATAATAATTATTGACTTTGCATGGTTATCATTTCTTTAATTATTTAGACTTCCCTTGAAACGAAGCCTTGACAACGCTCATCGGCTAAATTATCGGTGGAAAGAATAATAGGTATAACTTGTAAGGCTATGCAATATGGAAGATGTACTGTGGGCATTGTGTGCCGTCATATTATAAGTTATAATCGAGCATAACATAATGTTTCGCACTGTAAACGGACACGGTGCAAAAAATAACGTGTTGAGAAATAAATTACGAATGATGGACACACAGAAAATAGAAATTTTGCAGTCGGAAAAAAAGAAGAAAAGAACTGTAAAATATGTTCGACATTACAATAAAATGAACTAATAGGTCAAGGAAAATAATAAATATCCACTATGACAATTAAAATATTATGTATACCTATTATACCTATGACGGTTACCACAAACACTGCAGTGACGATGCGATTCGGTTATTTTTTTGTTTTATTCAATAGAATAATAATAATAATAATAATAATAATATTTTAACTGGTTTTAAAATCGTCTGAAATATAAGCGTCTTATAACCCATAATAGGTAAAGTTGTGATGTTGAGTCTGTGTTTATTTTCTTTATTATATTAGATAATAATATACAGATTAACCTACCTATATTTTATATATTACCTAGCCTATATTTGTAATACAATATTTTTTCTTGTTGTTTGATTTTTATTTCTTAATGCAATTCAAAGCATAAAATATGAGATTTTTAAGGTTTTTATAAAATATATATTAATAATTTTATCTATAAAATATAAATACACTACAAATTCGTTTAATGGTTATCCGCGTGTTAGTAAAATGTAGTCTTTAAACTATGTACCTATATATATATTGTACAGTATATAATAATTATATATACCTAGGTATTCGTTTTATGCTCATATGAGTGGTTTCGCTTGATTTTGGTTCGTATAAAAAACATCACATGAAACATTGTCGGCGTGTAATATATACTTGATCCGTAAAACATATAGAAGCGTTTAGTGTAATAATTATGTCATAACGCGATTAAATTATCAAATGCGTATAAAAATATGCAAGTCGAGTCGACCGAGAAATTAAATTCCGAATATTATAATATACCTATAATTATTAATGACAAAAAGTTGTGAGGACGTTTCGCATGTAAATCGTTTTCAATAAATTATGTCAATAAAGAATGACTATATACCTATGTACCTACATATAGCATAAATTAAGCGTGTGCGAGTATACGTATTTAAAAAACGTGTACTTAATATATATATATATACGATCCCGTATTAAAAAAATTAAACAACAAAAGCCTGAGCAGAATTCGTATGTATAGCTGTTGTTATATGTATATATTATTATAGAGTAATCCGATGCACAGACAGATAGGAACTCGACGCTGCAGTAAACGTCAATGACTAAAATTATATACACTTAATCTGTAAAATAATAGCCACCGCGATGTTGAATGACACAAAACTGATTATTTTCGTATACCTACACGGCGAGTAGTTTGGGTGGAGTTAAGTTTTTAATTTAAATCCCCGATCGCCACGGTTTTCACGGACCGCGATTGGACGAGAGTAAAATATAATTATATTTTACTAGTACCTCTACACACCATAGGTATATTATTAGGTAGGTATCACGGATTACCTGCGCCTGCGATATAATCTCTTTTCGATTCGTAGTCATGATGTAAGGTATATAGGTTTACATTATAATATACCTATAGAAGACTTTCGAGATTCTTTCGTGTACTTTATAGTAGGTAGGTATATTATATTTCAATATTTGTACGTAAAAATATTTTATAAGACATCATAAACGTTTCGATCCAAACCGCTATTACAACAAAATAATAATATTATGTATAATATTATACACTACACCATTACCTATTATAACTATATAATATATATATTCACATAGCACACGATATATTGACCATTAAAGGCGTATAGGCTTTATAGTAGATATTATAGTAGATATATAGGTATATTTTTGTGTCTATAATTTATTATTAAGTATTTTCTGTGATCTTCCTCCGAGTTGATGATCGGCAGGATATGAAAAATCGTCAGACGTAAATTATTATAAAACACGAAGATTTGAACTAGCTGGTTAAATTTAAAGCTAGTCAAATAACGGTGTATCAGAATCTCCTATGAAAATCAAAAACGTTAGGAACGAATAATAAACAGGTAGATAATCATTGGTAAAATTATTTGGGGAAAATTTTGAACGAATATACACGTACTGATGGCGTAAACAACTTTACTATTCTCGTTCACTTAAAATTCCCAAGTTTTTCATTTCTATATAATATGTATATAATATTATCGTATACAAATATACAATACCTACACCTATAGCCCCTGAGACTACATTTATACGTTATGATGTGCGATAAAAATATATATGTCTGCGTAACGAAAATGATTACTATCGGAAGATGAGCGTACTATAATAAAAATATTATTGCTCGAGGTCTCTGAAAAATATCTTAAAAATATCGCACGTGTATAAACGCATAACCTTTCGTCTATGGAATAAATGTATATAATATTATAATATATTGCGGGGCGTGGAAGAATAATATTAAAATAGGTAAGTACGGACCGAGTGAAAATGGTTATCGCATAATATATTAATAATATGCATGTATTAGTTGCAGACTGCAGCGTATATTTTATATTATGCGCGATAATATCATATATACTATAATTTACAATATATACTTATATATATATATATATATATATGGTATTAAATTATAATCGTTAGAAAACACGTTCTCCTGTAGCAGCACGAAAGTGTGTGGAGTAGGTATAGGTATTATCTTAAGTATTGGTACAAGTATGATTGTTTTTTTTTCATTTTCGAAGTAAATGATCTATGCCAGTAAGCCTCTTTAAATACATATATATTACACAAAATATAGCTACCTATATCATATAGTTATTATATAACAAATACGTAATAATTATATCTATAATATATTCCTACATTTATAGTTGATTTAGTATTGGTGTTAACTGGTAATAAAACTATTAACGTCATTCAATGTTCTGCTAATTTAAATAATAATTATAGTTTATAATATACGATAAATATAGATGTATGTAGCATGTAGGTTGTATGGTAGGAAATGTAGGATATAATTATATCATAATACTTCGTTTTTTACCATCGAATAAAAAAATTACGTATAAAACCCTCTAGAATATTATTATTATAATTATTTTTTTTTTATAGGTATTTACCTATATTTCACCATACAATATTGTAAAACAATCTTATTTTTCATTTGTTTAATACCCATTGATAGATTATAGTGAATTTAAGTATATTTTCTATGCTGTTACAATAAAGTTATGCAATAAAATCGTATGCCGCTATATCTATATAATCGTCACTCCAGCCTTATATTGAAACCATCGAAAACAATACTCTATTTTTCTTAAAATATATAGTGAAACTTCCATTTTACGAAGTTTCGCATTATATAAGTAACAAAAAAAAATTCCTTTTAAAGAAATGTTCGTTAAATAGAATTAATTAAATCTTGGTCTGATTTGATTTGGTTCTAAAAAGTATTTCGTTGAATATAAAATGTTGTCAAATACTCAAATGTAACTTTTTTGTACGGAAGTTTCACTGTGAATGTAATATATAGGTTAGGTTAGGTTAGCAGCATTAACCTGAGAGTGTTGTATAATATGCAGACGGTACTTTTTTGTGAACATAATGTTAAATATCACATTAGGTATAAGGTTTAGTAAAAGCTCACGAATGTGAATTTATAGCGATATTACATGCGTAAAGAAATTTACTTACATATAGTTACAAACATACATATCATATATAAGTATAGATATAGGTATTATGTAGCTGAAATCGCCGGTCAACCAAATTTCGGACACTACGAGAAATGCGTTCACGACGTCATATATTATATTATTGTATAATATCATAATCATGGTGGCTCGAGTTAAGGGATTGTAATAATAATAAGCGTATAGAAACGGGGTGTGTTTTTTGTCTCTCCCTCACTCACTCTATCTCTCTCTCGCCCTCTGCTCTCACTCTGCCGCTCACGACGTTGTTGCAGTAACGCGTTCATATTATATATATACACATGTTTTTATTATTATTATTGTGTTATATACGGTCGCCGCCATCCCCGTCGTAGTCGTCGGCCATCATGGCGGCAGCGGCATTCCATGTGCACATATATAATAATATATTGTGCGTGCGTGTATTGTGTACCAGAAATCCGGTGTGGTGCCAGTGTGTGTGTGTGTCCCGAATAGAGGAGGCGGTGGTGTGTGGCGACGGAGACGATTATAAGATGCCGACCGACTGGAGCCAAGAACGACCGTTCTATGTGTGAATGTGTGAGTACGGCTACTTATATAGGACACACACAGACACGAATGTGTGTGTGTGTGTGTGTGTGTGTGTGTGTGTGTGTGTGTGTGTGTGTGTGTATGTCGGTATGTATACATGTGTATTTGTGGACGTGAAATCGTCGCATATGCGAGTTCCGGACCGACAAAAGCTAACGTCCGTGTCGTGTGTACCGAAGAGGGCTAAAGTCTTATTTGGTTTCATACGAATATATTGTTTCCGACAGTGCAAGTACATATTATTACATAATATTCTTTTGACGGCGTTTTCCGATATTTTTCTTTTTCGTTTCCGGATTTTGATGTCCCGGACGTAACACAGCGGACGCGTCGTTAAAATAATAATATAATAAGAGAAATAAAAAAAATAGAAACCCGTATTTGAGCTGTATTATGATAATATTATATTCTGTACAGCAGAGAGCCTATATTGCCATGGTATACTTACCTATCGATTTTCTATATTATAACAATAATTATTATCAGTTGTTGTTACCGCGAGAGCATAAACAACGCGTAGTAAAAATTAGAATTTAAAACATTAAAAATATTTCTGAAAAACGATATGGAACTGTATAGGTATTATAATACCTAAATGTACATTGTAGATGTGCATAATATATTATGTTTGACTTCGGTTTATGGTGTAATATCATATTATAATATGTAGTATGTATGTAGGTAAGTACCTATATATTATGATATTAATATATTATAATATAATTTATTTTATCCGTAAAAATGTATCGTAGTCCCGCAAGCAATGTGTATATAATATGAATATGTACTATATTAAGTTGTAAGCGTTGTATAAATTGAGGTTATGAATTCAAACGAGTTTTTGGTTTTCGGGTTTTCATAGAAAAGTCGAATACAAAACTTTGCCACGATCGCATAATATTATGTAGAATACAATTTTTGTTACGTATTTGTTTTCTATTTGCTCCGTCTATTAATAATGTTCATAATATGTTCAACTAATACATCGATGTAGGTAAGTTTTGTATTTCTCATAAACACATATTATTATATCTACATGTTATTTTGACCGTTTTTAAACGCGTTTTTTGACTTAAAATATTTTAATCAAAATTTTTTGGTTAATATTATAACATGAAATGTATATAAATAAATAAATGTACAAATAAAATATAAATTGTTAGGTACGTCTTAACTGCAGAAAATATTACGAAAAGGTTTATAATTTTATATTTTACCTATACTTTGTATATAATTAGCGGTATAAATAATATATGCGTTTTTAAATTTCTCTCCATATTTTGTAGTTGACGTGCAGCAGATAAATGGTGAAAATGATCACATTATTATGAAATTTGGTTTTGTTAATGTTATGTGATTATATCGCAAACAAGTTGAATGTATAATAGTATGGTAACAAACTACCAACAAAACAGTTGTTAAGACAACGTGTGAACATGATCCATAGAGTTCTACGGCAGGATCCAGGTACCTATAGTCACGTAGATAATTATGTAATATAGGTACATAATAATATAAAATCATTGATAACATTACAATATGTCGAAAAAAATTTTTATAAAAAGTCTGTAGGTAATTGCATAAGACATAAAAGTATAAAACATGATAAATTTGTAGATTTTCAATAATTAATAATTTCTTATGAATTAATACATCACTTTTTTGAAAAATGTCTGTAAGTACTTATTATGTAGGTGTAACTTACTCATGTAAGCTTATAAGTATGGCATTAAAATAATAACCATGCAATGTTTTCAATATTCGAAATAATTTATGCATAATATTATATTATGAAATAGTAAAAATAACGTCACGAATTTAAACCATTTTTTCAGCAATCTACACTCGTGTACTCAAACACTTTAATTACTTGTCACTGACTGTTTTGAAAGGCATCTTTCAAGTAAATTTAGAAAAATATAATAAATCAAAGTACATACTCAGGCATCATACAAGCGCGCTCATCCACCCAGCGCAAAACGTCCAATGCCGCTACAAAGTGACAAACACAAATTTATTTTTCACATGGTCACTTTTTCGAAGGAGTTTCGCGTCGTAAAATACGCCTATTTAAATACTGTTATTATTTATGACGATATAAATTAGAGGATTCGTGGGGCCGTAACGGTTAGCTCTTTTGTACATTATTAATATTTTTGTTGAGATGCCAAACACAGAATGTTTTTCAAATTATCAACATGATATAATATATCACTATATTCACTATATAGTATAGTATATAATATTAACTATAATTAATTTGTTTTTTTCATCAGATAACAAGATTTTAAACGCTCTACTCGTATCGTTATTCGTTTTTATATTGTAATGGTTGGCCCAAAATATAAAGAATCACGGTAATTTATTGTTCACGATAATATATTTTATTATCATTAATTAAATCCAATATATTATATCATTTTGTTTGTCTTGTATATTTTATTCCTATAACAGATTAGTTAATTCATTCATCATATGGAAATATAGATTATAATTACCAACTAATAACAATATTGTAATGATTTGGAAAATTTGTCGTTATGATATTATTGTGTAAAATAAGTGAAATGATAACTCAACTTATACTATGATGAACATTTTATAGATCTTTAACGAAGTAGGTATCCCCAGGAAAAAATCTTGTTCCTCCTGCACGTATATTTATTCCCAAATATTTTATGTAAATGATCATCAAATTTGAATGGTAAATATTAACTGATATATTATAATAGTAAATTAGTAAGTATAGATAGCCAATGGGAAAGTTAAATTATTTATTTAAAAAAAATTTATTTTGTTCTATAGTTTTTACGAATATTAGGAAGCCAAACTGCGGACGATTTTGTGTCGTCAGTCGTCGAGTCTGTCGTTATTTCGCATGCGCCTCAAACATGGGAAAAAACGTTATATTTTATAATATAATAATATATTCTGTAAATACACTTGTTAATCGGAGAATTTAAAATGAACGTAAATTAGTATGTCGTCATCGCGGTGTAATAATGTAGGGTTTTTTATCATTGTATATTTTCTACTCACTCGACTTGTCTGGACGCGGCTGTATTATTTAATGGTGGACTGCAGTAATGAAACAATTTACACACTAATTGGTATTCGCGAGAAGTTATTAGACATCGACCGCACTCTGCAATAACAATATAATATATCAGACTCAATTATAGTTTACTTAGGCACTACATATATGTATATAATATTATATAGTATTTATATATACACTCATACACATAGAGTCACTCCAGAATATCACATCATATTATTATATATAGATGCTATACATAGATAATAAGTTCCCCCATGATGGGTCTGGAGGAGTATTTAATGAATAATGATACACATTACGATAGACTGAAAAATAAAAACAATTACACTTGACGTTGTACACTCGTATAGTAAATCTATCGTCGCCCCTTGTACGATACCATGGACATTATATAGATATAACATATTAATATATACAAATATTATTTTATCGAACACACTTGGTAGTTATATACTTATTACTTATATATAATAAGGTGAGGTCGAAATCGTCATTAACTCATACTCGTTGAATAGACCGTCATTTTTGTATTCAATTTGTAATATATTATAATAATTTACATAAACGTGAAAACGACCGTATTGTTACCATTTGATAAAGACATATTAAAATAATCAATAATAATTATATATCATAGTATATTGTTTTCTGAATTTGAAATATTCCAAAATTGGACATTTCTCTAGTAGAGCTTCTGGCCCTATGTTTACAGGGAGATTAAATGCATTGTAAACGAAACATTCCTCCTTAAACTGTTTTCATCTCCCTGTAAAAATGGAGCCAGATGCCACAAATACGAGTACATACTACGTTCACTCTTCTTGAAATATTTTAATATCACTATGAAAAATATTATTATTCTTTTAAACACATTTGGTTATATGATTTGGTAATTATCAGAAATTATTATTGATTACACACAGAAAATAAATATATATTTTGAATTACTTATCAACCAAGATTTACAAATTACTATGTTAATCGTTATAAACAATTAGTATAAATTATACTATCGGTTAATTTATCACTTATCGCAATTGGGCCCATATTGACTATTAAGGCATAATATATTAATTAATTATTAGTATTAGGTACAATAAACCAACATTTAAAAATGTTCTCTTGCTGTAAGTTTATGACTATAAACTTTTAGACATAATACACTATAATTTTTTATATACTTTTTTAACATTTCATGAAGTTTTTAACTCTGTACCAGGTACCTATAATATATAGTTTATATACCTTTCGAGTATCTTAATTACGTACTAAAATATAACTTATATAGTATAATATATTATTATATCAGTGACTATATATTATATATATATATCCAGAAAATGGAAACAGAGTTGGACCAATAATATCGTGATGTGTATAAACGCCGCCGCTACTGCAGACGCTATTTTTAATTGCATCATCGTCATGGTGGTCTCTCAATCTATAAACATCGTGTCGTCGAGTGAACTTTTTAGAGCCGTTTAATACCGCACACACAAACCGCGTAAACAATATATGATATTATAATGTATATAAGCGATCGCTCGTTCCGAAATAGCAACTACATCGATAGGATAACATACGCTTGCAACTACATTTGTGTTTTGCACCCCCAAAATCGAGTATGTGCGATCAAAAAAATACCTCGCCCGCCAAAAATAGAATATTCCATTGAAACAACGATTGGACTTTAGTGTTTATGTAAGAAAATAATGGCAGTTTCGCGAAGGAAGAAAAACGACGTCCTACTCGACTCTTATAATATAAGCATCGACGATGGACGTATAATTTATAATATGCGGTCGGATATAAAACTAATAAAACTGTCCACAAACACGATGTAAATATTTATAACGTATACACTGTATCAATCAGTAGATGAACACATTCGCTTGAGTTTCATCGTTTGTTTTGTATATAGCTGCGCTTATATTGAGAGACGTTCTGTATATCATATGTACACACTTATAAGATAATATAATACATTTTTTTCACCATAGACAAAATCAAAATAACACTTTCATGTTTTATCTATATGTATTCTTATATAAGTGATTTCGAGTTTAAACAATACTGTACTTAATATTGTATGTTATAAATTATAATACATAATACTACACTTAAAACAAATACAAAATTAATTGAAAAACGCCTAAATTTTCTCAGTTGATGGCCTATGGAATAGATTGTACTCATAAATTAACTTTCGTTGGTAACTGGAATATGAACAAATGATCAATATATATGGCACCGATCTACAAAGTTATACCTACAAAGCTGAGAAAATTTCTCAGAATAATGGGAGTATAATAGTTATTGTACCGTAGATAAAACATAATTTAATATTAAATATACTATGTTCTACCTAAGTATATACTATATACTACATACTATAATATACTATAAACTTTATAATAAAAATAACAATAATAATAATAGGAGGTGTTTATAACATATTATGTACTGTAAAATAACTTAAATTTGTAGAGTATGTTGTGTAAGTATAGTTATGTACTTATAAATAAGTTATACCTACAGTATTTTTAAATAGTGGTGGATAAAAAATATATTTTCTTCAGAACTATTATAAAAGAATTCCTTGACAATGCGAGCATGTACCTAAAATCTACCAAATATATACAAGCCCAATACAAGTTGTTATACCTATGTATTCCTTGTAAAATGTTGCAAATTTCTATTTCCTATAACGTAGCCGAATATTATTCACGAGCAGCATAAACTGGTATACCTACAACTACTGCAGGTGACTTTATAGATTGAAGTATTTTTTTTCAGCATGTAATATTATACTTACTAAAATTGTGCCTGAAGATATAATATGGTCATGGAACACTAATAGTATATACATGTATAGTTGTATAATACCACCGCCAAACGGGTGCACTTATTTTTCACAGTATTATTATTATTTTTTCTCTCTTTTTGCGGTCGTCGTAAAACCCTGCAAATGTAGGTTATCAACGCTGCCAGTAATAAATAAAACCGAACGGGGCAAAAACGAAAAAAAAATAGTTTCGACATAAATGAATGGAAATTATAGGTTCCACGCAATATTATATGGCATTTTCCGAACGCGAAAGGCGTTTTAAGGAAATTGCATTGAGGGTCCAACCCCGATCGGTTCTATACGTACATATATATTTAGACGATGATCATAATAAGTCCGATAGAGTAATAAATTACAAAAAAAAAAATAATAAAATAATACATTTTTTCTGTATCCATCTTGTTTGGATAAAATCGTAAAAATAACTTGACATAAACTAAAAATATATATATAAAATACTATTTAAGAGCCATCTTCAGCAGTGCAAGCAAGTGACGGAAAAAAATAATAAAAAAATACACAAAATTAATTAAGATGTAAGCGCGATTTTAAACCGGTTTTAATTAATTTTCAAAAGGTAATAGAATCGTATATACCTATATTTAAAATATAATCTGCAACATAGGTATATTTTATAATGTTATGTCGTTAGGTTAAGTTAGTTAATATATTATAATAATATACACATTAAATATACTGATATGCGTGTATAATTTAATAGAAGATCATAACGAATTCATAGTGCACATTCATTATGTACCTGTCAAATAAATTATTGAAATTAGCATATTTTTTAGAAGTGTTATTATTATTTTTCTGTCTTGAATGGTTGGTACCACACCAATAATATACCTAATACAAATTGTTTATTTTCAACGAAAAAAAATAATATTATATTATATACATTACCATACAGAATATCAAAACCCGAAAAATAGGCATTATTGATAATGTATAAACAAAAAGTATAATATACAAACTACAAAGTATAACGAAAATACACCCACACGACTATAAACACGCATAATATGTAATATTATAATATATTTTTGAGTGAAAACTAATTCGGAAATAGGAAATCATAAACCACCAACGATTCTATTATTTTATATTATGAATAATAATATTTCGATAAAATTGAACCGTCGATTATGTTTGTATGCATTATTGACTGACTTACAGAACATATACCTATATACAATAATCTATACCTACATGGCTACATATATCATGTATTCACAATGACCACATCCAAATGTCGCTACAAAATCTGTGGGTATTAAATGCGTATGAAATATTTTTTTTATAATGTTAAATTATAATACCTACATTTAATGCTTGTTCTCACAAGTTTTGTAACAAAAAATTTAAATGACCCTACAGTACAATAATATTATACTTAAATTTATCCCTAAATACCTACCTATATAACTTTACAGGTATAATTAACTAAAATGTGTACACTCATTGCACTCAGATCCTGCCTTTAACGGTTATATGTAATTATTTCTATATTATAGGTTATTATAATTGTATATTGATAATAATTAATATTTTGTATTGACTTCTGTTATCTCAAATGAGTAATGTTCCATGTTCAAAAGGGTCAAGCCCTTATAATTAAAATATAAATATATTATATAAATGTATTTTTTTTTTACAGATTTCTGTGCTGTTTCAAAAACATTTTGGTTCAATACCCGCGGCTAGACATCATATCGAGAATTGGACTACATAATATACCTACACCAGTTATACCTTATGTACCTATAATACGCATATCTACGGCGTTTGCAGCCGCGGTGGAATTGCGAAATCAACAACACCTCAAAGATCCAGAATCAGCCGTAACGATGCAGATAACGACATTATGTTACTATTATAATGGTACACTGGTACAACCTCAGGTCCTTAGATCGAAACCGCCGTCTGTATCATATTACAACTGTTGTTACTCAGTTACTGTTCGTTTCACACAATCGACGTCGTAATTCCCGTTTAGTCGAACGCCGCGCGATAATGCGATGTAAAATGCGCCAAAACGACCGCGACTAATGAAACATAACAAAAACAAAAACTTCTTTTGCCCATGATGCGAAACGACGTTTTATATTCTTATATTATTCTTATTATTATCGTGTAATAACAGTAGGTTGGGTGGAACTGGTTCGGAGGGGTATAGTATAATATAGTAAGCATCGGTGCGGTATTAAATCCGTTTGTCGCGCGTGTACGGAGTGCGCTTGCGCGTGCTGTTCGGTAATATAGCAATATTATGTACACAGGTCACAGGTAGTACCTATACGCCATCATACGTAAATAAAACTATGATACATACATATATACATATATAAGTATATAACATTATAATGTATGTGCTCGTTCCGGTCACGCGAAGATCAAACCGGCGCGTATCGCGTTCGGCCCGTGACGACGTCATAATAATAATATCATAATGCCGTGACGTCGAAGGGCGCTTTACCTCGGCTGGTACCCTAGAGTGCTTGAGTATTATACTCGACGGACAAACCGACTCGGTGATTATAATATATTATTATTTTATCGTTTCCGATTCGAGTGAGTCGGGCAATCGCGTGCCATAATCATAATCATAATATAATATTATGTAGGTAATCCTTATAGTAATATTATGTACAGGTTATATGCACTGCCGCGCTGGAAGTATAAGCGCGTGACATAGGCTGACAAGTGATAGGCAGGTACAGTATACGTTGAAGGTTGATATATATTGACATATTGTGTATAGTATATAGACAAATAGTAGGTATATTGTATAAACACGGAAAAAAAATTACTATAATATTAAACAAATTATAGTAGATATAACTATTTAATAGATAAAATAACTAAAATGATTTACTTATTATGATAATATAAATATAGTTATTTTTTATGTCAATGTTTACTTTATTTAATAGTTAATTCGGTTTTTAATGTCTGAATTCACTAAAAAATATAGTTAAAATAGCATATTTCAGTTCGAATAACTATAATAACTTGACTATGATATTTTAGTAAATCTGACTAACCGTATAGTTATCCCTATAACAATAAAATTATAATGTACAGTCAATCCTACTATTTTTATAGTACAAATAACTGTTTTGTTTTTTCCGTGTACGATTGTAATGTTGAATCATGAATATCTGACACGTTTAAACGTGTATACTTCGTGTAAGATCGTTGTTCGTTGAAGCCCTTTGGCCTTTACTCTTTAGGTATAGGTATACATTTATGGACGGAGGCCATCGTTATATATGGGACGACAAGACACGGCGTGCCCCCCGGACCCGGAAAAAACTAAATGTTCATAGGAAGTATTTAGACGAAAAGAACTCGCGGGGAGTCTCCACAATGCTTAATATCCCGTGACGCACTTAAGATTTACGAATAAATTATGTTTTCAATAAAAAAAATGTAATGAAAATATAATCGAATATCGTCTGTCCACTGTGATCTGTCATCTCGCGAAAGGTACAGCACTCGGTATCTTCTATACACATCAACATATCAAATACCAATATTCTATTATGATAATACCGGAGTCAGCGAGCCACCCATAGTGCGAAGAAACGGTCGGCTATTATTTTATAGGCCGTATACACGCATACATGTAATATATCCTAATTATTATTATTGTAAGAGCAGCCCCCCCGTCCGTTATTTCAAGGAGGGACCGTGAAAATTATGACCAGGCCAATAACGTATGTTATATAAAAAAATAAATACTCCTATACGGAACGACCGGCGCACATGCGCTGTGTTATTATATCACAATATATTAGTATTATTATTATTACAAATTATTATAATATACGTACCTATAATATAATATCGCGTGCTCACATATGGGTAGGTACACACGCGGAGAGAACGCGATGCTGCGCCTCGGACGTCGATTAAAGCGGAACACGTAAGTATGTACGTATATTACCTATATTATAATAATATATTATTATACGTCGGATTCCGAGCGCCCGTCGGACCCGGCGTCGTCGACCGTCATCGTAATAATAATACGAGTACCATAGGTAGCATAGGCACGGTGTTATATTATATACCTACCCATGATGTTGTGTACGCGAGCTGTGTTTAATATTGTTATTATATTATTAGGTATGATGCCCGGTATTATATAGCGATGGCGCGCGTATATAAATAATATTATTATTATATTATTATGCTCGGGCGTGTGTATAATAAAACTATTAAAATATGTCCAAGAGCGAGAAGAAAAAGACTATACGGTATACGTATTTGGCCCTCCTACGGCGGCGGCGTCAGCGGCGCCGGCGACCATATTGCATATGCAATAATCATAATTATTATAATCGTATATCATATTATTATATTATTGTGCTGTTGTAATCATCATCATCATCGTCGTCGTCGTTATTATCATACATTCATACCGCTCGTTTTTATTATTTTTTTTTCTACATACAAAAAATTTACACGCGATAAAAAATCGCATTTTTATACAATATACGATATAATAATAATATATGTAGGTAATGCTCGATCTCTGCAGCTACCGTGGTATATATCATATATAATACTATACATGTAATATTATAGTTGGTACCTACCTATATAATAGGTATACCTACAACTGCCACGCGTTTTCGCTTCGAGATATATGCGCGCCGCCGACAATAAGTCGTTCGTTTATAAAATTTAATTGGTCGTAAAAATGGCACCTAGTATACCTACGTTCTTTAATTGAGTTATAAAAAACGAAATTAACATCTGCAATACACGGCGGCAAATGTGTTGAAGGTACATCATGATACACTCACTATAATATGGATGTAGGGAAAAAATGGATTTGCACGCCATGTCCAAGTGCATACCCATTACCCATATATAAATAATAAATATACCTATATATAACAATAATAAACAGTACACTAGTACACATATTATACACTATATATATATATAAACGATTTTACATAATAAATTGTATTCCATTTGTATAAATGTACCTATATATAATATTCGAGTATGCGTATGTTTATTATCATCTTACTATTCTCGTACCTGAGAGGCTCATATACCGAGCGGAAGCGTATAAGCTTATTATGTAATTAAAAAATTGATTATCCTTTTCAATTTGGCGTGTGTGTACAAAAATATTATTATTTATTATCCCGTAGCAGGTAGACAATTAATTGCGTAACTATAATAATATGGCTATAACCATAGACCTGATAATAGATAGAGAGAGAGAAAAAATATATTATCCATCATGAGGCGGAAGAAATAGGTAAAATATCACGGATAAAAAAAATTAATTGACAATTTCATCCATGAAATCACTTCAATAAAAATAAATAATCCGATACCTTCTGTTTTTGATAAAAAAAATCCCAGTTCTATGTAGAGTAAAATAATACAATTCTTTTCTTCATGATAAGAGATTTAATAGATTTCTCGATGTTGGCTGTAGAGGCCGATGGGAGAGGGGGTCAGTAAGCGCATAGTATTATAATATTATCAGGTCTATAACTATACATATATTTGAGATAGGCATCAGAATTGGATATGTTTAATTTATTTTTACAAGGAACGAGAATTTATTCAAATTCGTAACTTTTATATTATTTAGGACGAAACTTTTGCAGCTCTCTGTTTGTTTATATTTGGTATGTCTCTCAGTCTATTAATTTTATGACGACTTAATGTATAATAATATCAAATAATCATAAACATTTTTATTTTTATTAAGAGTGGACGGATAGTAAAAACATTTATAGTTAAATAATCGGCGTACAAACGTATAGGTGTGAACAGAAAAAAAAATCAAATACACAATTTACGGTCCTGTAAAATTGTGTGTTTTAAAATTAAAACAATATGAAGCTTGCGAAGTTTGTGTCTTCCATAATACAGTAGGATATTATAATAGGTATATTATATATTTCAGGATTTTCACGTTTTTTCCCCCGTTTTCGGGCATTGACTTTTCGTCGAATACCTACATATTGTCTCATACTCTCATCTATATACTATTACATGATAAATAATAATGTAGTATAGGTATTTATAAAAGTGTGTATATAGCACCAGCTGTTGATGTAAGCACAACGCAGAGCAGGTGTCTTAGGTTGAGGGAAAACGACTTTGAAAAACAAATTAAAACAGCTCTATATACAAGCATATTATAAGCTACGTGTTATTTTTAAGTATACGACCGACGTTGAGAGAAGTACCGCTGAGACTTATATTTGGACGTCTAATTTTAGCCGAACACCAGAAAACCGTGAGTACGGGATGAGGTAAGTAATTTTCTCAGAAAATCGTCACGATAAAAAAGACAAATTATTATTGTCCCCGGGTGAGACTGTGGCAGCTGCACACGACAGGGCACTGACATCCGACAGCAATAATAATTAATACAATAATATATATTATGATGTACCTACAATAAAATCTAGTGCATCACAAATCTATATTTGTAGAATAAATAATAATTACTATACGGTATCAGAGTGCCAGAAAATCTTTCCTTACATTTTGTTACCTACATTTTGTTTAACAATGACTTTAAAATGAATTGTACTGACAAGTTTCTATCTATATTATATAGTATTTATTTTAATGTACACAAACGTCAATCACAATACATTTTTGGAGAGTAACAGAAGCTGCCTCCTCGTGGTGCTCTCTGTGTTATGCTAAATGGCTTTATTAAACTAATTTTGAGAAAAATGCAATTATTTTTAGGTGAAAAATGGAAACTACTTTATCTGTAATGATTTCAAAAAGAGGACGTGGGCTAAAAAAAGACGACATTCAAAGGAGTTTCACCCGTTTTTAATTGACTATTAATCTTAAAATACGACAATTTAAATATTTTATTTGTAGCTTCTCAAAAATCAGCCAAGTAGATCAAGTCGTGTAGATATTTTAAAAGAAGAATTGCTTTTATTTTATTAATTAACATACTTAAGTGTTCAAATATATTTTTTAAGTATTTAAGTTTACGAGAAGGTGGATATAGTAGTAATATTATTTACTAAGTGTGTAAGAGTGGATATTATAATCTTACGAGGACAAACCCGGAGGATGAACCCAGAGAATGAACCGGGTAGACTCACCCAGCATGATATTATTGAAATAGGTATAATATATATTTTGTAAACTTTTCTATTTATTAAATGGTAAATAATTATGATTATATTATACAACTGACTGAGTGTTATTATTTATATTATTGAAAATAATGCTACAGGCCAAGATTAATATTTCTAGATTTATTAATGAATCAGGACTTATATAATAGCGGTTTGACGGTATAGACTTGTTCGATGAAGTTGAACGCTCGTCTAACCGGCTTGAATATTGTAGATATCATGTATTATAATATTCGTATTATATACTAGCGTTGCCTCTAGTGCACATGAACAAACCTATTACCAGGTATATACCTACTGCACGGGGTGACATTTTTTAGCTTTAAATTTGGCTGTATATACCTAATAGAATATGTAAAGATGAATACTATGAATATATAATTTTTTTAATTCAAATTTCAAATCGTATTTTTAATAACATTAATAAGATAGTTTATAAACGAAAGAAAAATAAACGTCGAAAATATATATAATTAATATGAAAAATTCTCATAGTTACCGCTTTTTCGAATGTGTCAATGTAATATTATACTTTTAAAATCAGATAAACTATAGTTTGCAGTTTTCAAAAAATAATATTTATGTTCGGAAGCAAAAATATTATCATCCGAATAATAAACATCATGTCATCGTAAAATATTGACTTTTAAATTAACAGCGTTTTAATGTCATCCTTATAGACGTTACATACTTATATTTATCTACTATAATATACTTACTACCTACTGTATAATAATAATATACATAAATTATTTATTGATTTTGGACAATGAGTAAACATTTTAAATGCATTTATACACTTATATGGCTATTGACTAGTAGTTATGTAATTGGGAATTTATGATTATGTAGTATAAAAGAATAATACATAGGTATAACTATACTGCAGTATTACCACTATTACCCGACTCATACGCCCGGGTTCTAAAAGTAATCTATCTTTCTATTGTTTTCAGGGTTGCTTCAGTTGAAATACAACATAGAAACCCTCATAAACATAATAAGGTACAATTTATTATATTCCACTTCTTAATTCTGGACATATGTTGGATACAAACGCAAAATACTTTATACTAATCCAACAAATTCTTAAAAGCCAACTTAAAACCAATACCATTCAGATTGGTAGAATATTTTAAAGTAAGTAATAACATCAAAAAAAATGATCATAATAAAGAAGTTGCAAATCATAAACTATGTACTAAGGATAGATAATAGGTCCATGATAGTGGCCAATGAGTTTGGGATGATAACTTTGGTAATTTGAAAATTGTATAGTAATTAATATTAATATATCAACAGTTATAGGTAATTTGCAAAAATTATTAAAATATACCCAATACAAGACCTAATTTATATTTCTATGAAACAATTTTTAAGAACTCTTATAGTCTTATCCCTATTATATAAACATTTTAATGAACTGAAAAACTACTCATTCGAATTTCGAACTAGATACCTACATCAACATTTTCAAAAAAATTATCCACTCATTAATTTAGATTAAAAAATCAGGGTATTATTATTTGAAAAACAGAAGTTTGTATTTCCGCAGGACACTATGTTTTAAGCAGAAGGTACAAAAAAATCTCAAGATTTTTAAGATATGGTATTTAAAAGTGAAGTATATTTAAAAAATCCTAAAATTTAAATTTGATAAATGTATTATTAAAAAAAAATGGGAATGTATATTATGTATTATATCGAACCTCATTAATAAAAAAATTTGTCAAATACTTACTTATTAAAAACTTATTCTTCGTATTTATATTTTATACATTATTTTCTATAGATACTTTTTGATTCTTGACTAAATTACATTTTTACGGGACTTTTTATTGATAAAATAAAAATAAAATAAAAATGTGTACCTATAATAGTTTTTATTATGGTGATGTTTTTACCTACTCTCATGTATTATATTGAATTATAAACAAAATAAAACATATAATATTATAATATTATGTCATATTTCTATGATATTTTTATTTTTAAACATCAAAATTATACTGTAATTTGGAAAAACTTGACTGCATTTTTTGTTCGTAGAAGATTCGTCAAGATTAGATCTTATTTTACATATTCAACGATATTTTAAATTTGAGCATATCAAACACGGAGAAAACATAATGTTTCGATAAATAATATAATATAAATACAAGTAATTCTACAATCGTGTGTGGGCATCATGATTCATGAGAATTATTTATTGTACGCACTACGCACCATGCACAGCCCAAGATAATAAATAAAAAATATATTTAAAGATCGAGGAGAATGATTTCATAATACAAAATCTAATAATGGCTTAAATATTTAGAATTAAAATTAATAGATATTCAAAATATTACGCGTGTATGGTTTTTAACCAAACTTGGTATACCACCATATAACATATAAGAATCAGGTAAGTTTATTGATCAATCGAGATTATTATAATTTAGATTGAATGTTAATAAACACAAAACTAGAAAACTTAACTTGAATAATTTAATAAACTATGAACGTACGAAAACGGGTTCAAACACATGGGTTCTTAGTGTGCAGTGTGCACACTAGAAAATATAAATATACACACCTATAATATCTATCATAGTATCATATTATATCTTATATTTATATTAAATATATATATTATAAAGGTTTGAGGTATACTACTCCTTCAGAGGCATGGTCGCTTTATTATTATTTATATGAATGAATAGATTTTACAAAGACACGTTCCGGTAAATTATTTAATTTATAGTAGCTTTATATATAATATATAAGATACATAGACAAGAAACTAATAAAAAGAAAGTTCTCATAATAAGAAGTATCATACGATTTTTTTTTTAATGGAAAATATATTAAGAAGGGGAAGTACAATAAGAAAAGTATACAATTATAAACATACAATTTAACACCTAAATTCTATAACATTCGGTAAGGTATACTGTCGATCATAGCAAGGGCGTATTTAAAGGGAGGAGTGGCGTTTGAGGAAGCTCCAGCACACTCACTTCCTAAATTAAAAATTAAAAGTATTCTAGTTTTTAATTTTTTTAAGTTTTTCATGTTCTCACAGTAGATACTGATCACTGGCCACTGCAGTCCCTCCACAAAAACAAAATTATAAATACCTAATTTTTCTTTGATCGAAAATAGCGACGATCATTATACTATACAAGTGTTATGAGTCTATATTGACACAGTAAAATCATCAAATTATAAATAATTAGTATTTTAAATTGTTAAAATATAACCTCTTGATTCTACCTTTTTTCAAAGTATATGACAAATGCATATTTTTTATATTTACTGGAGGACGATCGATGTTTGGTGTCCCTAAATAATTGTCGAATGACTCTATATAATCACTAAATGATTTTTCGGAAACCCGACGCGCGTTCCAACTCGACTGCTATTAGTACGAAGATTTATGGTAATCGAACGGATACAAATGGTAAGACGCATACGTGACATACTGCGTATGTAAAACTATATTCTTGCTGTGTATAAGACTGTGGATATCGAGAAGGACACGTTTCATGACGGGTAGAAAAAATAATAAATATAATAAATGCAGTCGTAGAGGAGAAGAAAATACTGCAGTTTCCGCCGTCGGACAAACCGTTTTATAGTTCGTAACAACTTCCTTACTATGATTTAATATATTGTAGGTACTAGGTGGGTACATACTTTTTTGGTACACGTATTATTCGTATACTTGGGACTTGTCACTTGTGTACTAGGAAAGTGGGAGTATAAAGTCCTACGTGTGAATCTATACAAGGGTGATTCTATTAAATGATCCAAGCTCCTTTACTCAAAAAGTTTTTGAACATTTTTGGTTTTTATTATGTTAGTTTCAAATAATCAAATATCTCACAAGTAGTTATTTTAGTTAATTTAGTTAAAGTATTTATAGATTTTAAGAGCCGATAGAAGTAGACTAACATTTTTGAGCACTTATTCCTGTGCTTGGCCATAGATCACAATGTGCCATTCCACTAAGTTCGTCCAAACTTTAAATCAACTAATTAACTACCTATTCATATTTCTCATACATCGAAACTTCCAAAATCGACTTCCATAAAATGACTATAGAGGAATCCGATAGATCAATATAGTGGTTTCATTGTTACTGAAAAATATTAATAGTTTAATTTATATGATGCGACTAAAAGGAAGTTGTATACCTAAATATTATAATTTTATATTTTATAATATTCATATTTGTAGTATACAAAAAAAAAATACAAAATTTTGTGGTCAGGCTTTGAGAATCGACCTGTTGATGTTAAAAATCAATCAATTTGACATAAAACGGATTAAATAACTATTATGTTTTTCTAAAATGTAGGTACAGACAAAGAATTTGAAAAAGGGATGTGATCTTTTACTTTCTAGTCTAACTCTCCAGTGGCCCTTACACCTCCTTGGAGGCTTTTGAGTTTAGCTTTTCTTATTCAGTCAAAACATAATTTTTGATGACGACGAGATCGACGACTCCATACAAACGTACAATTGCTTTAGTTATTTGTATAGGTATTTCAATTTTAAACACGATTTGTTTGTTTTCATAGCAACGAATTAAATAAACAATTTACGTATCTAGATTGCGTATAATAATCAAAAATATAATATATAGGAATACATATTAAAATAACAAATTGTTGATTTGAATGGTACGTTTTTGTCTTTTCAGATCCCAGAGGTCATAATATAACCTTATTTACTATCCATAGTATATACATAACGGCTAAGCCGGTTTATTAAATGACGTCTTTGCACAAACGTATATTATATATTATTTACAATGTAGGCATGTACCTAAATGTTTTACAAATGTGGCTCCCTCTCCCGCCATCGGCGTACATTAAGTATTATACCTACATATTATTATTACATTGTACAGTTTATACTTTACAATATTATAATACCTATACCTAATCTTCGAAATATTTTCACAGTAGTAAATAAATTCCACGCTCTGGGTGTATAATACCGCAGACATACTTTTATGTATGCGCCGAATAATATAATATTATGTACCTACCACGTGCGCAAATGTATAATCCCGATATAATCCCTATATAATCCCGAAAAAGATTACTGTCGTCGGAGACTGCACCAGTGAGTGTGTAGGTATAATATAGAGGTGCACTGGCAGCAGGCGATATGAATAACGAAATACTATAATAAACGAATACTGCAGCTAGGGGCACAGGGCAGTTGGTTGGAGTGCGCCAAGTACCAAATTTACGCCTCGCGAATGGTCTCCAAATGTCAGTGATCACATTTCCGCAGGGTTATTTATTACTACCTATATGTGTATGTATTATATTATTCTCAAGTCGCCATTATGGGCGGAAACTGAGGATTTCATCGTAGCTTGATTCATGTATAGCTAATAATAAAACATGCGTTAACGTTGTCTGTAGGCCTTTGACGCAGATGTGATTTATGCACATTGAGTTTCACGATAGTGTGGTGAAATTGTTGGACATCGTATTAAATACAATACAATAATTAGGTATAGTGTTAAACGTATAGGCACGTGTCGAGAATCTTGTCAATGATTATCCTCCGGTAAACCATATGTTATTATTAGGTGAGCGCAATGCAATAGAGTATCCAGGCATTTTTTTTCGTGGGGAGGAGGGGCAACCAAGTGTATATTTAAATTGTTTCCCCATTTTAAAATTCCATTAAACATTAATATCTTTTTAGCTATGCATAGGGGGTAATTGTTAGTTTGGCAGAATTATCTAGTGGGCTCCCGCTAACCCGTAGGGCACCTAACCCATAGGTATCCATTATTCCCCGGTGGGGAATGGCGGCCTTTATCTCCAGACACCGTGACTGCCCGAAGAGAAGTGCCACCCGTTTCTGGGTTTCGAACGACGCCTTAGTCTGCTTGGACACTCAGTCTCCCAAAGGTGAGTATTATTATTAACAAAGTATCCACATTTATGGACTGTTGATATCAGACGGCATAATAAATTGTGTGATGTGTATACAACTCAATGCCAGAAATGGATCACGGCTTTTAATATATTTATATTTATATATTATTTAGGTATAATGGGTGAACACCACTATTAGATATAATATATATACTGCTAGGTAACGATACTATATATATATATCCGTTTTAACTATGAAAATAACATTTTCTAATTTCTTCTTTTGTTTAAATATATTTCACTTTTCATACAGATATATAATATATGAAATATGGGTTAGATATCCATCTACGTTTAGGTACTTCAAAAATCGTGTTTTTTTTTTAACCGGTAGGCATGGCAGGTCGATTATAATCAAAATCGATTATCTTAGAATGAGTGTTAAATATATTTGCATAATCATACGATTTCTTATCGTAGAAATTCATTATAATAAATATATGCACTACCCCGTCCAGCCTAAATCTAACGATTTCTTTATTGTAGAAATGCATTATATAATATACAAATCACTGTAGCTCGTACGCAGGTACAGAATAAACCAAGACCACGTTACGGGGGTATAACTTACTTATATATTCAGTAAATAGTTGGCCTAACCTAACCTATAATAATATAATATATTTCCATTATATTTGTTTCTCATATAAATCCAGACCTGGAATTGAACTATATGTAACTCCCAGCACGTTACATATATTCGTAGTTCCAGCGGACAGCTTTATATACAAGGCACTTGACGTGGGCAGACAATAATTTGGGTAGTGACTATCAAATGGAGTATAGGTTCCGAGTATATACGTCTATACACAAAATATTATGATGAGCCCATTCATATGCACGTATGACGACAGCAAGATGTGCGTGCAAGAACTGTGTATGCACGCATTTGTGCATAATATAATAATATAGACATGCAGGTATTAGGTATATAGGTATACGCGGTAACCGATCGATTTACCGCGCGTGTCGACGACGAAAACTAAAAGTATATAATATAAACTAACAACGAATAGAATCGATTGTCGGCCATCATTGGAGCGAAGGCATCGCCGATGTACAATGTATATATTACAATAACGTCGTATATATACACGAGCAAGACGTATTTTCTCTCATTAAACAGGCAATTTACAGGCGACGTCCGCGGTGAAACGGAAAAAATAAACAAAATTCAATTCACACCGGCTGGCCGATCGCGCTATATGATGGCGTGGAATTCGTGATTTCTACGGGTCTAAAAAATAAAAAATAAAATTTAAATCTGTTGATTAAATCGTACCTGTAGACATTTACGAAACCATAATAGCTGCTGCGCGCGCATTTACGACTGCGTACGTATATAATATAGTAACCGTGCATGTATAATATACCCACCGAAGACGAACCTATATACCTTTAGGACATACAAAAATATATGTCGTCATATATTATATACCAATATATACCTATAAGCTCTAAATTTGATCAATTCAATCAGATACATAGAAAACCTGAACAAGTGATACGGGTTACCTACGTTGTATCGCACTGAAATAAATCTAAAACGATAACCCTACATGCATTATAATTTATAATTTCCATTTATCGATATAGGTCTAGGTTCCAATATTGTATTATTAAAACGGGTTTTTGCCTCGTGCATGATAATAGTTTTCTGGCTGTTATATTATATATAATATTTTCTTATAGGACACGCTCTATTTAATATCCTCCTAGGTCTAAATAATAGTCTATTGACGATTATTCGATTGATTGTAAATTCTGAGTTCGTATCCTCGAAGTAGGTACTTACTACTTATAATAGGAGTGTCGCCTGGGACCACTTCTTCTTATTATTTATTTTTATAATGCACTAAAATTAAATAGATTAAATTAATAATTGCCATATTGTACCTACATAAAAATAGAGTTTGTAAATATTTTCTATGTTCGATAAAAATAAATAACAATAGTGCAAAATAAAATAATAATTAAAAAACATATTATTCCAACTGCAGACGTCGCAAATTTTATAATGCAAAAACAAAATTGTAAGTACCTTATATATGTCGTACAAAGATATAATGTAGACGTTTTCCTACAATATTTCTGACACAGTAATAGGTACAGTTATATGTTTAGGTGGATACCTACCTGTAAATTAATTAAAACTCGTACACTTTAAGTTTTAATATATATTTTTTTTTTAATTCGATTTTATTACGCTTCGTACGCTTATTTACAAAGCGCGATACACACTATAAAATAGTTAGCTCATAAAAAAATGTACATTTTACTAAACGCGGGCAATATAAAAACTATTACAGATAGGTGTATAAATATTATATAATAATAATATAATGAAATATAGATAAAGTTGTTTCACGTATTATAGTTGTACATATCATCCAGATGCAATTAGCGTGGCGTTATAATATGCAATAAAATTAATTATTCATGCATTTTGTTCGTTTTGCGTAAATTTGCCAATATACAAAAAAAGTAGTACCTATAAAAAAAACAATTTGCTAAATTATGTTAGGTTTAAACGTAAAGCACAGAAACAATTAAATATCTAATTTTATAATTATTATTGTTTTTTTTTTCATGAATGTACTCAAAGCCTTACCATGGTAGATTGAAACATGATATATATAATTGATATATAATTGATATATAACATATATTTATATAATTATTTCAGTTATGCGAAAAAATATCTCTTGATCTACGAAATCAACCAATTTAAAACTCACAACTCAGACCACAAGTCAATAGTTATTATTATAGTTTATTTTTTTTTTTAAATTAAAGTTTGAATGATTATTGAAAAGAGAAGTTATATATTATAATACAACGTCTATATAAAGATACGGTACACGGATTGCACATATTACCGAATAACAACCATTACTGTGCACAGTATTAAAAACAATGTTCATAATTAAACATTAATTTATGATTTTATTTATTTTAACATTACCTATAGGAACTATATATTAGGTACATAATATTATTATAATATATTTGACAATAATAATAAATGAAAATTATGTAATTACAATATAATGATGGTCTATATAGTACCTATATAGGTTTAGAAAATATTATAATATGGTAGTATAGATCGTGCGTATAGTATATTTTAGGAAAGAATCGAAAAATTAAAATTAAAACGTCGACCAATGTTCGAGAAATCCCTTGACCCCAGAACATACTAATATATTCCATTGATATATTATAAGTTATAACAATAAATACAATATATAGAGAAGCGGATGAACCTTGTTCTGCCTGTGTTTAATTAAAACTAACGAAATACCTAAGCATAATGGTGAAGATGTATCCAATTATAAGCAGATACAACGATCATTAAAAAATAATATAAATAGGGGTAGCTGGATAAGAAAGTCTATAGGTATAGGTATTTGTCAATTAAATCTACTACCCTCTCTACTCTCTACTACCCTCCCCCCACCAGGAACAAATATTTATAAATAATATGAATATATTATATAAAAATGCAGCGGGAGGCTTTAATTAATTATAACTTTTATTACAACATAATTTTGACAGGTAACCCGAAAAAGGTTTCCACCCCCCTGACCTATATTAAAGAAACTTCTGTGTTGGACAACATGTTTATAATAAATACATAAATATAATATAATATAGTATATATTATATCATATACATATTATGCGTTTGGGTTTTTGTTGCGTGTGGTACGCGAAAAGCGTATAAAACTTTCACGCCTCGCTCGGAAGTCGACACGATGTACTTGCGTTTGAACGGTGGCCAAGTAATAAAAAAATATAGTAGGTATATATATATACAAAGGAGAAAAACATGTGAAATGTCGCGTGTGTCCGTGCAAAATACGCCTCCCGATATTCGCCCGAGGCGTCGGTGTTCGTGTCCAAACGCGAGTAAATCATTTCGGCGTATATTAAATATATTTTTTACATTATTATATTATGTGAACCCTATTATGTGAATGAAGGTATATTTTACTATATTGTCCAACCGCACTCGCCTTTTCGTGCAGATAATGCACATGTATAGATTAGGCTATATACAGTGGCGTGGCGTACTGAACATTTTCCAGAGGCAAGTTACAAATACCCCAAGTATTAATGCATAATAATGTATTAATATAAAATAACTAATTATATTTCAGATCATTATTGACTATATCATATTATATTTACTTGGGGACCCACCAGCTACCACGCACACCTATATTTAAGAAAAATCTCAGAGACGATAAATTCCCTCTGATATCACTGTTCACCACGCCACTGGCTAGATAGGTACATACAATTAAAGTATATAAATTAATTGATACTGTATACAGTATATCGTAAACGCAGTTGGCTGTAATATTCTCCCCTCTTCTATCCCTGGCGTAAAATGACAAATGGAACAAACTTCATCACAAAATTAATCATTAAAGGTTGTATAAAATTCGTAATATAATATTATTATCAGTGGTGTACACGGATATTTTCAATGGCGAAGGAGTTATAATATGTAAAAAAATGATTTCAAAATATTTTTTTAATCTTATTAATTTTGTTAATTTTTATACATCTATACATTTAGTGAAAATTTACCAAGGGGAGTGGTTGAACACCAAATGTAAATGCCCCTCCACCATGTGTATATGCAAATTAATATTATATAATAGGTATATATAGTAAATTAGTAACATAGTTTCGATAATTATTATATATATACGCACCGCTTCATGACCTTAATATAACAGCTAGGATGTATCTGCAGGACGATTTGTATGTCGTATAGGTACATCAATATTATAATATGTAGTATGTATATTGATATTGTTAAACCAAGAGAACCTGCACCTGAAATTTCGTTCCCGAATACCTATATTGTGCAAGTGTAGACATTGATACTGAATACGCTACCGGACCAAAACGAGCATCATTATCGACATATGACAATTTTCTTAAAAATGTATATTGGTGCGATTATTTATTGTCTACGTATACCTATAGGTACTATAAAACATATAGTTAATCAGTAAACACGTGTAATGAATTTCGAATTTTTGAATAATTCGGTCTACGCCTTAACTTAGTCGCGGCGTCGAATGAAGTAATATTCATTGTGCCTATTATACCTGTACATTATTAACTTATAGTCAATGCAGTCATGCAGAGTAGGTACATTTTTTCAACGAAATACATAAAAAAGAGAGAAATAAAGGGAACTCGATATAACTCTTGCGATAACAGTTTAAATTATTATAAGTTCAGACCTAGGTATTGCAAAAATACAACGTCACATAGGAAATTCGAATGAATTCAATATAGGTAACTATGGTTACCTATATGCCAAAAATTCATAGTAATTTTGTGATTATGTGTAATACTAAGTACATTAAATAATAAAATATAAATACTATTACGATGTATTATTTTGTAGCGGGAGTGTTTTATCATTAGACTGCGACTCTTGACGGTGAGGAGAAACTCAGGGGGGGGAATGTTCAGACATCGACTCCTGTCGTCAGTTGTTCGTGCGCACGAGGCAGTGTCTCCCAAAAAAAAAAGAAAAGGGCATCCCTTTCGATGCGGTGCGCTGTACGGGTCCGACGGTTTGAAATTCACAGTGGTAGACGCGTTTAGGCCTCCCCGAGATGGCGCCAGCCGATTGCCATCTACTATCTAGCGGACTGGCTCGCAGTCGTCGCTGCTCTTAACAGAGAAATTACGTTTCATCCGTTCTGAACGTATTCTCGTACACGATAATAATAATAATAATAATATTGACCGTAAACAATCGTTTGCCCAGTTTCTACATAATTCCTATACACACTATTATCGTATTCGTTATTGGTGCTCTAGACAGTTTTAGGTTCCAATCAACAATTTTTTTCTGTTTAACATGATTTCAGAAAATTAAAACATTATTATAGATTTACAATTATTATTTTTTGGTTTATCTACAAACCCAAATGTATTAAAGAAATTAAAATTGTTGCTCAATTTTCAATTCAAAATAGCCAAGTCCACATTCAAATTACCAATTTACATAAACTAAATATATTTATTTAAATAGTTATAGGAAGTTAAGCACCTACATTTGAAAATGTAAAAAGTAAAGGGTGCGGGGTATTCAGCTAGGAGTCATATAAAATAGAGGTTGTTTTTAAAATAAAATAAAATTCTGCATTCATTTTTTATTTACCTATAATTCCTCCCCAGAACACCACCCCACAAGAATAAATCCAATTTATAATTAGGTAGGCCGTCGTCAGATAATATAGGTTTATACGTTCTGTATATACAATATGCCTATAAATTAAACAGTGATTTGCAGGAGACGGATTCAAATCACCTGAGTGTCTAGTGCCTACACATCATAGATCATTAAACTAAGTTTATATAGATAGGTCTTGCTATATACCTACACTAGTCGTTCTATATATACGTCTGTACCTAACACGATAGAATACGGAGCATAAATGAACACCTAATATTATTATAATAATTATAATATAATATTTATTCAAATAAATATAAATAAGTTAGTAAAACGAGCCCAAGTTCCATGTGGCATATAGTGATTATTAATTACACCATGACTATATTATAATAAAATTAGTTATACCTACAGCATACATCATATTATTTAACTGTGAGATCAAGGTGGATTGATATCAATCCACCTTGTGTGAGATATTATTATCATTGATTAAAATATAAATACTAGTATTTATAATCAAAGATATTATAAAAACAATGACAACAGTAAACTAAAGATTCCTATACTTCCTGTGCCGTATAGTTGGTAGTATAACGGGTGTGATATTGTTTTCGTAGGCACATTATAATATACCTATACCTACCTAGTACGATTATATTAATATTATTATTTATCATAGCGTACGCGTCCCGACCGGTGCAGGTATATCTATATATAGGGGGAAAGTCTTCTGCGACAGGCGCCGCCGCCGCGTCGATACCGCCGACAGCAGGCCACGCCCATTTTTCTATGGCTGACTGTTATATTGTAGTGACGACGAAATTTCGAACGCGCGCGCAACCGATCGGCCGCCGCTGTTATAGTGGACCATGCTGCGCCACCGCCGCCGCCGAACAGTTTTGTCAACTCACGCGTCCCCCCAGCCCACCCCCTCCAGCTCATGGAAAAAGAGAAGAAGCAACTCGCTCAAGTTTCATATTGTTATATTACCGAAAACTCTACTCGGAAAACTATATAGCATATATAGAATCATAATATATTAAACTTAGGTTTACGCGATCAGCATCGTTCGCAATTAATTTCCGTTGGGGATAGTAATTATTGTACTATATTATCATATTATGTTACCGGAAAATAAAATAATAATTTAGGAATATTGATGTGATTTCCTAGTCGTAGTTGTTGACAATGACTGAAAAGGATGGGCAATGTTGGATTATTTCGTAGTCTTACCAACATGTCCGTATTAAAAGAACATATATCTTATTATCGGTTTATTATGGGACAATAATAATATAACAATATGGTCAACCAGGTTTGACCAATATTATATGATACCTATCGTTTTTATAATAATATATAGTCATTAATGTCAATTCCTTACTAAATAATACATTATATCTTTATGTAGACTATATACCTATTGTCATCGCCAAGATTGATTAAATGTTAGAAATCTTTTAGAATTCTGGTAACATATATTTTATAGGTACCTACATTATATTCTACATATTTCAGATGGAAGTATAATATAATATGTTAATACTAATATATAATATATTATATAATATTGAAGCGACATGGCACAACTATTTTGAATTTTTCAATGAAATTTATCTTTAAATTAATATAATAATAACTAAATAAATACAACGACACCCACACCTATAATAACAATTACACTGTCAATTTAATCACCTCAGCCTGTAGACATATATGATAATATAGGATTTTTTTGAGGTTGGATATAATGAAAACAAAAAAGTTTAATTAGTGGATTACAATATTATAAATTTTAATATAAAACTATGGTGATTTTAAACTGTTTGAACTTTGAAGTGACTATTGAGGTGACTTTTTGCATGCTGATTTAGAATTTTAATTTTGAAGTGTTACATATAATATGTTAAAAATACCTATACCTATAGGTGTACCTATATATAAATAGATTAAATATATTTTTGTCGTTTCTCTTATATATTGATATGTGTGCAGTAGGTACCTATAACTACATACCTCTGCTGCATTTGTACAGTGTTAAAACCACCATACCTATAAATATATAACCTATATACCCTATATTAGGTTAGGACTCTGATTCACTTTAAAATATATGCTCAACTTTTAATACAAAAAATATGTACTGCATCCCGCTAATAGTTGTGTTGGTAATATATAAATTATATACTTATATTGTATATATATGCGTATAAACATTTACACGTTTTTTTATGATTTGGGATCCTGCAGCTCTAAAAGTGGTGGATATATTATATTATAATAATATATAGCTTTGCAATTTATATCATCGAATTTAGGGGTCTCAATGTCGATAAAAATTATTCTATGTATTCTATGTATATATAGGTAGGTATAACGTATAATATTAATAGGTATATACATCGTTACAGACCGCATATTAGAGTATATTTAGGTACCTATACTTGTAGTATCTACAATATTATGCTCGTTGTGTATATAACATACAATATATGCAATAAAAGCTGCTGCAGGACGCTGCAACATAGTAGTGGTAACATGGACAGGTTATAATATTATTTTATATTAGTCTCTATGTAGTACTATAGCAGTATAACCTATGAATCCTCGTATATTCTAGATACCTATATATTACTGTTATACTATAATATATCATAATTTATAACGATTTTTATATAGACATAGATTTACCAACAGGTATACAGACTCTCTATCTATATTTATGTACACTGCAGTGAAACTTACAAACTTACATATTTAACGAAATACTCTTGAGAACTTTATAGCCAAATTATATATGACCAATGTATTTATAATTCTAACTGATGAACTTCTCTATGGGTATACCTATAGTAAGAATTTTTTTTGTTGTCCTTCGAGACATCGTAGGTATAATATGGAAGTTTCACTAATATTGTGTGTATAATGTATATGTATATGCGCAATGCAGTTCAGTGGCGGCGTGTGGTATAATACACCTATACAATATAATAATATACCTTTAACCTAACCAGCGTCAAAATTCGCCCCTCTCATCCCAATGGGACCAATGGCCGCTTTAAACCGGATTGTTAACATTCTTCGGGTCGCGTGTATGCATATATAACGAGCTGCGAGATATTCACCTCATATATAAGTGCATTCTCATTGTACATACACGAACATAATATTATAATTTAATAAATGTATTATATGGGTACCATCCTATATTATAATATAAGTGTATATGCAATATATATACCTACTATATACATGCATCACTGCATCAGACGCTAACAAATAATTATTTTTTATTGGACGTCGTAGTTAAACGTTCAGTATATAATACGCGTGTAACTACGATCCGTTGTTGTTTTTCTTCCCATTTTATATATCACCCCGGCCACTGTTTTATATTTTTTATATGTATTGTGTGCATAATATACAAACCTATACTTGCACAACAGCACTGCAATACAGCCACAATACGCTTTGCGACCTGCAGCGTATACAATACAGAATAATTCAAGTAAACGAGAGTATAAAAAAATATGAGTTGACGAAAGTAGGTACCTACATATTGTATATATATAGCCATATAAAACGCCTAACACAAAAAAGTGTACATCGAGTCAAATGAAAAAACTGCATAGTTATTGCGTTGTATGAACACTGAACATACCTATATAACATTATATATAGGTAGTTACTCAAGTCACACTAACATATTATTGTATGTTACGTAATATTTTCAGTGTAGGTACTGCAATAAAATATATAGGGATATGAATAAATGACCTTTTTACAAAATTATGTAATTATATATCTTGAAAATTATAAAAAAATAATAATAGTGATTCAATTTTTTAGACCAAACACATTTTTTTACATAATAACATGGTAAGTCTACTTTTACTTTGCATTTTGAATATAGTATTCTTTCATTTAGAAATATATGATAAATTATTGATAACCCTAAAACTGTAAGGATATCATAGACACTTGGACTTTGAATTTATTTATTGTAAAATATACAAATATCGACGAAATGTATATAATGCGGTTTAAAAGTTATTAGGTATAACTATATATGATAATATTATACATTTTGACAACAATGTATTGAGCCATTGTATTAAATCAATATTAATATTATTAGATTTATATTATGGTATTCGAATCTATATAACGCTATGCTGCACGGTTAATTGTCTTTATTATAATATTATATAGGTTTGCGTGGTATATATTATACTATACATTATTATATAATAGTTTCGAATATACATTTTCTATATCATAATATAATAATATGTTATTTCCCTAAGTCCATATATTTTATAACCACAGTGCCAAAGTATACGGTTATTTGGAAAACGTCACACAGTATATAGGTACAATATTACAATATAATTTGTATGATATGACCGTATAGTGAGATCAAGCGCATCCTGTTGCCTGATAGAAATAATATATACAAGTACTGAAGTACAACAGTCAACAACTAGGTATTCCATAAAATAGATTATAAAATATATTATTACATGAAACTGAAATCGTACTTATGGCTCGGATTATAGACATTTAATACATTAATGAGGACTCATTGCAGCGGGTGTACGAACTGGCTTATCATATTATTATAATTACACGCGTGCTGCATTGTAACATAATATTCGAAATTTTGAACTACAGATAATACGTGATAGATCAACGGTATACGGTCGCGGTCGGTCTTAATCCCTGTAGTATACAATATTATTAAAGACGCATCTGATAACATTTTATTGAACTGCGATAATATGATAATATAATAATATATCAATATGATATTATGGTACCTACATTATAATAGTATTATATAATAATATGATGTCAATTAAAATTGAAAACTATTATTTTGACTTTTTAATGACACGCGTTATCGCGGGCTATTATTGACTTATAAATTATCTCCAGCTCTGCGCATTATAACTATAATACAGAATATAATAATTAATACTTGGGACTTAAATTAATTATTTTATTTATTATGCGCACACGTTTTGAACACCATCGCTTGCGGATTATCATTATCGGTAATGCCTATATTATACAGCAACAATTTAAAAATATTTTAGGTACCTATATACGGCTATACGTGGGTGTAGGAAAGACATAAGAATAAAGTTTCAAGGAAAAAGGAACTATCCCTATCTAGTTATGTATTTATATAATGCCAATACAATCTGAGTGATTTTAATATAATATTATATTATTATTCATACAAGTAAAATATATAGTAAATTATGTTAAAATATAAGTTCATAACACAAGTTAAGAAACTTATAACCATGTAAAAATTTTTTCGTTGCATTAAAAAATTTGTGATAAAACTACTACAGTTATAATTTTAAGTGAACGCGTATTATTAACAATTCATATATTATAATATTATATATTTATATATTTGGTATGAATCAACAAAATTAACAGTATACGTATATAACTTTATGCGTAAGCATCAAATAATGAAATAATAATATGAGTTTACTCTATTAGTTTGAATCGATAGATTATACATTTTAAGTACTTAAGTAATCCATCGATTTTAATCGTAATCCAGACTGTTGAGATTTTTGTTAGGGTTTTTTAATTTCTATTCTCATCCCAAATACAAATTTGTATATACACAAGTTAAAGACAATCAGACAATCATTTAAATTGTGCTGAAATGTATAGGGTGTGCATTTGACAAAAATACCAATGGGTATGTCATATATGTTATGACTTAAAATATGTTGAAATTACAAACCTACAAAAAACTCGCAACAAGTAAATATTTATCAAAAAAGGCTCTGCTTAAGGTTTACTACATCATAATAATTATATTATATTATATGGTTTCTAAATAATTATGTATATTGTATATTTGTATACCATCATATCAGAATTCAACAGTACATATTGTTCATATCCCACATTCATAAAATAATCATGATATAAAATCAATGATTGCTTATTTTTATTTAAAAAAAAACATTTTTGAATGCTATTTATAAACATTAATTTATATTTACTAAGAAAAAGATACAAAAATATAGTTGGACTAGACAACTTTAGAGTTCTGTGTTATATGAATTCAACACACTATTTAATTTGTTATATATTTTGATTTATTAATAGACCAAAATCCCATTAAATCGCTAAAAAAAATATACAAATCCGACGTGTAATATGCTGAATATTTTATTCACATGACACATGTTTATAAGTTCAAGCTCCATTCAAGAATTTATACTAGTAGAACTTCGTAACAATTTTTAGTTTCTACGTAATAAGCTCATAAAAAATGAGTTAATAATAAACGCATTAAGCTACATTTTGTAACATACCTATATAATATTATTTTGGTAAATAAAAGCTTTCATGATTGATTTTATTTTTAGACTCATTGCGTACAATATATACAATCAGTGTAATGTGAATTTTTTAAGTTCCACTCAGTGGATTTGAGTGGAAGAATATTAAAATGCCTATCTTGTCTGTAGTCGAGTGTGATAGGAATGCAGGACATTTTTTGGAAAAAAATAATTAAGTAAGTATTATTCTCTCACAATTAACCTTAGTTGAATTAAAAAAATCATCGGGTATCAATAGTTAAGTATTAGCTGAAATAAAATCATTTACTTGAAAATGTATACAGCAAAGTAGAAATATATGATATAATACTATATATTATGCACTATGACATGCGCGAGATTTACTTTGAACAATTTCCATATGATTGTTATTTATAGTTCATTGTGTTTTTTCGCATCACGTAATAGTGCGGCAGGACAATGGGCGCAAACGGACAGCAACGCAACTGCAATTTTTCCACTGATTTAAACGTGAAAAATTAAAACTAGTCTCGACGAAACTCCTATCCTGAACATGTGAAGTATTTATAAATGTACCTATATAATAATATGCACGCATACTATATGAAATATAATATAAACAATTTCAAACAATATTTAATATGTCGCCGCAGTGTGCACATTCACGTAAAACCCATTAAAACGATGAATAATATACATAATGTAACGCGTTAAATATCCATGTCGGAGTCTTAGTTAATTGAAATAATAACGAAAAATCTGTCGTTGTCTAAAAAACCACAGCGTGTCAAGGCAATAGGTATAGTTATCCTAGCATGGTATATACCTACAACCTACTACCTACATATTATATAGAGGTTAGCATATACCTTCTCTTATGTAGGTTATATAATATGAATATATTTATAAATCGTCCAAATAGCAAAAAAGTATGATTTTTTATGTCTGATGGTTGATGCATCATTATAACCATGGTTGAGAAGGGCGGAGAAGTTAATTTTTAAAATATTAATAAATATCAATTTTATTTTTTACAGAATTATATTTTAAAATGGGATTAAGATTGGAATGTTTGAATCCGAAAGAATATAATATAATATATTGTATTCTAACTGGTCATAGGTATTTGCACCTTTTGCACTTTCTACTGCAGTCCTGCAGTTTTTACCGTCTGTTGCCTGTATGGCTTGTATAACAAATTTACAGTCAACAATATATTGAAATATAATAATTTATGAATTTATAAATGACTATAATATATAGGCTATAATTATATTATAATGAATGGTTTAAAATTACGATTTCTAGTTATACGTAGGTATATGATAATATGGTATTTTAGATATAATGCACATATCGGTTTTTTAATACAGGTATGACGTAGTATATATGTTATGATGTAAATGTATCCACGAAAAAAGAGAACCCTCTATAATAAAATTACCCATATTACTCTAGTACCCTCTATATACATATTTTTTAGTATGTTTGCGGGACATGAAACTATGGACTATTAGATCATCAATTTCCCGCAGACAGAATTCTAACATATGTATAGGGTACTGAGTAATGAAGGTAATTGGGTTATGTAGTGTATACCCAGTTTTCGTGGATATACTGTGTATATGTATACCAGATGTAAATATTTGTGTATTGCGTATATGCTGCTAGTCTGGGCCAAATCTCTGCGTCGACGGTGGCGGGAATAAGGCTCTCGATCAGTCCAAATATTATTACAATATATTATAAGACTTTATAGCTATCGTGCATCGTATCTATATACGAAATGTTTGTACACTCACAGTCGACAAACAACAGACCACTGTGTACGATATATAATATTGTGAGTTATTATTGATTGCATATTATTCATAGACGGTGAGCAAAAACTTAAAAGCATCAGCCTTATCGTCCCAGCCTAATACTATAGGGAAGTTGGGAACCGGGGAAAGGAGTGTAACTCTATTACAATCACACATACATGTATTCGTATACCGTACAGTACCTATACTGTGATGTAGGAATTTTATGGAAACCACACACGAAGTGATAACCTAACAGACTACACGTGCAATAAATATAGTGGTAAGATAATTACGTTATTTTCAGATACTGAAAATATGAATTTAACAGTAATTTTTTTTTATGTTCTAATCAGAGTTGTTAGAAACGGTGCCAAATATAATAACAATATTTAAATATTATATAGATACACATATCACCACTAGCATAGGAGAAGATGTAGGGCAAAACAGTAACTCTACGATTTTATAAGGCTACATTGTTTATACATATATCACTACCAGTGTCCAGAATACACTATTGAATTACCACTCCAGCAGTGATGTTAAGTTTGAGAAATTTAATTTTTGGGAATAGATATTAAAAAAAATATATTTCCTAAGATTTTAAGTTCCATTAAACCTATTCAATAGGATGTCGTAGCCCGTAAGGTCTAATTCAAATTAAAAATATAGGCCAATTGTATAAAAGGACCTTATGGTTACGTATCAAAATTATGAGAAACTTTTTTTAAATTGACTGCATAATAATTAATAAGTAAAACTTTTGCAGCAACAACTGCAAAAATTGAAATTATATACGACAAATTATAATATTATTGTTGAATAAATTAAATAAATGATTTTATATTCTATGTAATAAATAATAAAACCAGCCATACTTAAATATATATATATATCTTACATATTATTATTTACATTACTTTGTACAGTTTATGGCATTTAAATACTTTATAATTTATACAACTATATTATATTATACCTACCAACGTTAATGAAATACAACTTAATAGCTGCAATTATATGATTATTCAAGCATATTATGATAGAAATTTAACGAATTAAAATTATCACCCGTCACAATATAATATAAAAGGCACTACACTTTAGAGTGGTTAGTTTAGGGTGGTCCATGGACACAAGTATAAATAACATCTTACAAATTTAAAAAAATTAAATATATACCTACTAAACAAATTTTAAATGTAGGTTACCTAAAACATTGTTATATACATAGGTAGATATTTTAAAGATTTAATAAAGATTTATTAATGTATTATAAGTATTTTAATTCTGTTAGTGTTCTATGAATGTTGAAATAATTTTATCTGAATACATTTTGTATTATGCGGTGCGTATTTGTACATATGTAATCAATAAATATTATAATATGATATAAATATGCTATATGACTTTATCTGTAGACTGTAATTGTATAAAATATATAGTTATTTAAATATATTTGAAAGAGTTAATGCCGTAAAACTGGGTCAAACACTCAAATACCCAAATGTAACACGACATATATTATGTACAATCATAAAGTCGAGAGGGAATCTTCTTTTTTTGCACCGTGTTTTGGGTCATTCTTCACGGTATTTGTAAAAGAACCGCATAATGTTAGCCTTTCGGGTCACGGGTTATCGTAAACATAATATTGTATTTTTTTTGTTTCTTTCAAATAAAGTGTACACGTTTATATATATATATATATAATAGCGTATACACAAAAATATACCACATATCCACATTCCACATGATATATAATATTTTTTTTATATCATATTATATATTATTTTCCATTGACTTGACCTAGTTTCAGGATATTTTAAGAGTGCAATAAACCTAACCTAGCATACCTAACCTACCCTTACAAGAAAAGAAAAAAAAAATTTTTTCCGATCATGTCTGACGTTAAATTATTCAATATGGAACAGATTCTATCAAAATTATGAAACTGTTAAAACTTAATAATTTTGTAGATTAAAAATATTAAAATGTTCGTAGCTGTGTAATTTTTAATCTAATAAATCATTCTTGTATAGGCACATTACACTCATTAAAAATTATATAAATCCATAGTAGGTAGGTATATATTAGTACCTAAGTATTATAAATTACAAAAAACATTTCCAAATTTGTAAGTTAACAGCTTTAAAATACAATATATTATCATGCTGGTAGCTGTGTACACTGATATGTTAAAGGTAAATATATAAAGTACAATTTTTTGCTTAAAAAATTAAATACTAATCCGTTTAATATAAGTTGGTGGAAAGGTAAAACTACAGGTACATCATTTAAACTTTACAAAGCTGTATACGTATAGTTACGCCAGACCACATTTAAATTCAAATTATTTTTAAAAGTAGGTAGATACTAATTATATTTACCAATTAGTTGGTATATTAGAATTTAGAATATTATGCATTGTCACTTGTCAGTATTCTTATAATGCAATATACACAGCTTTTCTCTATCTTCATTTTATACCAATGACTATAGCTGATAAAATCTACTAGACGTGTTAAACTGTATAAGGCTTAATTATATACTATAAGTATTATAAATACGTCCAATAACTGTAATTATATAAGTTTTGTAGTATATTATTATACTGGTGTCACATACAGAGGTCTAAGACTGACATGTATATGGATAACTAACCTGCACAGCTGAATATTTTCTTTAAACGCCAAGAAGTATCGATAAGAAATTGTTTACTCGTTTCAATAAACCGAATTGGGTATACACTATACGCTATAAGAAAACATAGTTAGATGAAAATCATTCAAACACAAAAATACGGTTAAAAACAAATTTAATTTATGAAAAAATCATTAAAACAGAGAGTAAATTGTCTAATATACTTCACTTTGAAATACTAAAATCTATTATAAACGTAAATCGTAAAGCGAAACAATCAAAAATGAACTATAATTCGAATGGATCGGTCGTGGCGGTGGACTAAAATATATAATTGATGTCGTATACATTTCAAATGTATTCGTATAAAATGTAAATTCAATTCAAGGTTTCATATAAATACCTACATACGATTGCCAGTACTATATTGTAATATATACAAGACTACAAGAGGGAAGGTTAAATTTCGTGTCCGGTTTTGACCGTTTCTTAGCACACAATATTATGTATTTATATATGTCGCATCCATATCGCGTTATTGTGCGTTTCGCGAAATGGACAACGTTTGCATCCATTTCGCGTAATGAAACCGCGGTTTCTCCACTTCACGTAATTACACAATATGGATAATATTTCGTGAAATGGATACCTAAACTATCGTCAACGGAACTTGTTCCGTCATTTGGATGTCCATATAGCAAAACTTAAAAAAACTTTTATTTTTATATTTTATAATTATATTATTATCGATGATCATAATATATTACAATTAATACTTTAATACAAACTATTATTTATTTAGACATGCTTGTGAGTTATGACAACGAGAATTACATTTTAAATTACTTTTAAAACAAAACTTAACTTTTAAAACTTAAAATACTTTAATACAAACTATTATGTTTACAATTTGTTCAATTTCAAAAAAATAGTTCTCATCATCGTGTGATTGGTAGGTCACCGTATAAGGCTTTATTTGGGAATGATCCAAAAGTTGGATTAGCAACATACAATTTACCAATAGAAATTTTACAAAAATTGGTAACGGAAGAAGACTTAGAAGAAATCTACAAAGAAGATATTCAAAGTGAGATCGAAAAAATAACTGTTCAATGTAATGTTTGCGGAACAGAATGTTGTATGGAAACGGACTCCGCCGAAGCAATTTTATGTAATTTATGTGAGAAGAATATGAAAATTAAGGAAGCACGTCATCTAGGAGCTATAGGAATAGAAAAGCAAGCCGAAAAAATGTTACAAGTAAAATCATTTTGGTTTTTATATTTACTTAAAATAATTTATTATTTCATTATGTTATAGGATAGTAAGATCAAAATACCAACATTTAAAGTTGGAGACTGTATTGTAATCCCGGTTCCGAAGGTAGATAGAGGTCCTGCAGACCCAGCTAACATTATTGGCGTAGTGATCGACCAGAAAAATGACCTTAACCGTATAGGAACTGAACATGGTGTACTAAAAGCTTGGTATGGTTCTGGAAATATACAATCAGCCACATCAAATTTCATTGACATCGAGCAAGTTAATAAGACAAAAGAAATGTCATTAAGAGAAATTGTCTCTTCTTTAACTGGAGGTCAAGGTTTTTTAGTTGTTATTGTAAAGGCAAATGTCAAACTAAAAAATGTGCTTGTTTTAAAAGTAATTTAAAATGTAATTCTCGTTGTCATAACTCACAAGCATGTCTAAATAAATAATAGTTTGTATTAAAGTATTAATTGTAATATATTATGATCATCGATAATAATATAATTATAAAATATAAAAATAAAAGTTTTTTTAAGTTTTGCTATATGGACATCCAAATGACGGAACAAGTTCCGTTGACGATAGTTTAGGTATCCATTTCACGAAATATTATCCATATTGTGTAATTACGTGAAGTGGAGAAACCGCGGTTTCATTACGCGAAATGGATGCAAACGTTGTCCATTTCGCGAAACGCACAATAACGCGATATGGATGCGACATATACATTAATATGCGTATATGACGTGTTATGGTGACTGCGCAGGTTTCCAAGTGTTTAGTAATGATCTAAGACTTTCGAAATTCTTAAGAAAAATAACAATGACAATTTATATATACTATACTGCAGTCTTAAACGAGTGTTTTGTAAAACATGGATTGTACATTGCACAAAATGTGTCGCAAACACCAGATGGAATGATAACTATTATAGTTTATTTAAACTATAAATATACTACTCCTACATAGAATTATTTATATTGTAACTTTACTCGTAGGTTCTCATGTTGTAAGTCTCAAGTCTTATAGACTATAGTGACTACTACCTAAACAGAATTATTGATAAGTCATGTATGTGAGATGTATTTAATGTATGTACGACACAAGAATGTTTTAGGAAAATATTATTGCGCGCGTAATACGAAGACGATCAACGAGCACGATGGACGACCGGTTTTGAAGGTTTATACACGCGTCGTGGTTAGGTATACGTGGTATGCGGCGTATGTAGAAAATAATATATGTATTATTATGATTAATATAGAAGACTATATATATAGAGGTACGTCGACGACCTAGAAAACCAACACGGCAGAAAATCGCACACCATATGTATATGCTCGGGCGCGTGCGGTACAGACCTCGCAGAAGACCTCTCTGGATGAATGGCAACGGTGAGAGGGAGTCGGACATGATTATAAGTAAAAAAATAAACCCGAGTAACTTCGAATATATAATATTATACGCCGCGAGATAACTTCTCCTACTACAATAATCCTCCTCCTACCACTATACTTAACTCCTACTACTACTACTGCTCGTCGCCGTCACCGTCGTATACGCTCGTATTATATATGACTTTTTGACACAGCGTACGACGCGAGCGTATTGTAAGTACGCGTGCAATACCGCGAAGACGTCGATCACTATAAGTATCACAGTTGTAGAAGACGCTTATTATCAGGAACATGGATAATTTATACAATCGCTTTATCGAAACAAAATGTCTAGGGTCAGGCCCTGCCTATTACAAGTAGAAATCAATCGCCTATTAGATAAACAATCGGTTAATATTGACACATTTCACCTTGGTCCAAAAGTGTTCCTATAATAAGCACCTTCTACTGCATATAGTAGGTATATATACCTATATATGGGTACGAAACATGTTTGTAAAAATGCGGAAAATAAGTGTTTGTAAAGGTACTTACCGCCAGCCTTTGCCGAGTAGTCGTATCCACGGGGTTGCCGGCACCCTTACACCACTGGACGTATAGCCGCGGTGTGTAATGAGGTGCGTACGAAGACCGCGACGGTCGACGTGTGCAGCGGCGTCGGCGTCGGGGTTGGCGTCCACACGCGTCCGGGGTGCCAATAAACCGAGTAGTGAGCGACGGTGGCGATGGTGGAAAAACGCGCGCGCCGTGGAACCCGTCGTCGTCCTCGTCCTCGTCGCGCCATCCCCTGTGGGGCGGCGTCGGCGGCGGGTAAGTGGAATACGATGGAGGGGGGCTCGAAAACCCAAAGGGGGTTGTTGTAAGACACCGCGACCGCCGCCGCCTGCGTTTGCGCGCGAGCTCGCGCTTGTGTCAGTGGCGACTCGATGCGAGCGATTCAACGCAGTCGTGTAGAGTGTGTGTGTGCGTGCGGTATATACATTTATAATATAATATTATTATGTCGGTAGCGTATAAAGGCGTCGCGAGCGCGCGCGCGCGCGCTCAAGTGTGTCTGTGTGTGTGCGTGCGAGCGGGAGTCGTAAAATTTCAAAAACGTCGAGGGGGCCTTTTTACGACCCCCTCTCGGCGGCGGCGGCGGCAACCCCCATTTTTCTTCCTTTTTTCCCATTTCGTCTCGCGTCTGGTCTCGGTTTTTTCGTTCCTTTCCCACCGCCACCACCCGGGGGTCACAAACGCACACTTACACACACACACGCAGACATCACCGTCGGTTCGCCGTGTCATAGGAGAGACGGCTGTAAAATCCGTAAACAGGGGAGGCGGCGGTGTGCGGGGTTTTAATGTCCGCCGCCGCTATACATAGACGCGAGACGTGTAAGCATAATGTTATATATATGTACGACAACATGCGCGCGCGACCCCTCTCCACCGCCGAGTAGCGGTTCGCTGGTTGGACCAAAGTCCATAAAAATAATAAAATACAAAAAAAAACCGTCGATTTACGCAACTAACCCCCCTCTTGCCGCCGACGCGGCCGCGGGTAGTTCGCTTTTTCGTCTTCTCATCGCCGCCGCCGCCTTCGTCCGCTTCAGGTTAGAGAGCCGGTCTCTGCGGCAGTGCCCAACTATATAAGCGCATAGGATTAAATTATATTTACCTCGAGCGTAGTATGCCCTTCGTGCACATAATATGATACGATGATGCATGTATAATATATGGGTAAAACGATTTATGCGATTTATCGAGGACACAGAACATGTAAAAATATATATTATATCTAATAGTAGGTACCCAGGTGGCTAGGTATAATATGCGTGTGAACGGTAGCGGTTCTATACACAACACAAGTCATCTGAATGTGCGTCGAGGTATTTCCGGTACGGATTTTTTTCAGACGCGATATTTATACAAGTTTATATAACTATTCTAGTTGCATTATATTTGTATAAGTTATTTAGAACATATCTTGGGACATTTTTCCCGAATACAATTTCAAAAATTTCTTTTAATTTTTCTAAACGAATGATATTTATGCAGATAATATGCCCCTCATATGTATTAATCATTCTGTTTATATTCGCGACATTATATTCTTCAAATATCTAAATCATGACAAATGTATTAATAAATTCAATATCTATTTGTTATTGCAATAATTAAATCTATGGTAGGTAGGTCATGTATACTGTATTACTGGGTAACAAATGTCAAATTAAATCGTAATATCTATATACTCTACCTATACATACATATTATTTTATATTGATATTTTAAGTTTTATTTTAGAAACCTAATCTCTTATTTATATAAATATGAGTATTTATAAATATAAAATATTAGTCTGATACCCATGTTTGGCCTCCAATATTTTTCTGACTATGCAATTTCCCGACAATATATTTTCCAGATAATTGTTTTTCTGTAATCGTATATTATTGTCGGTCACAATATTGAATGCTATTTCGCGATATTCGATCCCGAAGAAGCTGATATAGGCGGCATGTGTAATCAATAGTAGGTAACAATACTTTTGGTTTGATAAATTAAATTTGTATTCACCTCTCATTAGTATAGTAATAAGTAATAACACTAGCCAATCGTTCGCCTTGCCAATTTAATATTATACTCATTGAGGCCTATAAAATACTTAAATACATATACGTGCATTTTCAGAAAAATGGCGTTTCTGTTTGATTACGATTGTCATTCGTCATTAGTCATTATCACAGTGTAACAAATTTGTATAAAAATTGGAATATTGCAGACACTTTACGCGTAACTGTTTCATAAAATAGAAGCATTATAAAACCAGGTATCAGCAATCGTTACACAATGACGAAAGACAAATGGAGTTGATTTATATTATTGGTGCTGTGACTAATAAAATTGGTTAAAATGAACCAGGAACTCCAAGAACTCAAAACCGTGTAAAAGCATGTGGCACAGGGGATTTGGAACTATCTTTGGAAAATGTCATGTTGGTGTTTGTAAAATTATCGGAGAGATTAAAAAAAACAAATTCAAGTCTAACGAAGAGCTGAAGAAATATATAGTTCGTAGTATGGTACATTATCTTTTTAGCAGAGAATACCTACATTGAACGAGAAAAATGTATTATTGCAACTAGAAAATATGATAGATAAAATCGTTAAAACTTATTATTTTTAAAAGGAATCACTAGTAATATTAAATTGTAAATTATATATTTTGTTATTTTATTACAGTATTCTCTACTGAATTATATTATAACAATTTTTTAATTTTAAATCCCTGTATGTACTTATAATAATATAATAAAAAGTTAAATTATTTTTACAAAATATAATATTCATAAGTATATAAGTAGCTATCTAGTAATCTTGTGGGTTAAATGTATTTTTGGACAAATATATGGATGAGAAAATACCTTTTCAGACAGATTATGTCATCAAATGAAGTGTCGGGAAAGGTATGTAGACCAATCACATAAAATATTACAGTCAGTGTTTAACACTATCTGTACATATTATAACACAATACATTAATAAACATATTTAATAGTTATATAATATATATAGTAGAGATGATCTCTACGTCTCATTCGAATAACAACAACACAATTAAATAATAACATATATTTAAATATTTAAATTAGTCGTAATCTATAGACTAAACTTGTTCCATTATAATATTGTATAGCCTATAACATTAATTTGTTAATAATCATATATAATACTTTTTATTGCGATTAAACTACATAACAACAATTGTTTTTTTAACATTAGGCAGGTTCTTACAGAGTTATACATTTGCTTTAAGCCTAAAACATTTTAGCAAAGTCTTTAGGAAATTAATATCGACGAAGGTATCGTACTATCGTATATATTCATATATCGTTATATTATTATCATTATATTACAGTAATAGTAAAATTTAACATTTCTATTGTGTACAAGCTGAAAATGTGTGTATATGGCTGTCTAATAGAACATGAAACAGTTATAGAGTGTTAGACCGTATTTTAATAGAATAGTTTTAGTTAAATACTTATGTATTTATAATAGTTATGTAAAAGTCATACATGCAATTAACTACTTATAATAAAATCCGAACTTATATATACATACCTAATCTACGTTCATAGCAGTTATATATAATATAGCTTATGAATATATACCCTGCCTACCAGAAAAAAATATTATGACAGTACATTTTTTAGTTCAATAAAACACAGGAAACTACGTCATATACTATAAATCATTCTGAAGTAGACAAATATTTCAAATAAACGATTTAAAATATTACCTAACTGTAATTAAACTTACATACAACCAGTGGCGTATATAGTGGGTGGGCACAGTGGGCTGCAGCCCCCCCTCGAAATTACAGTATTTTTAAATAGAACAACAATATATTTTATTAAGTACTCTTATAAGTTATAATATTTCATAACCTGTTGAAAAATAACAAATACGAATATATTTATAGAAACTGTTAAATATATAGTAGACGGTAGCCTCTAACTAATAGATCACTTGCTAGTTTCTGTCTACTATAGCCCATCCCAAAAATTATTTCTATATACGCCACCGCATAGAACAATACATAGATCTAACACATATAATTAAAATAGGTATATAATACATAAATATAACATATAAATACAGTGGCGGAGCCAGGGGGGGGGGGTTTTGGGTGTTTAAACACCCCCCATTGACATTTTCCTCCCTAATAAAAATATTGTTTATAGGGTTTGGGACTCCTCGCATTATTTTAGATAAGTTATAAATTTGTCTTATGAAATTTTTTAAATGTCTAATCAAACAAAGTTTGAATTTGCATATTTTACTAAAAGTGTTCATTTGAGCGATTTTTCGCATATTTATTCATATTTTGCATTTTTCTAACTTAAATGCAGATACATACAATTGTCGGGAAAAATCATATTTGGATAACATTGAAAAATATCTTTAAAAATATTATGTTTGGTGAGGTACAATAGGCTCTAATTTTGATATTTGGGGAGGCCGAAGCCTATAAAACCATACTATTATAAAATTGAATTAAAAAAATTTAGTAAATGATTGGGAGGGCTGTTAAAGTTGTTGGTGGAGCTTGGCTATACGGTTTGCTATATTTTCGTATAGTTATGGTATGTAAGATTTTATAAGTCTCTTTATAACAAGACTGTGTTAAAACTATAATTGACATCTACATTCTAGATTGTACGAAGAAATGAAAATCAGTAGATATACGTGTTCGTTTATTACGGTGTTCGCATATCACGTTATTCTTTATTACATATTTATTAACCTAGTATTTTATTCCAGTATTTTTAAAAATCAAGTTGATTTATTTCACAATAGTTTAAAAATGTACAAAACATGCAATAGTGTACTCCGTCCATCACATTAATCAATATAGGTACCTACCTATATTAAAATTAGTAAGCCCGTGTATAAATTATTTATATAGGTACCTACTTATTTTTTAGTTTTTTATTACCAAAATTGTAGTATGTTTATATTAAAGAATATGTAGTATATATTTAAGAATATTTTGACAACTTTGACTGCATCATATTTCGATAATATTTAGTGCAACAAGTCAAGTCCCGAACCCTAAATTTATTTATATACGAAAACTGTAAAAACTTGGTTTTAATCTATACTTAAACACCCCCCATTTCATAATCCTGGCTACGCCACTGTATAAATAGATACATAATATAATAACCACGATTATTTTTTATATATCTCGTATTAAATAAAATATTAATTTAATTTTAATTTTTTTTAAATTCTATATACTTATGTAGGTTAGAAGTGATTTAGATAATTAAAATAAGTTAAGTATTGAGAAATGAAAACTGAAAAATAATGAAAATAAACCTACAATAGATACTGACCCACCCATAAAGTAAGGTACAGTTAGGTTGGCAATAATATAATATTAATATTTTCTTTTCCGACCATTTATAACTAAATCTTTAATTATGATTCTAATAAATATTAAATTTACCTTTTAGTCATGTAAATTTGACTATATGTGAAAGTTATTTACTTAAGCTCTTACCACTTAAGCCACGAATGTCGACCCTAAAAGTTAGCTGAAGGTTTGATAATATTGAGTTAGGTATAGGTATACAATATACAATAATATTGGAAAATGTGTAACGTGAATCGATCGAATTAGTTTTGGAGAAGAACTTATACTTTACTTATGCTTATAATTAAAAAGCTCAAGTGATATAAAATATAAATATATATGTCAGGCCACCTATACCTATCTAATTGCTATGGTGGTAATAGTTAGTTATTGGTCATTTAATATATAGGACAGGTAGTCAATATGGATAATATAATTATACCTAGGTACATAACTCATAAGTACATAATAAGTCTGAAGGCATAAGATATTATGGAATTATTAACTAAAATCTAAATGAAAAGAATAAAATATTTTAAGCGAATATGTTATACTAATTGATTCAGCCCACTATATCAAAACCAGTGTTTAAGGTTAGCCACTGCAGGTTTGAAAATAAATAGGCAACTATAATATTTAAATTTAAGCATGCAGCCTAATTTGTTTTTATACCGCTATCACACATTCACACACGTAACACAATAAATAGGTACCTACAGTTTTTAAATACTCAATTATTGAATTAAGTCTGGGCATGATATAAATTATGGTATGTAAGTATACTGTGCATTCTACGAGTGAACTGGTGAACTATACATATAATTATATATAGTATACTTTTATTATTGATACAAATCGATAACCTCAGCCTTTTCCATTAGCTTATTATTATACTTAATACAATTTACAAATTAGATATTTTTACCTCTAATAAATGTCTAATAAGAAACAAAATACAATAGAATAGTATACTTAATACTTATATAATATATACCATATACAATATACATATATACCAATGCATAGTATTATGCCTATATCATACCCTGCAGATGATAGATATATTATACTTGATTCACGATAAATGGAAATCGCCCTGTATAAAATATATTATGAACGCGCCTATATTATAAGTGTGCAGAGCGGTCGGCTAGCAGTTCGCAATTCAATTACCCCTCCCCCACCACCAGAAGCGGCCCAAACTCAATATATTCATATATATAATAGGGTTTGTGCTATCGTCGGGCCCCGGGAGGTTGCTCATCGTGGGGGGGGGATGGAAAGCGGAAACAAAGGTCGATCCGCATTGGACGAGGGACCGTTAAAAGCATTATTGCGCACCCGGGGCACAGTGCACATACACTGCCAAAGGTCATGCGCCACCCTCGGCCGCGCGATACCTACGCACACACACACACACACACACACACACACACACACACACACCTACACCCACGCACACACACACTTATTATATATATATATACATCGAGTGTGCGCGAAACGACTGCATTCGCATATATTACGTGGGTGGGGATCGTGTGCGAGGACTGCGTCGGGGGTAGGATAGATTAAACTTGCGCGGGCGCTTTCGAAAATATTTATTCATAACTTTACGACGTGCAACACACGACACACGCTCCGTGACGTATATTATATACATATATCACTCCGTAGAGCGTTTGCGTGAGTGTGTGTGTTGCGGGTCTTTGGTTAAATATACGCATATATAGTACATACAAATATATATAATACATCATATTCTAAATTATATTTATATATATATATATATATGTGTGTGTGTGTATGTATATGGGTACACGCATTGTGCACGGCCATTATGCAAATTCTGGACGGCTCGGGGACGACGTGCATATACATCGTATTATACCGTTATAATTAACCCGCCGCCGCATCGTGTAAAAGCGCCGCGAGCTTACGGTATAATATTTTAATATGTGTATATATATGTATATCGTTCGCAGATTAAATTTTGCCGCGAGGGATCGTAAATCGGCGGTGGCGGCTCGTTTATCATTTTCTCGCGCGCGTAGTAATATGTGATATGCATAATATTATAATATAATAAATAAAAATACAATATAATATTATAATATTATGTGTGTGATAATTAATAAATATCACTTACATTTTGTGCTGAATTTTAATATCAGCGTATGTATTATAATATGATAATACCGTATGCTCGCTATTCGACGATGGAGTAGTATTGTAATAATATCATATACGAACGACACTGCATTATTGTATTTAATTCATATTATATATCGATATGAGAAGCTCACACCGAATTGGGTGGTAATGCATCGGGATCGGCTTCTGGTTATCAATCTCTAGACCAACTCACTCGAATTACATTCGATAGGTCCCCCCTGCATGTCACTTGATTGTATTTTGGAAACCCAAGATCAAATTATATTATGGATTTTTCGACTTAACCGTGTTTTGTAGACCTTCAACTGTGTGATTAGTAAACATTTCTTATGACATAATAATTAATATTAAAATTATTGGGATGGTTAGAAGTATTCACAACATAATAATATTACAAGAGTGCAATCATAGCATTGTTTCAATTTTTTTTCTTAGTTTCCGATAATATTAAATCTATTTAATTAATTTAAAAAAATGTATTAAAATAAGTTTCGTTATAAAAAAAACGTAGGTCACCGAAAGGATAAACAATTTTAGAATTTATTTTAAAACAATATTTTCAAACAAACTATTTAACTATACACATTGGTAAACGGTCACTTTGTACGATCCATTGTTTAAAATGCATAACGCATTAACACTTTGTACGGTCCGGTAAAACTTTACATTACTTTGTACTATTATATACATAAGGTGTATCATAGGCGTGTCCAGATCTCATCCGCAGGTCGTGCACAACAGTGACATATTCAGGGGAGTAAACTGCATCCCCCCCCCAAAAAAAAAAAAAAAAATTAGATCAAGATTTGGGAATATGACCCCCAAATTTTGAAATTAGTTTTACTTTTTTTATTAGGAATAAAAAACGATATTTTTTTATCAGATGAATAAATAACTAGGTAGGTTATATTATGAAATTGTATTTAGTACTTAATTTTAAAATATAATTATTTTAATACTAATTATACTTTTTACAAACGTTTATTTTTACGTGATGAAAATAAAAAACTTAATACGAAATCAGAAACTTAGAAAAAAAAGTTTATATTATGCACCCCAATTTATAATGTACCAAAGTTGGACCAAATTTCGCAGGTCATGCCTGTGCATGACAGGCATGACCCGTAGACACGCCTATGAGGTGTATATTGTAAATATATGAAATATAATTACTTGTGATTTTGAGATATTTCCATATTATACTATACAATATGTATTTTTTAAAGATTTTTTCAATATTATATTCTATTAGTGGTTTTGAAATATTTCGATATTATACTATACATGTAGTAGAACCTACTACATCTATATATACATTATATCCATACATAATATTATATTATATTTCACCCATTACGGTTTTCATAAGACGCGAGGTGGGGGCGTCAGTCTTAAGTCTGAAACGCTGCTTGGCGCAGCCGGCGACTGCGTTGAACCAACGGATCCGTCAAGTCCGCTGCTTTAGCTTGAAAACTTTATGCTACTTCTCGCTGGCTACAACGGCAGGTCGGCCGAATGCTGAAGGTCACATTCCGAACATTGCCATAGAGTTTTCTTCAGCTGACGTAGAGACAGAAGAAGAGACTATCGTGTCGTTCGACCGAGTGTTGGTTCCTGTCGATGAGACGGAACAAGTTCACCGGCTCGAACTCAATATTTTTTTAAGATGTTCGTAATTGCCAGGAGAAGATTTTTACGAAAGACAATTTTAAGAAAATCCACCGGAAATTAGGAAATCTAGATGTAAAGAATACAACAGTAGAGCAAAACAGTGTATATATATTGGTTGCTACTGGTTAATCGGGCATGTTTGTTGATTTGTATTATTTTTTATCAATATATATATATATATGAATGTTTATGTGTAGAATAGACCTCTGGGAAGAAGACAGGCTAATTTAAAAATGGTTAAATTTGGTTTTTTTATTCATCTGATATTAGTACGGTTAGGTTAGGTTAGGATTTTGTATTAATAGATTATATTAATCCATTATAGGTGGAACACGAGAAACTTGCTATAACTTTGATATATAAGAGTTAAATCATACAGTTACGTATAAACAGCACGGGGTCCGCGATCTACCGCAGATAGATTGCCCACCTGATAATATATTGCTGCAAATCAGAATTTTTATTCCGGGCAACGGAAAAGATACATTTTGAACACCATACACCGAATATTATAAATAACGAATTGAACACAGTTTGAGGCATATAGAGTTGGTACATTGAACGGGAAACGAAGTGCACTGGATCAGCTAGTATCATATAAACTGTCAGTTTGGTATCTATTAATATCTTAGGAATATTATTATTATATATATCATGTGAATCTAAATAATATTAATTATACAAATATATCTAGGATATTAAAAAGGAAAATGTTACTATTTAAAAAATAATAATTATCGCAATGTCTTTTAAAATTAATATGTCTGTATGTCTGTGTTGTAAATCTCTCAAGACACTTGGTTTTGTGTTATAAATAATTTTACATATTTCATTTTATTTATATGTATTAAATGATTATATTATCATAATGTTGTAGTTTCTAATACAATTAATTTCGATACATTTAAAATAACGTATATTCAGTATTCATTTTTGATAAGGTTCATTGCCGTAATAAATAAATAATAATAATAATATTCAACTGATTATGATACGCACAATATAGTATAATATTTGTCCGTATCCGGGTTTTTACATTTCTTATTAATTAAATTAAAAACTATAGCATAATAAACATATTAAAATGGCACAGCTGGAATAGGTAATTGCAAAAAAGCAAACATTAAGTGGTTTATTTGGAATCAGAATAATATAAAATTAATTTATGTATAAAAATTAGATTTTTATCTGGCATATAAAAAATAAGCATAATATGCTTTAAAATCTATGTTTTATAATGCATTATATTGTAACATTTCCATACCTAACACCTCTCTTTGTCATTTGTCATTTGTACATAATTTAAAAACATGTTTAAAGGTAAATAATAATTGTCATTTGTCATTTGTATATAATTTTAACAAATTTAACTGTATGTAACTTGTAATTATATAAAAATATGTAACTTGTATAATATAAAAATGTATACTTAGAATATAAGATTGTTATGCCTTTTGCAAATGTATTGTATAACTATGAATTACACAAATAAACGTTTATTGTTATCTATTTAATATGTTTTTATTAAGTATTATTAAATTATTTGTTATTATAAAGAATGCGTCAACACGCTAGTGGAAAATTAATTTATGAAGCTTTTTTTTTTTTATTAGACATAAAAGACCGCGGCAGCTCTGGCCATTGGTCTGACAGTAAATTACATTATTATTACATTTTTACATAACATTTATACATATTGTATATACAAGTTATATTTCCTTATATAAAGTGGATTTTTTTAAGAAAATAAATAATTTTTGAATTGCGGTTGATTCAGGACTTAGGATTTCGTATAGGTGAGTGGTTCCGAGGGTTTCAATACGATCTTGTTGGTTATTTAAGCACTCAGTGAAAATGTGTTTGATCGTGAGTTGGACACCACAGGTGGTGCAGTTGGGTGGATCCTCTTTTGTCATAAGGTGTCGGTGGGTACATGAAGTATTACCTATTCTTAGGCGGTTTATAATTGTTTCTTGTCTTCTAGAACAGCCGGGAGGGGGGGGGCCTGGTATTATTAATTTTTTTATTTTGTTGAGTTTAGTTGTTTGATTTGACCAATATTGTTGCCACCTTCGATTGTGTGATTTTTTTATATATTTTCTTGCGTCGGTATAGGAGAAATCTGGTATAGTGATAGCTTAATAATTTATGTAGCTTGTGAACATCGTGACTATAATATTATTGTACTGAAGGTATACTTTTGTTTTTCTTTTTTTGTAACCTATGTAAAGATCTGTTTTCTTCGATATTTAACATAATATGTCTTTTATAGCTAAAAACTTTGAAAATATTTCGACAATTTTCGTTATGTACAGAAAATGCTTATGTGAATATTTGGTAGGTAAAAAAGTCAAGTAATAATATTACCATCTGCTGTTATTTGTTTTTGAGTTAGTTACACCAAAAACACAGTATAGATTTTGAAGAAAACCTACACGTTTGTTTATATACTAATCAAATATTACGACCTCTTCATCAGTATGATGCTTTCTGGGTCGTAGATTGGAGAATGCTGAACAGGCTGGAAGCACTAGAAGTGACGATCGAAAACCAACTGCTTATTATTATTCGTGCTTGCATGCCAAACCTGAAATCGTTCAGTGAAGTAAGAGGCTTACCCTGTGTTCTAGGCCTGAGGTCGGCAATTAGTATCTAAGGGGGTCCGTCGATGATTTTAGGGGGCGGGGGTCCAAAAAACCTTTTTTGTTTAACAAGCTGGGTATATGCTAAGACAAACAAGAAACAAAAAAAATCAGCCGTGTTATTACCCCTGTATACAATACATTATATGACACTCCTAAACAAAATCGAAATTTTTGGGTAAATGTGAGTATATATGACACATTTTAAGTTATTGTAAGTACCACAATACCGTATACAAATGTGATTAATATTGCATAAGTTTTTTTTAATTTGTACGTCAAATATAGCACATGTAGGAACTTTTTTTATAAACTAAGCTTAACCTTACTCTATATGTTTGTACAGAGTTCATAATTGTTAAATGTGTAACATTTTTAAATTGTTAAACTTTACAAGCGTTCTCCTGAACAATTACGAAAGGTAAACGGTCACTTTGTACGGTCCATTGTTTAAAATGCATAACGCGGACACTATGTACGGGCCGGTAAAACTTTAGATTACAGAATGCGGGAACTTTTTACTTTTATGTACATAAGGTGTATATTGTATATATATGAAATATAATGACTTGTGATTTTGAGATATTTCCATATTATACAATACAGTATGTATTTTTTAAAGATTTTTTTCAATATTATATTTTATTTGTCATTTTGACATATTTATATTGTACACATTTTTAATTTACTTCAACACAACTTTTGATAATATAATACAATTAAGATTTATAATCATATTATTGATTGTTTGATCATTTTGATTATTATTAATAAACAATATTTTATAACAATTTAGTTTTTATTTTTAAATTTTCTATTTTAATAATTTATATTATATACATTATACTACTTATATTAGGTATAAGCTTATGTTTATAATAATATTATACACTTTATGTATATAATAATTAATAATACAAAGTGTCCGCGTTCTAAAAATTAAAATGAACATTTTCACTCGACCGTACGAAGTGTCCGCGTTCTACAACGTACCTCTTTACCTGGCCGTACAAAATGTCCACGTTTCATACTTTTAATGCTTGACCGTACAAATTGACCTAGAACCGTACACATTGATTGCATATGGTGGAGGGCGCGGTAACAACCTGAAATTATGTATAATGAATAATTTTGAGTTAATTGAATTGTAACTCATTGAACATTCTTATAATATTATTGAGCTGTTTATAAAAACAAGAAATATGAATCAAACAACAAAACAATTCACCACATGTTTCGAGTGAAAAACGAGTACCTAACTGTTTTATGATGCTAAGAAAACAAGATATGGTTGTTCTTGAAACTATATATATTTTTTTAAGAATAGTTTTATTCGTGTCCATTGACCGGCACGGTGTATAGGCAATTTCGGTACATCGACATTTAGGTGGCTTTTGAACGGTATCCCTCTTTATTTTTTATGTACAATAATTAATAACAAATTGATTATGAAAGTATTTAGTTCATTAGTTGACATGAAAATAACACGCGTATAAGGTATACTATATTTACTATACCCACATGAAAACGTGCGGTTATTATTCTGTAGTGAACGATATCAAATTCGAGAATTGTCAAAACTGCCGATTATTGTAGTGTTGTTTTAGTTATGCCACAACTAAATTTTCGATAAGATATCTAGTTATAGATTCAGTATGGTTTAACACTAGGTATAGAAACGCCATCTCAACGTTGAATGAATTGTAATAAAAATGAATTACTTAATTATACAATACACCATTAGGTATTATACGAATGTGGTTATTATAATTTTTCGGTAGTGATCGATCGTCGTTTCATTAATAAATAGATAAGCAACGCTGTTGAACATAATATAGCTTTGTGCTAGTTCATAATATGTACTGATGACTCTACGCTGTTCAACACCGTAGGCCGTTATGAAGAGTTATTTAAGGTGTAGTACGGTGCATAGTATATTATTATTATTATATAAAATATTGATAAGCCGTTTGTTTTAAAATTAATTTAACATAGCATTTACTTATTTTAATATACTGAATAGATTGACAATCGTTTGTTGTTTGCCAACACTACACTACACTACAGTACACTACACTACACTACACTATACTACACTACAACAGTACACACAAACACTGTACCTATATTATAATTTATAAGCATCGGCAGCTACTATACTACTTCAAAGGTAAACTTATATATATTTGTGCCGTTTGTGGTACGTTTATGAAAAATATAAGTAAGCAATTATTATTACATTACTATCGCAAATTGATAACCGTTTTTATGACTTTTGTTTCCATTGGGAGAGATCTATAGACATATATCATAATAGTTTGTTAACAATGAGTTTTTATCGTCGTGGTTTTCAACTTTAAGATTATAATAATATGTCAGACCATTGTGCGCCAGCGATATGTGCAGACCTGTGGATTCCTAAAACTGTGAAATTGATTTCAAACGCCGATTTTAAATGTGAAGATAAGTAGCCGTACCTATGTATGTATACTTACATACAGTTAAACACGGGTACTTGTTCTACAGTTCACAAATGTATGTACGATTGAAAGAAACGGGGGTTTTTTTTTTTTAAGTAGACAATTAATTAATAAGTGCAAATTTTGAAAAATATAGTGGTACCTGGTCTGATTTTGAAAAATATATCAGTACCAGTTAACCTTGATTATTTACCCCCATGAATTTTTTAATTATTTTATTTTAATCAATTATATTATTATTATTATTATTATTATTTGTTTATTTAAACGGCCGAACCCGATTACAATAAATTATAGACAAACGTGTAGGATTTACAGTAACATTTTCTCATTACAGTTACTGACTTACTTTTAATCTGAAATATAATACAGAAAGACAAAAGTACAAATACTAATATAATTGATATATAGATAGATTTAAATATAGTAATATATGCGATGTTATGAAACATTTATAACAGGAATAATTCTCTAAAAGAAAATGGTTAAAAAATATATGTAACAATGCTTAGGATAATAATATTAGATATTGACATAGAATGTAACATTCATCTATCCTAAAGATTATTTAGATAAAATTTAAAATAATTTATTAGGATACAAGAAAAAATATCAATATTTCAATTTTAACTAGATAACAAGTTGCATCAATCTATTTTTAGGGACATTTTAATATTTAATATCAATACATTACAAAAAAATAATTTGTTTAAAATAATGTAATAACTAATTATTACATTATTCACACTCATCGTTAACAAATTAACTTTGGTAATTTAGAAATTTTTAGAATATTAAAACAATTTTAAAAAAGTAATGAGTGAAATATTACCATTCCTTAAAAATACTTGCTAATAAAATTTTACCGGGGGTTAAAATTGTCTAGGGATAATGTACTGTAGTAAGTACAATTTTACACTGTAAATCACTGGTACACCGATGTCGCTGCAGTCGTTTGTCATTTAGAATCCTCATCAACCTTGCTCAGTGGCTATCATTCAGCTTGCCTTGTTATTAATATTATATGTACATTCTATAATAATATTACCTAACTATAATAAATATATATATCATGTTGCAAGACTGGACCACTATACAGGGTTATACATTATCAATAAAAATAAAATATCTTTGACGGGTTCAATACGAGTATATACCTGATATATAATATGAAAATTGGGTATTAAATATTATAAATTTAACGTAAGACACTAATTATTTAAAAAACTTTAATTGCAAGTAATTTTCTACATAATTTTAAAATATTTTCTTAAAAAACAATTTTTTTTAAATTAAAAATATTTATAAGTCATATGTATATGGATAAGTCATATTATAAAATAATACAATCATTACTGGAATATAAAAACCAAACAAATCCAAGCTTGAACATTTTATATTTAAGAAGATAATATAATATTATTGTAGTTTTAAAACGATACGTCATGATGTCATATTAATTGTTCAGTACATTTTACGTTGTATAATATTATCATGCAATATATTTTTAGAAAATATTCATTGAATTTCGACGTCATCTTGATTATACACCATACGGACATCAATACATCAATAAAAATTAAGTCACTAACGCTCGTTAATCGTTACGTAATAATTAAGCAGTACAAAAATGTGACTTTATAATATTCTGTGTAATTAAATAATTTAAACCGCATAAATGTATAGTTGGATGTTGTTATTATAGTTTTATAACTACCTACCTATTTTAGAATACAATAAATATCATCTTGTTTGATTAAAAACTATTAGTTTTGAACTTGCACTGCCGTACTACTGCAATAATATTATGATATTATTATTATAGAGCCGAACAATATAATTTTATCAATTACCAGCAATAAACATGAAAATTAAAATACGTGGCTGTTTATATATTGCGTTTTATGAAATAAAAAGGGGTAAATATTGAGTAAACATGTGACATTAGAGAACCATGTGGGATGACTTATCATTCTTTTCAAACCCGATTTATGAAATTCCACTGTCCTACGCGGGATCGAATGCAGCCAGCCGATATAATAACCTAGTTAAATGCCATTAAATCGATTTAATTTACATTTTAAATTAACCAAATTAGCCATATTATCTTGTAAGAAGTACTATTATATAAATAGAATAAATTACGAGTTGTATTAATAAAATAATAAATTAGCTTAGTTGTAAAAACATATTTAGTACATAAACATTTCTTAGCGATTTGGTTTGATTAGTTCTCATTTAACAATAATCGTTTGAATTGTATTACATTTAATTTTAATGGTGGCAATTTATAAATTTAAATTAATCTATACAATAGAGTTCATCATACATTTCAAAATACATAATACATGTTCTTATTAACATAATATTGGTTGTCGTCGGAGAAAATCAATTACATAATTGAGTCAGAAATAAGACTTACTTAACATTATATTTTAAGTCACGCATCACAGTATTTATTGTACTCGTCGGCAGTGTTGTAAAGTATTTGAGTAAAAGTATTTGAGTAAAAGTATTCAAATACTTTTTTCCGTATTGAATACTTTTTCAAATACTTTTATTTTTGAAGTATTTGAACGGTATTTTAAATACATTTTTTTACTATTGAATACTATTTTATTGAATACTTTTTTTATTCCTTCAACTTTTTATTCATTGTCAAATAATAATAATGTCTTAATAATATTATAATATATATTTATCATTTATGAACAATTCTATATTGGTTTTAGTTTTCGTCTATTAATAGCTAATTAATATTAGTTACTCTGAGAAACCGTCTGTTTATCGTCGACACTCGACGACGATTGGAACGGTACGTTTCGGTAACTACTACCTACCAATATAGTATATTATCATAGCGAAATATAATACGAACATTAGGTAGGTAAGGTATGTCGTATACGTACGTATTTTTTTGTTTTGTATTTGAAAATTATTTCAAATACTTCTAAAAAGTATTTGAGTAATACTCAAATACTTTACAATAGATAGTATTTGGGTGGTATTTTAAATACTTTATTTTATAAGTATTTGAGTAATTACTCAAATACTTTTTAAAAGTATTTTTTACAACACTGCTCGTCGGTTGAAATATTATATTGAACATGATAATTTATTAATGATATCCAATACGATTGCACTTGTCCGAATCACAGGTCACCGGTCTATTGTGCTGAGAAATCACATAACATTGCGAATGTTTGGTCCGTTTCGGTAAAAAGGTTAAATAATCAAAATTCAGCACGTATTAATATATATAATAATTCAATAATATTCTACACACATAAGTACATAACTATATTATTATGCGAATATTACCAGTACAAATCGATCGAGTTATGCGTAATAATATGTCTAATGATTTTTAAACATAATATTATTATTTATTAATTATTTCACAGGTGTAGTGTTGTATACTGAAGTTTCAAAAATCGTCAGAATGAAAATTCTTAGCACCAGCGACGGTGTGCAAAATATAACGTTGTACGGTCGACACGTATTACAGGTAACCTAATTATGCTATATTATGTATATTTAAGGATATCACTAAACACTATATAGTATATATGTATATTATATATAATTGTACGGTTCGTGCGTATCGCCTAGTTTTACTCGGATACTTTTACGCTGTTATCGGACTTTTAAAAAGAAAGAAAAAAAAGCTCCATTCGTAATAATATTAATATATTTATCGAGAAAACCATAATAATGTGCACATACCTATTGGCAATACCTACGCTCCACTCGGATAATGTTATGAATGTGTACCGCTCGCCAACCTCGTCGACTATAACACCGATAGTTATAGTTATACCTCTACTGCCAACACAACATCGATCCATCGAGGTTATGTTTTATGATATCGTATACGAATTTTCAACGATGGATCGGGGAGACGGAAAATCGTAGTTCATCCGGCTGTCCATTCTCGAGTTCGACAAGACCTGTAGAAATTCGTGAAACATCACGTTCCCTGCAATGGTGACAACCCGACCGCTGTCGAAATCAAAAGTCGCTCACTTTTAAGCAGAACGAAAAACAAAATGAAAATAAAGAATAACGAAATAAAATAATGACGAAAAACGAGGAGAAAATCGAGCGCAATATTTGGGCAGACGATACGATACGTTCTCATATCGGTTGAATTAACCCTCATGTGTTGTTTCAGTCTTACAAATGTATACAATTTAAAAATTTGTTTTGCGTGGTAAAGAACCGAGAAGGCTACTAAGTCATAACTACATTTTCACCACGTAAAAAGGAGAACTTTGGCTGTGCAACGTATTTTTTATTTTTTTGATATCACTTATATGAAAAAAGTTCTTACTGTTTCAAAAACCATTATTGTTTGTAAGACAGAGACAACACATGCGGGTGTAGCGTCCTCTTAAAAGACCGCTGTCCGGCGGTGTCGGGGGGACGCTCGAAAGCGATATGAAATAAGGATTAGGACAAAATATCAAGGACGAGCAGAGAAAACGGAGCTCCGTGGACAATTTTTGTACCTCCGTAGCTACCAGGACCGCATGAGCCCAGGTCGTCGTCACTGCCGCCGCTTCGAACACCACCGTCGCCGCCGCCGAAACTGCCACTGCCACCACAGCAAATAATAACACGATAATATTATTATTTTATAATAATTTATAACAATATCGAGTGCGAGCACAAGACGCACAATACTAATGGTAGAAAATTATGTTATGGACGGCCAAAATATTATATCACATAACGTTTTGTTCATTTATAAGTTACGTGTACGGGAAACAAACAAAAACATATTAATATTCTCTCGGAAAAACGTGCCCGAACGCGATTTTCGTGTTCAATCCGACACACTTGCCAGCGATTGTTTCACACGAACAATAATTATTATTATTCGTTTCCACAAAGTGCCTACGCAGCTACGCGATTCATATGTTTCCTATATTATATTATATGAATTATTATATAATTACTCAGCTCAAAACTTACTGTTGAACTATAATAGTACGTATCGTTGTATACTTGTATAATAATATTATTACACGAAGCTGCTCAAACCCATCCCGGTGACTCGAAATAAGTCCGTACTATTATAGGTATCAATATGATATACCTAATATCGACGGAGGAAGTCTTTGAAAATATTAAAACCTAAAATCTTATAGTGAAATGATATCTTCTGGACCATCTTATAGGCTCCTCGTCTTGAATCCTAGAATCAAATTTATACTAATTTATACTATATTAATTTATTATTAATTAATTATTCCGATCGTTTTTCATCGTGAATAAACGTCAAGTCCAGTTGATAGTTTTACACTCTATTTTGACTACTGATTTATAGCCACGTGGAGCAGTCCACATGCAGCAGTAGTTTATAGTAGAAGTCTATGAACTATTTGGATTAGGGGACAATGGGAAGTGTGACGCTTTTGAACACTATATAGGTTCATATAACTATATAAGTAAAATATTTTTTACTACAATAATATGTACTATGTTGTATGATAGTTAATACGTATAGTGTATACGTATAATTATTTAAGTATTATTAAAAAATAGTAATTGTACTTAGAGAGACGGACTGAACGAAAAATGCACGACATATTGAATTTTTAATAAATATTTTATTTTATTTAGTATAATTTTTCTTACAAACATATACCATTACCCTAAATACGGGCCGCCATTAATTGTAATATTTTATTTTCGTATCAGGGAGATTATATTCATTTTTATCGTTTCATTCCACACGGTATTCCTTATTGTCATTTACATTTAGTATAATATCTATCAGATAGATCCTATCTGTATATTATATTATACATTCCACATTAAATTGGTATCATTGATATGTTACCTACAATAGCTATAATATTATTTGTCATATGACGTTCTCTTCTCTGGAAAAAAGAAAAATTAAAACCATAAAACATGAATTTCCTGACACGTGATTTTATGGAAAATATTGTCAACGTATGATGGAGTTGACAAAATCGTGTAGTTAATGAAGTACAAATCCGGATTCAAAACGAAAAAACGAAATCTTAGTATTGTTATTATGAAATAAATAAATTTATTTTTCTCTTAACTTAGAACAATAACTCGAGCTACCATAATATGGCTCAAACACGTGCTATTGCAACTTGAACGACTTTATAATATTCGTTTATAATCCGAACTGTTGGTTCCAAATTATTTTAGTTTTAAATTATTCCCGCGTATTAATACAATATACTGCAGTGATGCATCCACCAAGGACTTAACATAAATTTATTTTCTTTCTATATTACAACATAGGTAGGTATATTATGTTAAGTATACCATATAATTGGTACGGGTGTCCTCAAATGACTATATACATACATCTACTAGAGCTCGATGGTTATGATTACAATATTTTGTATGTTTGATTGAATATTTATTTTTAATAATAGATTTTCTTTTCAAATTCGATATAATATAGTTAACAAATTACATATTCAGACGACGAACGACTGCTGATTGGCACAACATAATATTGTGTAATTTAAATCATAAATCATTAACATTTTGTGTTTATGATAATAATATTATAAATTATAAATGTGTTCGCAATTTTTGATTGAAAAAAACATCGATAATATAATAATATCGATGATGTTTACATTTTTTTTGTTGTCGGTTACGTCATTTGGCTGAGTTTCGTGATCAGGGGCCAAGCAAGACACGCGTGGCGTTCGTACCTCGGGGCTCGGATAGTGCGATAATATGGTATTATCATTGTTATACGAAATGCTTTTGTTCAAATCAGTCATTATCGGTAGGGTTGTCATAGTCAATATTAGATATAATAGTATTTAGATACTTGGCATAAAAGACAATGCAAAAGCCGACCATGAAGCATTTAAATGAGGTATTCCTTCTACTGATACTCCAATCGTAAAATTAAACACGTACGCAGACACAAAAAAGTCTACAAATTAAGCTCAACCACTCTTGGCCAATCTATCAAATTAAATTCAATAAAAAAACGCTTGCCAAGTCAGGGATCGGCATGTACACTTTCTTGATGTTTAATTTTTATAAATTTATTAACTGATATCACACCCAAGCGGTATAACAATTTGAATCCAGAAAAATGTCGATGTGAACAGCCCCACAAAAAATCATTTTCATTTTCATTTAGTGAGATAGTTTCGTTGTTTGGGGTCTTGTTAGATTCACATTGGTTAGAAGAAGTGCAGTGAAGATTTTCAGAACTTTAAGTTAGTTAATTCACTACAGAACATTATAAAAAATTAAAACGAATTTTATTGGGCGTTTTTTGATGCTTTTCAGCTTTACAGCTTTGAAGTGATTAACGATTGGAGATAAAGTTCTAATAATCTTCACTGCACTTCTCCTAGCCAATTTGAATTAAACAAGACCCAACACAACAAAATCCGTTGTCCAGTTTCGGAAATCTACCTCGCTAAATGAAAATCTAATGAAAAATAACTATTTTTTTATCTGTGAAAAATTAAATAATTTTTTTTAAAAAATTTTACTTTTATATTTTGTATCTACTTGATAATCCCTTTTTAATGAGTTATTAACCAACTTTCTAGCTATCATACTTTAGGAGAAAAGTTAAAATATATAAATTTTGGGACCGTTCACGAAGACGTTTTTATGGATTCAAGTGGTTATACCCCTTGGGCGTGACATCAATTCTCTCGCATTAATATTTTATATTAAAGCTAGCTAAATTACCCACCTACTCATCATTACCTAGTTACATTTTTATTATTTTCCTATTTAACACAAAAACTGTTTAATAAACAGGTAATTAAAGTATATACGGTTGATTCCCGCCTAAAGATGAATTTTTAAATTTTTTTTCCAATATACAATAATTATAAATATTAATTTCTGTGAGAAGTATACTTATACCAGAATAGTTCGATTAGAGCCCCCATATCTCTTTTTATACATTTTTAGTCAGATCAAAATAACAAAATAGAATATTTTATAATTTATCATATTATAGAACACCTCAGAAAAAATATCCTGCTTCAGAATATTAAATGTATGTAGATCAGGTATAATTATATATAATATGCTTATTTTCTAAAAAAGTAAAATATTACAATCTAAATAATAACAATAATAATATATACTATTTTAATTTGTTCGTAAGATACTGTCTTGAAATCGTTTAAGAAAGAAATTTTCAAAACTGTTACCTAATACTTTTAGAGATAATGCGAGTGTTTTCTGAATAGTTCAGCAGTACCTATTTACCTATTCATGTTTATTATATCACGTAAATAATATTTTTTTTTTACCTTATCCTACTTTAATTGATCAATCTGTAGTCGACCGGTTGCGTAACACATTACCAGCAACCTGTACTATTAGGTACCTACCTTTAATATGTCGCAGTATTAGCTACCAGCTAGCAGTAGCTACTACCAATCCTGCACATGAACTATATAGGTATATTACAAATATGTATAAAGATTGTAAACACCGTTGCGTGGTTTTGTAAATAAGAGTTCAAAGTAGAAATATTATTACTATATATATATATAATATATTATATACATAAATAAAAATGTACCTATACCCAGGTGGCTAGTACAGTAGAATTTATCATAGATATCATCGATTTTATTCAGTATAAATATAACATTTATAACGAGTTAGATCGAAATCTGTGTCTAATTCAGGGTCTCTTAGACATTTCAAATTAATAATATTATCTCGCATGTTTTGCATACTTGAAATGTATGTGCAAATAAATACATAATATTGTATGGGTACACATTTTTCATTTATTTCGAACTTAATTAAAGAAGATGTAAATTAGCATAAATTATTTCTAAATAGGTATTTCGTTTAGCTGCAGTAGCTAAGAATGATAATATTATATAGATACTCGCGTACTTACTTACTTACTCATAAGTTATGAGTCATAACATTAATTCAATACCTAGAAATATATTATGTTCGATATTTTTGTACAAAACATTACATTTCTTTTAAGTAATATGTATATATATTTTTACTTTTACTCCTAACTGTATCTCCTGTTCAGCATTTTATTATCTTGTAATTTTATAATTTGTTATCTAAACATATCTCAAAATATCAGTGTCGGCCTGGCATATAAAAGGCCTCGGCCGCAATTTTTCTCTGGGGCCTCGATTTTTTTCTTCATTTACTATACATCTATGAACAATTTCGTTCCTAGAGTTATTGTATATCCCCCCCCCCCCCGCTCAATCAGCCAATGTGTAAATGAATTATTTTTTGTAAACTAACTTATGATATATTATGTCAGAATTCAGTTTTTTTCTTATGAATAAAAATAAAAAATGACTATAGTTGTGTGATTAAAGTGAAACCTGTATATTGAACAGCACCGTTTGATGCTGACCGTTAAACGCCAATTATTAACGCTGACTTTTACCTCCCTCCCACAACTCACCAAATAGTCGCTCGATTAAAATTTTTCCACTTTTACAATTCTCTACTAAAGTCTAAAACCAAGTATTAACTTCTGACGTGCTTAATGATACACATGATTTTAATAAGTTGCTAAACAAAATGTAATTCAAATTACGAAAAAGATATCATCCAAAATATAATAAAGAAGACGAACATTGAACAAAAGTTGACACAACATTATTTTTAAAGAAAGTAATAGCTAAATATAAAAAACTTAAATACTAAATGAGCAATTCATGTAACATTTTAGATGACTTAGGTAGTTATGTAGCTATAGTATCAATAATTTGAGTTTTCTGAATCTTGATATCTTTTTCAATTGCAATAAGCATTAAATGTTGTTGACTTATTGTTGATCTGATTTTAGACTTCACATATTTCAGTTTAGAAAATACCCTTTCACAAGTCACTTGAGTAGAGGGTAAAATAAATACATATTTATAAACTGTAAATAAATTATAAAATGAGTTTGAATGAAATGAAAGTTCTTTAATTACTTAACTTAATTGTTCTTACTTCTTTATTTCGATATAGCGCTAATGATAATAATTGATTAGACAATTTATCAAACCTATTGTACGGCCATACAGGGGCCCCACACATAGACGTTATTGACTTATTGTATTTGTACTCGTTACGATTTTCCCGACAATTTTGTTGTACAAAAAATCTTATGTGCGTTCAAATCATCTCGTTTATCATTACATTTGTATTTTGTACTACACCTTATACGAGTAAACAGCACACCGCACCCGTATACACCATGACAAAATATAGATTCTATTATATCGTACTAGATAGTAGATACGTGTTTGTAGTGATTGTACACTACACTCAAATTCTATAACTTATACACAGGGCCGGATTTAGGATGGTGGGGGCCCTAGGGCCCATCATCTGGCCATATAAGGTTGACATATAACTTACTGCATAAGCTGAAAGGTAATTATCTCGTGGGGGCCTCTTATTAATTGAATCTTGTGGGGCCCCTGGCCCCGTGGGCTCTCTCTAAACCGGCCCCATTTATACACTTCGTCAGTAGCGCAACTAGGCCAATTGTCACTTTCAATGAAGGGCTCTATTAAAGTTTTGTACGATTATTTTTGTGAATAAAAATTGGGGTGGTCATATTGATTGTAAAAATTGTTATCCAAATCTAATATAGAAAACAATATTTTTAGTTAAGACTTCGGCTGGGGCCCCTGCAGCCTGTGGGCCCCAGTGATCGACACTCCCTCGTTCATCGTCGTACATTTAATTGTACCGTATATTTGACGCTTTGTTGACTACTCTACGTTGGGGTGGTGGTCCTGGCCACTAATTATAAACTAAAAAAAAAAAAGCTCAGGGCCTCGGCCGCGTTCGCGGCCCCGCGGCCCTGGCCAGGCCAACACTGCAAAATATTACCAAAGCGATATTGTTATTTTGTATCTAATCGATGTAATACAGTAAGTAGTGCAAAGATTCTAGGACTAACATAAGACTCACAAAACTGTGAATATATTATTATTTATTAGTTATAGGTATTAGTTTAATTTTAGTTTAAAAAAACTAATATATAATAATAATAAAATATTATAATACATGTCGAAAATCATTTATACTGCACGTATTATAGATAAAATACTATTACCATTTACCAGGCTCTACTTCATATTTTTATTCTTGCGTTTACTTGCAGTATAAGTAAAAAGGTATAGTGGCTTGGCGTAGCGCGTTGACTGCTACCAGTCGCGGAATGCAATTAGTAGTAAGTAACGGCCACAGCTACTAGATTCCGGATGGGTGACCACCCGGGTTCATAGTAGTTAAAAACCATGCCGCCACACATACACGTTTTTGCTACCTACCTTAACAACCGTTAACAATCGTAAAAAAAACAACCTACCATACCAACCGTTAACAATCGTAAAAAAAACAACCTACCGTACCAACCATACCCCAACCACAGTTCATAACCCCTAAGCACCTAAAGGTCTTAGGTACCGGGCTTAAGTTCAATAAAAAAAAAAAAAAAAGTTTATAGGTAATAATATGTGGTATAGATGATAATATGTATAATAATATGTAATATGATAATAATATGTGTTCTCTTTGAACTTTGAGGGGCGATCTTAGTACTTGTAAGCGGTATGTACATAAATAATATTGATATATACAATATTATACTAGTAAATATTATTATATGATTAATCTTCCGCAAAATATAATGTAGGTATGATTTAGAAAAATCCCGAGGACTGCCGGTGAATATTTTAATCATATGTCAAGGTCACCTGGATTTAGCCTTACCTATATTACATATGATATCTAATATCTTAACAGTATAATAAATATATATATACATATGATGCGTCTCAGAATGGCTCGTTATTTACCAATCGTTACTTTGCGTTAATAAAAAAATTCCTTACACTGCAAAAATATCTAGCGCAGTATGACCAACTAATCTACATACCAATAATATTATGTATGTATACCTATAACTCCTATCATGTACCTACGACAATTTATATGCATTACCACACATCGCAATGTACTCGTATACCCTTGTGTATCCAATGAATATGTTCTTTAGTGGTGGAGTGGTGGTTCCTGGATTTTGCGTGGGAGGTCCAGATCCGGGTCCATCTAATATCGATATAGTATTGATCACGAAAAAGGGGTGGAAGGGGAGGTTATTGATCACCTCAAAAATAATTAAAAACGCAAAATGATAATAGTATATTAATAACAATATTATCAACTCTGAATATGTACAATTTTGTTTGTATATGCTTGTACCTAGATAATGTATTATTAAATGCATAAATTCGAAATTCGTATAGAAACAATTTTAAGTCTTACAATGCGCATTAGGAAAAAAAAATCATGATTATATGTAGGACGTAGGTATACCTATATTATATACATATACCTATATATAGGTCGATTGTACATAAATTATATTAAATGTACGTTGCCGGAACACGAGTAGTGTTTCATATCTAAATAAAGAATAATAAAGACAAACTACAAGCAGTGTATATAGTTATCGTTTGGAAGAAACTGGTATTTTTTTTTATTAGAGTTTTATCATTATTTTTTAACCGATTTAAATTTTGGGCCTAACGAATCGTATTCATATTATAACAATATTATAATATAATATGTATAAGTAAAGTTAGGTCTGCAATATTTATATTAACACGGCACTTCTAAACGTCTTCCAGAATATCATAGTAAAATAATACACACACGAGGAGAATGCGTACAAATATAAACGCCATAATACTGCAGGGTGTGTGTATCTCGTCGTTTTTGTCTCCGTCACTAACTTTTTTTCAATCGACATTTTTGGAATCGAATTTCAAATAATATTATTACATAGGGCCGCAATCGTTATAATATAGTTCGTACAACTTTTTAGATTACTCAAACAGTTAAAACAAAATAAACCTATAGCATGGGTTATAAGTTTATAACATAATAGGTATACGGTATTTCGCTCTCGTGTTTCTCAACCTACTTCTTAGATGGAACACTTTAGTAAGTATATTTAAATACAATTTATTTTAAAAGTTTAACCATTACCGACTTATTTCTATTAGAGTATAACGTATTGTCCCATATAGCATCTCAAGTCTTAAACTTTGGATAGGAGGCTGGTAGAGGAGTTTAACATGATTCCTATGTATAATAATAATATTATGCAAGAGGACAAACACGCGGTGGTACATCGTATATATATATATTTAGGTTTCGCGGGTTATTATACCCGTTTATTGCTCAAAGATATGTATAAGGATTAAAGGATTACGTTGGTTTTTGGCTCTCATACTTCGGCGTGCGTATAGTAATAATATATAATATAATAATAATATAGTGATACGCGACTGTAAACTCGTTCGTCCGGCGGATTCCGTGCGTGGTATTATTATTATGAGCTAGTGTCGGTTATTTATATAATAATATAATATTATTTACTATGATCGTCGTGCAATGATATAGCCAATGGGAATATTATTAACGACAAACCTTTAATACCTAGACGACTCCAGCCTACGTCCGGAGGAAATAAACGATCGAATAAATCGTCTCTACCGATTCGCACACGGTTATTTCCGTCCACGGACGTGTGTGTTCGGTTCCAGTTATTCCACGCTTCTCTGGTGCTGCTACCGGTATTATATTATATAGGTGTATAGGTAACCTACGTGTTATAGGTGGTATCTGGTTTTTCTGACGTCCCGTCGTCGACTGTGCAGCTCGGTTGTAATAAATAACGATATTAGACTTGAGGTCGACTATACGCAACGACGACGGAAATTATGGTGATATGATGACGACGATGATGATGATAATGATGACGACACGAATTTTACGCGTTTATATATAGGCGCGCTTAGTTAAGATATCGTATTTCCGACCCACCTGTGATCCTCGCTCGCCGTCGTCGTCGTCGTCGTCGTTGCCGATCTGGAATACCTAGATGGCGCTAGAAATCGGTGCAAGACCGACCGACTAAATCCCAATAAAAAATACTGCGTCCGTCTACAGCTGTATAACGTTGTTACACGAATACGTGACAATGCGACATGGTGTACAGACGCAGATTTTCGCTATACCCGGTTTCGAAAGAACTTAGGTTGAAACCGCATTCCGTGTCTACTACAGCAGTCAATCCAGGCGATGTATAGTTTGATATAATTCCCATAGATAATAAACTATAGTAGGTATATATTATAGTATATTATTTTTAGGTATCTATGGTTAATTCCCGTCAAACACTATTTTGTATACGGAGAAGTGAACGGACTTTTCTTTCTGTCACACCGTACATTTGAAATACATTACAAACGATTAGAATCAATCTATATGTATATAATATTAAACAGACCTGCAGTATCGGCAGTCAGAGATTTTTTTAATTATAAATGTATATAAATGGCTCAATAAAACGCATTGTAAAGCTATCTAGTCGGTTTCCTCTGATCCACTACGCCTACAATCAGGGATAGTCACAGGGTGCAAATTATTATCATGGTATCCTATACCAATCAATTAAATGTGATTGGCCGTCCTCATCAGCTCTCAATAATTAAACTATTTTATTTTTAGTTTAGCATAAGAATAGACTTGCCGGGTTGATCGTAAGCTCTCCCCTTCGACACTTAAAAAAATTGGTGAATTCAAAAGTATAAATATCATGTTCAAAAACATTTTAAAAGCATCTACATGTCCACATGTACATACAGCATGACTCTATAACCTATATACGAAACGACTGTTCATAATTAATACCTTTTTAAGTGCGAATTATTGTTAATTATCACTGCAGCATCGACCATAGTTGGCACTGTAGAGACTAATAAACTAAAGAAAAAATTAAAATTGTTCGTTCTCGAGTCACTCACAAATTATAAATGACCTTGTTCGTTGGCTAATCGACCTCGGTATTCAAATCAAGTCTAGCCGAGAGGAAAGCGTACTTACTACTTACCTATAAGTAGCTGTATACCAAGTATAATATAATATGTACCTTACTGCATATTAAAGCAGTCGATATGCTGCCGAGCCGATTGCCGAGAACAAACACTGGCGACTTGATGCATCACGGGAGCTGCAATTTTTGCAGATAGATACAAACTTATAATGTACAAGCGTATAATAATATGATTTATGACTTATGTGTACCTTTGGAGGTGGTTGTAAAGTTATATATTATTGTAATGTTTATATTATAGTATTTAATAGAAGAACGATCACCATCCAAGTTAATTGATAATATGTATATAGGCCACATGGCATAATCACAGATTGAGGTATATAAACCTAAATATAAATGCCCAATAGTGCAACGCACTGTTTTTCCTGTTTTCCAAGGTTCACCCGGTATGGATCGTAATAAATTGGTTTATTATGTTAACGGGAATAACTCGAGTTACCATCAAAACTGTACATTCCCCTTTCTACTATATATATATGCGACTTGTATAATACGCACGCATGACACAAATTAATATTTAAATTCAGTGACATGTGTAGCGGAAAAATTATAAAACTTGTTTGATTTTTAAACTATATATTTGCTGGTTTTAATGCAAACAATTTAATTTTTTTAATTAGTTAAAAATTAAAATACTGTTTACATTTAAAATGTGTATACCTATATAGGGAAGTACACCACCACAGCATATTCAAGCGATTCCTAATTTAATTCGACACACAAATTTGTGTAAGTAAATAGTTTTAAAAAATACTAACTGGCAGTAAAGTCTCGGCGGGATTGTGAAAAATCGAAGCAGGCGTCATAATATAGGTAGGTAAACTAGTCTACTACCTGTATGCGACTATATACGTTGACAAAATCCAAGTCAATGTCGATCGAGACAAAAGTATAGGTACATTATATTATTATACTTACGTGGGGTATAGTGGGTGACATCCTCGAGTACGAGGATATACACGACATGTATTATACATATGATATTATTTTGTCGGTGTCCGTTCAAGGTCGCATATCGCGGGAAAACAATAATCGCGACGAAGAATTATTATAATAATAATAATAATAATAATATAATATATGACTGCACGGTAGTTGGACGCGGTTATTAATAAAATATTACCTATATTGTTCTTATACATATTTATGCGAGCGTTTCTACACGCCACATAGGTATATCCACGATACGCTTCGTTTCAACGACAATTAATTAACGATATGTATGCATAGACGTCCACGTCGGACACCCACAGCTGCAATTCTGCCCGCCGACTCTGAAGGTAAGTATAATAATATTATATATATTATGTATTACGTAGGTACCTACACCTATAGGGGGACGGCTGAATCGGTCTTGGAAAATATTTCTGCTCAAACTCCGAATCCGACCGTCGCATGACGATGTTTAATTTATTATTGTATTTTATTATTCAACAATAATGTATACCACGTTGTGTATTATCTAATGCGTGTAAATAACAACACCGATGGTTAACGCTGATTTTTTTTTCTTATTAAAATACTAATATAACAAATCGGGTTAATATATTTAGGACAAATAGTAAATAATATATAATAATATGTATATAGCAAATTTTGAAATAGAATTCAATTTACACGTAATTATAATAATAATAATAATAATAATATGTAGTCTACTTATTAGCAAAAAACAAAAAAAAAAATTACACTAACTTACAAATAAATCAAAATTTACAAGGTACAATTATAGGTATAATAAAAAAATTATTATCCGTTTCGTTTTTTAAACATTAATACACAGAAATGACGCGAACCGACTATAATCACAATTTTCGGTTTTTCATATTGCCCATACTACATTATTACTGTGCATAAGTATTGTAATACATTATAATATATAATATTATAATTACGCTCGAATAACATTAAATTATTAGTATACTTGGGTCGATATACAGATGACGATACATATAGTAATATTGAAAACAACATTTCGGTCGCGTAAGTTCGTTCATTAATACAATGTCATAATAAATTACAAATTTTTTTTTTTATATTCCCATAATCTATAATATCAATATATACAGTAAAGACATTTTTTTTCTGAAATCTTTTTTAAAAAGAAAAACTTGAGTGCATTCGTTTTTTGTATAATATAGTATTTGCTTACCTATATATAAAATATAACGACGGCACATTAAAAATACCTATCATATATTTATAATATTATATATACGTTTTACGCGACGAATTAAGCGTTATCAAAGGGATGGGAGGGGGGGTCACATTAAAAACAATAATAAAATAGATTTTGGCACCAATAAATAATGTTTAAACACTAAAGTCGAACCGAACGAAAAAAAAAATAATAATTATGATGACAATAATTATAATAATAATAATAATAATAAAAATAATAATAATAATAATAATAATAATAATAATAATGAAACTAATACAACAAAATAATAGTCATACATAACCAGAACACAAAATAACGTAAAAAAAAAAACAATAGAAAGAAAAATTACACGTTTGTTTATTTCCCAGATGTATTTCACACATAAATCGGGATGTATAATAAATTAATAAGACTTTGGTCATTTAATTATAATTTTTTTTGTAACGAAAAATGTGTATAGATCTATTATACAAAGGATTGCATGTTTGCAATATAATGCTGTAGCTATAATGTATAAAGAAAAAACTTAATAAAACGAAAGCCGCGATAAACCGTTTTTCCTGAAACTGTTGTATTGTTATTACTGTTTCGTCAGTGTTAATTATTAATTTATATTGTCATACATCAATAAATTCTGAAATTATTTTAGGGATATTTATATAGGTATTCGTGTGTGTGAAAAACGTTTTATAATATTAATACTATAGGGGAAAGATTGATAAATCGAAAAAACTGACTACTACCTATCCACTGCAGTTTTTTAAATTAGACATAATAATATTATAATATTATGCATACGACTTACATACGATACCTATAATATGCGTATTGCGTATATATTATATATTTAGTTATTATTTAGACATTATATATTACATATTTACACGTCACATTTATTATTTAAATATAAGAAAAAAAATATAAGAAAATGCTAAAACTCGCTTAAAGACGGAGATCGATTGTTTTTTTATCTAAAAAAAAATTATAATAATAATAATAATAAATATATTAAAACCACTGGTTATGTTTCGAGAAACGATCTATATAGTTTTATGTATATCATTATAATCATTACATTATTATCATTACATTTATATTATTATTTAAGTTAGATGCTAAATAAAAAAAAAATAAAGGAAAAAGAAACGACAACACTTTTTAAATAAAATACCTACGACGATGCTATAATAATAACAATATCATCGCATCACACTCGAACGCGTCCAACTCGGGGACTATTATTATTATATTCTACATCATTATATTGCGGCATATACACGTTTCGTTAAATACACATATACATAATATCTATAATATTATATTAAAAACACATTGCGTTATGTATTGTATATTTAGCCTAATAGTATAATTTCATATATTTTATATAATACATAAACGTAGTAACTTAAATTGTATTTTATGTATAAATAATATGTATGTACACGTTTAAACATTATGAATTTTATAACAGTATTATAAAATGTCGACACTCTGGAGCCGATGTATATTTTTTTTTAAATATACACCTAAAAATATGCTAAAATAATACACAATAATATTGTTAACCGAATACGATTAAAATATGTGTATACCTACCTACGTACCACGTTTACCCCACCGTTTTGGAATGTCATACCTATATTATTATAAGTACGTATATCATATTATTTTGTTTTCCAGTGATGAGTTTTATTTTTCCGGTCGATTTACGACGGTTGCGCAGATTGACTACCTAAATATATAAAATTGTTTTTGAGCGAGATTCGGGATAAGAGACGGACCTCATCCGGTTTATGGAAGAACTATGAATATAATATATCTATATAGGTATACGAATAGCCGAGGGGTACGATTTTCACTGCAGTAAACGGACCCATGGCGTGCAGAGACTTGTTCGTGGGAACGGCGGCGACGGGAGAGAAGCCCTTCCCGCGATTGCGTCATAATACCGTGGCGAGATCTGTTTCGGAAACTCATCGATTGACGTTATACGGGCCTACTTAACTACTGTGACATCGTACAGGAAGATTTCCGGCCACCCGTAAATATTATAATTTGATTGACATGTTTTATTGTTTGGGGACGAAAATTGACGGAAAACAAAAAAAATTATCGGTCACGTTATATACGCCCAAAACCAAAAAGCGATCGATCCCTTCTCCGCGAATGTGTTATTACTATTATGTTATGTGAAATAGGTCAAGACTTACGTCGCACTCGGACTTACGCCCTAAGTATTCAGACGGATTGCATCGGGTAATGATGGTGGAGGTGGTGAGGTGGGGGCAGCGGCTGTAGTTGATGATGAATGTGGTGCATGTGCATCGGTGGGTGGGCGGCGGCGGCCGTTGAGGCGGCGGCGGCGGCTCCAGAGTAGTGCGACGGTCACTGATGGTGTTTGATGGGCCCATTGCCGTGGTGGCCGCCGATCACCTGCATGTGATGCTGGTGATTGGCGTTGGCGCTGCCGTTGCTGTTGTTGTTGTTGTTGGACTGCTGCTGTTGTTGTTGCTGCTGCTGCTGCTGCTGTTGCACGGCCTGCCGCTGGCTGTTCTTCTTGTTCTTCATGCGCCTGTTCTGGAACCATATTTTCACCTGGCGTTCGGACAGCGCCAGGTTCCTGGCCAGCTCCCAGCGCTTCTGCTTGGACACATAAGCGTTGAACAGAAACTCCTTCTCCAGCTCAAGCGTTTGGAACTTCGAGTACGGTTTTCTCTTCTTGCGCACGGTCACCTGACCCGTCCACTCCAGCGGGTTAGTCCCAACGCCCATACCAATGCTCGACAATGAACCTGTGAGGGAGCAAAACGAACAGTGTTAGTAAAAAAATACCTTTATAAATATTATTATGTGCTCTAAAATGTTCATAAAAAATATTTGTGTAATATAATATGTGACAATGACATTGTATTATTATTATATTTTAACCCCTTTAATATAATATTATGTTTATTGAAATTCTAGTAATTATTATATGTATTTTTTTTTTATTTAATCGAATTGTAATAGTTGTGACTTGTGGGTTATTTGCATTACAACGTTTTGGAATTATGACATTTAAAACGGTTTGTAATTGGTGACCAACACGTTTAATAATTCAATGAAAATGGTTTACTTTTGATAATATTATTCGGAATATTGGATTCAATTTACATTGAAACGCTACTTAAAATGATACGGGCTAGTATAATATTAACTTTGTACCTATCACTATCAACTGAATAATATTTATCGCTGTAATGCAATTACGTGATGCGCCCTGTATAATTTTATTTCACCACTCGTTTAGGGTTTCGTGTTAAGATTATATTGCAAGTTGCAAAGCAAGATCGGAAGTATAAATCAATTTTAAGCCAAAACAGTGGTCGATCATGCGTTATTATTTTTGTTATCGTTATTATTATTATTATTATTATTATTAATGATAATCTACAACTGTCTGGAGTTCCCGACATACATTTATTATTATTATTTTTTTTGTAAACGGATTGAAAACCGTTTTTATTTTTACAACGATATAACATTAAACACGTCACGGTCGATTTGCACTTGTATTATATAGAGTGATATATTTACGGCCGATTCGGCGCCGGTGGACCAGCTCTCGATCAAATACCTATTATATACAATATCGGCGATCGGCGCGGTCAAATGGCTATCTATACAATACAAATTATAAAGTATATGAATATATATACCGTATCTGTACAGGTCGTGCGTATACCTGTATACGTCTTGAACATCGGTAATTTGAATATATATATTCTTGTTTAAATCGTCAAATCGCTCTTATATAAAAACGTTTTACACACAATAATATAATATAATGTAGCCATATAGGTTCGTCGATCAACTACGCACGGCGGTTACAATATGTAGGTAGGTACACGACGAATGCGGTGCAGCGGGTGATCGCTGCACGGTTTAATATGAGCCATATAATAATATATACCTAACATATGTCCTCATATATATAAACACCCTTACACCATATATATATATTGTGTAAGTATATAGGGGAACGCTGCAGGTACATATATATATATTGCGCGAGTATAAATGGGCGGGAGAGTTCCCCCGTCGCGGTAATTTGTAGGTAGGACCGGTGACTATTTCTTTGGAAATCTGCAATTTTTCGTGGTATTTGGTTCTCGTCTGCGAGTAACATCCCTCGCGCGGTTGGGGTGAAATTCGCGAACAAACCGCCCCTGCTGTAAGCGCAGTACACCGCGGCCGGTATACCCGATAAAATATGTGTACAAAACGCGTTTTTATATACGATCGTCGCTGTCGGATTTTTAGTGAATTTCGAAACGAGAGTCAATCCCGTATTTTTTATTTATACAATACCATACGTTCACCTACTCTTATATAATACTATGTGTATAGTGAATCAATTTTAAGCCCAGAAATAGGCGTTATATGTTACCATATTATACTTAATCAATAATATATGATCGGATATATTATACTGCGTTAAATTGGTACAATATAGTATATAGGTATATGTTCTGACCGTCGAATGCATTATAAAATGTAGTTTTTGTTGGGGTTTCGTAATGCAAAGGCTATTGGAACTCGTCCGACGAAATGCGCATGTGTCGTTCGCATTGCCGCCGGCTTATTAGCTTCCGAATCGGAAATCAGCTACGAGGTGTGTCGTGTTACACAAAGTATAAACCTACGCGCACGCTCGCACATATATAGACATAATACATAATATTATATATTAATGCGGAACAAAATAATATATAATATAATATAGTATATATATATGGTCGGACGGGCCCCGCAGCTGTCCTCCGGGGGCACTCATACGCGCACACCCCGTCGGCGACTTGGAAAATTAAAAAATGTTTTTTTTTTCCTGCTCGCGACATATTATACTAATAATAATAACTTGTATAATATAGAACAAAGTAACGCGTAGGAGAGGAGCGCGTGTACCTATATAGTATATATATATAAAATATTATAAAACACGCCCGGCCGACGGGGGCAGACGGGTCGCGCGCGTAGAAACTAATAATAATAAGCAGATGTTATATTGAAGTATAAACGGAATTTAAATTTTTCTACGCGCGCACACGCGCTCACGTTTATGTGCGTGTGTATGTATGTGTGTGTGTGTGTGTGTGTGTGTGTGTGTGTGGTATAATAGTGAGCGTACACGCGTTATGGTTGTAATATTATGTTCCTTCGAAATGGCACTCCAAGTGTCGTCGGCGTACACACGTATATTATAATGATATTTAGTAACAAGTAATAACAATCTCGTGTATACGGAACCGTCGACAGTGGTCGTCAACATTTGAGTATAGTAGCGATAATGACTTGCAGTAATATTATGTCCCCTGTGCTCTTATAAATATGGTAATATGAGTTGAACTGCAACACTGATATCAGGGCTTAAAGTAGCAAGAAACAACAACGGGGACACTATGACCTCTTTATAGATTTTACCAAAGTGTATATTTTATATCATGACTTAAGGTCTATAAGGTATACGAAAATATGAAGAAAGTTCATATAGAATGAGGAACATTAGTAAAATATTATAACGCTTATAGTTTAGTCTAGAGATACTATTATACTATAGAGATCAAAGTCAACATTCATTTTAATTCCCGGCGAAGCTGTCGATGGAAGATACCTCTGCTGTTGTCATCACAATACTATATTCTGTTTTTGCAAACTTAACATCTTTAATAGAATGAAATGTATTTGTTTTTTGATAAGAAACATTTTGAAAAATAAAGAAAAGTTTTCAGTTATTTGAAGTCGCATGTTTGAGTGTTAAACTTAGCTTTTGGAGGAAACGTTAATGGCAACTCTTTTTAAGCACTCAGTCCCTTTCCACTCCTTTCTTCTTTAAGCCCTGTGGCACCATATTTTTTGGATATAGTAGAAAATAGGAATTATTGCCGTGAAATGTATATAACTATATGAACTCTCGGCTACCTGAGTGACAAAAAATAATGAAAACCTGGTTGCTTCATTAACCCAGTTATTGAAAAAGTTAAAATACTTGTTAAAGCAGTTAGTACTATATAGGAGTAACGTCTAGCCGAGAAACATAACCGTTTTCAATGTACTTTTTTGAATCTTAAACTCGCGGCACAGCACAAACGAACGATATTTTTAGAATTTCCATCCAACGAAATGTTGTTCCCCCGGTGCCCTCGAAAATAATTTCTATATTATCTTTAATTTTAAAATGGGTGTTCTCAGTCTAAAATCCCTATACTGTTTAACTATTATAACCTAAGCGATCGTGTTTTTATATGGATAACCTATGATATATAAAAATGCTTTGCACAAAACAGAGCTTGTCCTATCGTTACACGTTGCGCACCGAATTTAGTACCTACGATTATAGGTAAGCATACAATATATGGGCATAATCGTTGGCGAGTTTTGCAAATTAAAAATTGTTTGACGATATTATATAATTTATACCCAATATTATTATATTATTGTATGGCGGGTGCAGGCGCGGATCGACATGCATCAGAAGCAGTTCAGTGGAAGCACCGGCGGCGGTCGCAGTTGTAAAAAGTGTCTCGAGTCATAAAGCTGTCAAGAACCGTGGTAATAAAAACACCTAAGTATGGTTTAGTCTAGTGAAATATTATAGTTTAGACGTTTTTCCGCGGTCGACGAGTAGAGTCGGTCGACGTTATTCAGTCATTTCGGACATAACATAGTGAGGGCTATAGTCTATTATAGGTACCCGAATGTATCACATAATATCACAAAGTATGACACGCGCGGGACAGAAAATTCAGATGGAGGTGGCGGTGGCGGCGAGGGCCGAGCTTTTAATCCGGAAAAACTTATGGGTCGTCGGCGTCCTTGATCCTCCGGGGACCACCGAGCCGGCCGCGCCGATTCGATATTATTGTGTTATTGCGGTATAATATAATAGTATATAATGGCCGCGTGAATTTGTGCAAACAAAATAATATAACAATAACATCGTACGACAACAACAACAATAATAATAATAATAATAATAATAATAATGGTTTTCAGAATTCGTGGCGTAAACCTATAGGTCGCATTATGGGCGGCCGAATGCGCAGAAAAACCAGCATATTATATATTGTAGAACTGTAGAAGATGCGCCGTGATAAGGGTGCGGACGTCGCGGCCGTTCTACGCTTTGCCGCGGGGACAGCTGCAAATTACTCGCGGCGGAACGCGACATCGGTCGGCTTTAGCGGCGGCGGCGGCGGCTACGCGACCATATGCATATTACAATAATATTGCAATATTTTTCAATTTTAACGTTTTTTTCAAGAGCGTTTTCGATTTCCTCTAGTACTGTCTGCGAGTAATCAAATCGCCCAGATGACATATTTTCAAATTATTTTATTATATTATGATGTGGTTTTTATTTTCACGGCGGTTCTATTCTTCGCCATTCTGATCTTCTTCTGATCGGGTTCGGTGCTGCTGCAGGAGTTGTATTTTATCATAATTTCATGAGACAAATAAAATATAAACATAAAATTAGCCGTTTAGATGATAGATCGTTTGGGACGGGCTGCGCGGCGGTCGTCGGAGCTGCTCAAACACCAGAGCTATAATATACGCGAATCGCGCGTATTTATAATATAATATTATTATATAAAAAATTGGTTCTATGATAATTTGCAAAAATATTTTGTAATTCAAAATCCCTAATTATAACTACTTAGTTATATTATATAAAACATTAATCTAAATTGCGATCAAAAATAGCAAGCATGCTTGCTGTATCTTAAATTCTACAAAGTCAAAAATTATAAATGTTTATTTTTAAATTTATTATATAATGATTGATGTTACACTAGCTCTTTTAATTTCTTATTGAATTCATTCTACGGGTACTTGAGATCAGTATTTGTAATTTTGTATTATTTTCTTTAATAAATTGTGTTTTTCCTTGTTATATGAAATTGCATCTTGATAAGTATATACTTGTTTTACGATAAGAGGTAATAACTATTTCGTGTATTTATCTAATATACTTTGTGCACATTACTACTGTCTAGAAAATAAAAACAAACTATTAATATATGCGCTGGTACCGCGTTCAAACGATCCTCAAAACTACACACACACACATTAATGACATCATAATATTATAATGACGTGCGCATCACACTAAGATTTGAGCATGATAAAATGCATTTAATACATCGAGAATAAACCTCTAAAAAGCTGGTCTAGAACGGTACCAGCGTTCGCGTTCACACGGCGCAGTCGAAATTGAAACTACACAGCTGCTGCATTAGTATACCTACCTAATATTTATTATTATTATTATTGTTATTATTATTATTATTATTATTATTAATATTAGTATTATTTAAATTCGTACACGTCATTATTAGGTGGACAACGAATTCGGTAGCACCAGGATGTATAATCATCGTCATCGTCATCGTCAACGTTATTATTATTATTATTTTATTATAATCTGGACCCCGCACGCTGTATAGGTAGGTATTATAGGTATATATACGATATACCAGGCCGTAACGACGACGATCCGACTCGCGATGCCGCTCTGCGTGAGTGCTGCTCTGGCCGTGTATAGTAGGTATGTATAATACACACACACACAATGATAATAATAATATACGCGGCGGCATCGGCATCGAACTGCCGCAGAGACAGCTGACCTACCCGTCCAATAAAATCGTATACTTTACGGCCGCCCGTCCTTTTGTGCGCGGACGGACGCCCGTGCACGTATCGCCTCTGTCGCTCGGGCCGCACAATAATAATAATAATAATATTATAAACCATATATACATGCATATACATATATATATATAGGTACGCGCCCGATGAAGGTATATAATATTATATATATATATATACTTAATGTGCAGTGCTGCACGTATATATACGGTATATGCATAATATAGGCACACCACCCCTCTTCAGCGGCACCCACTACGGCATATGCATATTATATAGGAGGCGGCACATTTACCTATATATACATACTGCACAGTGCACACGCATATAATAATATATATGTATATCGGGGGTGGAGGAGAAGAAGAAAAAGAAGAAGAAAAGGTTATATATTACGTCATTACGCACGTCGTGTTTGTTTTGAAATCGTATATTTATGTCCAAAATTTTTATACAAGTCTCCGACCCCGCGGCACGTACCTATATATATTATACATCGTTCTCAGAACCCACAACCGGGTCAAACGCGAAGTTGTTGTTATTATTATTATTATTATTGTTATCGCTTCGTCCCCGAGAAGGTAAAACGATGTACCTACCTATACATAAGTATTTTGAAGGTGTGACACGCACATTATTTTTAAAATACACAAAAATAAACTTCCTAGTCACAGTGAGGTATCTTTTAATCTCCATCGATTATCAAAAAAAGTGTACGTACCTGTTGGCGGGTAAGGCGTCGACGTGACGGGATCGTGCGAGCTCCCGTAGTTCCTGAGCGGCAACGACGTCGGAGGCGGTGGTGGCGGCGGCTGGTACGCGTTGTCGTGGCCGAACGGGCCGGCGGCAGAACCGTCGGCCGAGCCGGACGTCATGCGAGACGAGTTGTTGCCGCCTCGGTCGTCGCCCGGGCTGCCGGACTGCAGGTACGTCGGCTGCGGAGTGTCGGCCGGACCGCCGCCGGACGGGTGCCGGGACGCCGAGGCGGCGGCTGCGGCTGCGGCCGCGGCTGCAGCGGCCACGGACGACGACGACGACGACGACGTGGTGGTGGTGTACGGCGAGTAGTTGGTGCACCAGGACTGCGAGAACTGGTGATGGTGGTCGGCGGCGGACGGAGGTCCGGCGGAACTGCTGCACGGCGTCACGCCGCCGTTGGTGTATTTACTGGCCAGGCCACCACCGCCACCGCCACCGCCGAGGCCACCGCCACAATAGTCTGTGGCTGCGGGTGACCAGAACGGCAGGCCAGTGGGTGGTTTGCGGCCACCGCCACCACCGCCGTCCATGGACGCCCGGTGGTGGTGATGGTGGTGATGGTGACCGCTGCCAGCGTCCGCTGCCAGGTTGTAGTAGGTTGGCGCGGCCGGCTGGTGGTGGTGGTGGTGGTGATGAGGCGGAGCGGCGTACTGGTCGAACGTGGCGTGGTCGACGACGGCGGGCGAGTACGCGTTCCACTGGTGGTGCGAATGTCTGATGACGCCTGCCGAACCGGCGGCGGTGTCCATGCACTCGTACCCACCACCACCGCCGCCGCCACCGCCGCCGATGGAATGAGACTGCAACCGCTTGGCTGGTATGTGCAACAGCGGTGGTGGTTGCTGTTGCTGCTGCTGTTGCTGTGGCGGTGGCGTGATGGACGACGAAATCGGCGTGGACGACGGCGACGTTTTAATGACGGCCGCCGGCGCGGCGCGCGCGATGTCCACCGACGACGGCTGCAGCGACACGGACGACGGAGGTGGTGGTGCCGGCGGGTTGTCCTCGTACAGGCCGCCGTTCATCATCGTCCACCAACTCAGCCCGGGTCCGGCTGTCGGGGTCGGGCACCCTGCTCCGGTGGTAACATCGTGTTCACCGCCACCGTACAGCGTACCGACGGCAGCGTCCCCGAGGTCGCCGATGATGATAATTGTTGTGGTTTCGTACGGGGTTTAGGTGATAGACGACCGCAGGCGGAGGAGATTTTGGAGCAGGAGACGATATCGGCGGCGTCCAGACGTCGGTTGGTGTTAGGTCAGGGTCGGCAACAGAACACAAGAAGACAAGTCCAGATCAGTTTAGAGTATTATATTATTATAATTTTATATAATATAGTATTATAGCGGCTGTGCATATTATATATAATAATTCCCGTGGGCAGTTGTATATATTTTATTTAATAATAATATAATATATATTATATTTTATATAAATCGCTGCCGCAGCTCCTCCGGACGAGGCAGGCGTGCGATTACTACGACGACGCGATCATGTGCGGCCGGGGATTTTTTTGGACGTCGAACTAAAAAAAAATTCAAGTACGAACGCATAAGCCCACGGTGAAAAAAAACCCGTTGGGAGGATAAAATATGTCTCGCCCGTTTCACTTTTGAAAAATTATAAACAAATTTAAAAATTATTATTACAAACGATGGAATAACAAAAAAAAAAAATAAATAAATATCGGAAAGGCAAAACTTCGCGGGAGACGACGATGTTTTAATGTTATTATCGTGTATGCGAAATACGCGACGGAACTACCGAGACCGCGGACGGCGCGTGTGCGTGTGCGGCGGAGGTCCGAAGTTTCGTACGCACGGTGCACGAGAGCGGACTGACGTGAGAAGTGACGACCGCCGATGACGGGTGACGACACACCGCGCCCGACGGCTCACAAACGGGCCGACGCGAGCGCGTAGTAGTAGTTGTCGTTGGTGTTTAGCGGCGTGCACCGTCGCCGCGCGCCGGTCCGTGTGCGCGTGTGTGCGCGCCCGCGCGCGCCGCGCTCCCGTCTCTCACGTCGGTCCGACGGGCGCGCCGCTTGGCGGACCGGCCACGAACTACGCGTCAACGCCGTGCGGTCGTCGGCGGTCTCAACAGCGCTGCTCTCTGGGCCGTCGTGCGGACAGAGCCGCTGCTGCTGCTGCCGCGTCGCTACCGTAGGTATACCACGCACACAAACACACACACACACGACTTACAGAGAAGAAATATTATTATTATTATTATTATTATATTTTTCATGTCCGCCACCGTCGCCATAACGATATCAAAGGCGCCCTTTCGTCGCGGCAAAAAATTATATGATGATGGCGCGCGCCCTCCAACTTTTTAGTCGTTTCACGAGCATAATATACCGTATACATACAATCACAATGAAGATTGAACCAACGACTACTGTTGGACATTGTGAGATCAAAAAATGAATTTTAGGTGATCACAGAGTTTCACATGGAATCAAAACTATCTACCTATACGTTAAAAATACTCGATAGCTATATTATACCCCCAACAATGTAAGTACGGTTTGATTTAACCCATTCATTTTATGATTAAGTACTAGTAATTTTTGAGTATAGGTAGGTATAGGTACCCTAAATATATTTTAGTTTAAGCGTGAAGAAAAATGTCTCAAACACTTTAAAATCTACTATACTTAGGACTTATCTTTACTTTGATTTTGTTCCTAAATTTGACGATTGAATAAAAATGCCTAATAAAACAACCTTTAACGTATAGGTACCTAGATCTTTTATGATGTGACTCTTATTTATTCAAAATTCATAAGTTTATAGTCTTCGAAATAAACACATAGGTATTATATTCCATATTGTACTGCAGCAGTAATATACCTATATATATATAGACCTATCATACCAGACAACGGGGATCTTAATTGACTCGTTGACGTGTTTTAAACACGATATTTTTATGCGTATTCCTATTTGGGTTTTGAAAACCGGCAGATGGAAACCGGCCTATATAATGTATTAACATCTATATTTTATAACGTGAAGAGTGATTTAGAAAATAATATAAGTATAATATCTGAAACCTGCTGCGGATTTCGTAAAGGTTATATTATATATGTACCTACGTATATATTTAATGATGTTTGTTATATTATATATATAATATTATATGTAAAAATGAAGTTAACAAATCCGGATTCCGGTTCTATATATTTGAATTTCGTACATAATAATATAACAGGATGACTGGACTGTTCGGGAACCGGCTCGTCAAAAATAATATATTATTATTCGTCACGTCCAAAAAGTTCTAAGACGATATTATATTACATTATATTGCGTACAAAACTATTAGAAAACGGTGAGCGGCGCGGGATATATACCTATATATATAAGTATGTATAGGTATTTACAATCCTTCTGGAAGTATTCACTACCAGTATTATATGCCTAGCTATATATTATATATATCATGAAAACCCATTACGGACGACGGTTCGGCGGTAAAATAAATTGTATTTCTGACCTCAACCCTTTTAGAGTTTACGAGAGATAACGGTCGTCGTTTACCTACGTATGTATAAGCTGCAGCTATATATATATGTATATAATATATATTATACATATAAGGTTTATATATATTATGAGCGTGTGTAGATCGATATGCGGCGGCGGCGTGTATATATATTCCGGACGTCTGACCGGCGACTTTTGAAATACGAATTCAAATAACAGACGCCATATAAGCTGGTATCTATATATATATATATATGCTATAATACAGCATGACATATATTATAATGGAATGTGCAGTACACATATAGGTACATATTATATGATTATATTGTGTATTATTGTTGTAACCGTTAAAACGCACTGCAGTATACCTATAATATTATATACCTACATTACGCGGCAGATTAAAGGTGTAAGCGCGGACTTATATTTCTATATATGATATAATACGACATACCTATATGAGCTGCAAGCGACGGACGGATTTGCACCGGTGAAGAAATGAATAGAGAAGCGCCAAAAATGTGAAGGGAATAAATAAATAAAAAGGAAATGGCGCGTGAAAAGACGCGTCCGCGCAACGCGTGCGCCCAAAAGCGCAGCGAACCTAAACCTTACAATATATACCTATAAATACCTATATAAAATCTTAACAGCGTGACAAAGGTCACACGCAGACAGATTAGTGCTGTACATAATATATACATGGCGAGGGACGTTAGAAAGGGACTATGTCTAATGTGTGTGTACCTATATATATAAATACATTGTACCTACGACAAATTTTTCTTTTTGTACCTACATATGTTATATATACATATACGACACAACAAAAGCGGTGTTGACTCTCGAATCGCGGTGCAGTCGACGCCGAACAGTGTAGCAGCAATAATACAATGTCATGTATCTATATATTATATTATCCTATTGTGCAGAGCAGAAACACATATTATACTCGCCATTATATATTATATAATATACAATATAATATTATATATACACGCCTATACAAAGCATCATCGCCGATCCGCCTAAGTAGGTATATATATAAACTATAAAGGTACGAATTTTTAGTCACGGCCCCTCGACAAAACGTCAAATATTATATATATATTGTACATATGGGTATATGTCGCGAGAAAAGAGGGCGAGCGATAACAAAAACTCGAGTAAAGGGAAAACAAAAAATTATGTATAATATAGGTTCTTATATAATAGAATGGGCGCATGCAGCGGCCGAGGGAGAGTTTTCAGAGTCTGTTTGCCGATGGGTAGTTGTGGGGGATGGCCGTGAAGATTGGGAGACGGTATAGCACTATACATGGCGTCGTTATTACATTATAACCGGTGAGATGGAAAATTGTGCATTGTGTCGGCGGCAGCGTCGTCGACGGCTAAAGAACGACGGGTGATATATATATATATAGACAATATAATATACATACTACATACATACAATATACATACGCACATATACATATATGATATATAAGTATAATAGCTGACTTTCAAAATCATTATATTTGTGCGTCTCGCGATAGGGGATCGTCGTCGAATTCAATCTGTAAGTGCGCGCGCGGTTGCAGCAGGCGAACGCCGGTGCTCGAATTTTATGACGCCCGGAAAACAAACGACCGAAAATAATACAATAATCTGTATAATGTATATATATATAGTGTCTCGTATCTCCCTCACCATCATACTTGCTCGAAAAACAGTTTTCTATGAAAAAAATACAAAAACATTTCTCGGTAAATAATATATATTGTAAGTATATATATATTTATATTATATAAATTATAGGTATGATGTATAATGGGCGGTGGACGAGCTGCAGATGAGACGACCGAATTTTTAATATATTTTATAATATATATATATAAATTATAAAGAGCTGAACGTTTCTATATACGAGGAAAATATAAAGATGTTAGACGCGTACCTATGTTTATACCTACCTATATAATGTATATAATTATATTGAGATGTCGTCGTCGCGGTCCACCTGCGCCGGTCGACGCGTATAATATTATATTCCTCAAACATATAATAATATTAAATTATATATTATGTGCGTAAAATAATCGTACAGACGACGACGATAATAATATTAAATCGTCTATGACAATGATAATAATATAACGCTCTGTAGCTGCAGCCGCCGACTGTATAGATCTCAATCGGCTACGACCGGTCGAGGCGGCGGCGACGGCGAACGCCGCCATCTTTGCGCGCGCATGTCGGCTCATTATACGATTTTCGACTGGTCCGCAGACGCGCCGCCGCGGGAGGTCCCGACTCCCGACGTCCGGAGAGCGCACGCACGCCACTGTGCTCGTTATCTACTGTATACTATTTTTGTGAATTATTTAGATGAAATATGATTTTAGTTTCACAATCTTATTTGTATAATATATATTAAATTAACGAATACGATTTAACGAGTATGTATAGACGAATAATATATATTATATATATATATTATAATAATGACGTATTAATATTAAAGCTGCAAATATAAATACCTACGCGGAATCATGGTAAGTAAGGTATATATTATATAGGAACCTACCTACTACTGCAGTGTCTCAGTCAATGACTTTTTTCTATTTTCAAAATATATATATTTTAGAAAACACTTATTATGATATTGTGTGTTATTGTTGTATACAATGGACAATAATTTTTATTAATAAGGTACCCAATATTTTATGGTTCACCTGAACTCGAAACACAAAAACTGAAATTGTTGTCCTTACGTTTCTATTATAATACCTTATATGAGTTTACATAAGGGTAGTATAAGAGTGTCTATATGTGTAAATAGTTAAAAAGTAGGTATATACCTACTTACTATAATTTACATTGCAGATTATATTGAAATTTTGTAGTTATAGGTATATATTAGGCTTTAAGTACATAATATTATTATGTAGGTACCTTTGTTCTGAACTTAGAAGTTAACTCACAGAAAGAGGCCGTGGTAAAGGAGTGTATATTATTATTGTACCTACCTATATAGACGGGCGGGTGTGCATAGAAGAGAAACAAAGCGAGTTGCCTTGCAGCTATACATAATATAATATTTATAAAGCCAAGGTATTATTCGATGCACTGCTTAGAAAAAATAATAAAATATTTTCTAGGAATATAATTAACTTCGTGGAATACCTAATGTGGTATAGGTACAATATACATAATATTATATTGTTATATAGGTAAGTATATGCTCGGGAATTATCGCACGCGACCGCTCACTGCTAAATTGCATAATATTATTGTATATATGTGTGCTCCTTTATTATTTTTAACATAGGTTTATATATAGCAACAAATAATTATAAATTGGTAATATTATTAAAATTATTGCGCTCTTAAAATGTGCAACGAAATTAGCTGAAGTACATAGATTTTTGAACATGGTTTCGATAATTACCTTGGACGCTGGCCAGAGTGATAGCAGGCAAGAAACAGTGCAACCTGCAGACAAAAACAAATAAACATCTTTAATTATTATGCAGTCGGTAAAATTTACATATTATACATATATATTATCATGTAAGTGTCACAAGTACAATATTTAATATACATGACATTTCCACACGATCGTGTATAATAATATATTATATATTCGCGTGATGGAAGGGGTCCCCCCCAAGGATATACGTCATTTCGTCGCGGTAATTTTGTCGCACGTCAATTCGTCGCGGTCAATTGGTCGCAAGACAATTGGACGCATACGACATTTCGTCGCGTGTAATATCGACGCATGCTACATTTGGTCGCGCGTCATTTTATCGCATATAGGTATATTCTAAATAATAATAATAATTTTACATATCAGTCATTTTAGCTTATTGTTATATCTATATATATAAAAATGGAGACAAAAAATTCGAAATTGCATCAGTTGAGAACGGCTGGGCCGATTTTGCTCAAATCTTTTTTAAATGATAGAGAATGTCGGAGAGCGAGTTTTTACGAAAGAAAATTTTTAAAATGTCAACCGAATAATTAGAAAAACTGCAAAAACTATTTATTGATGTCTGGAATTTGAACTCGATACCGTTGTCTTTATTTACTCTATGGTGTATTATATTATATTGGTTGCTATTGGTTAATCGGGCATGTTTGTTGATTTGTATTATTATTTTTTATCAATATATCTTATATATGAATGAATGATTGTGTGTAGATTAGATCTATGGGAAGAAGATACGCTAATTTAAATAGGGTTAAATTTGGTTTTTTTTATTCATCGGATTTTAGTACGGTTAGGTTAGGTTAGGATTTATAGGTAGGTGGAATTAAGTAAAAACGTTAAACTTGGTATAACTTTGGTACTTTTTGAGTTAAATCATACACTTACGTACAAACAGCACGGGGTCCACGATCTACCACAGGTAGATTGCCTACCTGATAATATACTGCTGCGAAACAGAATTTTTATTCCGGGCAACAGAAAAGTTAAGATAAATCTATAACATCATACACCGAATATTAAATAACGCATTGAACAATGTTTGAGTCATATAGAGTTGGTACATTTAACGGGAAACGAAGTGCAGGGGATCAGCTAGTATATTGGTATTTTTTCACCTCATGAATTAAAAGATCATGCCCTCGTTGACTTTTTATAAATTGTAAAGGCATAATTTTTATATTTTGTAAAATATATAGTAATTGTTATATTGCGTGGACCAAGCAAGACGTATATATACGTAGACGTGTATAGGTGGTACTGTATAACACTATAATCGGTAGAGAGTAGAGACTCGTGATGACTGATGAGTAGGTACACTGTAATAATTCGAATATTCGATAAAGACTCACGTAAAAACCAAATAATGAATTACCTACTGAAATAAAAATAAATAATAAAGAAGGCGTACTACACCACTACCACTAAATTATAAAGATACTATAGAATTATTAAATATATTATATTATTAAATGTTCCTACCCAAAAAGATAAGGTAATCTATTTTATCTAATACTAGCTAAATACCTATATAAATATATGCGATTAAATGACGCGCGACCAAATGTAGCATGCGTCGATATTACACGCGACGAAATGTCGTATGCGTCCAATTGTCGTGCGACCAAATGACCGCGACGAATTGACGCGCGACGAAATTACCACGACGAAATGACGGGATACCCCCCCCCAATGCTGCTACACGCATCACTGCACTTTGCAGTGCACTGCAGTATGCATCATACACGCATGGACGAGGGACAACACGAACATATTAATATATTATACACATAATAATTCAACGCGTGTGCTATTTATATTTAATTTAAACACTATACTTTTGTTTATACTTATATTACTATATATTATATTATAATACTCGTATATTTGGTATACAGGGCTGCGATATTTATAATTTTGCTCCCTCGGGAATGTTGTTGGAGCCTATATGAATATCAAAATATATAGCCATTATATAAGTATACAGTCCAGTAGAAATTGGTATTCTGCAATATTCATATTGTTATAATGTATATACCTAATCTTATATTCAGGGCCTTGGAGAGAAACCGGGCCCGGGGGATTATACCTATAGGAGGACCCACTATTTTTGACCACCTATCATAAACTTTGTATGGTAACTATAGTTAGGAGTTAATTTTTTCAGCTGTGTTCATCAAATCCATATTTTTAATTGCTCCTTTAATTTAAAAAAAATGTAGAAGTCCTAAATTGTATTTTCATATGAATGCACAGAGAATGTAAATAATACAGTATACATAACATTTTATAAACATAAATAGTAAAACGTATTTTCACGTCCAGTTTATCTATAGCCACAGTACTGCCTCGTCTGAAGCTGATCAGCACTCGAGTGTATAGATCGTCGAGAGTTCCAGTAAACCTATCCTATTTTCATATTAGCTAACTATGTCAAGCATTGTCTGACAATGAAAACGTGAAAGTATATATAATTTACTATATAGAACGTATAATAGGTATATATTATATTATTCATGTCACAGAGAGCTGGCATTTCTCACGCTGTAAAGGCATGAAAATAGTATGTATAGTCAAGTAGGAATATGTATAATATAGGACTGGGGGCCGAGGAATCGTTTACATTGGCATGCGTATAATATACTATACAACGTACAATATCTATGGGTATAGGTATAACATGGTTTATGTATAAGTCTTAACTCTTGATACATATTTTATATATTATTATAATTTACGGCCCAACCCTAAGCTTCGTCGAGATTCATGAGATTATAAGATATTATATTTTTCGTTATTTTAATTTTGTACAGATTTGAAGTGCACTTGAGACTATTTTAATGTATGACGAACATATAGTATATAGTGCCATAGTAGCTACCTATATAAATAGTAATGTAATATGTCATTATGACATTATGTTATTATGCCATATATAGGCATATATAGCTATATTATATACAGTGTTTTATATACATTAGGTAGGTACCTATACCTACATAATATAATCACACTGCACACTGCACCCGTGGTATACCTAATATAATATGGATTTTCGTAGACATATTACATATTATATTATATAGGTATTCATGTATTATATTTATATATATATAACTACGTGTTGTGTCACGTCACGTTTAATACCGCGGTATACTGCAGCGGCGGTCACATATGTTTCTGTCAACGACGACAGTAAATTATCGGGATAAGAAATCGTCGTCTCCACTGCAGTAATACGCGCACTCGTTGAATAACGGCTAGTAAATAAATCACTTCGACTCGCATATACAATACATACAATACAATATAATTTATTATATTAATTATAACACTGTTGCAATTTACTTGTGTATATAATTATTATACAGAGTCATCATCAAATTATTCTATATAATAAATAATAATATATTAACATGTTTGTAGGATATACAACTATACGAGTGTAGCAGTGTGACTGCAGGACTAATCATTATTATAATAATGACGAATTTATAGTATTAGAACGCCGATGACATATTTTGTCGAGCCATTTTACTTAACCTTTATAATTGTAGTAACTCGTTGATCATATGAAAACCCGCGGCTCGGCGCATAACACTATAATGGTATGTATAATTATATAAATATCATGTGAATTGTAATCGGTTTAATTATAAAACGTTATACAGCATGATGTCTATAACCTAACGTCCTTACATATATATAATATATTATATTAATTGTAAATAGGTTCGCACATATAAAAACAGGCAAACAGTGTTTTTTCGTTTATCTAAATATCAATAATAGAAAAACGGAAAATCATGGTGGGCCACATAGGGTTATCGCTTTGTCCCTGTACGGCTGTATCTACATAATTATAATATATTATAATTACATAATCACGATATTCAACGATAGTATAATATCAGTATATAGCATAGTGCCTATAATCTATATATAAATAGGTATAAATCATAAATCATAATCTTTATCTGAGATGGAATATGCGCTGCACGTGCAGCAGCAGCAGCAGCAGCAGCAGGGTCTCGGCATACAATTTCCGGTCGAGGCGGCGTTTACGACTTCGTGCATAGGACTTCCTATGACATATACCTCCTATATGTTTATTGTGTATAATATATACATATTAATATATTATATGGTATTATTGTGGGTCGTACTGTATTTGTTTTTTAAACAATATTATTGTTGATGGCAATGATGAATTAAATGAGGTTTTCATTAATTTTCATCAATTTTCACTTTATTATAATATTATTTGATTTTATATTTACTTAATTTAGATAAACATGTACATTTACCTCTCATACTATTCGGAATGAAATTTTGCAATGATGGGGAGGGAAGGGCAAAGAAAAAAATAAAAATAAAAATTATAACATAAATATTGTCATACCTAGTCAAACAAATTAAAATGAGTACCTACCTATTATATGGTAATTTTTTAACATTTTTATACTGATTATTTGTAAAAATAATGGCCGTAACATATGTTTGGGCACAAAATGATATTTTTCACGATTGGGAATACACGTTTAAGATCACATTTTTGCATAAATGAATACAACGTTTAAGTACCAATACGTTTAGTACCTACACATTTTTCAAAAATGTCAGTAATATTTCACATTCATGATTTATACTGTTGAGTTTAGAAAAATGAATCAAATTGAGATATTGAGTGATTGAATGAATAAAGAAATCTATGGACAGTACTACAGTAATATATATTATATTGATGCAGGTGTAACAAAGATTATAGTCAATGTCAATTGACAGTATAATTATTTGTATTACGTATAAATTCATAGTCTCGTATAGGTAGGTATTATGCGATGATAATATAATATATAATAGTTAAAATAATATAATTGATCTTAATTGGTTTGGAGATAAAGGATCTAGCAATAAAGTTGAGTATAGTATATAGTAGTAGTAGATATACTGCTATTTTTTTAATTTTTTTTTTATTAATTTACCCGCGGCAATTTAGGTCATTGGGTGGTTTTTAACTGGGGGGGAGGGTACTGTAGGTTAAACACGTGTGTTTGTTAGTTTTTGGCAGATTTTATAGTGCGCACCCGTAGTTATCTACCATGCCCGGGTGGGGGATGGAGGCACTTCTCTCCGGACACCGTGACTTGCCCGAAGAAAAATGCCACCCGCAGTTGAGGTTTTGAACAGGCGTCGGTGCGCGTTGCAACCGACGCCTTAGTCCGCTCAGCCACTCCGTCCCCCATTATACTACCAGCTATTGTATAGACTATAGATTATGCACATAATAATATTATGTGTACCCATACGTGTCTAGTATATATTAAATATATGTTTATACAGGGTAAAATTATAAAATACCTACCCTTTATTCTACGTTTCCAAGATTCTATTTGTAAATAAACTTGTTGTCTAAGTGCAAAAACGTTTAGCGCCCAAAATAATACAGCCAACAGGAATAGTATAACTATTATATAGTTCGACGATTTAATCCTTATAGGATTGTACAATAAATACAACACGTATATGTAATATGTATAATTTGTTATCGTCGTAAACATATTAATTTCTAATGTTTTCCGGCCCCCAAAAACTGCCCCAAATGTAATTGTATAAATTTATGATTTTATAGCTATACAGATAATGATATTATATATAGGTATTGTTTGTTTCGCATCATTATAACGATCGTCTTGGGTATACATGTAAAAATATAATATTAAAGTTGTAAAACGATATAACAATATTAATGCCTTTTTTGTCGTCAAGTCGCGTATTATAAGTTCAATAATATATTATAAATATATAGTTGTTATTTGTATTAGTTATATTCTGCCCTATTCGCGACTGCTCGGCGCGCGCCGTTATAATACTGCGATTATCATATATACGCACGATTTGTGAAATAAATTGACGACGGATTCAAACTATAAAAAAAGTTTGAAGTGGTTTGAATAATGTTTTATACTGTATGTTATATATGTATATATCACTGCAGGGCGATACGCATATAGCGTTTCGCTAACGAAATTCCGATGCGTATATATTGCGCATTGAAATAGTTTGCAGTGAAAAGTTTTTATCCATATAATATATATGTATATTACCATATCATCTATCTCTTTAGCATCACGTTAAAAGTTTGTGGCATGTATTTCATTCCAATCTATACATTTAATTTAAATTCAACAGACCGTATTTTGTGCACACAATTTAAAATATAAAAATATAAACAATACCAACGAATCTAAATATCTATAATCTATATATCATACAGTTTGTATGTTTATTTTAAGTATACCTTTTATTTTATTTTTTCCTTATTAACTCTTTGAGGGGCCGTGGTTAGTATGCTAACCACTTTTTTTTTTACCGTTCAGGTGCGGTGGTTACTATTTTAACCACTTTTAAAATTATTTTTAATATTTTTTTGATGATGGTCAGCATACCAATCACCTTATTATCATCTTATACATGCATCAAACAATATCACTGCCGCTGGTCTGATATCATTTCTCGCGTTTTTCATCATTTATTATCATTATCAATATTTTGATATACGTACTAAATGTTATGGTAAAGAGACATATTGCCCTCATGGGTCTTTTTTCTAAAGGAAATTTTCGCCCCTCAAAGAGTTAACCAACATTAGTGGAGTAGTTATAAAGGAGCCAACAGTGGCGCCCAAGATATATTTTTCAGGTGTAGCAAGAAAACATTTTACCCACCCACCCACCCCCTCAAAACTCAAAATTATATTATTTAATACATTTTATCATATTTGTATTGATAATATTAGTAAATATTAAGGTATCAACCAATATAATGTGTTATTAATTATGAACATATTTCAAGTTTATTATTTTTTGTTATTATACCCATCCACCCCTTATTTTCAAGGTGTAGCGACCGCTACACTTAGAAATAGGGTTGGGCGCCACTGGGAGCCAGTATTGGTAATATATAGTTATATTATATTCATTGTTTATAAGGACGGTGAGATTAAAGATGAAAGTACATTATATAGGTACCTATTATTATTGCACGAGTCTTAATTACGATATATATATATATTATATACATAACATATTATATTATTATACAACCATATTATATCCTTGAATTACAATATTCTTATAGTATAATATATACTAATGCACCTATACATTACAATATTATATTATAATTTATGTCTTATATTATATATACAGTACACGAGTGACATAGATGTGTTTAATAAATTTAAATAAATAATATTATTATTAGTATAGTTACCAATAACATAATCACTTTTCAGTTATAATATTGATATTATGTAAATATAAGATGCAGTAACAGGAAGACATAACAAAAAAAAATTTTGCTATTTAAACATATGACAATAATTGTGGAAATTATAATATGGTTAAGAAATATTCTCATGTCAGAAAATTCCCAAAAATAATATTTTTAAAAATGTTACCTATTATAAGTTCTAAATTAATTTATTCAAAAAATATTGATATTTAAAAAAATTCTAAAAAATAAACTACTTGTCTTAGATAAACGTTTTTACTATCACAATATTATTCTTATAATCAGATTTACAAATTACCTATTTTGAATTTTTCCAAAAATATTTAAATCAAATTTTAAATTATTTATTTTCAGTATTAAAAAATACGCAAGTAGCGCAAGTGATCAATATACATTATATTTCATATATAAAAAAAATGTATATATTGATTAGAACAAAAGATTTTCAACTGTCGGTTCTTCTTGTTACACACTGTATAGTTGGAAAATATAAAAATGTTTTTGTACAACATTATATAGGACATGTTTTGTATTACATTATATTATACCTACTCAATAATGATTTTAGGTAATGACGACGACATTTCTAAACTATTATATTATTTTATTTATTTCAGGTTGCCATTGGTTAATCTTCAGAAGAAAAACAAAATATTTTTCATTATATTTAATTTGGTATTGTCACGGGCAAGAAAGTATCATTTTAAAAATGTCATTCAATTAGTTTATTATTTTTTTTTTCTGGCGATGTCTGTTAATGCTATCCTTTAGTTTAATATATACCTACATTTTAAACGGTTTTAATATTATCTATACATATAGAGTTTTAAATTAGGTATATATTTTATATGTCGTTCAATTATCGAATAAATATATACATTGGTATATTATAACAAGTTTTTGAGTAAGTTAATAATTTTTTACGTAGGTAGTATATACCCTATAATATACATATATTAACGTGGCTGAAATGTATGTTTTCCAATAACCGAAGAACTCAAGGCTATACGTATGATAGATACACGTGTGTATGAATGTGTGTATATGAACACATATAATATAATCTATATAGTGTTTAATAAATATATCAGCTACACACTGCACGACACGACACACGTGCATCATACACGTGTAGGTCGAATACAGGGAACACATTTCAGTGATTTTCTCAGATAACGCCATCTTCGACGATATATAATATATTTTTCACGGATAATTCTATTTTTTTTCATTTTGAAGCCGTTGATGCGCAAAAAGGGCGTATACACGACGCCGTGATGTATAGTATATAATATATAAGTATATACATAACATATTTTATTTTTCGGCTTATTTTATCGGTCTTCGGAACACGTTTTTTTCGTTAGCGCTTTTACATAGATTATATTATTATATATCAAAATTTAAAAGGAAAACATTTTTCGACACATGTGCAGCAGTTATTATCGTAACCGACGAAATAGATTTTTTTCTACTATATTTTGTACACGGGGTTGATTAGAAGTTTTAACAACGCATCTAAGTATATACACGTATACATAATGTCTGGACTTCATTATGAGATATTTAAAATAAAAATGAAAGAGAACGCGTTTGTAATAGACAAGGAGGCACTTGACACAAAAACGCGGTATCCGACGTGGTCGGATAATCTTACAGAAAAAAAATACGAAAAACGTGCGTTCTTCTACCAGACACATAAACTACGAAAAAACTCACATAAATAACTCGAAGAGGAGAGATAGGGCCTTGCGTACATTAAGTATATAACTATGCATCTAATATAATACATAAAATGTTATGTATTTTAATTTTAGATAAGAATCTATAAGAAAACCAGTCACGTCGACGAGAAAAACAAACACATATATTATATTTTATTGTAATCAAAATATAATATAATAATATGTTCTCTTCGACAAAACTATTTGATAATAATCAAGAATTTTCCAACCTTTTATACTTATGTAATTTCATGAGCTTGAATTCAAAAACAGGTATTTAAAAAAAACATAGTAGGTAGTAAGTACCCATACATAATATATAAATGTTATACAAGTGATTATGAATTCTTGAATTCTTTAAGACTAACACACTTTACTTTTAAATTAATATATATATTGACCTTGCAGAATATATATAGGTTCCTACATCATCTATATCCTGCAGCTATAGCCGGTACCGCTTTAATAAAATACTGCTATAATATAATGTTAACTTAAATATTATATGTATTTACAAAGTGATTGTATTACCTGTTTGAAAAATAACTCGATTGAAGTTGGGAGTCCACGATTAGGCGTTTACATTGGCTTCGTACAGAAATCTGTGACCGTTTGTCGGTTGATGCGGTTCACCCTCTTGCTCACGGCGGCGATGTCTCCTCTAAGTCTTGGCCGTATCTAAAATCAAACACAACAATGCACATTATATATCAGGAATTACATTTCGTATATTAAAGGCGTATACAATGCACACATATATACAAAAGCGTACGCACCACGTTATGTATTAGTAGGTATATACACACATCACACATATATAATATATATACCTTAAGGTACGTGCCACGCATATATAATAAATATACACAAACATATAGGGTTGAGATACAGCACTGCAGACTTATTCTCACGCGGGGTAGTTTAATTTCCTGCGCGCATGGGGTCCACAATCGCGAGCACTTGCACACGCGCGGGTCCCTGTAGCAATGCAGCAGCGTATATAATATATATATATATATATAGTCGAGGTCGTTTTATCGCTCTACTCGAGAGTAAATTTTAATTTCGAATAATGCAGTATATATATTTGTACACAGCATCACGCGAAGAACCACGCCGTTTTACCGAAAAGCCTGTCGGCTGTAATCCCTCGCGGGAAACGCCGCTTTGCACTGCACGATTGCCGGAATTCGTGCAGGGACGGGCACTAATTAAAAACAGACCCCTCGTATCATGTTTATAAATATATATTATATATATAGGGACATGTATATATTATACGACTGCTGTGGCGGCGGCGTGTTTCCTCCCGACGTATTCACATCGCAAATGCGCATACATTATTATTATTATTATTATTTTAGACTAACTATATATCCATTGGGGTGGTGAGTAGAGGGATCAGGAGTCAGAGCTCTCTGCTTTCATATGAGAAAATAAAATATAGGTACACACCTACACATTAATAATTATTGATCGTCTCATTGAAAATACTAATTTAACTCAAAAACGCTGTCAATATATTATTTAGATTTTACGCGAACCATTTTGGAGCATTTATTGGAGTATAGTTACAATATATTATATATTTATATATAATAATTGTTGTCACATATTATAAGGTATTATAATGATTAAATAGTTTGAACAACGTTGCTTGAATGCGTATTTTATTATATTTTTAAAGAGTATAATATATAGAATGAAAATAAGTTTTGATGCGCTCCTGAGTCCTGGGCATGAATTGTCGTCTTTTTTTACATGAGAACGAATAAGTATAGAATTTTAGTACTAATAAGGTACTGAAGCCTGTAACTTACAGGCTATATAAGTAAGGATCAAAATTTCCGGGAAAATTTCGGAAAAAAGCCGTTTTTTCCCCAGAGCCTCTGAAAAAGTGGAAAAATTGGAGAATATTAAAGTAATACATTTCCAAAAAAACCGAAGTTTTCGGAAAATTAAAAAAAAACTGAATTTTTGGAAAATTAAAAAATTGAAAAATTAAAAACTAAAATAATCTATATAAAAAAAAAACATTTTAAAAAATAGATAAGGAAACCTGTCATTGTCATTTCAGTATTTCACATTTGCCAATACGGTTATCACTTATCAATGTATTATCGTATTATAAGAAATAAATTCATAGTAAATATTTAATAGTTAGTACTTTAGTAGTTAATGTTACAAATTATAATTATTTATAAATAAAGTACCTATAGAATCCTCTAGATTTATCCACTACAGACTTCAAGTTTATATGGTATATATATAATATTATGTATGTCATATGACGTAGTAAGTAATACGTAGTAAGTATGTGGAATTATAATGATAATGTATAGTCATGACTAAGTAAATATTATAGTTTTTAATTTATCAAAGATAGATGTTTAATTTGGGTGGGTATAGGAGATAAAAAAAAATTGTTAGATGATTTTAAAAAGAATAATATTTTGGATCCGCGTATTTATCCTTATATTTTATACTATCTGGGAAATATTGTTAAACTAGATTTGTACATATAATATTAACGACCCTTATATTATAACACGATTGCTGTATTATGAAAATATAAATTATATTATCTGAGCGATAGTAATTTGAGCATCGTGTGCGGGCCATCTTGCATCTATCTCGTCCTACCACCATCATCCGCTATTCTGGTGGTTATCGAAATGAGTATATTATAGCATCGGCGGCCCCATCGCCGAGGCTGCCGCAGTGGCGACGAATCTCCGTCTCGTCCCATATATATATATATATATATATATACGTAATTATAATATATATCATCAGCTGTATAGTTGTAAACGCGCCTCGTGGTGATTATAATATAAAACACGTGTACCTATATGTATGGGAGCGTATATATATATTATATATATTATACATATATAACCGAAGGGGAGAAACGCGTATTTATCCTGCTGCGGGACGCCTGTCGTTCCGGACGGTCGTCTTGCGACACACATGCGGCGGCGACGAATGATATATTATATTTATAATATATTATGATGAAAAATGTCCCATTCGAAAACGAAAACTGTCTGAATTTATTTTCGGTCGCGTGTGTGTGGCGCGTCCTTCCGACAATCTATCGAGACTGTAATACAGTATATAATATATACTATACGTCATAATATAATATACGGGAGACCTCTGCGTACTTTTAAGTATAATATGTATATTATACGGGCGGCGATGATTGACACGGACGCCTCGATCATCGGACGCGTCTACTATAGACAGCCATATATAGTATATAATATGCTATAGCATATATATAGTAATACATTATGTGGAAAAAAATGCAGACGTGGGGTGCAGCGGTTGCAGATGCACTCACGGAGGAGGGAAACTTCGAGTGGAAAAATGTATAACCACTACACTGCAGGACGAATGAACGAGGAAAATAAGTCTTAGATAACCCAAACATTTGGAAACGATATATATATAAATATCCATAAGACTCTGTGTTGCAACAGTGACGACGACGACAACGTAGTAACGAAGACGTTAAAAACTATGGTCTATTATATATAATATATTATAAACATCACTGCTGCTGTACCACACATATAATATATCGTACGCTGCAGCTTACAGTTTAGACGCCATTTTCCTCGGGGTATAATATATATGTTTATACACTTTTTTTTGTAAATATAAACACTCGTAGACTATATATAGATGATGATTTGTAAACTCGAGCGATATCGCATACATTGCATACATTATTAAATAAAAAGGTACATTATAACTATACTTTTTTAAAAATCATTTTAGGCATGGATCTCGTATTTTAAAGTGTACCTATAGTATCTACCTATGTACCTTATCATCTAATGCTTATATAGCGTGTATTTATTATAATCGTCCAAGGTAGAATTTTTCGATGAATCAAAATTAAACAATGTATACTACAGTGACCCGCGAGAACGCCCAATAATAGGAATACTATTTATTAATTTACACAATATATAATATATACCATAAATCCTAGATATATATATGATGTTTATATATGGTATGCATTATATTGCAAGGATATAAATATCCTTATTAAGTATATAATCTGCAGATATAAATTTTGACAACATGTCCACATTATATATACGCTTGCGCACTTTCCACTTTAATACATAATTGGCCATGATGTATAATATATACGGACTTTAAAGTTATATATATATATATAATCAATTATATACGTTCTTTATATGCAGTGAGCCAGCAACGAAATGTATTAGGTATTTTATCTTAATATTTAAAAAAATGCAGGTAATATAACTGTGTACCTATAATGCTGGATGATAGGTGATATAAAATGTTATATATTATGTAAAAATTATTCATGTTTCAGGACGATGTGATGCAATAATATATAACTTGTTTCCAAATAATATATGCATACATCTATATATAATATATATATTATACGCTCTCACCACGTGTGTTCATAATCGATAACATTCGAGATAATAGTATAATACTTAAATAATAAATTAAGTAGAAATCTACCTTTACCTATATAAAATTATTTTCTGTCTAATATGATAGTATATATTATATATAATATTGCAATAAAATTGCTTTTTTTTTATATATATAAAATATAATAGATCTGTGAAGCAAAAAATCGATGTGTAATGTGTTCATTGTTTTCGAAAATCTTGGAATATTCTGCTTATATAATTAGATGAACATCTATAAATAGTATATTTACACATGACGTGTATAGGTACGATTACAGTTTACAGTTTACGCATAATGACGTATACATTCCACTTAAAAATAGTTAAAAAAAAAATATAGGTGCTATATTTTGCTTAACCGCGATCACATCACTGTAATAAACATATAGCCTATACCTATACCTACTATATACAGCCGGCATCTCTTCAAGTATAATAATATGTATATATATATATATATATAGGTATAATAATTACGCTGTTATATATTATAAACACGTGCAGATTTATAGCTATCGTATAAAAATCGAATCTCGGCTAAATGGCGATCTACTATAGATATAGCTGCTGCAGCCGACTGGGGATCGCGGTTTTATCGTGTGATGGGTCACGGGCGGGCGGGAGGCGGCGAAGAGTTTAGACGTGTATATAATATATAAATTTACAAAATACTATGTCTATATAGGTGGGTATATATATTATATATATATATATATATATATATATATATATGTTGAGCTGCAAACGCACTCAAACCATAAAACCGTGTGGCCCTCATCCTATCGTCATCACACTTGGGATAGTGTGTGTGTATATATATATAAAGCGGAATAATACCAGAGTATTGTATATATATAAATATATATATATGTTACATGCATAAGCCGAGGTAATTACGAAGCTACTGCTGCAGCAATCTCGGTTGGATTTATCCGAGTCCCCAACTGACTTACACCCGCCACTATCGTTGCTGAAAGTTTATATAGCTACATAATATGTACATTTATATATATATATGTATGTATTATACAGGGCGTTTAGAAGGTACCCAGCTTTTCTCTAAATATATATGTATAATATTTATCAAATTACAAAGGCGTCGGTAATCTCGAATGACTCGAACACATTGTTCCGACGGAATTATAAATAATGTAATTTGTCAAATGCACGTTAAGTTGATTTTTTTCACTAAAAGCATTCTTGTGCTCGAAATCCGTGAACTCATCGATTACAATCGATCATGCACCTTATTATTATTTATTATTATTATTACTCAATCGAATTTACCCCTCCCCCAAAAAATTAACACACTACCCAATGAAAGTGCGAGCTATGAGTGTACTATAAGAAGATTAAAAAATCATATTATGCATACAAGTCTGCAATGAAGTACCACATTTTATGTCTTTGTTGTCCTTGCTATCATATATCTATCACCTAACTATCATGTGATAAGCGAGTACCTATATCGAGTTCGAATCTCGGATTAGAAAAATGATATTTTATAATTTTTTTCGTAACGTAACGTTTTTTGATTCTATGTGCCAAAGCAAAGACATAAAATGTCAATAGTATTTTTTGCACTCCTTGATCAATTATTTTTTGCGGTACAGTATAGGATTAAATTATTTTAAAACTTTAACTGAAAACGAAAAGTCAATATTATATTTTGTATACCTAAATAATATATTCCTTCAATAATATAATAGATATCCATATACAATTTAATAACAAATTATATATTATATTCTGAATTTTAGTATATAGGTTATTGCACTGCATCGATACACAGTGCACACATGCGCGCTGCACGCAGCTATACAATTTAAAGAACCAATATATAAATCTTTAGACTATATAGTTATACGATCTACCTATATGCAATTTGAATATAATAACGATTTTAAAAAAAAACATATTACTTTAATATATGATGTTAAATATATTATATATTACCCTATAAATGTGTACTTTGTGTTGTATTACCTTTAAAATAACAAAAATATATATTTAACATTGAATAAAATATTATGTTGCCTATGTATAGATAGATTTTCCATAGTAACGAGATAAAAAAAATCTTTGAGATAGGTAAGTATGGAGCCAACGCTTTGAGCATATTATTATTACTATGACCAAATTGAAACACCATAGTATAGGCGTTCAGACACAATGTAATTTATTTTTTTTTATAGGCGTACTGCATACTGCAGCGGAACGCAGAAAAACAAAAAGATCGTGTGATCGTCAGCGATTTTCCAAGAGCAAATTAGTGAATGCCAGAGGCCAGAGCTATATTGTTATATATATATATATATATAATAATGTACACATTTTGTTTTATCCAACGACCCTTTTTGGAACCGTTTCCGTCCCGCGATGAGAGACCTTATACGGACTACGGACGCGATAGTGAACACACGCACGCTCGCACGCACGCACAACACTTGCACCGACCGCCTAACGACCAATGGCGACGGCCATGGGTGTCGCCCCGGGGGCGATGGCCGCCGACCCGCACTACCACCCCCGCCTATGGTGGTTGTTGTGCTCCCCCCCCAACTGCACTGCCGTTTGAAAAGAATACGACGGGGAATGTAAGGCAGCCGCCACCGAGAGGACCGATTTATTTTCGTTTTTACTTTTTACCCACAAGAAAAAAAAATATCGTTTCCCCAGAACACCGTGCAGCGTATATCGATTGCCAACAACAAAATTACTTTTCCTATATTATCTTTACTTATTGTGACGACATTTCCGTTGAAATTCCGTTCAAATATAATATGTTGTACATCACAATATAATGGTTTATAAACCACTATACTGAGTGGGGTATAGATGACTATACTTATAGTAGTTTCAATATAGGTATAGGTAATATGATATAATTATTATAGCTATACAGTTGCCAGTGCTACACACTAAAGTAAAGTTACGTACCCTAGTATATGTATAACTAACTAGTTATTCCTAAACTATAATTATACTGTAGGCATATATTCTCATGACAGGATGGTTTAAACTTTAAATCGCACGCCATAGTATTAAATAGATATTTCGAATAAATAATTTGTATGTTATAGTAATTAATCTATAGTAATTATTATTAAATATGTATTTATGTAATTATGTATACACATGAAGTAGGTACCTATATGGTAGGTAGTAGGTGCCTATATATTGCTTATAATAAATCATATGAAATTCCATCCGGTGTTTGTTCATGCGTGCATTTGGGCGCGATACGATTGCGCGCGGTCCTTATCAGCGGTACCTTTTTAAGCGTACGATTGCGCGCGCTATATTATTTTAACTTTTAAGCAACGTTGCCAAATATATAGGTCCATGGTAAATCCGTAGGATACCATAGTAAATTATAGTAGATTATTTATTACTTATTTTTGCCGATATTAGACAAACTTCCCATCACTAAAGAATGAATTGGTTATATTATCAAAAATATTATCTTTATTGTAAATGTCCATACATGTACGAATATACCTATACTATAATCGTGCATGATGTGACTATATCAATTAACTATCAGTTGTGTTCGGTTCTAATAATAGTTTAAAAAAAAAAAATGTGTTAACTATAATATTATATTATTTATTTTTAGGACTACAAACGGGGCTGAAAGTTTCCATAGTACATATAATGCACAATTTAATAGTGCTCATCCGCCAATATTTGTCGTTATAGCTACCCTTATGGAACCTCAGGCAGAAACAGTTACCAAATTATTAACCATTTCCAAAGGTATAATAAAACCAAAATCGAATGAAGAATCAAGGAAAATTGAAAATTTGAAAAATGAACACAAACATTATGTAAACAATAAAACACCAAAAAAATTTACTAAAGTATTTGGCCATAGTTGGAAATAGGTATCGGGGGTTTAAAATTTAATATAAATATTGATTTACGAGTATTATATTTTTTCAATTATTAAATTTCTTTATTTTTTATTATTTTTTTTTAACTTTTTTATTTTTTATTATTTACGTTAATTTTTTAATTTTTTTTTAAATAACATTTTTTTTATATTATTAACTTTTTGTATTTTTATTATTTACGTAATACATTTGGCAACGTCGCACCCAATTTCACGCGCAATCGTACGCCTTTGAGTAATTAAAATGTTGTCTTTTGTTATTCGGGCACTGCGCGCAATCGTATACCTAAAAAGGTAAAACGCGCGCAATCGTACTCCGCCGGTGCATTTATATCCCATATATATTGTATCCATATATATGTCTATATTATGACCATAAGTACTAACCAGATATGAGCTATAGGAAAGCAGAGCACCCTGAATGGAGGAAAGTTACCTATAGTAAAAGTCAATTGAACACATTTATATTTATACATTTGCAAATTTTACAATACTACACTATATTTAAAAACAAATCATACCATCTATTATTTTTATCTATAACACCTATCATATTGAATTTTGTTCGTTGTTTAAGAGATATTCACTCAATTGTGTATACGTTCGTCCGACTAAAAATAAAAATTGATTTGTACGAATTAAACATCAAAATAAATCATCGTGTCGATATTGATTTCGATTTTGTACCAATTACTTTCTGGCAGCGGTTACCTATAAACTATAAAGTTACAAAATAGTAACTTACTTAACTTATAATATAATAAAGTATATTATAATAATACAAGTATTTTTAAATTATTATTTTTATTTTTTAAACCATATATTTTTAAATCAGTATTAAAACTAATTTTCATTCAAATAAAACTAAAACTAGACTTAAATGAATTATTAAACCAGTCGATAATGTCGATTACGCCATTGTCGGATGTTGTTGGCACGATAATTAATGTGTTTATGGAAACTTACGATGGTGATAAAAATTTCACATTGTAACAAATATTTTATTTTATACTGTGTTATTGTACAGGTACAGGTTCTCCCCTGATGAGACATGCCTATTACAGACTTCATTATTTGATATCCGGGTCCTTATTGATAACCAATCAAGAGGCTTTGACACGCCACTTAGAACATAATATACACACACATTCAATTATATATCCCCTATATATTGATCTATAAATTCCCTTCTTTGTGCGCTTATTTAAGTACTACACCCAGAATTAATTTAAATGTACATATTACTATTTATTACTTATACCATCCACCATCATTGGAATCTCCTGGGCATGCCACTGCACACGCGTTTATACAAATAATATTAATATTATACAAAGTTAATATTACCTAAATAAGTATATGATACTAGGAAGTGCAAAATGTACCTATACCTATTTATTACTGATTATATATTATTTATTTGTATTTCGATATTATTATATTATACATTATAAATTATAATATCTACCTATTATAAGTAGCTATAATATATACCCATATAAATTATATCAGTCTTGGAATTCCTTCCGGTCTTTGTCTTCGCTTATATATAGGTACCCTGTATTATAATATAATATGTAACCATCATATTATATTATGAGCTGCACTTATGATATACAAATATTATATATGACATGTATATAATATATAAATGATAATATATTATAATATGCAGTGTACCTTTATTAGGTATATTATATATAGGTAGCTTATATATTTTACCAGTATAATATAAAATGGACAATTCATTATATAATACGGCTTATACTCGCGCATAAATAAATGAGTAAAATAAAAAATATTGAAAAAATTATTAAATAACGTATTTCTGAGCGTGTATGAACATAATTCATCGGATTACAAAATACATGTACATGAGCGTTTTTCTATGACACAGGTATTATATTATTTAAGCGTATATAATATTATATACCTATTGGTATAAATTAATAGTATATACCTTCCTATAATATATAGGTATAAGCGCGTAAACGTCGTGTGATAAATATTATTATAAAAACGCATTTATATATAGCTCGTTTTCTCGGAATAGTGAATCCGTCTATTATAACAAAATAATTCATATACAATAGGTATATATTATAATATTATTTTATAGGTAAACACTTAACACTCATAAACGGCTATCTTTGCCGCATATATACTCACTGCAGGACACTTGAAATTCGGTGGCCCTGGGAATTTACGACTTTTGACAAGCACATCGCTATATGTATACCTATATCAATATTTCATACGTGTTTATATATATTGTAATATTGTATAATATTATTATATGTTACAAAGTCAAACACATCGATAGTGTACATTGTATAGGTATATACATATAATATATTATCATCACACAATTTATATAATAATCTCGTTGTATATAAAATACGGTGGATATAATATATTGTCACGATATTCACCCGGCCCGTTTGATCGTCACATATTATTAAAATATATATATATATATATTAATATATTGTATTATATCGCAGTGTGGGTAGGTTATATATTATACGTACCTGTAAACTAAAAATTAACAACAAAAAACGCGTTTTCATTCGATATAAAATATTGTATAGTCCGAGTCGTGCAGAGTTTCGCATACCATGGGTACTACGCATGAAACAAAATTACAATATTTCACCAATAATTTACCGATCGTATATCTTCGTATATATTATATTATAGGCACATACACCGCACACGCGATCCTATATCGCAGCATATATTTGTGCGTCTACATACATACATACTTTGTATATGCATAAAATTGTGTTTTTAATAAATTATCGACCATCGTAGGTAAATACCTAAAATATATATTATTTTGTATTATAATTTATAATATACGCGTCGTATAATAACACACGGCTATTGAAAAATATTATACGTGTATATTATTATTATTACAGATAGGCGGGAGTAGCCAGTAGGTAGGTATATACTATATATGCATCGCGTGTTGGCGAAATCGCGTGATTTACGGTCCGACTTGCAAATGGTATATTTTTTTCCATTCCAAAAATGTTTTAAGGGAAAATAATACGCGTATTTATAGGTATAGGTGCTCTGTAGCACACACACACATATTATAATATATAGAGACCTCTATAATAATAATAAATTAATAAATAACATACGACAGAATATTATAATATTAATAACAATATATACATTATAGATAGCCAGTTAGGTTTAGCGATATAGGTAGGTACTATGTAGGTATATGGGGGGAATTTTGAAACGAGCGGCTCTATCGTCTATTAAATATTACAGATATATTATGTATAGGTATTACATATCATGTATATACCAGTTATATCTCAGTGGGATACGAATAGGTCGTCGTTCGGCGATGCAAGATACGCCCAGTTTTTTATTTTTACCTTAATAACAATATTCGGAATTATTATTATAATCTAACGGGTGGATATAATATATTGTATAGGTATATAAATTATACATTATACAAAATACGACTGTTTGACGGTGAATCGTCGTTCTCCTCGGATTAAATTATGATACACATGAACCCGGTGGATACCTACCTATATATTATAGGTAAGTTATAGGTATATAGTAAGTCCTACATAAGTCTTATAATACGTATATATTTATAGACGTTTTTGGTTGCACCCCGCTGCGGACGATGACGATGGCGCGACGACTTTATAATACACACATATTTATTATTTAATATTTTAAATTTTAATACGTGGGATTGTGGGAGAAGCCATAGAATTTACAGAATTTCCATTGTTTGTCCTTTTTTTATTTTAATACAGTGTACAGATTAGGTATGGATACAACAATGTTTCTGAGGAGTTATAATATACGGTGTGTGACGTGTGTCGTATATATAAGGTTGAACAAAGTGGGATTATGTAGATACATATTATAAGATTCTCCTAATATATATGTATATAGGTAATGAATATAAATCGCATTTTTATGTAATAAGATATGATACGTGTGTGACTACGGAAATAAATTTTTATTCACTAATATATTATAAGTATATAAATATATTATTATATTGAAGTCAACGAACGGGCAGAATATTAATACCTATATAATTTAGGTACATACTATTACATTAGATATTATGACTCATATTTATTTTGATAGTTTTTATTCTGTATAATTGTCATTATACATTTCTTTTTAGAAACACTCTGTATTTATTAAATAAAAGAAAACGTATGCGATATACCTACATACACACAAATATATAATTATATAAATATTAAATAGGACATACAAATATCTATTATAATAGAATATTATTAAAATTGAATAATATGATCTGTCCTGTTTAATAATTAATTATGATAAAAAAAATAGTTATAAGTTAACTTACAACTTATATGTACTTAGTATATAACAAATAAATAATTAAATAACTATATAGAAAAAAATGATCATATTTTGTATTTAACTGTTATAAATTATTTGTATTAAAAACTTAAGCACCTATAAATGGTGAGCAAAAAAATAAAAACCCCCGGATAAAAAATCACTGAGCTGTTATTTATTTTATTGACAGTTGACATTGCGTGTCGCCATACTATAATAATACCTAATACGTATTAAAATATTAAATTCAATCTACCTAATAGTTTTCATATAGTTTTCCTATAGTTTTCAAGTAGGTATAGGTATGTATATATATATATAGTATACTATGATTATGAAATAAATATTAAGAATATAACTAAAATATAATATTGGTTTCTAATTATTAAATCTATTATTGCTATGTATTATGTATACCAATAAAATAAAGAAGTCATAGGTATAATATAAACAATAAATAAATATCTGATTTATGAATACTCTATTTTACAATTTTCATTTTAATAAATTTTAATTTACTAAAATATACACACACCATAATATATACATTTCAATCCATTTATAATAGATATAAATTTTGTTTTAATAATTTTGGAATGAACATAATTAAATTAATCATTACTAATTTAGTAATCAGCGTATCAAAACTATAATACCTAGGTATATAATATTACATATTTACATGCCTAATACCTCTAAGTATAACTAATTAAAATAAACAAATTATCAAATATAATAATAGGTATTTTATAAAGGTAATCTGATGCATATTATAGCCATCATCTTGCAGCTGCAGTCATAAACAATGCTTAACTGTATGGAAGAAAATCCACTACACTAATGATAAATATATTATTTAAAATTTTGTTTTCCATAAAATAATAATATATGATTAGACACAGAGTAAAGGGCGTTTAATTTGTTTAATTAAATTGAATAATGTAATGAAATCATATATACGCACGATGCAAGTGATGAGCGATTACAAATCGAAGGTGAATTGTTTCGTGTGTTACTTTTGTACTTCAATAGGGGAAACACATATATTATAATAATATGCACTTGGCCTATACATTGCAATTGGTGATGGGTACAAATGCAATACACATATATATCTATATATAAGCATGTGTGTTATATACTTATATATGTAAACCATTGTTTTGTACAATGACGAATATAATTTGTTCGCTGTCTCGTAAACAACAATTTGCTTGACATTGAACAATATTGTTCAAGTGACGTTTGTGCGTTCCTCGCTGAGTATCTGTTGGACATATAGATATAAGTGAATTGTATATATTATATACATATGTCGTATTCTGTATACAATCCGTACATTCGTCTCCTTACATGAAACGTTGTACAATATTATAATTGAATTTTATCAATTTAAAATACAAAGTAGGTATTTAGAAATATGATTAGTAATGTAATAAATTTGACATATGGTGAAGGTTAAATAAATTGCACAAATAAGGTAGTGAAAGGTCTATTTCTCTTCATTCCGATGCGGTGCATTATAATTTATAAGTTATTTATTATTTTCAACACATATATTATAAATAGGTATTGTCACTACAATTAAAATTGAATCCAAAATGAAAATCAATAATATATTATAATACCTAATGAAACCTAAAATATTATTTTTATTTCAAGTCAAAATATTATCTCAATCACTTGTCTAAGTGGTATGAAAAATGGCGTGTCCAAATTAACCAAAATAAATCGGTACACACAACATTCACGCTTAAACAAGGAATATGCCCAAACATTACCCTTAACAACATACCAATTCCCACATCCGACACGGTCAGATACTTAGGGCTAATCCTTGACAAAAGACTGACGTGGAAAAACCACCTTCAATCCAAAAGGCTATCCTTAAATAATCGCATGCGTATTCTCAGACCCCTGTTAATTAGAAATAAGTGTTCCCCCCTTAACATCAAACTACTAATCTACAAATCTCTTCTCAAGCCAATGTGGACGTATGGACTACAATTATGGGGTGCGGCAAAAAAATCAAATATTAACAGAATCCAAACATTCCAAAATATTCCGCTCCGACGATTGTCCAATGCTCCCGCCTATATATCTAATCTAGCCCTTCATAACGATCTCTGTATGAGAACAATAGAAGCGGAAGCACGCATTTTTTATACACGTTTCCATAAACGACTTCAAAATCATACAAATCCTCTTATAAAAGAAATTTCTATCCTTACACTCCCAGGAAACCCAAACCGTAGGTTAAAAAGAAAGTGGTGCCGTGACCTTTTACAAAACTTTAATGTCTAACTCTGAATAATAATAATATAAACAATTAAAAAAAAAAAAAAAATTTCATTAGCCAAGAACCACTAATGGGTGGCTGCTTATTCAAATAATCATGTTCTATAATTACTCTTATCATATAAACTTATTGTGCTTCAAATAGTATAGATTGTTTATGCCAAATAAAAATAAAAAAAAAAAAAGTCAAAATATAGGTACAACTACCTATATCAGTAGACATAATAAGTATATATGGTATAATTATATATTAAGCTAGGTATATGAAATAGGTATACCTATTTTATATGGGATAGTCAATTATTTCACAACCTATACCTACTAGGCGCCAGTGGCGTAATTACGGGGGGGATTTGGGTGTCGTATCCCCCCCCTTGACCTTTTTTTTTTTTTTTTTTTTTTTTAATCGTCAAACACATTTATGTACCTACTAATTTTATTAATATATATTTCATAGATAATACAAAAATCACCCGAATCTCCATAATATTATACAAATATATAATCATCCATCAATATTATCATAATATACAGTGTGATCACGATTTTAGGTACCACTGAATATCACAGATGGATGACTTTGTATTGAAATGGGGTTTTCGGGAGGTGATAGGGAGCACTTAAAAATACTCTACCCAAAACTGTAGAAAAAAAGTGGGGTTGCCATTTAACAAAAAGTAAGTCAAATTGCGCATGCGCATACCGAGTGAGCTAAAAATTTTAAACTGGTCTGAAAATATGTATTTAAGTGCTTCCTATCGGCTATCACCTCCCGAAAACCCCATTTCAATACAAAGTCAGCCATCTGAGATATTCAGTGGTACCTAAAATCGTGATCACACTGTGATACAATTATATTCTTTTAAAATAGCCAAAATAAGATGCTAATATTCTCTTAAAAAGTTGAAAATATTCTTCCAATATTCTTTAAAAATAATAATAAAATATGCAAAAAAAAATGCTTTTTTATTAAAATATTCTCTTGAACTAAAAATATGCATTTATATGCAAAATAATTAAGCAAATAATACGAACATATAAATAAATAGGTACATAATATGCAAAATAATATAAAAACCTGATATAAATAGGTACCTACATAATAAAAAATACTACTTGTTAAGAAAAGTTTGATTTAATATTTAATTATTTTAAATTTTAAATTTTTAACTAAGAAAATGTTTGAAAACAGTTGACAACTATATTTTGTTCCATGTTCCCTGATGTCATATTTGTACAACGGTCGGTTAAAATGTTTTTATATGTGCTATTTATATTATTTAGGCCACTGCAACAAAAAATATCGAACCTCTACAAAAATTAATCGATATATTCTTTAATATTTTTTATTATACGAAATATTCTTTTATCTTGAAATATTCCAAAATATGCAAAATAAACTTTTGCCATTAACTCACCTGTTTCATGATTTGTAAAGATTTCGAACCCCCGTCTGACTGCATAGACTCAAAAAAAATATGCAAAAGAATATAATTCCGGCTACTAGTTATTACATACAGATCATAATGGTTGTATTCTTGTATTGAGGGGTGCTTATTGCTTATAGCTTATGCCTTATACGGTTAAAAAAAAAATGTTGAGGGGGGGGGGGGTAAGTGGTGAAATGTACATACATTTCATCCCCCCCCACAACCATGACCAAATTACGCCACTGCTAGGCGCTATTAATAATTGTCGTTTTTGATTGAAACTTGATCTTTAGTTAGGTATTACGTATTAGTATTATAAGACATAATATACTGATATCACAGCACTGTCATAAAATCAAATAGAATAAAACACGTTGTTTTTCTTTCCTGAGCACAAAAACTCTATATAAGGGTTTAATCTATTTCACATTTTTTCGAATGGTGAAATTCAATATTTTGTTATTATCGTCATTAGATTAAAGTTAGTATACCTTGAAGTGGTCCAACGACAAAATAATATAGGTACCTATTCTAGAATATAGTTTTAAATTAATATGATATTAATGGTTTTCAGATTACGTCAAAACAGAGTTCACTGAAGATAAAAAACAAAATGGTATTCCAGATTCGTAGTTGCTTCTCCTCTAATATATTAATTTATCTATTCCAAAAGTCTTCGTTCGACATCACGGATCATAATTTTAGATTCTGAGTGAAACGATGAATGCATTGATTTTACAATGGTGATGTGTGTTTTTTTATTTTGTCATCACCTTTTAGGACAGTAAAAATGCTTAGATTTTCTTCAACAGTATCTTTTCTGATAGGAAAGTGAATCTAGTTGGTACTTTGGGGGGCAAAAGCAAAAAGTAGTAAAAGTAGTTTTCAATAGCTCCGTGAAAAACAAAAGAAAAATTAAGGAAAAACGGGAATTTTCACTCAAAATCTGTTTTTGAAAAAAATAGATTTTGGTTTTTGGTGCAACTCTTAAACAAATAACCTTAGGGCTTAGGTACATGAAATTTTGACTGAATGTTTATATTAGCATTTTCTATATTATACACCATAACATTTTCCAAATATTTTGACTTATTTTGAGCTGTTTACGGACATTTTCAGTTTCCATTTTTTTTAGTTTTTTTTTCTATAAATATTAATATAATTTTATTTGTTGGTTGCGAAAGCTTGAAAATTTAATAGAAGGCTCCTAGTATATTGTTTCAAAGGCAGATTGAAAAAATAAAAATTTTTAGTCACAATTTTTTTTTTATAAGCATTTTAAGTTCAAATATTGACAAAATACGTAAAAATGACGAAAATTTGCCAATTATTTCGAGTTAGAAATTCATAAAAAATTTTCTTTTTAAATCTAAGATTTAAAAATGTAATACAAGATTCCTCATAAGTTTTTCTACCTTTATCAAAAAAAAAAATTTCTACAAGAAACTCAAATTAAATTTTTATGAGAGTTTGAAATTCATATTTTTACAACATTTGACTCGATTTCTCATGTAACGGTTTTCTTATTTTGTTTTAATTAAAAAACGAATGATTGTAGATACTTGAAAATTTCACTGAATGTTTATATTAGCATTTCCTATACACCATACAATTTTGAAATTATTTTGACTCTTTTTGAGCTGTTTACAGACATTTTCAGTTTTCAATTTTTTTTTGTTTTTTTTTTCTATAAATATTACGTTGATGGACAGTTTCGTGGCTGCAGTAGAAAAAAAAACGATCTTTAAAACGTCAATTTTCATTACTGCTATAGCAGTAATGCTTTTAGTACTGCTGTAGGATTTTATGCTTAGGGCAGTGCAAAATTGACACAACAATCTATCCCCTCATCATAAGACACCATTATTGAAAATATCACTGCTATAGCAGTGATGACAATTTTTGGAAGGTTTTTATGATACTGCTATAGCAGTAATATTTAAAAGTGTCCCCCGATACCAATTGTTGAAATTACTGCTAACCAACGTGATATCAATAAATTTTAAAATCTGTTGGGTAAAAAAGCGTGAAAATTGAATTCAAAGCTCCTAATATATTGTTACAATAGCAGTTGAAAAAAAATTAAAAACACATTAGCACAATTTTTTTTTATAAGCATTTAAAGTTCAAATTTTGTCTAAATTTATCACATTTAAAATTTAATAATAATTTTGTCATTAAAAATTTATAAAATGTTCAACTTTTATAGCTAAGGATTGAAAATTTAAAACAAGATTCCACGTAAATAGGTTATGTATAAATTACTTTATTCACCTTAATATAATCAAATATACTTCGTAATATCATAGGCTGACTGACCGTTTTCGCTCGGAATCGTTTTTCTTATACAATGATATTATATTATTGAATTCAAATTTAGCACCATCCATTACAGTGACCCACTTGTAACCTACTGTACAGCAGAGTGACTTTTTTTTTTTACACAACAATATATTGTACAATCTTTACAGTTGATGCACAATAAATGTCATCATTTAAAATAAGTATAGGTAGGTACCTATTTATTTGAATGGGAATATTGTATAAGCTGCAGATAAATTATATTATAAACACATAATTATTATAGGATATATTTTGTATATACCTATCTATATTGTATAATATACTTATATGTATAGCAATTACTTTGATCAGCTTGTACTACTTATGACGCCAACGCGGTCTGTCGTGATTTATAAATCGGATATACGGTACCTATACCTTTACCCACCTAACCAATAACAATGCAGACGACAGACAAGTGATAAAATATAATAATTATAATATTTTAATGATAATAAATAATAACAATTAATAATAAGTAATAACAACAGTACCTATAATATTATTAACCTCGTTATATAATTATGCAAGCTACGATGGTGGCGGCAGCGATAGACGGAAAAACGCGAACATAATAATAATAATTATTATTATTACGTCGTACGCGGAACTCTTTCGCGAAAGAGCAGCGAAAAATATCCCCACGGACCGGCGCCGTCCGACCATGGGGCCCTGGTGTCGTTCACCGACACGCGTATGACGTTGTGCACACGTGTGTCCGCGCGGCCACTCCGGTCGCGCTCCGCCGTCACCCGTCCTTCTTTCTCTCGCTCCCTCGCGAGTGCACCGCTCGCGCGGACCGCGGCGTCGGTGACGGCGAAGCGGTAGTATTTTTTCCCTCCCGCCATCGCACGGCCTATACCGCCGGCACGCCGGTGCATCCACGGATGCACTTTCGCAGCGGTTGTAAATGCACTCGCCGCCGCCGATGCGAATTCGCGTTGTCAGACGCCGCCGCTGCCTGCATCGATTTTTCGCATCGCGCGTCTCGTTTAAACCGCGACTGCAGATTTTGAAATCCCGCATAGGCAGGTAAAACTCACTAACGGTACCGTTCCAGTCTTACAATAATTCTTATAAACTAGTTACCCCAAGCTGGAAAACACTATGTCGCGAATAAAACGAACTGTTTATGTTTATATCTAAACGGTTATATGAATTTTTCCAATTTTTCGTGGCTGGCTCGGATGAGGCGGTGGTCCGCGTCGTGCACATCTAAACCGTCTTATACGCTATGATAATATTATTATTATGTATTAAAAGACGTATGATATAGGTATGAACGTTGAAATAATAATTTTTTCGGTAGGGACGACGTTTCTGGAGGCCGTGGCGGGCGAATAACGAAGTGATTGCGCCCACTACGCCCGTCCCGGGCCGTCCGCCGGTGAGTGGCTTTTTTTGGCAATAGTATTTTTTTTTCGGCGTTGGCCCGGGCGGGGACGCGGCCAATGGGACGCGGGCGCATGGGCGGAACGGCGTTGCCGAAAAAAATGAACGAAAACGACGAGGGAGAGAGACAGAGTAAGAGCGAGACCGGCAGAGAGACAGAGACGGCACATAATATAACAATAATATTATATAGGTAGTTCTAGAATAATACAAACGAGTATTATATAAGACATGTAAAATAATGCGTGAATAAAATGTATCGACTATAGGTTATTATATTATTGATATGCCGGTAATGACTGACGGGTAATTATTTATTACTGATAAAACAATAATATTATTAAAATAATGGAGTACCGACCGATGGCGACCGTCGGCAACCCAAAACCGTCATAAGATTGCCGTTGTTATTATTATTATTATTACTTTTCCCGTAGTGGTTCCGTCGGTGTCGTTTGTCCGCGGACACCCGCTGTCAAAACCGCGAGTAGAGCGTGTGTGGCCGGCCGCGGGCGCCGCGGAATCAGCGACCATCATGCATATACCGCGGACTGAGTACCAGGACACTATGAACCGGGTGCGCGCGTCGGGCGGCCGCCGCCCGAACTATCGGCCGCCGAGCCGTCACCGCCGCCGTCAAAAACGCCGCCGTCGGCACCACAATCAATGCCGCTGCGGTCGCTGCCCATCTCTGGACGATCAACGGACAAGTCGCGGCGGTAAGCGACGGTTCTGTACCAGGGGCGTAGCAACCGGCAGCGCTCGTTTCGCGTCGACAACGGCATCAGCGTAGCGTAGTGTGATTATTATTATTATTCTTTGGCATTGCGATCGTTATTATACGTCTTATATACTGGCTATACACGGCGCATTCCTCTTCCCCCTGTCTTATTACTTCTATATTGTTACCACGTTCTTCGCACCAACAATATTCCAATTTACATTATTACATTTTATTAATATGAATTTGTGCTATCTAACTATGCGTTGCATTCTACTATAATATATACTGCGGCCTACGAGAGTCCATAAGTCTAAACGCGTCCGTCGCTGAGCATCTGCATGTGGCCGAATAGTGGGAATGCCATAATGGTGGGAGAAAACAGACATCGCGTATTACTAAATCGATGCGCGGTCTACGTATGGACTCTCGTGGGCCGGAGTATAGGATATGTAGGATAAAATTATATACATAAAATATAGATGCCTATCAAAAAATACTAAGATATAGTATTTAGAATTTTTTTTTTAATTAAGGGGTACGTACTCAGATTATTTAACATTTCCTCAGTAATAATTACTTTATATCAGAACGGTTTGACTACAAAAACGAGAAAAATTATTGTATAGTTATAATAGTTATAAATATGATATTTTCAAAAAAAAGGTGGGCAAGCGTTCTGCTATACGCATTAAGTATCGTGTGTGTTCCTGTAAACTGTAAAGAATGTGTTAAATTTGAATTAAATTATAAAAAAAGGTGGGTAAGTGGGTGTCGCTCTGCTGTACAGTAGGTTACATGTGGGTCACTGTATAATGGATGGTATTAAATTTGAATTCAATGATATAATATCATTGTATAAGAAAAACGATTCTGAGCGGTGACGGCATGTCAGTCTATGTATAAGACATATTATATACATATATATGGTATTAAGCCAAAATTTGACCTATAATAGGTAGGTACCTATAATAAATTCCAAAATTAATCATATCAAAATATCCATTAGATACTTATAACGCGTTATACATCAACAAAAACCGTGATACTATCATAGATATATAATAGTACACTTTAGAAGTTTCAAGTATCCACGAATAATATTATTCAATCACAACAAAATAACTAAAATCGTAATTCTTGGTTTAAATATGAATTTTTGTCTAAATTTGAAATTAAAATGTCTGTAAAAAATAAGTGTGTTTAAATATTTTTTAGATTTTTTGGTTACAGTATGAATTATCTAAGAGAATCTTTGTTTTAAATTTTCAACTCTTAGTTATAAAAACTGAACATTATATAATTTTTTAATTCCAACGATTGATAATTTTCGAGATTTTGATAAATTTTGTCAAAATTCCATCTTTAAAATTTAAAGCATTTAATGCTTATAAAAAAAAATCGTGCCTATGTATTAATTAATATTTTTCAACTGATATTGTAACAATATATCAGGAGTCTTGTATTAAATTTTTACACTTTTTGGCCCAACAGATAAAACTTTATTGATATTTATAGAAAAAAAAACTAAAAAAAATTGAAATCTGTAAATGTCCATAAACAGCTCAAAAAGAGTCAAAATATTTTCAAAATTGTTTGGTGTATAGAAAATGCTAATTTAAACATTCAGTGAAATTTTCATGTATCTACAGTTGTTCGTTTTTGAATTGCAACAAAATAAAGAAATCGCTACATGAGTAATCGAGTGAATATCCAATGTTGTAAAAATTTGAATTTCAAACGATCATAAAAATTTAATTTGACTGTCCGGTAAAGATTTTTTTATTGATAAAGGTAGATAATCTTATAAGGAATCTTGTGTTTCATTTTCAAATCTTAGATTTAAAAAGAAAAATTTTTACGAATTCTTAACTCAAAATAATTTGCTAATTTTCGTGATTTTTCCATATTTTGTCAATTTTTGAACTTTAAATGCTTATAAAAAAAAAATTGTGACTAAGGATTTTTAATATTTTTCATCTGCCTTTGAAACAATATATTAGGAGCCTTCTATTAAATTTTCAAGCTTTTGCAACCAACAAATAAAATTTTATTGATATTTTTAGAAAAAAAACTAAAAAAAAATGGAAAATGAAAATTTTGACCCCCCAAAGTACCAACTAGATTCACTTTCCTATCAGAAAAGCTACTGATGAAGAAAATCCAAGCACTTTTACTGTCCTAAAACGTGATGACAGACACAAAAAAAAAAAATATAATAATAAAAAAATATAAAAACATACATCATTGTAAAACCAATACATTCATCGCTCCGCTCAGAATCTAAAATCACTGTTTACGAAAAACTATTCTGAGTGAAGACGTTCTGACATCCTACCTATATTAAAATAATATTTTAAAATTACAGAAAAATAACTAAGATCGTTATTTTTCGTTTAAATATCTAACTTGGTCCAAATTTGAAATTAAATGTCTACATAAAAAAACTACGTACAACAACAACCAAAATCGATTTATTTCAAAAACTTAACTGCGTATAAATTTCAGTTTTTCCTTAATTTGTTTTTTGTTTTTCCAGACACTTAAAAAAACTACTAGGAATTTTAAATTTTTACTTCTCGAATACAATAACAATAGTTCTCGTCAGAAAAGTTACTTCCGTTGTTAATTAAAGCATTATTTCAACTACTTATCGTGTATACAGACACAAAAAAAAATGTTTAAATCCTGAAGTCTGGTGACCATGTGACATAAACGTAGCATGCCATTCGATAATAATCGTTTCATAAATTGTATGAATCATATTTATGTATTAATAAGAAACCATTAATTGTATATACATATACCGGTATACTACCAAAAAGTCTTAGGTAAAAAAGTCCGAGTAAAAAAGTCTGTTGTTAAAATATCCTAGGTATAAAAAGTCAACTGTGAAAAAATCCGAAACATAAAAAGTCCGGTACATATATAAATATATAATTAGGTAAAAGGAAAAATGTATAATACCATGTGATGCACAATCAAACTTCCAATTAGTACCTATTAATATAAATGTTATTGTAACTAAATTATTTAAAATACATTTTTTTTAAATAGAATTTTTTTGATGACAGTTAGTTAATTAATACTCAATTTATTATATTATTTCGATTTTTTTATATGGGTAATGATACTAACTACATAATTATTATAATCATTATTTTTTTTTTTTTTAATAGGTATATTATATTTTATATGAAGATAGTTAATACTCAATTTAATTAATAAATCATTATATTATATTATGTATATTTTATTTGTGTATAATAATTTTTTCAATGTTTTTATATAGGTTATTATATTAATAATACTAATAATCATTGGATTTTTTTTTTAATAAATTATTTTAAATATTGTTATGTATATAAGTATATAACATAATATACCGGAATTTTTTACTCCGGACTTTTTAGGCTTAGGACTTATCTACGGCGGACTTTTTATTTCTCTTACGTTTTTACCCTGATTTTTTTTCCTAGGACTTTACTACTTCTGATTTTTTTTTACCACGATTCACATATACCAGTTTGAATTAGATCATTTTTACATTGAATTCGTTTCAACGGTTATAAAACAGAGCGTTAGAAAAAAAATCGGTTAGAAAAATAAAATATCTGTACCCAGCCCAAAAACATATTTATGTTAAAATAAAAACTACATATCATTGTAAAATCATTATATAAATACATTTATAATCGCTCCACTCAGAATATAGTACCTTCCTAAGGATATCAATAATAATAGGTATTATATATAATATTACGATTTAAAAAAAAAAATACCGTATAAAAAACGAGAAATAAAATATTATTATTATGACTGAGTTTGATATTAAGCAAATGTACTGTAAATTTCGGCATTATTGTCTCATGGACCATGTTAAGTTAAGTATATAGTAAGTTAAAGTTCCAAACCATGTTCATATATGAATACAATATTTCGAAATTAATTTCAAATATATGAGTGATAATTTTGAAAATGATAATGCAACGAAAATATTATTTTTGCACTTATATAACAGTAAAATAATGTATACCGCTAAATATATATTATAAACTCATGAAACGATGACTAGTAAAAAGAATAAACCAACATCGTGTAGGCATATAACGTATACCTAATATGTACATTTATGCATAATAATTTATTATCTATATAAAAAAAAAATATAAAATGTTTAACTTTTAAAAAGCGCTTATATTTACATACCCGAACTTCGAGATCGTGGGGACTTCCGATCGGAGACGAATTTATGAACTGACTTGCGGGTCATACTCGGCAGTGATGTGCACATCGTCGGACCCGAATAGTATACTGACGGACGGCAAACATGATAATAATATACTACACCCCCAGCTTGAAAAAGGATTGTGTCGACGGAGGAATTTTAGTATACGAGAAAAAAACCAACCATGGTGTATTATAGGTAAAGCCTATACATGGGTTATAAAATAATAACAATAATATATGCATGTCTGGCACGGCGTGCGCACACTAAAAGGGTCATTTTCGAGAAAATGTGGGTCGACAATATTTACTTATATATTTTTTGCTCAGCCCCGTCAATTTGTTTCAGTCTTTATGCCCTTAGCTAAATTACGTATATTATATTGTACTGTGTGCGTACCGGGTCACCGCGATATACGACAACAACGACGAAATGGTTGACCTAGATTTTTTTTTTCTGTAATTTTTTTCATACTTTTTCCGTCCCGTCGAAAGATGACAACGGTGTACCAATGTTTGTATACAATATAATATATAATGTTCCACCACGTTAAACCGTCACAGGCGAAAACCATAATGCGGCCGGTCGAAACATATAAATATATACTTAACATATATTATATACTTAATATTTGACCACTTCTATACATAATATACAAAATTATAATTTGAATATTCCCACAGGCCTGAACAGAGTTCTAAGTGTTCTAACGTTCACGACGAGGCAAGAAAATAATTTCACGGCGATGTTATTAATACTATTATTATAATAATTTTTTTGGTATTTGCATCGGCCCCCGACAGAGGGAATATAATATATACAATAATGTGTACTATATAATATGTATAATATCATAGTATTTAAACAAATAATACGTGTATAATGTATATACTATATATAGTTATAGTATTATTATTATAAATGTAGGTGGTGTAAAAATTCGCGTATACACAAGTTATATTGTCTGTGGAAAACAGTGGAAAAAAATTTTATGAACTAATTTAATGTCGTTTTAACGATGCTATATAACGAGCACTAAAGCACACATTAAATCGTTTTGCTATTTGTGGCCTGTGAATTAAGATATACACGAGTATGTACAAGTTTAATGGTTCGGCGTAAGCCACAGTCGTCTTGTTTACATAGATAGGTATATATTATTTTATTACTACAATATCAGAAAATAACACCTGTTTGAGTGAAATATGTTTTAACTGTAAATATTAACATAATATGTACTACACCTATGAGATATATGTGTGTGTAGGAAATGGTATATTATATCATTGTCACACAAATCAATAACTTATAAACACTAATACCTATATAGGTACAAGAAAAAATATAATTAGGTAGGTATAGCACAATTTTAGATTATGAGTGGACGGATGAACGTGTTTTTTTTGTGTGTATAATGACACTTTTTAAAGAACAAATAGAACACGTGATTTTAAATCAAAAAACAATATAGGTGTGTAATATACACGTATATTGTATATTATTTGAATTAAATTTATATAATCTATAATGAAACTTATCAGTTATCATACTACCAATTGAAGGGGTTAGGGGATGAAGGTGTGAACTAACAGTTTTGAAATTGAAAAGTTAACATACACTACTGCTTTTATCCACTACAATACTAATGATAAATTCTTCTTATAGCATGTAGGTAACCATAACTATTATTGGTAACCACTAAATAAACCCTTATCAAATTGTGATATAATATTTATATTTTATAACATTATAACATCCTTTTTCATGCAATAAAATGCATTTTTGAAAAAATTTCAGTCAACACCCTCATCTACTAACCCCTTCAATTTATTATCTCTACAATAATTGTTGATATTGCAGATTATTACCTATTGGTATCTAATAGGTGTATAAAATAATTATAAATTGACAATCGAGAGTAAAAGAAGCAGATTAAAACAATTATATGATTGGAACAACATCATAAAAAATGCTCTTTAATAATAAAGTATTAAAAGTTAAAACTATATGATATAATGTAATATTTTTATTTATTTTTTTTTGTTTTGAAGAATATATACAATCTATACCTATTAAAAAAATTCTCTATTTCGTTGTAAAATATGGAGATAAAATATAATATTTTTACGAGTTATTAATAACATGCAGATTATGTATGTGGTAAAGAGTATATTATTGGTTATTTTTACGTAGTGCGACCGTACTTAAGGCTAATATAATCAATAATAAATAATTATTATTGAACCAATTGTAATTCTTATCAAAATATTAAGGCAGATAAAGTAAATTTTGACTTATAACTTTTAGTAGGTACCTAGCAAAATTAATTGTATTATTACTTCGTAATTAGATTATTTTTTGGAAAATGTGATAAAATATAAACAGTTTCGAATGAATAATCGATCACTTTGATTACTCATAATCAGTAATCAGTATTATCTTGTTTGAAAATTAATTTTTAAAGACTTCAACATTTGTCAAAATTTGATACTTAAACGATAAATATAATCATCTTTCCTTTAACAATTTCAGTTATTTTGTTATTGTTATTCAAAAAATATTGAGACTTAAAACTTTTTACCATTACGTAGATTATTATTATTATTTTCCATACACAATACAATTTTCATTCATTCATTCAATCTTATTTTACACTTTTTATCCCACGAACCTATTACACCGTATAATACTATACTCGTTATTGACTTATAAGTTATTAGTAATTTTCATTATCAATAATATAATAATATGATTTAATATTGAAATAATTGTTTTATAATATATCTATACGAGGTTTTTGGCTTGAATTATAGTTAAATCTACTGTATAATATAACTATTAATTATATATACTTAATTTTTAAAATAGCAAAATAAATTACTACATTATTACGATTGTAAAAATAATAAATGATTTAATATCCTTAGAAATCAAGTCTGAAGAGGAAAATCATTTTTCATATTCAATAAAATATAAATATATATCATGATTTATGATAGGTATATCATTGAATTAAATTTTAACGTAATAGATAGGTACTGAATTGGAGGTGACCAACTGAATGATGATAAGTAGTATGTACATACGTCCTGGCTACAATCAAAATCTACATAAATACCTACAGTAAAGATAGGTAGATACTTCCTCGGTTTTATAAAAATATTTATGTTTTAAATAACTGGTTTTACAAATTGAATTATTAGAAGAAGAAAAAAGTAAAAACAACCGTGTAAAGATTTATGTGCAAAAATAACTATACCTAATATATAATAAAATATACTATTATAGGTATTAACGTATTATAAATTCCTATTAAAACGGACGCCTATATAAATCATTAATATTGCTTTCCAATTTTGTATTATTTATTTTAAAAATATTTCCTTGACATTATATATAGGCACAAGTTCCAGATAAAAATTGCAATATTCATAAACATATAGGTACTACCTATATGTAGGTAAAAGTTTATAAGCTTAAAACAAAATGATAATTTATCAAAATGTATTTATTTTTTATTTTGGTCTATAAACTATATTCTATAATATACATATTATACAATAACATTTTATATTATTCCATGATAACATATGAAGATAAGATTATGAAAACCATGTGCTGGGTGCCCGTGGGTATATAATATAATATTACCATCGGGCATATAATATAATATTTTAAACACACTACGCATGTTGTAATAGGAATATTGGAGTAAATCATTTTATTTTTGTCGCAGTGTTATCTTCGCACCATTTCTTATTTTATCTTTATAAGCGTTACGTGGCTCGTAAATTCTATCAAATTCTAATAAAAAAAAAAAAAAAAAATAGAAATTGATACATATAGTTAAGTATAGTTATGTGTAGGAATACTTTTGTAACACTTTTGTCTTATATACCGTTTTATAGAAGAGTAAAAATTACGTTCACTATAATTAGCTGTTATTTCTATACATGTTATATAGATACCTACAAGGTAATCTAATATAATTGTATAAGTATAAAATATAGATTATAATAACTGGCCCCATGCAGGGTATTAGTTATATATTATGTATAATAGGTATAATATTATATACGTCGTCATAAAGAGTTTTGCCATATTTACGTCATTGTATTATTGATTTATAAAGTAGTTTACAACTCTAAAATCTACTGCCGTTAAGATAATGCACCAAAATTAAATTCGACGAAATTAGAATACCTATATATCTACTATAATATTCAAATGCGCTTAAAAAAAATGCGCTACCTAAATTTGAGGGCATGAGCGCACGCAACATGAAAAATTAAATACGAGTATAGGTGGAATGGATAATTAGTAATTTTATATAGTCATAAGCTAGGTATATTATTTATCTATGAGTCAATGAATTAGGATAATATCTTTGATATTTCATTATAATTATTATAATAAAAAGGGACATGATTAACAAAAAAAAATTCTAATTAAAGCACGAACTGGATAGAATTGTTCAGTATTTATTTCATACATAAGTATGCATAGGATAGATTATAATATACAATATTAAAGGTAAGTAAAGGTATAGTAAGTGCTAAAAACTGCAGTAAACTTATGTAGATACCTATATGCATTATACACCAATGAGATTTTCGTTTGTATACCTATATCAACTTTATACTGTACATAAATACATTTTTAAGGCAGCATATTTGGGCCGATGCAGATCTGGAAACATATTGCGATGCTGCTGTATTTTTTTTTTATAAGACACACCTTAAGATTAAATATGTATAAAAATACCCTGTAAATATAAATATGTAAATTGCGCTGCATATTATATATAGGTATACTCGTATAGGTAAAGGTCCAGTCAGGTTACGTACTTATAGGTATATTCCTATATCTAACTATAACTATTAGTCTATTACAATTTACATGTTTATACACAATATAGGTACAAGCGTGTTAAACGTAACGCGGATTCGCATTAATTTAGTGGGTTAGGAATCTTCGAGAGACGAAAAACCACAAAAGACCCGTATTTAATCACAGTACATAATAATTAGTATAAATGATATAGGTAATAAATAATAATATGTTCCTCTATTGGCAAAACAAATTAACACCGCGAGCGCTGTTGATGCCTGTCGTGTTGGTGATTAAGGAAATTCCCCATGATTTCCTACTTCCGGAGTCGGGATACTATTATCAGCTTGTATGTATTTTTCCGACATTTCGTATTCGTTTTGGCGTTTTGCTTTTAGTAAAGTGTATTTAAAAATATTAGTAGAAATTGTACTCATCAACGTGTACCAGCTATACCAGCGGGTAAAGTTTCAATAACGAAATTAATTTATTAGAAAAAGTAAAATAACTAATAATATAAAATTATATGTAGATATCCCGTAATGGAAGATATAAATTGTTTCCACCAGAACGCGTTTTGTTAATTCGCTTCCCAAATACACAATGCGTATTATTATACCTGCACTGCAGCCAGTCTGCAGGTGAAGCGTACCTATAATATGCAATGAATTATAATATTTTGTTTATTATAATATTCCTCGATGGTTGTCGAAATTCGGTGTTTTTCAATAACTAATATGAATGTTTGGTTATTTAGGATTTAAGAGTGGTAATCTATATAATTACCTACGAAGTCCGCTTTAAGCCTATACTCGTATAGTCGTATATTGTTCATTGGCTTGTATATATAGGTATAGGTAATGTTTAGTTGCTGATTCAAGACCCTTTTAGTCGCTTTACACGAGCTACACCTACACTAGCTGGCTTGTTAATAAAAGAGAAGTAAAATTGATTTTTTTGAAATCGGTTTTGATATTTATTTAGTTTATACTATACTAACCGATCTATAACAAATATAACTTAAATAAGGTATACTTATATTATATAGGTACCCTATAATACTATGGATATTTTATAATTTTTTTAAATTATTTCAATGGAACGTAGGTTAAATTTATGTATTTTTTTATTGCGTTACTATAGGTATTGATTAGTCGATTATCGACTTATATGAATTTGGTAAATCGTGTTTCAAGATAAAAATGAAAAATTGTTGTTATCACCCATTTATAATGAAACATGCATACAGACATTCGCTACACTATTATAGTGGTAGTGGTGCCGATACCTTTAGAGTTTAGGCCATCGCGTCGTCGACACGTGTTGCTGCGAGGAGTCTGTGGAGAGAAAACGATAATATGGAAACCCCGTCGATCGAGTGACTGAGATCATTGTACGGGTGACACCATCATCATCGCCATGTTTGTTACGCCGCCTCTTTCCCGGTCCCATCATTATTAATCCTGCAGTCCTGCCAGACTCTCTGTTGTTAGTATACAATACATATATATTAGCGGCTCTGGTCGGGAATTATAGTAACAATTTAAACTTTTTAAACCATGCGCCGACTAAAGTCGTAAAGACCAAAGTTTTGGGGGAATTGGGATGATAATATATATGTGTATGTTATAAATTAAGAAAATTATAAAGAATCTTTACTATATTATAATATACAAAATATAAAATATTGTATTGATACGGGACAACCGCGACAGCCCTATAATTATTTTTAATTGAATAAAATATGTGTATATTACCTACACCTGTTGTAAGGCTGTACCTATTTTATACGTAATATGGCTGTACAATGTATAGAATTTTCTACCTAGGTATCTATAATGCTATACCCATTCGTAAATATTATAGGTAGCACTAATTATTGTTGTGTTTGGAGGAATTAGGGAGTTGGGTCGAAACGGGAAACAAACGGTCGAGTTGATCGAAAAAAGGGTGAAAAAAATTCTTGGCAAAAAGAAAAAAAATCTCCGTTCGCAAAACAAATCGCCCGTCGTCGCTTCTATTACCCTATATTATGCCTCGGGTGTAGGATATACTACAATATACGCGTATAAACATTTTACACACGATCGTATGTATGTATAATATATATATATATTAATGTTTTTATGCGTAATGCCATTACGCACTTTATGGGCCCATAACGTTCTCACGTACTCCTGTCCGCCGTATTTTTATGATTTCACTTTCGATGTACGACAATAATTAGCTGACCCCAGCTATAACGGGCCCGGAGGCTGATTTATTATATACGACGGCCAGATATCCCTTTTTAAGTGCGGCGTTTAACTTAAGTACTTGCGTATATATTTATAAATATTATATTATACTCACACACTTATACATGCACAACAGTATATATAGAACTATATTGGCGCGAGGCGCTTATAACTATATAGGTACTATATACCTATACGTTTATGTAAAATATTATATATAATATGTGATAGGTATACTTGTATAAGAGTCATAGGTAGATCGATAGAAATCCCTATATATATATAATATTATTTTAAATATCTTATTGCTGTACAGATGTATAATAGTGTACATAATTATAATTATACAACTCGATTGCTGATGTATATATAGTAATAAAATAAATGTGTAATACGTTATACCTTTATAATATAGGTATGTATATAAGGCCATAAGGGTATACCTACATTTTTAGTATGCTATAATTAACACGCCAAAAATACCTGTAAGTAAAAGGTCGATCTTATATCTTAATTTTCATTTAAAATATGGAAATACCTATAAGAAAATATGGATTTGACGAAAATATTCTCTTTATATATTAGGTCTATATTATATTGTCTATATATTATATTCGTATATAATATATATTAAGTATAGATGTCCTATTTTTGACGAGGTAAGAAGGTACCTATATTATATGAGTTGGAACTGTATAACATAAAATAAAAACAATTTTACTTATTGGTGTATTATATTGAAAGAATATATGAATTAAAAAAGTTATTTTTAATATTGTGATATATGGTCAACATACAGGTAAGAGTGGGAATCCATAACCACTTTATTGGGTCTATCTTAACCACCACTGAGGTATAAGTAATATATAACAAATGGAATTTTATATTCTGTATAGAATAATAATCAAGAAAATGATCATATAATTGTATCTTTTCCCCCATCAATAGACAGCCCGTAAAATAGTTATTTTCACAACTATATAGAGCTAGAATTGGCCATACACATCTCCCCCATTCTTTCCTATTCAACCATGAAGATCATCCAACCTGTTATCTATCTCATCTATGTGACCTACCACTGACGATCTCGAACAACCCACACTCCACTGTGCCAAGTAAAACAATGAACGAAGCATATTAAACCACCCCTCCAACATCGAAGAAGCGCTTGGGGAGATCTACATACCGATGCAATCTTCAACTTTTTTAATCCCATCAAACTACACAACAGATTATAAACAATATTTAAATAACCTAATTTCTTTCAACTTATCAATGTAAACCTTTGCAGGCTAATGACTTCCGTTGTCAAAGCCTTTATTCTTATAATAAAAAAAAAATTTTATATATTTATACAATATTAAACTCCTAGTACCTTTATACTATTGGACTAAATAATATGTAGGATAATATATCCCCGTTGTCTGGTGAATTGTAATAAATATAACAATTAATTTTATCATATTAATATGGTCTAAATATACAGCTCGACGTTATCAGAAAAGTCCGTATACCAGTATATAAGTATATAACCTATAGGTATCTATCGGTTTTCCTATAGCAACTATGTAGTTTGTAATAATGAATTTGTATACAATATAATATGATAGGTATTATATAATGTGTTTTTCTCTTGAATAGTTTAATACTTTCGTTCAATAATTATATATTTTATTATATATTATATTGGTACCTATAACACGTGATGGTAGGTATAATAATATATTAATATATACCTACCTATGTATAATTTACGGATTATAATATAATATTATGCATTCTAATGACATTCGATTAAAAATATATTTAAGACTATCTAATTTATGTCCTAGTGTCATAATTTATTTGTGTCGAGATTTTTCGACGCGATAGTTCACGTTTTTCTTTTTATCGTTAAACACGCCTTATATATAATATGATACGCGTAGCTATTTATGCATATATTAGACATATAGATTCTACTGTGGGTATATGTAATAATAATATTATACAAAAATATTTATTTTTTTTAATTTAAAATAAAAACTGGAAATCCGTAAATTTTTATGAACCCACAGTCGATGATAATACATAAAAGTCGTATAAAATATTACATATATACATACATTTATGTGTATATATTATATTATATTAATACAGATTTGCTCGTCCTCGCATATATGTACCTACCCGATACGTTTATGTATACATCTACGCCTTTATATAATATGGAAAAACTAAAACTATTATATTATAATATGTATATATAATACACGCACGTGCGTGTATATTTTTTATCGTTAAACATCTCTATGGGTCCAACGTCTTGTTATCGAGATAATAATATGTTAATTAACCTTCATATTATATTGTTCAGGATTTCCCACGTGTCACCCAACTTTACGACGATCTCTTTAATATGCACCTATAATATAATTTACAAAAAAAAACCAACTTCACTACATCTTCTCTGTGGAACGTGCCATAATATATATACACACACATTATAGGTGCATATATTATAATACAACATATAGGAGAATATGGTCGTGATACTCGAGTAGGTATATATGGCTTTGGGACGAAACAAGCGACTCTAATTGTGTATATGATACTTAAATTCACACCGAATACATTTTGAATATATTAATGAATCCGGTGCAGGATTGTCGTCGCCCATATGTGCGTGTACTGCTGCATATGTCGCCCATTACGAGTATATTATATACCTGTATAGGCATTGGTTTTGGTATATATATACCTACTCGCTTCATGTAAGTGTATTTTTTTTTAACGCCGCTGAAATTAAATGACTTATATTCGTATGCCGTATATATATATATATATTTTATATTATAATAATTTATACAAGGAGGAAAAACAAATTAAACGAAATATCGTTTAACGGTTAACACGCACTCAAACATATTATACGAGCGTGGCGTGATGTGTGTGTGGTGCCTACGTGTAGGACTTGCACGGTATACGAGATGCACAACTCGGGTGGTACCTATGTATAATACGATGTAGTACGGACTATACGTGTAATAATGTGTGTGTGTGTGTGTGTGTGTGTGTGTGTGTGTGTGTTTGTGTGTAGGTATATTTATAATATATTATTTGGTAGGGATGAACGGAGAAAGCGAGTTGGCGGGGTGGACATGAGTGGGGATACGCAGTATGTATATATGTAGGTGATAAAGGACCCGAATGAATAAAACCGTAAGATTTATACGCGACGGACAAGTTTTACAATTTTTTTTCTTTTTACGCTCGGACGACTAGCGCATGTCAAAAGTGTCAAATAAAATTTGATTTTTATATTCACCGTTTGTTCGCATTATTATAATATTAATAATACACATTATACATAATATATATAAACGTACGAAAATAACACGCTTATGTATTGCAGCAGCAGTGACGATGTATATTATGTTATATAAAAGGCTGTGTGTGTTATATCGAATGTATGATTTCCCGTATGATTATAATGATCATCATAATTCTATTGAGATGACCGAAGAGTATATCTATATATGAAAGTATCGCGTCGTCGTTTATTATTATAATTATTCGAGATATACACAGTAAGGGCAAAGGGGTATGAATAGTCTTGAAAAAATCTATGAATATATGTACTTTTGTTCCAATAATATGGTTTAATGAGCGGTTTGAGATGAAATAAGCCTATTATCAATATTGTAGAAGAGAAGTTAATCTATGTCTGTATACAAGTCAGTTTTCGATACTTAAATTACTAAACTCAATAATTCAAATTCAAAAAGTAAAATATGACAAGTTATAGAGTTAAATATTGGACATTGAAAATAAAATATCGAAAATCGACTCCTATACAAACCTAGATAAAATTCTTCTCTTCAATTTGTATAAAAGGTGTTCATACTGTAATGTCACTCAGTAAGTTATATTATTGAAAATACGAAACTAAGTTCCAGTGTTTCACTAAAATTCACATTTGTATTTAGAGGGTAAAATGTTGCTTTACTGACATATGCGTGCACGTGCGGGTGTGCTCCACTGTTTATTTTATACACAGTCACTCACACTAATAATCACTTACTACGCACACATTTACACGACCCGCCACCCGCATGCCCATAAATAGAATATTGCCTATATTGAACTCCTTAGAAACGGTCGGTATAATACCCCTTAAGTATAATATTTTATAAGTTTACAAATAGAACTCAATACACCGGGTGAAGATTTCTCCACACACATTTCCATTTTAAAATATATTCAATTCTAATATAAATGAATTTTTTAAGACGAAAAATAATTAGTGAAAATTGTTGTATATTTTCTGTTTATTCATATATTGTTATATTTTATTATAAAAAAAATATCGTTTATCAAATCTGATATGGATTTTTCTTTGATGTATGCTTATTGTTTTTCTTTAGCAGTATTGATGTAGAGGAAAATAAGAATACTAATTAAATAGAAATAACTCTAATACCATAGGTACATATTATGTAGATACAGTCATATTGTGCATTACTCAGGTACCTGTATAGTAGTACCTATTTCATAATATTAGCTCTGTAACAACTTACAACTTTTTACTCATAATTCACTTTAAAACAATAATTTAATATAAAATAACATTATGTATTTATTAAATCCATGATTTACGCACATATTAATAATATGGTACAGATAAAATATGTTAAGGTCATCAAATAATAACTATACTCATAATCATTGAACAACGCCACGTTTATAATAGGTTATACACATGATGGGATATACCGCATGATGCGTCAATATTTTCGATTCGTCGAGTCTCAAATATATCATAATATAAAATGTTATAATATAATCACTTCGGTTTACGTGTTGACGTATAAACCACTACCAATGAATTGGTCTGTAAAAACTCTTTATAACTCATAAACGCACATAAGCAACATAATTGTGCATATAAACATTAAATAAAAAAGAAATAAATCATGGCTATACACCTAATTACCTATAATAGGCACCTACTATAATATTATAACTTAACAGTAGGTAGTTAATTCAAATTCACTACTGAACTACTCCTATATTAAAATATATGAGAGTTAACACATTTATGTTTTATCGTTTGTCTTCATACTAAAATTGTGTAATATGCATAGGTTATTATTTTTTTATTATAATATATTTATATATTTAATTATTTGGAAAATAACCGGTCGTTTACATATTACCTATAGTTTAATGCAAAGGTGGGTAATTAACTAGTTAAAATATGGTACATTTTTTAAAAAGTTTTTAACCAAATAATTTGTTATTCTAACTAACTAACTAATTAACTTTATACCTTAACTATATAGTTAAAGCCTTAAAGGTATCCATTATATTAATTAGGCCATTTATCGTTAACTTTAAAGTTAATGCAAAAATTAAAATCATGTTTTTACATAATATAACACCTTAGCTGGTAAATCACAATATATAACTTATTAGTACATAAATTAAGTGTTTGTTTGATCATGCTGATTTTAAATTAAAAAAAATTAATTAATATGCATTGATTTAATAATTAATTTGACACAAGAGTGTATTTTCCGAAATAATTACAGCTTATTATAATATTATGCAAAAGCAATATATCAATAGTTGTATACAACATTAAACAAATTTTGTTATAACATTTTTAAAGGGATTATATAATACCTGCACGTGTTGTCACGTTTCTGGTCTTATAATTGACGAGTATTATGCATTTGAAAAAGTAAATTACTTAAGTCGGTACTTAAACCCCCTCTCCCCCCTCAAGTATCAACTAGATTTGCTTTCCTACCAGAAAATATATTAAAGTAGAAAATGGAAGTATTAGTATTATAAGGTGAATGTAAGACTAAGATTTGTTATCCGCATGATATCTCACAAGTATGCGTAACAATTGCATTTTAACACAAATTTGTAGTACATTTAATTGGAAAAAAATAACTTAAAATTCATAACCTTTTTATATATAACATAACTAAACACTTTTATATTATAAAATACAACACATATTGTATATCATAGACGGATACACATCACTATGGACGACCATAAATAAATAATATAACTATAACCTAATATGTGTATAGCATAAAGTAAAATATTTTTATATTTTATAATTTCATATTACAAAACAGTACGAGACTGCATCTTGATCTGTATATATTAGGCCTACATCAGAAGACAATTTAAACGTGAAAATGAATTTGGCAGAAGCTCCATTACCGACTGTTGAACATTTAGAAGATTGATTGCAGATAACAGGCGTTTCTGCAGATACATGCAGAACATATTTTATTGTTAAGCCACTATAATATAATATAATGTCGTGAATTCCATCGGGGTAAACGCGTTTAATGACAAAAATACTCGCCGACGACCTTAAACTACGACAAGCCTTTTGATTCGGTTCCAAGCGATGTAAATTAAACTGAAGCACAAACGCGTGCATATATAATAGAGATAATGTATGGAAAGCATTAGATGGTGTCTGGTGGTACATTGAATGGACTGTGTCCAACTGCAGCGTATACAATCGCCGACGTTTGAATGAATTTTATTCGAATTTTTTCCATGCGTTTAAGGTGGGCGAGGGCAGGACAAATAAATATACGACGGAAGTGCTGCCAAAGCGTTACTTAGTTTATCTATTTATTATAATCAGAACAGTATAATATATAATAAATATAAACTTACTTATATACAGGAATGGCATGTTCATTAATATATTATGTATATTTGATAAGTGAAAGGAAAATTACATTAGAAAATGTATTCAAACGTTAATTTTTTGTTTAAATAAAACAAAAAAAAGGGCTTCTAATTGTTAACTGGTATCGATTGATTTTAAAGTTTATGTATGAGTTGAAAAATGACTATATAATGTAATATACATCGGGTATATGTCTATTAGGTACGAAAATACGGACAATTCTATCTTGATTGCGGTCACTGTACAAAGTTTAGATATACATATATAATATTATAACCAACCTAAATTTTAAAGTCGGGCACACATCGTCGGCGGTGAAATAAGTCGTGGAAGTCGCTGACGGCCTCCGGTGATATAAAATATATATAATATAATAGAAGGGCGTAAAAACGTGTCCGACACGAGATTCGAGTCACGTATTTTCGTGAAAAGGTGACGGTCGCCGCGATTTTACGGCCAAAGTCGTCTCACGAGTGCGACCGCTCCACACATATATATTTATTCTTGGCGAGAGACTTTATTTTTGACATCTGAAAGCTTTTCGCTGTAGTTTGGAAGTTATATATATATATATATATGAATGAGCTCGTGTGTGCGTGAACCTCGTCTCACTCGAATACACTCGACACGTGTATCCACGTATATATAACTAAACGTATACAGGGATTCAAAAATATGGAAACTTATGTATCCTATTGTAACTAATTGTATGTGCATGTCAATTTTGTCAGTTTTCAAATACCACGCAGTATGTATAGGTGTAGTTATTCGCACTCAGTCGTAATAAAATATACGAAATTCTATATTTTCTATATTTTTATTATTTTCCCATAATTATACGAAATCTTTTTTGCAGAGTTTCGTTTATACTTTCCGGAACATTTGTGTACGGAAAACAAATATATTATAGGGTTGCAGGGTTTAAGTCATGCCTCACCCCAATTCGAGTGTTCATACATATATATATATGTACATAAATATAGCGATGAAAAAATATATCGAATGCATCATCCCCTAGTCTACTATAATATAATATATACATACGAAGGGGGGAGTACGTTGCTGCTGTAACGAGAGAGATATATATTTAGAAAAAAAGCAAACACGCATCATATCATAATACTTTTAAAAAATATCATCCCCCTCGCGACGGATGATCGTAAACACAGACGCCGGCCGTGGTGGTTTATAAGCGCGTGTAGTACAATTTTTCCAGGACGATGGCACACGTACGTTTATAAATATCATATCATATATATATATATATATGTGCGTATATGTAAAAGTCGAAGACAACAATAGTTTATCATATAGTTATACATATATTATATATGCATTCAAGTTTAAAATTCGTGTGCACAAGTGTGTGTGTGTGTGTGTGTGTGTGTGTGTGTGGGTGTGTTATGACATTTGGATTCAGGCCGCGTAAAAAGCTAAAAGAGATTTTATGACGTATATAATGTTATACATTATTATAATATATAAGTATATTATATTTGTCTACGCGAGTAGCACAGCGATATAATATATTCTCATGAAGATATTCAGTTCGGTGTTTTTATCAATTTTTATCATGATTAAGAGGCTGTGTGTACATGCTTTGCGAATGTATAAACTTTTTTTTGCATAATTCTCATTTATAATATTAATATATAATATAGAGTCACATGGTATATTATAATTTATAACTATAAATAATGTAACGCGCCTATATATATACACACATACATACTCCGTCAATATATTATAATATATGTATGCGATCATGAGGGACATTCATTTTTTATTTTGTTTTTTTACACTCGATTGCAGATGCGAAAATCCGTTTGATCTAATATTACTATGCTGCGTGATAAAATATTTATATTATTTTAGAGAAAAAAATTGTCATTCGTTTTCCCCTTTTCGTCAATCACGATCGTAAATATTATATATTTAAAACATCATGCCTGATTTGTATCGATTTATTTAGATTGATTCTACGATTCGTAATATCACGTTGAAAACATATAATATTGTTTCAAAAAATCTGAGGACTCAAATCGTATATTATGGTATCTATACAAATACAATAATAAAGGGACCAGCTCAAGTCTAAAACTTAGTTTTAAATAAAAAGTGTAATCATTATAATTAGATGTGTATATAGGTACAGAAAAATGCATTTGAATTTATTAAACATATTGCGTTATAAACCACACACTAACTACGATTTAAGTTACATTTATTGATTCCGTTGTTAAAGTCACTGTTATTTAATTGTAAGTTGTAACTAATTCGTTTTTATAATCTTTGACCATAAATAAAAGTGTATATATTAAACAGTAAATATATAAATAATAAATCTTAAGTTTATATTATTTTTTGGTTTTTTATTTATTCAATAGGCAGGTACATAAATTATGCATAAATTATAATCAAAACGCACTTTTAACACGCCACAGAATGAAATATCACTGTTACTACCCACCTACATAATTAAATTGAAATTTTAGTATTGTTGGTCATTGCGTGTTCATTAGATTAATTCGGGGTTTTCAGTTGAAAAGCCCGATTTATAATATTTTGATTTGGCTATGTTTATAATAAACGTATGAAATCGACCATATTGTAATTATTGTTATAAACTATAGTATATACCGAGGATTTAGTATATTATTATATTATTATATAGTACCATATTGTTATTACATTATATGTTTATCGTATAGAAAGCGCCATCTATGCGTAATAGAAAAACATCGTTTCGAATTTTCAAAGAGGAATAATTAATTCTCCGACCTACTTACATGCCCTTTCTACGAATAAAGAACTTTAAAAAGCGGTGTAAAAACTGCTACTTGTACATATGTATTACAAAAAAAAATAAACTTTCGAATCACACAACAATTCTAGAACCGATAACAATACTGTGTAAATCAAATAAAGAATAATATTATGTGGCTCACCAAAATTCGAATGACATCGTACTCGATCGACCCTCTCGTTCACCTATGCCGCCCTCTATGTTTTGTCAGCGGCTTGAATTCACCCTCGTCGAGTGACCTCTAGACGACGAATGGACAAAGTGCACCGAATGTATCTGTAAACAATATACGATTTGATCAGTACAAGTTTATCGTGCGATTACTTAATATTTGCAATATTATTTTCATTAATCACAGTTTTTATTGTTTTGCAGGCGCACGATAGGCAACTCAAAAAGCGTTCCAATTTCTAATACGACGAGAAGTGCGAATTCCGTACCCCTAGTGCCATCTGGTGTAGCGGTGTACTCTTAATACAGATTTATTTTCCAACGCCCGAGTAGTTCAATTTCGAAATTTGTCTTACGAATATTATAGTTTATAATACGTGTCTATCTAGTCTTATGAGTATAATATTGTATTATAACATACAATGTATGGTTTTAAAAACAATATATTTAATTTAAGAATAATTATTTAGATTTCTCTTTTGCAAGACACAAATATTTTTAACCCCAACTACTAATCTTTTTTTGTTAGGTTGTCTTAAGTTCTGAAAAAGTGATGAAGAGAAATATTTGTTTCCACAACTCGCATCGTTGATCTACCTTGATGATATCGGAAATTTTATTAGTATTTTGATAACGAAACCAGTGTCTGAAATCGTTATGTTATAATATTGACCTGACAAATTTATTCGTCCACAAGTATGCAGCCTAGGTTCACATGCAGTCACACATTTACATGGTGGTGAATCCACTTGACATTTAAAAAAAAAAAACATTTTTCATAGATAAGTGTTTTTAAAATGCTGAACAATTGAACAAAAAATGATCAAAACGTCATAATATAAAAATAATAAATAATAATTAATGTTCAAATGCACATTGTTGGTTCTTAGAAAATAAACACTGGGTAAGTATTTTAAATGTATACACTACACAATAATATCATATTATATTACTTATATTAAAATGACCTGAAGTGAAAGAATTTGAATTATATTATGTCTTTTAAAAGTTTCTGTTTTATATATTCATTAGTAAGTACCTACTTGTGCGGTCCTATATCTGCCATCCCGAGAGTTACTTACTTTAAATATAAATAATGTACAATGGTTATAGGTAGGTACTATAATCATAATAACTATAGCCTTACTATAACCGAACGTGTAATGGTAGACTAAATGTGGTGGCTTGATTGGCATATGTCATCGGAATATAACAATTATGCCAGATGAAGTAATTTATTATATTATTTATTATTGAATTATAGTTATTTTAATAGTTCACCCACTGAGTTATTGTACTATAATAACTTCCTCTTGATGTGACATCTCTATTTTGTGTAAATAGTCTGATTTCAGTGTTGAGTTGATCAAAAGATAAACTAAATGTATCGAAAATAGTTTGTATATGTTTTCTTACTATTTCTAGTTTTAATGAGTTACCAAAACTATAGCAATTCAATATAATGTATCTTGACTAAAACGAACTTTGATACCATTTAAAATGTTACCAATAACACTGTTATACACAGTTATCTTAATTTCTTCTTTTTTATTTTCAAAAAAATTTTGGGATTGATGTTCATAATCTACTTTGGTTGATACAATGATACTTAACGCCTTTTTACTTCAGGTATGGGTACATTAATTTTAGTACAAGCCATTTTAGTTTCATCAAAAATGTTTGTATTAAATGTTTCGTTTTATCTCATCGTTTGAAGAGAGTTTTGCAAAGCAGTGATTAGTATAACTGCTGTATGTAAATCCAAGTTAGGTGATTATAATGTGACACTAACTTTGTTTTCTAAATTTAGAATAGGGCTTAACATACACATAGCAAAAACAAATTTAAAAGTTGATAATTAGTGGCCAGAACCTATGTTCTAAATTAAATATGACAGGTATATTATCATGGTGTATATTAAAGTTGCCCAATTAACGCGAATTAATACAGAGTGTTTATAATAATATTGGTGTATACACTTTAAACTAACAAGTATTTATATAATATTTATATTAATTATTAGGTACGACTACATCTTACACCTTAAAATGGTTTTTTTAAAAATCGATGGTAGATATTATTGTTTTTATCGAAACCTATCGTCCTGCAGATTTTTATAATATCTGGCTAAAGCACAAAGTAAGTTTATTGGTTACACATCACTATTATAGTGGAAGACCATAAAAAAAACATTATAATATGAACTGATTTTTTATTTTGTACCAAAGTGATATAAAATAAATATTAGGACGTTTACTTACATTTTATACGTTAACTGTATGATATTGCATGTTTGGTCGGAATATTATTAGATATATAATGAATTACTAATTATGAATTTAACACTTGGAAAAATAATACAAATCCATACCGAACTTCAAAAAATATTAAGGGACCAGGTACATAAAAACACAAAGGATTTAACGGTAATAAGATATAACTTTAAAAATTGCGAAGCCTACCATTAATATATTTTAGTACAAATCGTGACCCTCAAACACCTGCAGATGAAAGAACAGTCGACTTAAAAGACAAAATGGAAAGCTACATTATAAACATGGACCAATTTAACACGAGACTTAATTACCTATATAGAGAGTAATAATAAAATAAAATAAAATGTTCATAAAGATTATTTTTGCTTCAGTTATTCTTTCGTTTGGGAAATGTTGAGTGGCACTGGTGTGACGTGGTGGTTTACTAACGTGTTCTGAGGTTAAGCATCGGCTGGTATCACTATTCACTAGTTCCCGGTACATTTTCAGGATTTGTTCCAGCACAACCCCCATACACTGTGACCACCGTATCCTGCACCGGCACCACCTGTGTTTGATAAGTGATAACACTGTTTATTTCAAGTGTGCCGTTGTTTTGGTTCTCACTTGTCGTTTGGCCGGAGCGAGCCTGGTCTCAATTGAGGCCTCCGTCGCATTCTGTTTTTGTCTCGTCACCCCACCTAGCCGTAAGTCTGTGGTTCCAAAACAGCCTGCGGAAGCCTAACCCGTCATTTCTGTTGTTTCCTACTGGAATTTTTTTAATTGTTAAGAAATTGCCTATACAAAACGCCCTAAAAGCAGTTCAAGGTACAATATTGTACGCCTTACACTATAAACTTTTACACGCTCGAATCGTGGACCTGTCTAGTCGCTTATAATCCGGTGGGTGAACTAGTATATAATAATATTAAAGTCAATTACCAATATATTTTGTCTTTTTGATTACCTATGTAAAAATAAAATATGAATCTTGTAAAATAATAATCACTTAACATAAAATATATGGTTTTTTACAAATAGAGTAGATACCTATTAAGTTAGTTATTTGCCAACCTAATTAATACGTTGGTATATACCCATATGTATATAAATTATAATATTTAATGTATACACATATTATTTGGTGATGTAATTGGCCGGGTAAAAATGGAAAAAGTGCGCAATCATACAGAAGCAAAGCCAAACGTCTTCAAAAAACCCTAAGTCTTGTTACCGGATAAATATTACACCTCGTAATGGAACGATTTAAACTCTTTGAGCATATCGCATGCATATAATAATATAATAGCAGTTATTGTCTCTTTCGTTTACAATCTTGACGAGTATAATGCATCATATTATATGTATATAAACACCGGATGCCTAAATAATATTATATATATCATATTGTGTATATATCCGTCTAGGTCACAGTACCGTGTTTCTTTTGAAGTCTACCGAGGGTGGGTTTTTATTCGACGTTTTATTGAACCTTACTGAGTGTAAACACACAACACTGGCACCATATTATACTTACAAGATTTTTTTCTCCCTTTTTTTTTGCTCTAGTTATATCGTTATATCAGGGTCGGCCTCTGGCGGCTGCAGTAGGTATAAGGATCAGAATATTATACTATGTCCAGTGGATGCATATTATTATTATGTATACAATTATATTATATGTATATTATATAGGTACCTAGATGCGCCGATTACGAAATTTTGAAAACACAATGAGACGACTGTTTACCCTTTCGATTTTACGACTGTTCACGTATTCAAGGTCACAAGCACAACGAAAATATTTCCCAAACGTGGTTAACGATCTCAAATATCACAATAATCGTGCATATGTTATTATAATATAGCACCGTCACCGTCACCACGTAGCTCCAGGGTATCACTGTTGAAGAATATAGTTCTAAATCTGCAGTAAATAATATATGGTGCCTATACATACCACGATTATAAGTGATTATAATAACAATAATTATGGGAGCGTATGATATTATTATTATTATTTTTATGATATCTTACTTCACGAAACTCTACGAAATACTAAACATTTATTATATATAATATACACATCTTTATTGTTGTTTTACATATTATATACACATCTATAAACGCGCGTGACCATCAAGAAAAAACAAGTGATTATATTTTTATGTGAGTGAATACCATCGTTATTCGAGAAAAACAAGAATAGGGGGGCATGAAATGATGCTGCCATAATCCTCTCTTCCCCTATTACCTCTGCCACCCTAAATACGCCACTGGAACGATGGGTGTAACGATTTATCAATATTTTTCCACACAATTAATCTTTTCCTTTTAAAAATCAAAAACTGTAGTCTGTGTTACATATTTTACTTGCATCATTTTGATAATGATTTTACTCAAATTCAATAAATATAGGTATTTAGGTACCTATGTACTTAGATAATACTTCTCATAGTAAAATAAAACAACTTTAAATATGCCTACCTAATTGGTTTTGAACAACATAATGTTTGTTAAGTTTAGTTTCAATTTGTATTAACATTTAACAAATTAAATACTCTTAAGAAGATAAGTTTAATTTTTTTAAATTAAATATCTGAAAATGTTATCTAGTAATTAAAATATATTATAAATTATAATAAACGTTGACTCGTTGTATTGTGTTTTGATAATCTGATCTTAAAATATAAACTCTGAAGTATAGCTAGGTATAGATAATATTTATATTATTATGTATACTGTCTGTATAATAGTAATAAAATTGACACTGATAATGGTGCCTAATATTATATTATATTATAAATTATAATATATAATATAAAATGTATAGCTGCAGTAATCGTCATCTGCGGTTAGTATACAAAAGACGAAACACACCATGGTTTTCATAGGTAATATCACGCAGTGGAACCGAAATTTTAAAATATTGGTCAAGCGAAATCAAAATCAACGGTCTTCTTAATATTAAGTCTAGCCTTTAGTGATAAATAAATAAATAATAAACCTATTGGGTATTATTTGGAATAATTTTAATTTGTTCAGAGTTGTTCAGATTTCAGTATGCCTAATTGTATTATACGACTTTAACATGTATGATGCCTATACATATAATGTATAAATCTATATATTAATCTATATATAACTATATATATAAATGGTGTGAAAAATATATAGTAATTCATCAATTGAGAACGGCTGGGCCAATTTTGATGACATTTTTTGTGAGTGTTTGAGTAGTTCGTGGATGGTTTGGATTCACAATTGGGCCCGGTAGGTCCGACCCAAGGAAGTGGTCAAACAAGAATTTTAAGATTTACGATGAAAATGTTTGCTTATTAATGGTTGCTATTGCCTATTGGTTATGGAAAAAATGATTAGAAGAAATTAGAATTTCTTATTTTATTGGTTGCCATTGGTTATTGGGCAGCGGGTACAACAGACTGTATATATAAGCATGCATTAAATCAAATTTTCGCAAATTGCCTAAAAAAGGTAATATGATTTAACTTTCAAAAACTGCAAAGCATACTATTAATATATTTAAGTACAAATCTCACAAAATATATTATGGCTAATTTACTAATATATGTACAATAATATGTACGTATGCATAGAACGTAGTTATATAATATAATATATTTAAACCGACATTTAATTAACCCAACATCCAACAATAGTTTATGGAATACTGGCTATCAAGATTACCTATACTTTATATTTTATGACTCCTTGGAATTTTTTCATACTATTTTAAAGTAATACATACTTTCTATTAAATTACATTATTATTGTTTTTGAACACAAAATGTAAATAAAGCGGGTAAGTGGATGTCGCTCTGCTGTACGGTAGGTTACAAGTGGGTCATTGTATAATGGATTGTATTAAACTTGAATTCAATGATATAATATCATTGTATAAGGAAAACGATTCTGAGGGGAGACGGTTTGTCAGTCTGGATATTTTATACTGTTATTATTTATTATATCATGTAAGTTGAATGAATATTATAATATTATAATTTTTTATTCGTTTCTATATGGTCATAACTATTTATCACTGAGAAACAAATCGTTATAAATTAAATTTCCATTTTTAGCGGTTTTTCGTAATTTTCAGTGGTTTTTCCCGTGGCATTATATAACTATTGAGAAAATCAAAAAATGACCTCTTTAAAGTACCATCTTGATCCAATTTTCTAAAAGATAAGGTACTATATGTTAAAATCGAAGCACTCTTTCTGGTAAAAATGTGGTATACAGGATATAAAAAATAAACACCATTGTAAAACCAATGGCTATTCCTCTCTCCGCTCAGAATCTAAAATATATACTAAACTGTAGTATTAAATAAATGTCTATACATAAAAAATTATCTAGAAAAATTAATAAATATAACTGAAATTTTCATCTGAGATAAACAAAAATATGACCAGTAGACCTTAATCGAGATAAGATAATAGATTATGACATTTTCATCTAGATAAGTCTCAACACTGCCTATAACAGAGCGAGCGTTTCACAAAATTTGCTCCACATGGCCTTTCAGACATTTGAGTGTAGTAAAAATTATTGCAGAGGCCATTATAAAAATAAGCTAACCTAACAATTTATAATTATAAATAATAGTAATTCGCAGACCATCTACGGTATACATGCGGACCACAGTTTAGGAAACGCTGACCCATTATATCACACGTGATTAAATCGTTGTACCCATCGTACTGCATTCATATTTCAGTATAGATAGGTACAATAATAAAAGCTTGCTGTGGGTTGTGAATTTCAGATACGTGTGTGGCAGAAGTTACACACGCGTATGGTGTTGTATAATATTATTTTATGCGTCGCCCTAACTAGGTAGGTACCTATTTTATAGACGGTCGCGATGGTTGTAAACGTACACTTTATAATATTATAATTTTTTTTTTATTATTAATTAACGGGGCATTGGGAGGTTTTTAACTGTGGGGGAAGGTACTGTAGGTTTTTGTGTTTTAGTTTAGCAGAATTTCAAATTGGGCACCCGTAGGTTTCTGCCATGCTCGGTCGGGGGATGCAACCTCTCTCTCCAGACGATGTAGAGGCCCGGAGAAAAGTGCCGCTCATGACCGAGATTCGAACCGGCGACGGTGCGCGTCGCAACCGACGCCTTAGTCCGCTCGGCCACTCCGCCCCCCTATAATATTATTATGTAGGTATATAGACATTCATCAGTGTAATTATTATGCACTGCGCAAAATGTTCGTAATAGTAAACATGTACTCGTGGTTAGTTATTTATTTCATAGATCAACAATATCGTGTTCCGATGCGCAGATTTTAATTGGCTTTGAAAAATTTCCTGACCACAGTTATAATTTATGCTGAAAAATTTATCAATTTTATATGATATTATGTGCACTGTAAACCCGCTTATTTATTGCTGTTTAAAAATTGAAATTACTAGTATTTATTTTGTACAATAGGTATATACTATTGAGATCGAATATATGAATATGTATATATTATGCATGTAAGTGTATATACTATATGCATACAATTTTAATGGCATGTTGCATAATGCTAACGTATTTATAGGTACTATAGTATCATACTATCGCTGGTATATTAATATAATTTAATTGATATAAGATGTATGTCGACTGAAATAAATATGCATATACCTGCATATATATATATATATATATATGTTTGAGCAGGGATGGTCTTAAATATTTGTAATTAATATTTTAAGGTAGGTAGGTACTAAGTATATACAAACTAAGAAACATTTTTTTTCAGAATTCGATTAAAAAAAAAAATAATTGAATCAAACAAGTTTTTACATTTTTCTCTTGTTATTCCCACATACTAATAGGTTGAAGGAATCTTACAACTGGTTAATAAACAAGTTTTAAAATGTTTGCAGCACTTAGCAATGAATAGAGCTAATTGTTTTTGAATTTATAATATAGCAAAATAAATATATAATATTATTGATTGCAGATAATTTAATCGTGTATGTGTAGTCCGTTTAAAATTTAAATATAAATTATAATATGGTAGCTATAATTGTTTTCATAACCAGGATTCCGGACAAAGATATATTGTGGTCGCGCTCATCTCTCGTCTTTCTAATAGTTGTAGCAGTATGGCAGTATTACTAGTAATTTATTAGTCAATTGTACTTAGTTATTACTAAAAACTATTAAATACTACTAATAAATAATATTGAAGTATTAATTATATATTTTGGTAATTTTTAATAACTTAAAAATCATTTAAAAGATGTATGTTGTAAAAAAAAAAAAGCAGTATCACGTATCTGCTGGTATCTTATTGTATATAGAGGTAAACATTAATGTACATCTATAGCGTGTCTTTCATCTATATAGATACTTTTTTCAAGTATTATATCCATCCTAATATGTTTGAGTACGTAGGTATATTATGGACCTTCGGTACCTATAAGCTACACTATTTGTATAAATAAACAAAATACAGTAATTTATTTACCAGAAACACCAAAATATTTTGGAAAATTGGTGGGATTTCCTGCTGCATACTTTTTATGCAGTTATTACATTCAATTTTAGAACCTATAAAATGTAATGCCCATATTAAAGATAGTTTAATCAAGTTGTATAGTTTTTTTTATACAATTAACTTTTGTAATATTTAAATTAATTAGTTATTGAAAAACAACTAGGTATTAGCTATCATAACATAATATGAACAATTGTATTTTATATAGCCAATTTTAATTATTAGATAGTATGTTTGTTTTATTAAAATTTATTTGATTATTGAGTATCAACATAAAAACAATTCTTGAAATTTAATGTTAGTTCTAAAAGTAACTATACCTAGCTAACATTAAAATTAAACTTATTTTGACACTCAATAATCAAACAAATTTGAAGGTAGGTATACTTATAGACATACACTTGTAATAAAATAATGTCTAATTTTTTTATGAACAATTTTTGGTCAAAAAGATGAAAGGTTAACCTAACCTATATGTTGTTGTAACTTTTTAGAGTAATATCCTTATTTCAATTTTTTACAAACATTTCTACTCAATTTATTCGTGCACCATATTCATTGACCATGTGATATACCTGTACATAGCCCAACAGTTAATCAAAATCCCAAGACCTTAAAAGATACTTCCCGAAGTAGTATAATATTGGTAGCGATCGTATATGGCTGGTATTTGCTCTTTATATATAATTAATGATATACGTTACAACATAGGTAATATTCAAACTCAGTTATTTAATAATATAACGTAAATGCGGCTTTACGTATTTCCACCTAATAAACAAAAATTGCATGGCAAATTTATTATTTTACGTATCAACTATACATTTTGAATAAATTAGTAAACGGTGAGTAGTTTTTGAATTATGTACCTATATTATTATTTTCCAAGTATTAATAGAAATACGTGTGAACGAAAAACAATCCATTTGTAAAACTTATGTAGGTATATATTGTATATTATGCCATTGTAAGGTTTACAGAATTTGAAATAGTAAAAACGTGATTTATACGTCAATAAAGTAATAAAAGAATCGAAGTCGTTAAATTAAAGTTATAACTCATGAAATACAATACTTATACTTACACATCTTAAATAATACTATAGTAAAACAATAATTATTATAATATATATATATACCATTATGCACTATGTAGAACGACCAATTTATAAACTATATACACAATTTCTAATAAACATATTATACAACAATTCATATCGATGGCCTGTTTGTTTTTACCATATTATATTATAGAATTGAAAATGCAGTTTAAACAATTAATATGAAATTCGGGAAAATGCTTAAATGCGTATAGTTTGTAATGTAAACATTCGAATATCAAATGTATACAAGACAATTTGTTGTCGTGCGAGTGCCTTTGTATTGCACAAGTAAATTTAAATAAGAGCAGATATCTTATGGAAATTACAATATTCCAAAAATATTGCAGAAACATTTTATAAACTGTACGATCATTTTTATAAAATGTTCCTAAAATATTTCAAAAACACTGTACTTATAATTTTTCGAAATTCTGTTTGCAGAGTGTGAGTAACAAAAACTAAATTTGTGTGTTAAACAGACGACCAAATGCTGCAGTCTTATAATATTGTATAGACGTATAGTATTTATTATTTTATAACATAATGCGTGAAATCGATTTTACCGATTAAAAATTCCCCTTGAGGTGTCCGCGATTTATGACCACGTCTCGGATACCTATATATAACATAAAATATATTTGTCACCGGCGAGAGCATAAGTTTAAATGCGTTTTACGATGTCAAATATATATTTCACGTACACGTGACATTATGTCAAATAGTATAATATAGTACTTGTCCCGTCGGGTGAGCGTGTTTGACCTATAATGAGTAGGATCTAATAATAAATATATAAATATTATAAAAATATATACCTACTGTACGCAAGCGCGATGAGGAATACATCGTTAGGAATATAAGTGATTTTCGAACTATTCAGCGATTACTGCGCAGGTGCCTCCTACGTTATTATAAAATATAATTTATTATCATAAATGGTAGTAAATACCTATACACCGTGAATTCGACCGATATTCATATTAAAATATTAAACGGGTTTAGGTATGGGTTATAGGTATGAATATTATATTATATGCAAATGAGATTCGACTCGTGCCCGTCAGCATGCTCACGAAAAGTATATTCGCGTGCGTGTATTATAATTTACGGTTACCCATTCGATAATAATAATAATAATAATAATAATAATAATATATTAATATATAAAAAACACATACTGCGTGCATGGTGGTGCATATACGGTCGTTAAAAAGACGAAAAAATAACGCAGGAATAAGGGGAAACTCGTGTTCTTTGTTTCGACCGGTTGACAAGTTGACAGGTTGTTAAGATTCCGTGTGCGCACCGCCATGTTTTATTTTTTGGTTTTTATTTTATACGTTTTTTTCTTCATTCGTTCTGCTCGTTTCCACTTTGCGGTCTCTCAATAGACGTGACCGGTTTCGTATAATATATCAGAAATGCGATATATAAGTAGGTACCTGCTATAGGTATATTATTATGTATATCGTATTCTTTTCGTTTTCCCATTACACGCGGTGTTTCTGTATTATATCCCTCCACTGGAATACAATATTTTATATACCTTGGTACCTATACAATCGAGTTAATATATAAACACGCCCTCGAGAGATTTTTTAAAGATTTTTTTTTTTCATTTTGAGATAAATCCAATATAATATAAGTTCCCATGTGCAGTGTACATTTGGAACGCCTACTACGTTGTAATGCAGGACTGTCGAAATGCATAGTACAATACATATTACACCAACTTGAATTATAATATATTATTATAATATTATGTTACGAACATGTAGGTACACGTATTTGAACAACATTTTTTAACGTGTGGTTTTAAGACAACAGAATACGTTATATATACACTATAGGTACAACAGGCGTACAGCCTTCCTTAATTCTTAGTGTACTATAATATTTTACACGTGCGTATTGCACTGGAACGGAAATTATAAATAATAGGTACAATTAAAAATAATCGTCAATTAAACCACATAAACATATTAATATTATGATTAAGACATGTATTTTTTTTTTATATTTTAACAGCGTACTTATTAATTTAAGTTCCAATTTCTCTATCTCTATAATGAATAGGTACATAGGTAGATAAGTCGTGTAAATTTACAATACAAAATAATAGTTTTTTTTTCAATTTAAATTGCATGCTGAATAAGCTGCCATGCATTATAATCGCAATCGATTCGACATCTTATTATAGAGTTAGACGAATAAAATATCAACATTTCAAATTATCAATGAACATTAAACATTATAATACCTACATTATAAACTTTACTGTTTTGTTTATCTATCGACTACCAGTCAGACGAAAAATGTTTATCCATATTTTTAAGTCTTTAACCAACCTTGCAAGAAAAGTGTGATTAGTTTTATTTATATTATACACTCATATTTGATTACCCACGATAAGATACGAGTGTGCGTCCTGTACTGCTGCATTTTCGATAATCTACTGTGTAGTTTTTAATATTAATATTATTATGTCAATAAGAGTATTATATTATTATAATATTTTATCGTTCTAGCGGCGTGTCACCCTTGGTAATATGCCTGCTGTAATTTCATGCGATTACTAACCCTTCACTAACCGATTATCTAATACAGTAGAAGAAATAAATATTATATAATCAATAGATTCAGAATCAACAGAATTACCTCAACAATTAAATGAGGAATCTCACGATTTTTTAATCCATATTAGTTAGCACTCTGGAACATCAGAGGCAGAAATACGGGTATATTAGTAGGTACACCTAATTATAAATTGTAATATAATACCTAAATTATTTTATTTTAAATTTTTGGTCATACAATTTTTCAATAACTTAACTTGTCTCAAGACCTGTAAGTACTTCGAAGTGATCAGCAGTATCCGGGAATTGAAGACATTTTTACGCTATACTACACCACTGCTGTCATCAGCTCCACTTGAATGATTATTTTCATATGCAACTATGACAAATTTACCATAGTCCAACAAGCTATCAAATGATAATATATTTGAAGAGATGGTTATTTTTAAATCTAATTTAAAAATGCAGTTATAACTAATAACTAATAAGTACCTACCTAAGTATATTATTATTTGTTAAGATTTGAATTATAATTATAATTAGTAACATATTAAATTATTATACTTATTTGTTGAAATTCAAAATTTGTTATAATTATTTATTTTCATTATAGATTCTGAGTGGAGTGATGAATTTATTGATTTTACAATAATGTGTGTTTTTCTATTTTTTTATTTTATTTTTGTGTCTGCGTACACGATAAGTAGTTGAAATAATGCTTCGATTTTCAACTTCAGTATCTTGATCGATTGGAAAGTGAATATCGTTGGTGCATTGAGGAGGGTCAAAATTTAAAATTCTCAGTTATTTTCGAAAGCACCGTGAAAAAACAAAAGACAAATTATGGAAAAACGGGAATTTTTACGCAAAATCGACTTTGGTTTTAGGTGTAACTTTAAAATAAATGACTGTAGATACATGAAATTTTAACTTGTTGTTTAAATTTCCATTTTCTATACATGATAAAATTTTAAAAATATTTCGATTTGTTTTGAACTGTTTATGGACATTTTCAGTTTCCAATTTTATTAGTTTTTTTTCTATGAATGTCAATAAAACTTTATTTGTTGAGTAAAAATATTTGAAAATGTAATACAAGGCTCATACTATACTGTTACAATGACATTTTAAAAATATTAGAAATGCAGAGGCACAATTTTTTTTTATAAGTATTTAGAGATCGAGTTTTGACAAAATTTATAAAATTTAAAATTGAATAATTATTTTGTAGTTAAAAATTTATAAAATGTTAAACTTTTATATCTAAGGATTGAAAATTTAAAACAAGATTCCACGTAAGTAGTTTATTCTGTTACCAAAAAATCTAAAAAATACATAAGTACAGTTTATTTTTATAGTCATTTTAAGTTCAAATTTGAACGAAGTTACATATTAAAAACCTAGAATAACTATTTTAGTTATTTTCTTTGTGATTGTATAATATTATTCTTGGGTAATTGAAACTTCTAAAGTATAGTATTATATGTCTATTATAGTATCACGGTTTGTTGTTGATGTATAACAAGTTATAAGTACCTAATAGCTATTGTGATATGATAAATTAAGAATTTATTATAGGTACAATTTTTTTTTAATACCATAGATAAGTATATAATATGTCTTATACCTAGACTGACATTATACCGTCTCCACTCAGAATCGTTTTTCTTATACAATGATATATTATATCATTGAATTCAAATTTAATACCATCCGTTATACAGTGACCCACTTGTAACCTATACTGTACAGCAGAGCACCTTTTTAATATTTATGACTGTTGTAATTAGTAAGAATATTATCATTAATTATTAATGATTAAATATTATTCATATTATAATATTATACAATTCTTATTACAAATATGTTCTAAAAAAAATTTTTTGCAGTTTTCCAAATAAAATAAGATCCACAACGTGTAACTTAAATATTAAAATACAATGCCAAATATTGTTTTTAATATGTGCATTGTGCATATTTTAAATTACCAACCATATGTTTACCCAAATAAATTAAACGGAAATTATTCCGATAAATGTGAAAAAAATCATTCAAATAATATAATTTATTCGAATAAAATGTTATCTTAATTCTAAATAAAATTGCATTCGAATATCGCTCTATTCTGCTAATAATCTTATTATTATTATTATTAGGTATAATATCCAATATTTATAAAACTATATACTTGCTTATTATATTACTATAGCATCGTTATCATTGCGTAAATAAAATAGCAGATTAGCATACACTACAGGTAGCTAGTATAGTACCAACATATAGGTATAACTTAATATATCTAAATATTATGACCATTAGCTCTGACCCCGAAAATAACAGTGGTTGCAGAATAGTGAAATTCAAGAGGTTATTTAATAATATGACGTTGTACCACTTATATACATCAACTACAATAATACAGAACTACCTATTCCCTATATATTATATTAGATGAGATATTATATATACATATATGCGATGATAATATAACATTTTATGCTATATTATGGGTCCACGTCATTTCTCATTCTTACGTAGGTAATTGATTATAATATGCAGGTTGTAGGTGTAGGTGCAGTTAGTTAGTCAGTATACAATAACTGTAGCTGTTACGATAGTGCATAGTTTAATATATTATACATAATATAAAATCAAGCTATTGCCTTTGATGGATAATCGTTACCGACGAGAAGAATGGAATATAAAACTGATTTTTAATCACTACGTGACGTATTTCCTTGGGACCGCTGCAATGTAGAGAATATTAAAAAAAAAACACCGTTTTCTTAGAGAAATATATAGCTATACACGGTGGTGTCACGGTGAACGCGTTAAATTTAAATATATAAAAATGTAAGACTTGAAAGTTCAAAGTGACGCATTGTGCATAAATAAATAAATTCAAATTATTAAAGAATAATATTATTGGCACATGAGGAATTACATTTTGCCCATAATATATTGGCTAAACCAGAATAATATTAAATTAAATATTGAATAATAAATAATGAAGATGTATGGATTTATTTAATAAAATGTGATCACCTTGATTTCTGCAATCATCTATATATTCATACGAGTAATGGAACATTAAATAGGTAACTAATGATTGTATAAAATTATGCTAGTGGTTTATAACTATTTTCCAAACAATATATTATTATTATCTAATATATTACTTTTTTAATTAAAACCATCGCACTTCACAAAATAAAATGATTTATTCACATTATATTTTTCTCTCACAATCCCCAATTATCTCAACCTCTTATAACGCTCATATTTCGTATAAGTAGGTAAATAAACGTACCATTTTTATACATGCTATACATGCGAAAATGGCTCAGAAAATATCTAAATATCGAATTTATTTCTTTTTTTTTTTATTGTAAAATATATTGTGTCAACGCAATATAATATTAATTTATATAAATATTAATATTAATACCTATTAATAATTTATAGGTCACAAATGCGTATTTTTAAGTAAGTACTTAACTGTATGTATACATATTTAATCTGTGCCGAATTATATAATTTTTTATGCGACGGTCATACAAAAACTAATCATTTTTTGTAGGTACTACAAAATATTTCACACTTTCTTCGATAAGGCCGTGCGAAAATAGTATTTATATAGTATGAATGGACTATAATGATAATTAAATTTAACCACCAGCTATATAATATATATATACATAAACATATTACAAAACAAGAACACTAAAAAATATTACGTGTTTTATTGCGTTTTTGAAATGGTATAATAAATATTAAACGATGTACCTACTGCAGTTATTGCCCATTAGTCTATTTATTACTAATAATTAATAGTATACAAATACTAATAAATAGTAAAAGAAAAATCTCTTAAACGGTTCGTTAACGGTTTGATTCAATGGATTTTAAACGGTTATAGTATTATTATTCATATTTATATACAAACAAAGATAGTAAATAACCCAGTGTTTTTTTAATTTTTTTTTATTAAACACTTAGAAACACATTAAAAATGTTTATTATTTTGAGTTTTATCTTCAATAAAGTACATGTTATTATGTTAATGTGTAATTTGGATATATATTATATCGGTTTGGCGAGCTGGTAAAACAATAATATCGGCCAGCCTTATTTTGTGTATAATTGTATCCTATATAGGTACTTCTATCATGAAG